>OX411544.1:98542854-99255354 GCA_948146395.1 Fragum whitleyi | reverse complement strand
TTCAAGTGTTTGTTATTAGGCTCTTGTTAAACACTACACTTTTTAGTAAAACCGCATTTCTTCTGAATTAGAAGTTAAGTTTACGTGACAATTAATCAAACTATAGAAATTATCTAACAATCATAGGTGTAACCATGTTTTACGACAATATACTGAACATATTCATTATCCATACCATTATTTCTTACCTCTTTACAAAGCTTTCAAATAAAAAATTGAAAATTTAAGATATATTACCATACATCCTGTCAATGAGAATCTAGTAAGGGATTGTTTTCAGTGAAATTCCAGTGTTTTTTGTTAATATTGTTTCGATTACCTTTAAATGAATCTCTTTAAAGAACCCTTTCCAAAAGCTGAAAAGAGACATTTTAGCAAGAAAATTCCCTATCTTACAAAATCTTAAAGCAAATTCAAGAGTTTAAGGTTCATGTAAAGAGTTTAAGATTACTTCTTTGGCCAAGAAAAAGCAATATGTCCAGGTATTTTAGGTATCAAAATGAAGTTATTTATAAGCTCAAGCAGTTAAGCAATTTAAGACTGTCTTAGCTTTAGCGTTTTAGCCAAAATATTGTCGAAAGAATCATTTTGTACAGAAAAATCCGCTGCGTGACGGTTGGATAAAATGGATAAAATTGGCTTTGTTTTTTAACAAAATACTGATTAAAATACTACCCAGGTATTCCATCGACCGTTAGTATAAAAAATCAAAGTACTGAAAGTGCTGATAAGTTGGAATGCGTTCGAGAGACGATGAACTCAAACTACTAACGAAGCTGACGCCTCCCGCCCACCACAGGTGATCAAATAATACGTCTCGTCTTTTGACGAGCGTATATAAATCAATGTATTTCAACAACGAGAGACGCTTAAACCTCCGAATCGCTATACAGGTCTGAATCTGATGAAAGAAAAATGATAACAAGGTGGAATCACCCTAGACCGCTCACCTGAATTCGATTGGTCCAGAGGATCTTATCAAAGAAACTTTCTGGAAAAGAGTCATTCAAATATGCCTAATTGTTGAAGAGGAGACATTAATTGAATTATAAGCAGTCCTAAAAGACCCTCCTCATTACAGAGGAGACTCAACATTAGCCCTACCCTGCCACGCCCATATTTATGGGCTAATAAAAATTTTGCCAACAATATTTGGAGAGGGTCATCAAAGAAACATTCTTGTAAGGTTTGATTGAAATCTGCCCAGTGGTTCAGGAGGAGATGTCGTTCAAAGATTTTGGGCTCAAAATAAGCCCCGCCCTGCCATACCCATATTTATTGGCCAATTAGAATTGAAGAGGGGCACCCAGGGAACATTCTGGCAAAATTTCATTAAAATTGGCCCAGCGGTTTAGAAGAAGTTTTAAGAAAGTTGACGACGGACGACGGAGTCAGGGTGATCCTAAACGCTCCCCTTGAGCACGTTGTGCTCAAGTGAGCTAAAAAAGACGAAAATGATACGGACCATACAGCCGACTAATGGACGCACAGGCGAACACTTATACACTCAAAACAGTTTTTATATTATTTTTCAAATGGCTTCTGCTCCGTTTGAGTTATCAATTACATTTTTTAGCTCACCTGAGCACATGGTGCTCAAGGTGAGCTTTTGTGATCATTGAATGTCCGTCGTGTGTCGTGCGTCGTGTGTCGTCTGTCGTCCGGCGTCAACATTCTAAGTGTTTACACTCTAGAGCCCACAAATATGGCCCAATCGCCATGAAACTTGGTCAGAATGTTGGCCAGGTCACAAGGATGAACCCTATTGAAAATGACAGGGATCCATGTCATATCACAGGAAAATGGGCCTTAATGACAATTTTCTTGTTTACACTTCAGAGGCCACGAATATTGTCCAATCTTCATGAAACTTGGTCAGAATGTTGGCCAGGTCACAAGGATGAACCCTATCGAAAATGACAGGGATCCTTGCAATATCATGGGAAAAGGGACCTTCATAACAATTTTCATATTTTCACTCTAGAGGCCATAAATGTGGTTCAATCTTCATGAAATTTTGTCAGAATAATTGCCAGGTCACAAGGATGAATCCTATCGAAAACAGGAAGTTCCATGCCATATCACAGGAAAAGGGGCCTTTATAACAATTTTTTTACTCTCTAGAGGTCACAAATATGGTTCAATCTTCATGAAACTTGGTCAGAATGTTTGCCAGGTCACAAAGATGATCCCGATTGAAAATGACAGGGATCCATGCCATAGTATGGGAAAAGTGGCCTTCATGACATCTTTCTTGTTAACACTCCAGAGGCCACAAATATTGCCCTATCTTCATTAAACTTGGTCAGAATGTTGGACAGGTCTTAAAGATGAATCCTATCGGAAATTGTAAGGATCCATGCCATATCATGAGAAAAGGGGCCTTTATGACAATTTTCTCATATTTTCTCTAGAGGCCACATATGTGGTTCAATCTTTATGAAATTTGGTCAATATATTGTCCGGTCACAAGGATGAACCTATCGAAAACAGGAAGGTTCCATGCTATATTAAAGGAAAAGGGGCCTTAATGACAATTTTCTTTTTCACTCTCTAGATGCCACAAATATGGTGCAATCTTCATTAAACTTGGTCAGAATGTTGGCCATATCACATGGATAAACTCTATCAAAAATGGGAAGGATTCATACCATATCATGGGAAAGTGGGTCTTAATGATAATTTTCTTTTTTATAATCTATAGGCCAAATTCTGGCCAAAACTTCATGCAACTTGGTTTTCTGTAGAAATTATCTGCCTAGTTAATTGGTGTGATGTCCCAGGGGTCAAAGAGACTCAGGTGAGCGATCTAGGACCATCTTGATCCTCTTGTAATTAGAAGTGTCGCAAAGTGATTTGTCCATGATGAAAAGCTATTTTCGCAGGGAAGTCTTTTACTTAATGAGCTAGAATCTCAAGACAGTTTTTGGACGAAGTTCAATTTTGATTCCGACCTTTGTGACTCCAAAATTGGGCACTTTCTTTGGTCATTGACAACAAATTGGAAACTGTAAACTGTTAAAATTTACTGATGACCGTGACATGTATGACCCCGAAACAATAGGGCATTTCTTTGGGCCATGGGCAATATTTGTGTAAAGTTTCGTTATTGCAGGTCAATTGCTTCTCCGTTTATCTAGCGGAAAGCCAATTGTCAATGGACTGAGAGACAGACTTGATGAAATCAATATATGCTCCTCTACTTCTGAGTTGGGAGTATAGTTAATAACATCGTGAAATTGATAAGGTGAACGATTTTGGAACGATTTAGGCATGATGTTAAATAAGTGAGCGGTGCGAGTTTTGAGTGAATTTTAGGGGAGGGAAACCAATGTCGCTTATTTTGTTCAGGATGAACAAATTTAGCGATATATAAAACCTATAAAAATAATTATGCATCAAAGTTCAATCAATAGCTTTCTATTTCGTCAAGAACCAATCAGACGCTTTAAATTTCAATTATGTCAGTGAAATCGCGAATTGGTTCTTGCTTAATTCATTTTGAATGTACATATTGATCTTATTTTTTGTAATAACTTTGAGCGTTTTTGAATGGTTTGAGTGAGTGTTTGGAATGAAACAATGGAGCGCTGAGAGAGCGATTAAGAATTTTGTTATTGAGATGAATGTCAACTTCACGATGTAACTACATGTAACTGTATGATGGTGCTCTTAAACATGTTGATGTGTAAGAATGTGAAGAAAACAGATGAACTAGTTGGTTTGTTTCAAATGGCAAATTGTCTTGGTGATTAATGCAATTGGGCAAAGATATTCATAATTCAATTTAAGGTATGGTGGCAAGGGTTTATGTGGATGAGTATTGGGTTTTCACAATGAAACCTTCGTGTAGATAACTGCAATATGACGGAAAACAAACGACAATATGTTGCAAAATATTTATTAACTTTAAAAGTGTATCATCACTTTAAGAAAATTTTTTTATTTCGTAGCTTAGACAGAAATTAAAATATAACACCATGTCAAAATTTAAATGTGTAATAAGGTCGTTCAGAAAGAGAAACTATAGCTTAAAAAGAAGCTATAACATAATTCTACGAATAACAGGTCGCGTAATTACCAAATAAGCAGATAACGTGATTGGTCTGTGCTATTGCCACAGTACTGAGAAAACAGATCGCGACATTACTAAATAAGCAGATCACGTGATCACGTGATTGGCTACTGCTATAGTCAATTGCTGACCTTATAGGACTTGACTTATCACATGATTTCCAAATATAGTAATGCAAACATGTGATACTAATATATTCGTACGCAACTTTCAATAAATATCGTTTAAAACACAAATTAGCGTGTTAATAATATTCGTGAATTGATAGGTGTGTAATTGTATAGCAATATTACTTTTTCATGCAATAAACTGCATGTCTTTGTCAAGTTGAGAAATATAAAATAGGCCGAAGTGTATTCATATCCTGTTCACGTGATATGTGTTCTCAAAAAACCCGAAATGAAATTATCTTGTGTTCATTTTGCGGTTTTGTTAAATCTAAGTTGGAATTGCTCCGCATTCCAACTTAAAAACTCGGACTCAAAACGTAGTTATGCAAGTAATTTATTTTGACTTATTTTATAACACATACATGTATGTCATATAGTCATTCCAATTTTACAAACATGTAGATCTATGTAGTGTACGGTGTGTTATCACAACATAAATGGACACCAATAGTTTATATACCTGTAAGGCTGTTTAAAAAATTAACAAAATGATAAATATAAAGGTTTCTTTTATGGACCATTGACAAATAGAAATATATAATTTAAGATAAATTTCAGAAGTTTTGATACAATAGTATGGTGTTATAGTGCACCACACCTAACATCTATTTTAAAAACAGACCAAACCGGTTCGACATGTATGTTGACTAAATAAATGTAAATTGATTTTTTCTAAAATAGCATTTTGAGACTTAGTTTTATAATTAAGGTTGTAGAGGTACCTCGTAGGTACATTTCTCCACATTCTGTTAAAATTTAGGCAAATTATATTCAGCCGTAATAAAGCTGTTGCTTTTGAACAAAACCATTATAGTTTGGCTTAATGAAATCATGGTTCTCTAATGTTGTGCAATTGCTTGTGCTTATCTACAGCTTTAATTTTATATATTGATTAGCTCGGCAATCTTTTTTTCTTTAATAGAAGCAGCATTAAAATTGTTTCGAAACCTCTTTACATGAACCTTAATATGTTCTTTCTCAGTTGTCCCAATGAGTTATTTCGTGTATTGTATATACTCCTATACCATTCAACATGCCCTTTGCAATTAAATATATTTTGATTGATCTTTATTTTAATTTTGGAACGCTTGAAGATCCACTTACGACAGTGTTCTGTTCCGACAGTGTCATGTTCCGTTCCAACTCACTGTAAGTCAATTTGAGTTTGAAAGTTGTTGTAAACCAAGTAACTTATGCGTTGCATAAAGACTTCCAACTCGGAATTTTGAAGTGGAAAACTGCTGTAACTCACATTTTTACAAACATCTTATGTAATGTGTTATGCATTCTAAAGTTTTCGCTTCTATGTTAAAACTAAGGTCATGAAAAGGTTTTTGCAGTATCAGAAAATAACAAAAAAAACCCAAAACAATATTTTATTTTCCTCCTCCTGTAAAAAGTAAAATTTTAAATAATGGAGTTACACCAGTGTTGTGTTGATCCCTCGGTATAGTAATTATAGTTAAAATTAACGCTGTTTCTGAACCCATCCACTTTTTGAATAATTTTTTCACTTAAATTGTCTTCCTAAAATCAAATTAAAGATCATTATGGTATATTCCTTTAGAATCTGGAACAAATCTAACTGTAATGATCTCTAAAAATCATTTTTAACAATTTACATAAATTTACCATTTTTGGAAAATAAGTTCATTCTATATTTTTTTCATTTAATTTTAATCAGTTCTTTTAAGTTTGAATCACTAATTGATCATTCCTGATAGATTGTGCTGAAACCATCTTTTATTTTTCGTAGAAAATGATCATGTCTTTCAATGTGTATGTAAATCACCTATGCCCCTATAGTCATATTCTTTTCATTTAATCAAAATGCTTTAAGCAGTCTGATATGTGTGACCATTCTAGGACTAATCAAGTAAAATTAGTTTGAATTTTTTTTCAAAGTTAAGAGAAATTGACTTTTTCAATGTTTAGACCATAAGTGCTTGAAAATTTCCTCCAATCATAAAAGTCTTCCTTTTCACCCGAACAAAACATTTTGTCTCAAAAATGTACCATAGAATCATTTAAGTAGATTAAAATTGACAACCACAATCTGGTTTAAAATTCTTTGAAAGAATCTTACAAGGTTTGTTCCTATGAAATTTGAATGGTATACATGTAGTAGGAATTCCGAGGAGAAGACTTTTAAAGAAAACCTCTCCCTTCTTTCTCAAAACGATATACAAAACTTGTCAAAGGGTTGTCCCCGGCGGATCCCAAATATGATCAATGGGTCTTGATATGAGCAAATGAAGTAGAGGTCTACTAGATAAGGCTACATAACAAATATGAAAGCTGTCTTCCTGCTGGTTTCAGAGAAAAAAAAATGAAGATTTTTTCACCTTCGTGCTCAGGTGAGCTAAAAGGGATGCGCCCGGGTGATCTAAATATGACCCAATGGTCTTGATATGATCAAACTCGGTAGAGGTTTACTAGAGGATAATACAAACCAAATATGAACGCTGACTGATTTCTGGTTTCAGAGAAGAAGATTTAAGAGTACGCTTTATGATTCTAAGTGAAAAGGGTTGTGTCCGGATGGAGTCCAAACATGATCCCAGAAGATGATTTTTGAAGATTTTTTTCTATTTCCACCCTTTTTGTTAAGGGAAAAGGGAGAGCTAAGGGTGAATTTCATTTTATTTGCACGAATTTGGTAGAGCCTGACCTAAGGAACATTCCTGCCAAGTTTCATTAAGATTAGCCCACGGGTTTAGAAGAAGATGTTTAAAGAAATTTTGGACGACGTACGACGGACAACTGACGACCGACATTGGACTTTCGAAATAGCTAGGGAGCTAAAAAATAGAAGCTTATTTCTAATTTCAAAAAGACGTGAAATTCAATGCATTTAGTGAATGAGTATCTATCGGACAATTTTTACTAAGACATGTTTATGCTAGGTAAATTCTAGGAAGAAGAATAAAGTCTTGCATTCAACAAAACAGCACAAATCAGATGTATCAGACTCACATATGCGCTTTGAGCACCATACTTTCTATTACCTATTAGGCAGTTTAAGGAACCTATATTTGTGACGCCTAAGATTTTTCAGTGTAAAATACAGTATTTTTCATATCGGAGATAGTTTAATCCAAATCGAATGGACATTTGACTTAAGTACCCCCAGAAATGACCCAGAAAATTATGAACGCTCTATATACTCAAGATTTTGGAACAATTGTGGCAAAGACTATAAACCATTTCAAATTGCAAAAGGAATTAAGTCTAAGGCAATTAATGCAATGACCTTTGTATGTGAAATTAAATTGGATTTTTCCAACAACAACCATCAAATGATATATAGTGCTACGTGGAGAAAAGTTGTGTCTGGTTACGTTAAACTCACTAACAAATTAAGACGAATGTCAAAATGAAGTCCTTTCAATATAAGACATTGAACTTTGACTTTCAGCATTATCCTTTCTAGATGATTGATTCAAAAGGCACATTAATTCATGATAGAGGACAACTATGCCGACTTTCCGAGTAATTTCCGACTTATTTTATAAATGATGCATATTTGCTCAAGACATTGCTAATTTATATCATTTTACCTCGAACTATAACCTTGAATTTGAATCTACAGACGGAAGGTTGGACGCACAGCATCAAAACATAATCTCACCTATCAACGGGTATAATTGATTTGGAAAGTGATATTTAATCTTGAAAAGTATGCAGAAAAAACGATTTTTTATATATTCACGCTACATACCACAGTCTTTTTTACGGATCTATCTTATTCTACCAAGCTTTGAAAAAAGAAATTTATAAGAAAGAAATAATAAACATTTGCTATAAATCTTTTTTTAATATCTAAGGAATTTATATGGTAACAATCCGATAACAGAATCGTGAAAAGATCGTAGAAAATCGTATCTATTCTTCTTTGTAACGGTTAGAGATGACTTATATTTTGATAACATAAATAAAATACTTGATTGCATTAAGGAAAATGTGATTAATGAGCCATTTTCTCTTAAATGCCACCTCTATAAAAATAGATAATTTAAATAAGGGTGGAAGGAGTTATTCCTCCATAGTAAAAAGTTGAACCACGTTCAGATCTGGCATCCACCTAAAAATAAAGCCAATGTGGCTATAATAACTCAGGGTACCTTTAGAATATTTCTTCCATTTTGGGTCAATGAAACTTTTTTTCTGTGGCCTTTTTTCCAGGTTAGCCCCTAGACTACAAGTTCTTATGAAATACCGAATTCAATAAAATCAACAACTTTATGAGAATGTGTTTTTTTCTTCTTTTTTAGCTGACTGATTATTTTCAGATGATCATCCGTTCGTCATAACAGCATATATAAGCGCAATAAGCGCTTATCCATTTTTCTAAGTCTCGTAACATTTAAAATATTTTTTTAATTCTTATGCAAAATAACTTGCAATTGTTATGCGATTCTGATTCTAAATGCTTGAAGATTGCTACAAGTATATTGCCTTTTTACAGCATGTAACACTGAGAGCTGGTATTGCCTCAGCAGAGTACAGAAACAAACTTGTTTCGGTAAAGCAAGGAAGGATAGACCCCGGAGACACGGCGAACATCACAAATCAAAAGCTCTTGATTCCTTCTGTGATTTCATCAGGCAAACATGGCAATAATAACATCATCGAAGTATCTTATGTTGTTGAGGTAAATTTTTAGTTTTATATATAATATGACCTAAGGCGCGAAAATGATAATAACAATAACTCCGTTTAACGTCTTTGATGATATAGTGATATAGGGATTTTATCAAAATAGTGTTATAAGTATACAAATTAGTTAATGGAGTATAGCAACGCTTTTTCGTTACCATGAGAATGGCGTCATAATGCGTGTGAAAACGTTATTTTACAAAGGCGCTTTATTTTCGCACTTAAAAAAGTCAGTATTCCCTAATAAGTTGTGTAGATTTATTGACGATCTGGTCTCATATTGTGAATGGGTGAACTAATACACCTATGCTAATTATTATTTGGCTAAATTCGCCCGAGGCTCTGTGCATATTCCGTATATCTTCGGAAGATCTCCGAGTTCTAATTACACAAACCGTTAGTAACATATTTATAAATACGCAATTTAACCAGAGAGTGATAGCAAGAAAGAATAGCTCAGTCGGATAAGCTGTATCGCTTCCAAATTCACATCTATGAGTTCGAGTCTCCGAGGCGCTTATTTTTTTATTTCATTTTTCATTTTTATAAATATATATTTTTTGCTCATAATTTTCTTCGTGCATATTACAAGTTTACTCTAAGGGAATGTTATTTTTGATGAATTATTAAACGACCACTTTCTGCTGATTCATATCGCCAGGCCGAAGATGCAAAGGATCTTTTATTGTTGTATAAAAGTGAAATGTACACTGCACTTATTTGTCTTAATGTTTCCTAATTTTTAGGAAAAAGCAAAATAACTCCATTAAGCTTAGTCTCAAACCTATTCCAAAAGGAAATCAAAGGACTGAAGGTCCTGAAAGTCGCCATGAGGATGATACCATGATATTTTGAAACTTCGGTTATTTGTGATCAATAACTCAGATTTGGAGACAAGAATAACCCGACAGTATTGTTTACAGGCAAACAGATGATAAGAGATCACAATAGCTCACCCCAAGCACTTAGTGATCTAAAAACAGCTGAATTACAAGCTCCTTTTGTTCATGTTACTGTTCAATTTCAGACGCTAAGCCTTTTCTATCGATTCAAGGGTTCTGTTTGTCAGATTCTAAGCAGAATCTGACTGATCGAATGTAGTTTTACAGCACTTTTAACAGTATGTCATATTGTGATCGATGCAACACCTACACATCCCACCACTATTACCACATCCTCTCTGAACATCCAGTGTTTTATTGCACTTAGGTTTATGATTATCAACAATTAACCAAACGTCGAAATTTTGGGGTGATACAATTTGAAAAGAGTTGCAGACGAAAAAATATATTATATCAACCCTTTCCCAAACAACAACATTTTTTCACTTTCAATTTCAAACTCATGAGAATCAAACTCCAAAGTCAATTTTCAGTTCAAGATGTATCAATTATCAAATGTTATTCATAGAGAATATCAAATTAGAACAAAAATCTGGTTCAAATTCCTGATAATGTTTATTAGTGCATGTAGATTTCAAACTTCAATGATCAAGACAATCATATTTATATAAGCGGTTAGTGGTCCAAGCAATTGGACAGATATGCAAAGTATAAACACTACAAAAATCCAACCTCTGAATAATCGTATTTTTTTAATAACAAGAGGGCCATAGTGGCCCTTAATCGCTCACCTGAATGAACTGTATAAAATTTTCAAAAGAAGAATGAGAAATAGAATGATGAATGACTGAGCTAAACAAAGCTGTTGCTTCTATACAACTTGAGAATCCCTTTTTTACAATTTTAAGGTTGACTAACAAGGATTTTTATAATTGATTTCGTGACCTATTTTTTTACCCAAGATGACCCAATTTTGATCTCATCCGAGATTTCATCTAGACAATCATTCTGACCAAATTTCAGGTTGATTGGCCAAAAATTGTGGCCTCTAGAGTGCATACAAGGTATTTCTTAGATTTGACCCAGTGACCTAGTTTTTGACCGCAGTTGACCCAATTTCGAACTTGTCCAAGATTTCATCAAAAAAATCATTCTGACCAAAATTCAGGTTGATCTGGCAATAAACGTGGCCACTAGAGTGCCTTCAAGGTTTTTCTTAGATTTGACCCTGTGACCTAGTTTTTGACCCCAGTTGACCCAATTTCGAACTCGTCGGAGATTTCATTAGGACAATCATTCTGACCAAAATTCAGGTTGATCGGGCAAAAAATGTGGCCTCTAGTGTGCCTACAAGGTTTTTCTTAGATATGACCCTGTGACCTAGTTTTTGACCCCGGTTGACCCAATTTCGAACTCATTCAAGATTTCATCAAGACAATCATTCTGACCTAAATTCAGCTTGATCGGGCAATAAACGGAGCCACAAGAGTGCCTACAAGGTTTTTCTTAGATTTGACCCTGTGACCTAGTTTTTGACCCCGGTTGATGCAATTTCGAACTTGTCCAAGATTTCATTAGGACAATCATTCTGACCAAAATTCAGGTTGATCCAGCAAAAAATGTGGCCTCTAGAGTGCATACAAGGTTTTTCTTAGATTTGACCCTGTGACCTAGTTTTTGACCCCAGTTGACCCAATTTTGAACTCGTCCGAGATTTCATCAAGACAATCATTCTGACCAAAATTCAGCTTGATCCGGCAAAAAATGTGGCCTCTAGAGTGCATACAAGGTTTTTCTTAGATTTGACCCTGTGACCTAGTTTTTGACACCAGTTGACCCAATTTCAAATTTGTCCGAGATTTCATCAAGACAATCATTCTGACCAAAATTCAGGTTGATCAGGCAAAAAATGTGGCCTCTAGAGTGCATACAAGGTTTTTCTTAGATTTGACCCTGTGACCTAGTTTTTGACCCCAGTTGACCTATTTTCGAACTCGTCCGAGATTTCATCAAAACAATCATTCTGACCAAAATTCAGGTTGATCAAGCAAAAAATGTGGCCTCAAGAGTGCATACAAGGTTTTTCTTAGATTTGACCCTGTGACCTAGTTTTTGACCCCCCGTTGACCCAATTTCGAACTTGTCCGAGATTTCATCAAGACAATCATTCTGACCAAAATTCAGGTTGATCCGGCAAAAAATGTGGCCTCTAGAGTGCATACAAGGTTTTTCTTAGATTTGACCCTGTGACCTAGTTTTTGACCCCAGTTGACCCAATTTCGAACTCGTCCGAGATTATATCAAGACAATCATTCTGACCAAAATTCAGGTTGATCCGGCAAAAAATGTGGCCTCTAGAGTGCATACAAGGTTTTTCTTAGATTTGACCCTGTGACCTAGTTTTTGACCCCCCGTTGACCCAATTTCGAACTCGTCCGAGATTTCATCAAGACAATCATTCTGACCAAAATTCAGGTTGATCCGGCAAAAAATGTGGCCTCTAGATTGCATACAAGGCAAATGTTGACGACGGACATCGCACGACGCACGACGCACGACGGACGACGGACGACGGACATCCACCTAACCACAATAGCTCACCATGAGCACTTCGTGCTCAGGTGAGCTAAAAAATGAGCTTATCACTTCAGTTCAAAACGAAAGTAAAACCTAGCTGACTGATTTGACATCGATGTTCAGAATTTAATTCCGTTCGCAAATAGCACTCTTGAATTTTTATCAACAATATCTATCTCTGAAGAATAAATAAGAACAGACGGACAAGCCAAAACAATTTGTCTACTCACCTACTGATTAAACGTGCAATACAAAGATCGATGCTTTTCCTGACAATAAAATTCGTAGAATCCTCGGCGTACTAATTTTGCAACTCAAATATACTTTTGACATCAAGATATCCATTATGAAGTTTTCATTAGATTGTGTTTATCTTCAAAAGGAAAAATATAAGTGAAAGTATTACATTAAACAAACAAAATAGCTGTTTTTTTTAAACTGTCTGCACTACTTTTTAGGTCATTCCGTCCGGTGCAAAGAGATAGAGTAAATTCCAGAAAAAAAGTAGTTCTTTGCCTAAACCAGTATAGAGACACCCTGTACACTATCACCATATACACCCTTCCAGCTAATCGCAATAAGTCTGCCATTTTGACAAATGGCGATTTAAAACCCCGTTGCCAAAGTTACCACAAAGGCACCCTGCATGAGCAAGCAAACTCTGCTGTTGTTATTTCATATATTAAAAGTTAACTCAATATGTGAAAAATATGTTTTTAAGATTACAAGAAAGTGGATAAACCCCAATACATCTTCAGTCTAAAAAATAGATGATTGTGAGACAGAAAAAAAAACTTGATGCAGAAAATTATTCTGTCACTTACTCGGTTTGAACTTGCGTTCTCTTGTATCAGAGGCGAATGACATAACCTCTACACCACAAGTCCGAGTACTAAACTTGCCTTAGAAAACACTTAAACCTTAATGCTAATTGGCGGAATTCGTAGATCATCGGTGATTTTCCGATTTCATCCACGGAAAATAGTCTCAGATAAAATTAGCCAAGGAATACGACTCGTTATTTTGAAACACATTTCACTTTTAATCGAAAGCTTACACTCTTAAGAAAGATCGGATTTATCCGTAAGCGTAAAGTAACCTAAAATGACCATGCTGTAAAGATGGTGTTTTTCGGGTTCAACGCTCGGCTGCAGGTGCTGGATATTGCAAAGATATCTAAGTCGAACAAGATGTGTTTGTGAAATACGAATGCCCCCGGAACAGCATTTTTATCAAAGTTTGACCTTGACAGATGACCTTGACCTTGTCACATGACCTTGACTTTGGTACCAGCAGATGCGGATCATTGAGATCTATCATTATGCCAAATATGAGCCTTGTATGTCAAATACTTTTGGAGAACAGGCAAAGGTTAAGTTTTTTAAGCTTTTTAACTCCTCGCTTTAATTAAACCCTGACCCAAACCCTACCCTAACCTAAACCCTTACCTAAACCCTAACCCTAACCCTATATTGGGATACGTAAAATTGATAAAGCGAATCCATCCTTTGTTTGAATTTTGAATATCTTATTATCTTAAGTAGTTTTGACGCTGATTAGGTTATTTTATTGATATGATCATTTCATTTTCCATTGTTACTGATTGTTTGGCCGAGATGTTTGTGAGTTAGTAAAAATGGTGTTTATTGATCTCGATGTTGACTTTGACGTATTCATAACTACGTTTTGTTTTCGTTTTACTCAAAAGTGTTCAAACCATTTTAATAAAGGTCAATTAATGCCCATTGGTTCATTTAATTGCTAGTCCTTTATGCCCGAATCTATAAATGAAATAATCGTTTAAACATCATACTATCAAACAAACCTGACCGTTTTTTGATAGTTTTGAATTTCAGCTGCGGATTCAGTGACTTCAATTAATATAATGGCATGTCAGATACATTCTATCGTTTCCCCTTGGAAGTCAAAATGGATCAAATAAAGAGGTTTTATACTTTTTGACACTATGGCTTTCCAAAATGAAATAGAAAATTTTGATTTTACTAGTCTTATAAATCAACCTTGTATAGACAGAGCCCCAAAGTAACTTGGAAAAGAAGTTGTGAAATACTTTGATAAAGACAGGAAGACTTGACTAGATGTCCTGCCCTTTAATGAATTCTGAACTCAAAAACTTGTTCACATAAAACATGTGGCTTTTAAGGGTCACGTAAAGAGTTTTTGAACCAAATTTAATGCTGCTTCTATTTCCAACAAAGACAGTTTGCCCAGCTAAACAATATCAAATTGAAGAGGCCCACCTCAAACCATTATAGCCAAACTATTATGGAAAAGGGACATCTTCTACAAAACCAACAACTTCATTACGGCTGGATAAAAGGTCTAAGGTTATCATGATTTTGGTCTATTTTCTTAGAATAGCACCACCTGTTAAATAATTTTTCTTCCTTTCTTGCAAATTCAACTTAAGTCTGGCCAGTTTCTTTTCTACAACTAAATTGTTGCCAGTATGCTTCTGGAGGCAGCTCATAACCTTTGAGAATGAGTTCTTTTACAGTATTAAAATCATAGCTTTGTTCTTTCCTAAGTTGCGAATAAAAGATACGAGCTTTTCCTAACAAGACACTTTGAAGGTCCAGTGCTCCTTTGGCCTTCTCAAGTTATCAGCAACATTTTCAAAATGTTCGGAATATGTATAAACTTCATGTTCTTGAAATAGAGGAACAAGCCTAAATTTTTTTGTTACATCAAAATGGTCCTTTTATATACATGTATATCGGGGCTGATTTGCTCTATTTTTGAATTTCTAATTCTTTTAATCGTAATTGAAATTCTCATTCTTTTTCTCGCTCTCTCTCTCTGCTCTTTCTTCTCTTTCCCTCTCTCTTGTCTTTCCCTCTCTCTTTCTATTTCTTGTTCTCTCTCTTTCTATTTCTCGTTCTCTCTCTCTTTTTTTCTCGCTCTTCATTTTCTTTTCTCGCTTTTCCTTTTCTCTTTCTCTCTCCCATTCTTCCCTTTACCTTTGAAATTGCCCTTCTCTTTCTTTTTCTTCAATTTCTAATTGCTTTTCTTTGAATTTTCTCTCTTCTCTCTCTCTCTTTCTTTTTCTAATTCCTTCTCTCCTTCTTGTTTTAACAGTTCAAGCTCTCTTTATTATTCAAATATAGAGAGTGACTTAGTATGAAATTATCTATCATTTAATTTAACAATATGGAATAATACAAGCTACTTATGGCTCTAGCATATGATTTTAGGGTTATTGGATATATTTGTCATGTGATTCTTTTTTTTTTTTTTTTTTTTTGATCACTCAAATTACATGTATTCATGAATTGTTATGTATTTTTTAAAAAAATGCTACTGTTTTCTTCTTTGGATCTTGAACTCGGATCAACGAAATGCATGAAGAGGATGTGTTAAAGCAAATCTTTTCTTTACTCGAAAGACTTAACAAGTTACTTTGATACCTTTTCTACCGTCGTTTTACCTTAAAAAGTTAGTATTCTGTAGAACAAATCTTTAACTCTGTTTTGAGTCAATATTTAGGAAAATGTTCCCTTCTCAGTTTCTCGTTTGTAGGACATTCAAAGAAGTGAAATTCATTTTCAACTACATTCATATTTCTTCCTTTACTGAAAGGGCAAAAACGCATTTGTCTGTATATCCCCAAGTGCCTACGCTTTTCTATCATTAGATCATGGTTAGAACACCTAAAGTTAGACAGCGCTTTCCTACAAATGTATGACGGACATATCTACACTAAAATAAAATTCTGGGTTAAGGTTTGATTTAAAACAGCGTTTGTGCTCTAGAAATACTCTCAATATCTGAAAACCATTTCTGAGCAAAAATATCAATTATTCTATTACAAAAAAGAGTAATGAAAACATTTTCTTTGCCAACTTCTTGAGAAACCCAAGCATAGCCAAAACCATATCGAAAAAGGCGATCTTTAATGTTTGTTGTCCAGTGATGTCTACCTACCTCATCAAGTTCTTCAAGCATTGTATAGCACTGTTTTGATACCTATCATTTTTCACGCGTAATATCTTTAACCAATATTTAATACATGATTTCATATAAGTCAGACGTATTTGTTATCTTCCGCATTCCCCAAGTGCCATATCGTGACATGTCTTATGGGAAAGATTTCCAACTATCTTACAATACTTTATATGTACTCTTTCAGTTTTATCTACATAAATGTGTCCCCAAATCTTGCCTCCGTAGCACAGAATTGGTTTAACTATTGTGTCAAATAATTTAAACATATGTACAGGTTCAAAAAAAAAACATATCGTCTTCGAATTTTGCAAATACCTCAAATTGCCTCAAGAGTCTGTTTTGATAACATATCGTGAGTTGATTTCCATGAAAGTTTTGACGTGAGGTTTGCTCCTTAATATTTATACACTGAAACTATATCGATTTCTTTTTATCATTGAGAAACCACTTTTCATTATGATTAGCAATACCACCGTTTCTAAAAATCATATTTTTTGTTGTTTTTTTCAGTGTTAAACTATAGCCCTACTGAGTTTATGAAATAAGAAATACAAAAAAATTGTCTCTGAAGTTGTATAATTGTTTCTGAAAAACTTGAAACGTCGTCAGCAAAAAGCAAACAATTAAATACTTGAACTGAGTTGTTTATGAAAAACCCTTTTCCACATCTCTTTCTCAAATATTCTATTATGTCTTAAGAAATAGGAAATAATTGGGGGCTGGCGCTACAGCCCTGACGTGTGCCTACGGTACAATTAAAATATTGTGTCAAAGTATGGTCTACTTCTACACAAGATTGCAGATGACTGTACAGTGTTTTAAATATTGAAAGAAATTTCCCCTTTTACGCCCTTTTTATTTAAGGCTTCCAAAAGTTTGTCAAGTCTTATACTGTCGAAGGCCTTTTCAAAGTCGATGAATATACAATAAAATCTACCTTTTTTTGAAAGTTATTTTTGGCCCAGCGCCATAAGAACAAATATTTTATCGATTGTCGGAAATCTGTACGAAACCCACTTTGAGCCTGGTCAATGATTTCGTTGGCTTCGCACCTACTTGTACGCCTTTTCGTCAGAATATTCATAAATAATTTAGAAATAGTATTTATTAAAGAAATACCTCTACAGTTATTTGAGTCTTTAAGATTTCCTTTTTTGTGCTACGGTTTAATTATACTTTTGCACCATTCCAATAGCATATTTGAGTGGTCAAAGATTTTATTGAATAGTTTATGCATGAAAGGGAGAATGTCATTAATTACATGTTGATACATTTCGGTGCAAATACCATCGGGTTCGGGGGACTTACAATCACTCATTGATATGACGCTTCTAACGATCTCTTTTTCTGTAATAGTTTCATTGAGAATTCCGGAGAAAAAAGCGGGTTGGAAAATAGGTGCTTCAAGTATTTCCTTGGAGATGTATTATATGGATTTTAACACTGGCTTTTAACCCCAGAAGATTTCACAAGAGATCAAAACATTTTTGGTTTTCGATTGCTAACTAATTCATTGCGTTTGACTTTATTGAAAACCGATTATTTTCTTTTTACAAGTCGCTTCAAAACTATTTCTTCAAATTTTCTACCGAGTTAAGTCTTTTTTATCATTTGTACATCTAAATTTTCTTATATTTTCGATTTTCTTATCCTTAATTATGAACACTCGTGTTCCCACCAACTTTCATAAGAAGAAAAAGTATGATTTGGTTTATATTGCATGTTTTTAGCCGTAAGTTTGTAACGTCTTTGTAAATTCGGCTACAAGAGGCGTTACCTCACAATTTACATCATCAGACATTTTCCCGAATACTAGAATATGACTCAGAAACATTTATTAGAAAATCATTTTTGAATCTATCATTTTATTTGAAGCATGAATATTTTCTTCAATCGGTTTATTGTGGTTTTCTAAAGTATATTTTGCATCGTTATATTGAAAGGCCAGACAGCAATATAGTGGAAAGTGGTCGGATAAATCATTCTTTTATACTTTAAAATCCGGTACGTGGTCGAACATATCTGACGAGCAAATGATATAGTCTACCTCACTCGCCCCTTCATTGGCAAAACACGTGAAGTTTCCCTCCACATCCCCAAATAAACGACCATCTAACGTGTGAATATTGAAGGAACAACATAAATTTAATAAAGAATGACCAAAGCAATTGTACCCCTTATCTTTTGATCGTCTTGGCAAATCAATGTAATTGGTAAAATGTGGCATGTATTCTTCTAAAACGTTTGAAACATTTGTCTTCTGAAACAAAATCCTGGAAATCCTTAATTCTCATTCAAATCGCCAGCCAAAATTAGTTTCGATTCGGTAAAATCTGCGGTTATAATGGTAAAGTAATCATACAACATTTCTATACCATTTTCATCTCGATCATGGTATATTGAAGAATATATTCTGGCAATATGTACGGAAAAACTAGAATCATATCGTTATAAATAGAACATACATTAGAAAATTTAAATAGTAAAACTACACAATTTTCAAAATGTGTATATATACGTTTGATTACACCTTTTTCTAATAAATCTTTCTTCACAAAACACTAACACCTCCCGAGCCTCTTGTAGCTGTTTTTTTCGGCCTCGTATAGTCGAAATTTGCGAAGCCTGGGACCATATTGTCAAACTGGTTTGCAATATGACCCCATGTCTCGCAGAATCCGATAATATCAAAATTTCGACATATTGCTTTAAAACTTTGATTTTTTGAATGTTTGAATAAGCCTTCGATATTCCAGTTACATATTTTTAAATTTAAAATAAGTTCTTTCTGCACACTACATTCCCTATTCGAGAGTTCCGGGCCTTTACCACACCCCTATTCCTTCTGATAAAGACGCTCAATATTCTGTTCATTATAAACGTAGGTCATACCGTTTATTATACGTTTATCATATCTCAAGTAGGCTCTTTGCTTTGAATCAATCGCCTCTCTCATAAACGGTATGAGCAGTTTGCGAACCTTTCTGACTCGCTCCGGAAAATCCTCGCTCATTCTTATCGTATTCTCGCTTGCCCCTATTATCTCCGTTTTCTCCATTTTTCTCTTTCATTTCTCACTTTTCCACGATATCTTTTGAGAATATTTTTCTTATCCTTATGGAAGGAGAACTTGACTCCGAGTTCTAATTACACAAACCGTTAGTAACATATTTATAAATACGCAATTTAACCAGAGAGTGATAGCAAGAAAGAATAGCTCAGTCGGATAAGCTGTATCGCTTCCAAATTCACATCTATGAGTACGAGTCTCCGAGGCGCTTATTTTTTTATTTCATTTTTCATTTTTATAAATATATATTTTTTGCTCATAATTTTCTTCGTGCATATTACAAGTTTACTCTAAGGGAATGTTATTTTTGATGAATTATTAAACGACCACTTTCTGCTGATTCATATCGCCAGGCCGAAGATGCAAAGGATCTTTTATTGTTGTATAAAAGTGAAATGTACACTGCACTTATTTGTCTTAATGTTTCCTAATTTTTAGGAAAAAGCAAAATAACTCCATTAAGCTTAGTTTCAAACCTATTCCAAAAGGAAATCAAAGGACTGAAGGTCCTGAAAGTCGCCATGAGGATGATACCACGATATTTTGAAACTTCGGTTATTTGTGATCAATAACTCAGATTTTGAGACAAGAATAACCCGACAGTATTGTTTACAGGCAAACAGATGATAAGAGATCACAATAGCTCACCCCAAGCACTTAGTGATCTAAAAACAGCTGAATTACAAGCTCCTTTTGTTCATGTTACTGTTCAATTTCAGACGCTAAGCCTTTTCTATCGATTCAAGGGTTCTGTTTGGCAGATTCTAAGCAGAATCTGACTGATCGAATGTAGTTTTACAGCACTTTTAACAGTATGTCATATTGTGATCGATGCAACACCTACACATCCCACCACTATTACCACATCCTCTCTGAACATCCAGTGTTTTATTGCACTTAGGTTTATGATTATCAACAATTAACCAAACGTCGAAATTTTGGGGTGATACAATTTGAAAAGAGTTGCAGACGAAAAAATATATTATATCAACCCTTTCCCAAACAACAACATTTTTTCACTTTCAATTTCAAACTCATGAGAATCAAACTCCAAAGTCAATTTTCAGTTCAAGATGTATCAATTATCAAATGTTATTCATAGAGAATATCAAATTAGAACAAAAACCTGGTTCAAATTCCTGATAATGTTTATTAGTGCATGTAGATTTCAAACTTCAATGATCAAGACAATCATATTAATATAAGCGGTTAGTGGTCCAAGCAATTGGACAGATATGCAAAGTATAAACACTACAAAAATCCAACCTCTGAATAATCGTATTTTTTTAATAAAAAATGAGCTTATCACTTCAGTTCAAAACGAAAGTAAAACCTAGCTGACTGATTTGACATCGATGTTCAGAATTTAATTCCGTTCGCAAATAGCACTCTTGAATTTTTATCAACAATATCTATCTCTGAAGAATAAATAAGAACAGACGGACAAGCCAAAACAATTTGTCTACTCACCTACTGATTAAACGTGCAATACAAAGATCGATGCTTTTCCTGACAATAAAATTCGTAGAATCCTCGGCGTACTAATTTTGCAACTCAAATATACTTTTGACATCAAGATATCCATTATGAAGTTTTCATTAGATTGTGTTTATCTTCAAAAGGAAAAATATAAGTGAAAGTATTACATTAAACAAACAAAATAGCTGTTTTTTTTAAACTGTCTGCACTACTTTTTAGGTCATTCCGTCCGGTGCAAAGAGATAAAGAGTAAATTCCAGAAAAAAAGTAGTTCTTTGCCTAAACCAGTATAGAGACACCCTGTACACTATCACAATATACACCCTTCCAGCTAATCGCAATAAGTCTGCCATTTTGACAAATGGCGATTTAAAACCCCGTTGCCAAAGTTACCACAAAGGCACCCTGCATGAGCAAGCAAACTCTGCTGTTATTATTTCATATATTAAAAGTTAACTCAATATGTGAAAAAATATGTTTTTAAGATTACAAGAAAGTGGATAAACCCCAATACATCTTCAGTCTAAAAAATAGATGATTGTGAGACAGAAAAAAAAACTTGATGCAGAAAATTATTCTGTCACTTACTCGGGTTGAACTTGCGTTCTCTTGTATCAGAGGCGAATGACATAACCTCTACACCACAAGTCCGAGTACTAAACTTGCCTTAGAAAACACTTAAACCTTAATGCTAATTGGCGGAATTCGTAGATCATCGGTGATTTTCCGATTTCATCCACGGAAAATAGTCTCAGATAAAATTAGCCAAGGAATACGACTCGTTATTTTGAAACACATTTCACTTTTAATCGAAAGCTTACACTCTTAAGAAAGATCGGATTTATCCGTAAGCGTAAAGTAACCTAAAATGACCACGCTGTAAAGATGGTGTTTTTCGGGTTCAACGCTCGGCTGCAGGTGCTGGATATTGCAAAGATATCTAAGTCGAACAAGATGTGTTTGTGAAATACGAATGCCCCCGGAACAGCATTTTTTTCAAAGTTTGACCTTGACAGATGACCTTGACCTTGTCACATGACCTTGACTTTGGTACCAGCAGATGCGGATCATTGAGATCTATCATTATGCCAAATATGAGCCTTGTATGTCAAATACTTTTGGAGAACAGGCAAAGGTTAAGTTTTTTAAGCTTTTTAACTCCTCGCTTTAATTAAACCCTGACCCAAACCCTACCCTAACCTAAACCCTTACCTAAACCCTAACCCTAACCCTATATTGGGATACGTAAAATTGATAAAGCGAATCCATCCTTAGTTTGAATTTTGAATATCTTATTATCTTAAGTAGTTTTGACGCTGATTAGGTTATTTTATTGATATGATCATTTCATTTTCCATTGTTACTGATTGTTTGGCCGAGATGTTTGTGAGTAAGTAAAAATGGTGTTTATTGATCTCGATGTTGACTTTGACGTATTCATAACTACGTTTTGTTTTCGTTTTACTCAAAAGTGTTCAAACCATTTTAATAAAGGTCAATTAATGCCCATTGGTTCATTTAATTGCTAGTCCTTTATGCCCGAATCTATAAATGAAATAATCGTTTAAACATCATACTATAAAACAAACCTGACCGTTTTTTGATAGTTTTGAATTTCAGCTGCGGATTCAGTGACTTCAATTAATATAATGGCATGTCAGATACATTCTATCGTTTCCCCTTGGAAGTCAAAATGGATCAAATAAAGAGGTTTTATACTTTTTGACACTATGGCTTTCCAAAATGAAATAGAAAATTTTGATTTTACTAGTCTTATAAATCAACCTTGTATAGACAGAGCCCCAAAGTAACTTGGAAAAGAAGTTGTGAAATACTTTGGTAAAGACAGGAAGACTTGACTAGATGTCCTGCCCTTTAATGAATTCAGAACTCAAAAACTTGTTCACATAAAACATGTGGCTTTTAAGGGTCACGTAAAGAGTTTTTGAACCAAATTTAATGCTGCTTCTATTTCCAACAAAGACAGTTTGCCCAGCTAAACAATATCAAATTGAAGAGGCCCACCTCAAACCATTATAGCCAAACTATTATGGAAAAGGGACATCTTCTACAAAACCAACAACTTCATTACGGCTGGATAAAAGGTCTAAGGTTATCATGATTTTGGTCTATTTTCTTAGAATAGCACCACCTGTTAAATAATTTTTCTTCCTTTCTTGCAAATTCAACTTAAGTCTGGCCAGTTTCTTTTCTACAACTAAATTGTTGCCAGTATGCTTCTGGAGGCAGCTCATAACCTTTGAGAATGAGTTCTTTTACAGTATTAAAATCATAGCTTTGTTCTTTCCTAAGTTGCGAATAAAAAATACGAGTTTTTCCTAACAAGACACTTTGAAGGTCCAGTGCTCCTTTGGCCATGTCAAGTTATCTGCAACATTTTCAAAATGTTCGGAATATGTATAAACTTCATGTTCTTGAAATAGAGGAACAAGCCTAAATTTTTTTGTTACATCAAAATGGTCCTTTTATATACATGTATATCGGGGCTGATTTGCTCTATTTTTGAATTTCTAATTCTTTTAATCGTACTTGAAATTCTCATTCTTTTTCTCGCTCTCTCTCTCTGCTCTTTCTTCTCTTTCCCTCTCTCTTGTCTTTCCCTCTCTCTTTCTATTTCTTGTTCTCTCTCTTTCTATTTCTCGTTCTCTCTCTCTTTTTTTCTCGCTCTTCATTTTCTTTTCTCGCTTTTCCTTTTCTCTTTCTCTCTCCCATTCTTCCCTTTACCTTTGAAATTGCCCTTCTCTTTCTTTTTCTTCAATTTCTAATTGCTTTTCTTTGAATTTTCTCTCTTCTCTCTCTCTCTTTCTTTTTCTAATTCCTTCTCTCCTTCTTGTTTTAACAGTTCAAGCTCTCTTTATTATTCAAATATAGAGAGTGACTTAGTATGAAATTATCTATCATTTAATTTAACAATATGGAATAATACAAGCTACTTATGGCTCTAGCATATGACTTTAGGGTTATTGGATATATTTGTCATGTGATTCTTTTTTTTTTTTTGATCACTCAAATTACATGTATTCATGAATTGTTATGTATTTTTTAAAAAAATGCTACTGTTTTCTTCTTTGGATCTTGAACTCGGATCAACGAAATGCATGAAGAGGATGTGTTAAAGCAAATCTTTTCTTTACTCGAAAGACTTAACAAGTTACTTTGATACCTTTTCTACCGTCGTTTTACCTTAAAAAGTTAGTATTCTGTAGAACAAATCTTTAACTCTGTTTTGAGTCAATATTTAGGAAAATGTTCCCTTCTCAGTTTCTCGTTTGTAGGACATTCAAAGAAGTGAAATTCATTTTCAACTACATTTATATTTCTTCCTTTACTGAAAGGGCAAAAACGCATTTGTCTGTATATCCCCAAGTGCCTACGCTTTTCTATCATTAGATCATGGTTAGAACACCTAAAGTTAGACAGCGCTTTCCTACAAATGTATGACGGACATATCTACACTAAAATAAAATTCTGGGTTAAGGTTTGATTTAAAACAGCGTTTGTGCTCTAGAAATACTCTCAATATCTGAAAACCATTTCTGAGCAAAAATATCAATTATTCTATTACAAAAAAGAGTAATGAAAACATTTTCTTTGCCAACTTCTTGAGAAACCCAAGCATAGCCAAAACCATATCGAAAAAGGCGATCTTTAATGTTTGTTGTCCAGTGATGTCTACCTACCTCATCAAGTTCTTCAAGCATTGTATAGCACTGTTTTGATACCTATCATTTTTCACGCGTAATATCTTTAACCAATATTTAATACATGATTTCATATAAGTCAGACGTATTTGTTATCTTCCGCATTCCCCAAGTGCCATATCGTGACATGTCTTATGGGAAAGATTTCCAACTATCTTACAATACTTTATATGTACTCTTTCAGTTTTATCTACATAAATGTATCCCCAAATCTTGCCTCCGTAGCACAGAATTGGTTTAACTATTGTGTCAAATAATTTAAACATATGTACAGGTTCAAAAAAAAAAACATATCGTCTTCGAATTTTGCAAATACCTCAAATTGCCTCAAGAGTCTGTTTTGATAACATATCGTGAGTTGATTTCCATGAAAGTTTTGACGTGAGGTTTGCTCCTTAATATTTATACACTGAAACTATATCGATTTCTTTTTATCATTGAGAAACCACTTTTCATTATGATTAGCAATACCACCGTTTCTAAAAATCATATTTTTTGTTGTTTTTTTCAGTGTTAAACTATAGCCCTACTGAGTTTATGAAATAAGAAATACAAAAAAATTGTCTCTGAAGTTGTATAATTGTTTCTGAAAAACTTGAAACGTCGTCAGCAAAAAGCAAACAATTAAATACTTGAACTGAGTTGTTTATGAAAAACCCTTTTCCACATCTCTTTCTCAAATATTCTATTATGTCTTAAGAAATAGGAAATAATTGGGGGCTGGCGCTACAGCCCTGACGTGTGCCTACGGTACAATTAAAATATTGTGTCAAAGTATGGTCTACTTCTACACAAGATTGCAGATGACTGTACAGTGTTTTAAATATTGAAAGAAATTTCCCCTTTTACGCCCTTTTTATTTAAGGCTTCCAAAAGTTTGTCAAGTCTTATACTGTCGAAGGCCTTTTCAAAGTCGATGAATATACAATAAAATCTACCTTTTTTTGAAAGTTATTTTTGGCCCAGCGCCATAAGAACAAATATTTTATCGATTGTCGGAAATCTGTACGAAACCCACTTTGAGCCTGGTCAATGATTTCGTTGGCTTCGCACCTACTTGTACGCCTTTTCGTCAGAATATTCATAAATAATTTAGAAATAGTATTTATTAAAGAAATACCTCTACAGTTATTTGAGTCTTTAAGATTTCCTTTTTTGTGCTACGGTTTAATTATACTTTTGCACCATTCCAATAGCATATTTGAGTGGTCAAAGATTTTATTGAATAGTTTATGCATGAAAGGGAGAATGTCATTAATTACATGTTGATACATTTCGGTGCAAATACCATCGGGTTCGGGGGACTTACAATCACTCATTGATATGACGCTTCTAACGATCTCTTTTTCTGTAATAGTTTCATTGAGAATTCCGGAGAAAAAAGCGGGTTGGAAAATAGGTGCTTCAAGTATTTCCTTGGAGATGTATTATATGGATTTTAACACTGGCTTTTAACCCCAGAAGATTTCACAAGAGATCAAAACATTTTTGGTTTTCGATTGCTAACTAATTCATTGCGTTTGACTTTATTGAAAACCGATTATTTTCCTTTTACAAGTCGCTTCAAAACTATTTCTTCAAATTTTCTACCGAGTTAAGTCTTTTTTATCATTTGTACATCTAAATTTTCTTATATTTTCGATTTTCTTATCCTTAATTATGAACACTCGTGTTCCCACCAACTTTCATAAGAAGAAAAAGTATGATTTGGTTTATATTGCATGTTTTTAGCCGTAAGTTTGTAACGTCTTTGTAAATTCGGCTACAAGAGGCGTTACCTCACAATTTACATCATCAGACATTTTCCCGAATACTAGAATATGACTCAGAAACATTTATTAGAAAATCATTTTTGAATCTATCATTTTATTTGAAGCATGAATATTTTCTTCAATCGGTTTATTGTGGTTTTCTAAAGTATATTTTGCATCGTTATATTGAAAGGCCAGACAGCAATATAGTGGAAAGTGGTCGGATAAATCATTCTTTTATACTTTAAAATCCGGTACGTGGTCGAACATATCTGACGAGCAAATGATATAGTCTACCTCACTCGCCCCTTCATTGGCAAAACACGTGAAGTTTCCCTCCACATCCCCAAATAAACGACCATCTAACGTGTGAATATTGAAGGAACAACATAAATTTAATAAAGAATGACCAAAGCAATTGTACCCCTTATCTTTTGATCGTCTTGGCAAATCAATGTAATTGGTAAAATGTGGCATGTATTCTTCTAAAACGTTTGAAACATTTGTCTTCTGAAACAAAATCCTGGAAATCCTTAATTCTCATTCAAATCGCCAGCCAAAATTAGTTTCGATTCGGTAAAATCTGCGGTTATAATGGTAAAGTAATCATACAACATTTCTATACCATTTTCATCTCGATCATGGTATATTGAAGAATATATTCTGGCAATATGTACGGAAAAACTAGAATCATATCGTTATAAATAGAACATACATTAGAAAATTTAAATAGTAAAACTACACAATTTTCAAAATGTGTATATATACGTTTGATTACACCTTTTTCTAATAAATCTTTCTTCACAAAACACTAACACCTCCCGAGCCTCTTGTAGCTGTTTTTTTCGGCCTCGTATAGTCGAAATTTGCGAAGCCTGGGACCATATTGTCAAACTGGTTTGCAATATGACCCCATGTCTCGCAGAATCCGATAATATCAAAATTTCGACATATTGCTTTAAAACTTTGATTTTTTGAATGTTTGAATAAGCCTTCGATATTCCAGTTACATATTTTTAAATTTAAAATAAGTTCTTTCTGCACACTACATTCCCTATTCGAGAGTTCCGGGCCTTTACCACACCCCTATTCCTTCTGATAAAGACGCTCAATATTCTGTTCATTATAAACGTAGGTCATACCGTTTACTATACGTTTATCATATCTCAAGTAGGCTCTTTGCTTTGAATCAATCGCCTCTCTCATAAACGGTATGAGCAGTTTGCGAACCTTTCTGACTCGCTCCGGAAAATCCTCGCTCATTCTTATCGTATTCTCGCTTGCCCCTATTATCTCCGTTTTCTCCATTTTTCTCTTTCATTTCTCACTTTTCCACGATATCTTTTGAGAATATTTTTCTTATCCTTATGGAAGGAGAACTTGACTATGACTGGGCGGGGTTTAGTTTTACCAGAAATTCTATGGGTTCGTTCGATCCTCACGTCGCCGCCACCATAGCGCAGTTGGTTATGCATAAGTCTTCCAATCTGGAAGTCGCGGATTCGATCCCCGGTGTCGGCAAATATCCTTTCCGACTTTGTCTCTCACCAATTGGTAGATAATCGTAAACCTATGTGAGATAGCAGTCGGAGGCTAGGAAAGAGTGAAATTGTAGTACAGATTAAGAAATACCACGAACCCATTGTTAGGTGCACCGGCCTCCGCAATTTAACTGCGAAATTGTTGAAGCGGCGTAAAACCCATTCAATCAAGCAAACAAATCGAACCTCACGTCATCCGAATCTATCTCAAATTCATCACTTATATAGGATTTAACTTTTGATTCAGTCTATCCCCATGTTTCATTTTGTTCTTCATTTATGTCAAAGAATCTCAAATATTCTCGTCGAGATTGGCCCTCTAAGTTTTCAAATTTGTAGATAGATCAGCCACTTGTTTCTGCAAATGACCCACTTGTGATTTAAGCTCTATACTTTGCTGTTTTTACATTTTGCCAAATTTCTTTTTTCCATGGCATAGAATATAAACATAGCAAGATTTCGTATTGTTGGCGTATTTTTGCTTGCCATTAAAAGATAGAATTTCTGTATATTTGGATTTTTATAATACTTTTTGCTGATATACTTAGTTCGCAATTCATCATACAACGGACAAATTAACAAGAAATGAAATTCACATTTAACCATTGAATTACAATATAGGCAATATCTAAGATCTTTCACAATATTTATATGACGACCTTTCTCTATCATAAAAGAGTGAGCTGAGCTTCTAAATGACACTAAACTTTTCCTAAATTTGACTATGTCAATTATATCCAGATATGTTTCCGGTGAAAAATTTTGTTTAAAATTGGAGTAATAAATCAATTTACTTGTTCTGTTACAATAACTCTACCAGTGTTGGGTATATTGATCTATCAATCTATTTCTATAAGCTTTCAAAAACTTGTTGGCATTTGTGACTGCTTGCCTTTCCCAAATATAACCAAAACCATTTGTATAAAGACTAGTCCTCACTTTATTTAAAACCTCTTTCATCTAATATTTTCAACATATTATAACATTTTCTAATGTAACGATCATTAGATGTGTTTAAAAGTTTTACCCAATATTTCATACACCTTTTTGAAGTCTCAATGTAAATAGGATATCTACCACAATCTCCCAAAATTACATTATTTACAGAATTCATTGGGGCATTCATGTAACGATTACATGCATACACATGAATACGTTCAGAGCATTCAGGCTGATCAAGTCCCCAAATTTCCGAACCATACATGAGAATAGGGCTGATTTTAGAATCAAAAAGTTTGAAGAATGTTTTATTAGATAATGGTAAAACATTATGTAATATTTTTAGTAAAGCAATAAAATCCTTCCTACTTTTAGTTGCCATATACTCTGACATCTTAAAGTATGAAAGTTCACTTGTAAAATTTACACCAACATATACAAAACTATTTACTACTTCTATTGGTTTATTATTATAATACCATTTTTCATTTCTAGCTGTTCGCCCACCCTGTCTAAAGACAACTATTTTTGTTTTATCAGTATTGACCTGCAGTCGCATCTCACTACTAAATGTGTATAAGGCATTGAGCTGCATCTGCAGACCAATAACTGTATCACTTGCTAATGCTACATCATATGCAAACATGAGAGAAAAAAGTTCAATTAGATCTGGAAAGAGTTGGATTCCATTTATTCCAGAATTTCTCATGGCCGATTCTAGTCCGTTAATAAATAGACAAAATAGAATAGGACTAAGTTTACAACCTTGTCTGAGACCAACCGGACAATCAAATGGCGCCGATAGCGCTCCACAGGTATCCTCTCGAACACATGCAGATACATTATTGTAAATGCTTTTTATTGACTTGATCAATTTTCCCTTAATACACATTTTTCTAATATAGCAAATAATTTTGATCTGTCTACAGAATCAAACGCCTTTTTGTAATCAATGAAGGCCACATAAAGCTTCTTCCTTTTCATACTTAAGTATTTGGAAATTATTGACTGCAAAATAAAAGCGTTATCAATAGTACTATATCCCTGACGAAACCCAGCTTGAGATTCACTTAAGATATTAAATGCATTTGCAAAGAATGTTAATCTTTTAGACAATATACTTATATAAAGTTTACTAAATCCGTCTATCAAAGAAATACCTCTGTAGTTTTCAGGATCGGATATGACCCCTTTCTTGTGTAAAGGTAATATCACGGATTTTGACCAACTAGTGGGAAATTCACCAGTTCTAAAAATTCTATTAAAAAGGATTCTGACATAAGGTAATAAAACGTGCATACCATGTTGAAACTGTTCTACAACTAAGTTACCAGCATGACTTTTATTTGGATTTAACTCATTAACAGCCATCATAACTTCATTGTCCGTAATTGGACTATCACAAATTTCTGAAGAAAATTCGTTTTCTGCTGCTGCCAATTCATTTGGATCATGCACTTCATTCTGACTTGCTAATAATTTATTATCAAAATCAAGTGAGGTATAAAAACCTTTAAAATGGTTAAACCATTCATCTTATGATATAGAAACGCGTTGTTTGTTTATGTTTGACAATGATCTTATACGACTCCAAAAAGCTTTCGAGTCATTCAAGCTTTTTTCAATATCACTAACTGTTTTTGACTTATACACATTCTGTTTGCTATGACAAAGTGTCTTGTAATTACTTTTTGATTCCAGGTATCTTTTTAAATTTGATTCAGTTTTATTTCTTCTGTTTTCTCTTAGAGATCTGTTTTTAAATGTATTCAGGGAACAGCATTCCTTGTCATACCATGAATGCTTATCTATCTTCTTATGATTTTTCTTATGAACTTTTGCATGCTCACTGCATTGTATAACTATATTTTTAAACGAAGACACAACATCATCAAAATTTGGTTCACTTCGTAACGTTTCATCCATAGAATCAAACAAACCTTTTTCAAAAAAACTCCAATAAATTGCGCTGGTAGAAAGAAATACTGGCTTGATCAAATTTATAGACATATTTTGCAACGTTAACAGGGTGTCCATCTAATACATGTTGACTTGCCAATGAGTCAGGTGCACGCTTACCCAATAATTTTAATGTAGAGGCAAATGGTCACTGTTTGAGATACATTCTATATTGAAGTCGCAAATCATATTTAAAAGGTTTTCAGATACTACAAAATAATCAACAACGCTGCATCCGTTAGCATTGATAAATGTAAAATCACCGACGTTTTTATCTGAACCGTATCTTCCATTTACAATAAGAAAGGTAAAGACATTACAAAATTTTACTAGGTCATTGCCTGGTCGATTAATAACTTTATCCATATTACTTCTATGCTCCATGAAAGATACACTATCGGTAAAAAGATCTGAAAATTCATGGAACTGAGAGATATCTGGAAGCAAGCCATTCTCTTGAAGTGACCCTGTACGGGCGTTCATATCACCACAAATAGTTATTTCAGAATCAGCAAATTCATTATGGTAACACAAAAATAAGTTTTATAAAATTGAAATACCAGAAAAATCTTCATTGTTATAAAAATTTGACTTCTCTGGTGGAATTTATACAGAAATCAAAATAGCGTCCTTATTGAATGAAAAGATGTCTTTTTTAATTTTCAATACAACTCCAAAATTAAAATCATCTGCCACTCGTGTAATGTACCTAGCTATACAATCTTTAACGAGTACTATTACACCACCGAGATTCCGACCCCCTTTCGTTGAGGACTTCGCTGGACAAACAAAAAATGAAAACCCTGGCAATGAATTAGTCAACACATATATGCAATCTAATTTCAACCATGTATCCTGTAAACAAACAATATCAAATTCTTTTACATAATTGACAAAATCAGGATTAGTAATTTTCGAATATAAACCACAAATATTCCAAGACAAAATTGAAACAAATTCTGTTTTATACGATTTATGTGACTGGCCTCGGCCACACCCCTATTCCACATCAGACTGCTGTGCTGGTATAGATGCGGGGGCATATACATACATACTATTTGAGTCATTTAGCTGACCGGAATCGGGAAGTAACCTTTGAACGTTTGAAATGGTCAGAGTAGAACTTAAATTTGATTTTCTTAAAGCAATTCATTTATTGAGTAAAATCTTATTTTAGGTTATATTGACTGTTTTTTTTATCTTAAGGTTTCAAAATGTTTCCTTAAGTTTTACCGTTTTCTTTATCTATTTAGAATATATATTCTTTTATATTTAAGGATATTCTTTTGACTTTTAACTGTTTACATTGATTTGTTTTATGGTGTTATTATCTCGAGTTACAGTATAATTTTGAATGTTCTCCTGTATGAAGCTTCCGGTTAGGTAGACTCGCACATGGATCGTTCTCCTGATCTGAGGGGATTCCGTGTGCTTTCGTGCTCACGTCGGATTATTCGTTTTAAATCATGACATATTTGCGCCCAACATGACCTTAGTAGTCGACGGGCCATAAAACAATATTCATTCATTCATTCATTCATTCATCGACTGTTGTTTTCTAATACGAGAAAAACATGTTTATGTGTTTCCCCGCATTGTGTTCTTAAAGACTTGAAGTTTTTTTCTCTTTTACCGAAGCCTTATGCTTCTTAGAAATGAAAAACCTTATTGTTTTGATTTGTTTTGAACGTTGTAGCTGATTTTCTATGCTATATCCAAATAATGATATGCGTGCGTGCTTGACTCGAGCTTCACGTGCGAATTGAGCTTTTTAGCTCACCTGAGCACGACGTGCTCAAGGGAGCTATTGTGATCTGTCAATGTCCGGCGCCCGTCTATCCATCTGTCCGTCTGCCCGTAACGGTGTCAACTGTTTCTTTAAACAACATCTCCTCCTAAACAACAGAGTCAAACTCAACCAAACTTGGCAGAAATATTCCTTGGGTTGTCCCTTGAAAAAATTGCTTAAATGGAAACGATACGTGCCATATCATGGGAAAAGGGGCCTTAATGACAATGTTTTTGTTTACACTCTAGAAGCCACAAATATGGTCCAATGTTTATGAAACTTGGTCAAAATGTTTGTTAGGTCATGGGGATGAAGTCTACGGAAGATGGGAAGGATCCGTGCTATATCACTGGAAAAAAGGCCTTTGTGACAATTTTGTCAACAATTTCTTGAACGACATCTCCTCCTAATCTTATTAGTCAAAATCAACCAAATTTGGCAGAAATATTCCTTGGGTGGTCCCTTGTAAAAAATGCTAAAATGGAAAGGATCCGTGCCATATCATGGGAAAAGGGGTCTTAATGAAATTTTTTTTTGTTTACACTCTAGAAGCCACAAATTTGGTACAATCATCAAGAAACTTTGTCAGAATGTTTGTTAGGTCATGAGAATGAACTCTTTTAAAAATGAGAAGAATCCGTGCTATATCACGGGAAAAGGGCCTTAATGACAATTTTCTTGTAAGAACTCCAGACGCCACAGATATGGTCCAATCTTCATGAAACTTGGTCAAATGTTTGCCAGGTCTAAAGTATGAACTCTGTTGAAAATGGGGAGGTACATACCATATCATAGGAAAAGGAGTCTTAATGATAATTTACTTGAAATATTAGGTGAGCGATTAAGGGTCCTCGGGGTCCTCTTGTTAAAATTTTTCAAGTTATGCACGTCGTAACTTCAAAAAACCCGTGTAAAGTGCCGACGAAAACGAAGAAACCACAGATACCATATAAACATGCTTTATGAAAGTATACTTTTTAAAACGATTTTTATAAAAAAAAAAATAAGTGGCATGTTAGAAGTTTTGGCTAGTAAATTTTATATCAGCAGCTAAAAATACGGTAAGAAAAATATTCTCACAAGTATCTTATTTAGATAACGGCCAAAAATGAAGTGGTCGAGTACGTGTATTTTTTCAACAACCCATGCGATGAATCCGTCCTAAAAATCTATTTTTCCTGAGAAAACCACGTTTTATTATTTCTTTTCAGTTGGATGTTGTCCCGGACGGATTAACTTTTGATCTTATGATAGAGTGTCCAATCATTATTGGTGGTATACCCCTGTCAGAAGTGGCGTCACGCTACGGTGTTACTCTACCTTCAGCCCCGGCTTTATCTTCCGAGCCAACTGAGCTCTACAACGACCAAAGTTTTACTCCACCGCGTAAGTTAAAACGTTTCGTAGGGATATTTTTTTAAAAAAAATATTATGGCTAAATTTATCGATGATCTTATTGAGACAAATAGGATTTATGACCAGATCTTATTTGAATAAAATGTTACTAAGATCAGCGTGTGTAAAAGATAGTACGTAATGTGTTTTTGTTCTCATTTTAAAGGCAGTTTTGTTCTTTTCTCCCGGTGTCTGTCAATTTTGTAGACAATATTTATCGACCCTGGTATAACAAGCTACCGTTTTTCTCGTTTTCATAAAAATAGAGTTTTTTTAAGAAAGAGAGTTGGTTCCATTTTCTTCAGTATTACACGTCACCCCTTTTTAAAACACAACCTAAATGTAAATTGTCATATAAAAGGATTCCTTTCTCACGTTTGCGGACACATATTCGCTTGCATATTTTTGTTATGCAAGCTAAGTTGTTCAGCTCGTAGTTATACATAAATTTGAATAAACAAGAGCTTTGCAGAGCGGCGCATATACGTCCAACGGGAAATGTATATAATATTGGCTTGTCAGTAACGTGAGCTTGGATGATAGCTAAAGAAATTGCAAACAGACAGTCAGACGACTGGGTCAATAACATAGTATGACCCTTTGAGTGTAAATTGAAAATGTTTTTTGCACAACTTACGCCAAATAGTCATTTGCAAGTTTCAGTTCATTCCAATTCAAAATCTGACGAGTTGCTCACAAAAGAAATATAGTGAATTTCAATCAATTGAAAGGCAGATAATACAAGAAAGACCCAAGCTTTTTTTGATTTCTGAAGTCTTATGCTTAATCAAATATCAGGGTTACATTGAGGCAAGACCCGGTTCAATCCAATTAACTTTGTAGGAGTTATGCGCGCAAACACACACACACACACACACACACACACACACACAAATCTGTAATTCTTAACTATTTTGTTTAGTAAAAGGAAGATAAATCAGGAACTACTTTACATATGAATCACAAACAGACAACCTACACAGTCATTGCGGCAAGTTTCCTTTCAATCCCATCCAAAATGTAGGAGAATGTGAGCTAACAAGAAATTTCGTTTTTCATTTAACTCAATGGCACATAATTCAAGATAACTTGAGAATGACAGGAGCATTTTGAATTTAAAAGCCTTATACACAACAAGACATCATAGAGAGTAATTGTGTCTAGTTTTAGCTCATTCCCAATGATAGTTAAGGAGGAGTTGCGCACACAAAATAGTGATTTTCGTTAAATTCAAGGACAGATAATTCACTATTTCTCAGGAATGACTGGAGCGATTAGAATTTCAAAGGTATTATGCACAACTAGACACAATAGAGAGTAATTCAGCTCAAGTTTCAGCTCATTCCCATTGTTAAGGAGGAGTTGCGCTCACAAAAAATGCTAACGGACGGACAGACAGACAGACAGACAAACAAAAGAAAGACGGACAGACGACCGGGGCATAACATAAGACGACCCTAACAGATCCAAACAGATCGAATAATCTAGTCTGTACCGAGATCTCGTATCTGTCTTCGCTGTATAGTCGGTGACTTCATCATATGTATAATCGGGGACTTAATCACATATCCATATCATATCCATATCATAATGGCTAATATCGAGCAGCTCTCTATTAGAGTTATCTTATAACTATAAAAAGATCCGGGTGATTACATTCCATTTGGTATTTCTAATGATATCATATGGATATTTTTAGAACAATTACATGATGTGGTTATTTTGAGAAATTTGAAAAACATCGATTAAAACAATGCAAATTGAGGTCTTAATGTAAATATATTACGTTTTTAGTGTATTGTATGAATAAATATCTTACTCGGTTGTGGAAAATGATAATTGTCTCGGCAGAGCCTCGACAATTATCAATTCTCCCAACCTCGTTTGATATTTTTCATCATACAAAACACCTAGTACGTAATATATACGTTGGTTGTCAACCCTGGAATTTCCATGTCATTAGCTCTTCTGTTGTCGGCGAAAGTCCGAGGTATTGTGATCACCTTTGCTACGTTTTTGTAAGGTTATGTCACCTTTTGTCTTATATTTGTTGCGTTATCTAGCACCTGCAGCCGAGCATTGCACCCTTCGGCATTGCTCTTGTTTTCAGCATCTGGAACAATCGATTCGAACTCTATTACTGCAAGCAGCATTTGTCATTATCATATTTATTTGCTTGTCCACGTGTATTTTTCTTTCATCAACATTCAAAGAAGCGACGTTTTGCTAGCGTATTTTCGCAGAGGTAATGAAAGGATAGTAAGAACTTATTTACGCATTGGCCTCAAGAATGGTTTTCTCTCGTCATCATAGAAATGCCGCGTAAACGTTTGTTCGAAAACGTAATGATTACTTAATTCAAAGAGTAATGTTGCACATTCGTAAGACAATGATATATTTGATGACTATTCGTTATAGAAGACGAGGGTGACTTTGTGATTTTTTTCTTTCTTTTATCAATAATCGGGTGTGATGGTTGTTTGTCACTCGGCAAATTATTGAGAAAATGTATTTTCGGTCACATTATTCCCCCTTTTTCCCTCCCTGTTAAATATTCTATTTGCGAGCAACGATGCAACTATATCTCCAATGCAATGCAAGTAGTATATTTTTCATTGGCGGACGTAAACACTGAAACGAACTTCGAAACGACCACTTAGTTTTTGCTGAAAGTATTATTTTCTTTTGTGTCTAAAACGGGATGTTCCCGAATTGTATTACGCAAATAATGTGGAAAAATTCTTCAAATTTACAATGACCCGAAACAGTTCGAGGAAAGCAAAGAATTTGAAGGGAATAAAAAGGCATCCATTTTTTTTCAAAATGAGCATAGGTGTCATTTTAATATTTTCTGCTTGTTTAGAAATCAAAACAAACTCAGGGTTCTGTTCTTAAATTATTTGATAATTGACACGCATTATAATATTAATTTCCGTTTTTTTCTTAGACCGAAATTTTTAAATTCATCGACATGTGCAATTTTGTTATCACATAACTGCTGTCTTGTATATCGTGGCATGTCTTAAACAGAATGATCGCTGGCCCCGCTCCTCATTTTCCATCACGACACTACCCTTCAGTACCTTTTCTTATTCTATCGTTATAAGTCAACAAAATTTTGTCACGGTCAACCAGAAAATCGTTGGTGGGCGACTTTAACGTCGATTAGTACTACAGATTTGGTTTGATGACGTCACGACGTTCGGATCACTCATCTTAGAACATATCTTCAACAATTCGGTAAAAAAAACCTGCAACCATTCAGGAATAAATGTGTGATTTAATTAATTCTTTGATTGATGGCAGTCATCTATCACTTGTCGAGTACCTTCTCATGTAAATAACCCAGAATTCCGTTAATTTCAGCTCAGGCATCGTTTGCTGAGAGTGTATTTGGGGATTTACAAACGACACAAACTAGAAAGCCGGATGATGAAAAAGACGAGGAGGTGGAGAGTACCCGGTTTGTACCAAAATATCTGTACTATAAATGGAACAACGAGAATCCCGTGGATCTGTTTACTGTTAAAGAAGGATAGAGTCGAGGCTTATCGCGTGGCTGAAATATAAATACGAACTGTGATATAACAACAATAAGGGGGATGGGCTCTCCCGGGATCCCGCAGCAAAAATTGATCACGGGCTTATCAGAGAATTTGTTTGAAATTTTTCCACTTATGATCTGCCAATAGAGTTTTTCTGAGTCTAGTCGCTGAAAACTGGTATAGAATAGAAGCTAAGAAAGGGTGTATTTTTTAATAAAAAAACGACCAAAGATCAGGGCCCGAGGTTATAAGACTTTTCTCCTTCTCATTTCAAAATTTTCTCAAATTCCATTTTCCAATTTGAGATTAAAGCCGTACTTCTGTAAAAATAATTCTAATGTATCTGCATAGAATATAATATTAACAAGTTGTTATAAAAATAACTTATTAATATTATCTTTTATTTTCATACATTTATTCAAATCTAAAATTTGAGAAAATTTTCAGTGGAGCCTAGGAAAAGTTTTATAACCTCGATCCAAAATAACGTTTTGCGATTGCACGATTTCTCATTATTTGTATCATATTAAGCTAGTTTGACATGGCTCGTCAAAAGTCACTCACATCTATTGAAAATGTTCACAAATCGTTCACCTTCAGTGACAAGTGTTCTTGAGCTATGTTAATGGGTTTCAGTTTTATACCTGCACGGAATATCGAGTGAAATTTAAGGGAAGTAATCCAATATCACTCATTTTGTTCAGGATGATCAAAAATGGCGTTATTTATTACCCCCTTTAATAAAACACGCACACAAGTTCTGTAATTAGCTTTTCATTTCCTCAAGAACCAACAAGACACTTATTATTTCAATTTTGTCAGTGATATTTGGATTGTTTTCTAGTTATATAGTCGCCCACCTACGTTATAAATATATTCCAGCTATAGATTATTATGTATGTTCGGCCACAATTTGAGATGGCTAAAAATATTAATTCCGGCACCCTAATGATGTTGATCTCGTTTTCTGTTGGCTTCCAGGCCATATCGGTTTTCTTAGAAATGAGGAAGCAGATAAAACTACCAATGATGCATTAGCACTTAAAATTCTGTCCTTCGAAGGGCCTTTTACAGATTTAAACTTTTAATTCATAGTTTTATTCGTAATGTATGGTAACTGTCGTACCGAACCAGTCAACCAGAATAAAAGATTATTCTCTGTTCGACAGAATCTCGGCGATTGGTTACCTGGTTACAGCATTCGGAACATCGCTCGGACTTTTCCGTAAACTGGAAAGTACCTCGGACGTAAGTGTAGTAATTTTTGGTCATTTTTCGGTAATTCGGTTCCTGGTAGTAATTCGGTTTATAAATACGCTTGAAGAATAGTATATTTCTTTAAAGTTTTCCAAGCGTCTGTGATAATCACTTTAGCGTATTATAATTTGAAATCAAAACGCAGTAAGCCACTGCGTTTTGTTTTCAAATCATAACATGTCCAATTTTAACCTTACGTTGACTTTATTTTTCGCAACGTCATTCTCAGTTATGTTTGTGACGTCATATAAACCCACGTGCGAAATGACGCGCTTTCATGGCTGCGCCCGTATTATTCCCGAGGTCTATTCCGTAGAATCGCCGAAGGTTCCCGATTGCTGGTTACAGGTCAAGCCATTGGAAAGAGCTAATCCTGATTCGCCTACGCATTGGTCATATTCATCTAACGCACTCCTGCCTTTTAAAAGGAGAAGAGACGACAATGCGCATTCCATGTAACGCTCCTCTTACTGTGAAACATGTTTTTATCTTGAAAATAAATAAAAGATATATTTTAGAGTTAATAGTATGAGGCAGCTGTTTGACTATGTCAAAGTCGAACTTGTTTTTTGAATTTTTAAAGGCAATTCATTTATTTAGCAAACTATGATTTTATTTTTGTAATGAACGTAATCCTTTGAAATTTTTACGTTTACTAGGTTATGTTTTTTTAATGGTTATAATTAAATGCTTATTTTAATTAGCTACTTATACAATCATAACTCACTATTTGTTTTACCTCTTTCTTATAGTTTTAATTAGACATTTTGCGCCATACATAACTTAACTGTTAACGGGCTATAAAACACTATTCATTCAAGCGAATTATGTACGAGTTGGAACAATAAAGATTACGCAAATGACTATTGTCCAGACTATTGTCTAATTTGTATATTTATTGTAAATGTAGTTGTTGGTCTTATCTAATTTAGTGATTTTGGAGCGTTTTGAATGTTTTGAGTGAGTATTTTGAACGAATGATTGGAGCGCTGAGTGAGCAATTTAGAATTATTTTAATTGAGAAGAATGTCAATTTCACGATGTTACTCAATGTTTCTAGAATGTTGCTAGATAACAATATTTGTGCAGGCTGATCGAAGTCGATATATTGGGGTGTTTTTCTTTTTCTTTTTACTATTTGCGAATTCAGATAATTCAGGGTTTTCTAGCTCACCTGAGCACTGGCCACCGTACGTCGTTCGCTCATCGTCCGTCTAGCAACAAATTCTTTAAACATCTTCTCCTAAACCATTGAGCCAATCTAGCTGAAACCTGACAGGTATGTTCCTTGGGCGAAGCTCTTCAAAAATTGTTAGAAAAATTTAATTTCATTAAAAACTCTTGATGTCATAATAACAGAAAGGCCGAAAATTACAGGAAACTATAGAAAAAATTCTTCTTCTCCTAAACCAATAGACCACTCAAGATGACACTAAGCAGGGATGATACTTGGGTGATGTTCTACCAAAAACGTTGAAAAAAATAATTCAATAAAAAAACAACTATGATTTACAATGTGACAGAATGACGGAAAATTGTCAATTTTTCTCCTACAACTGAGCCATTCAAGCCGAAACTTGGCAGGGATGTTCGATGATTCAAGCTCCAAACTTGTTAATATAACGAAATTCCGTCCAAAACTCTGGTTTCCATGGAAACGGAAAGGCCAAAAATTGCCGAAAAGGTTACAAAAGATTCTTTTTCTTCTTTTCTTCTAAACCACTGGGCCAATTAAGCTGAGACTTGGTAGGGATGTTTTTTTGATGAAGCTTTACCAAAGTTGTAAAAAGAATTTATTTAATCAAAAGTTCTTCTTTCCATGGTAACGGAATCTCGATTTTTTTAAACTAGTTTTGGATTTAGTTGTTGATATTATCTTTTTAGTAATTATTGAGCGTTTTTTAATGGTTTGGTTGAGTTTTTGGAGCGGTTGAATGGAGCGCCGAGGAAGCTTTTTAGAAAGGTTTTGATAAAGATGAATTTCATTTTCACGATGGTACTTCCTATATCTATACCGTTGTTATATTTTTTATGAATGCAGATTGAGGTCGATATATAAGGACATTTCCTTTTCTTTTAAAATTTTTGAATTCAGATAGTCAAGTTTCTAAAAACACAAATGTGTTTAATACCTTCGTATAAATGGCTATTCTTAAAGCTTTTATTAAATTCAAAATCCAAATGTTTTTTTTTTTCCAATTTGAGGGGTTACAGGTTGTTGGGAATTCCGTTTCTAGAGCCAGTTGGGGAGGTAGTGGCATTTCGTGTTCATAGAAACTTATCAGCTTGATATTTTTATTTTTTCTTGAAATCCATTTATGAGCAAAAAATTTTCTGAACACTTTTTTAAAAATGTAAATCAATTGACCAATATTTGAGCGAGTTGATCTAGGATCGCATTCGATTATATACTGTAATGAACATCTTAAAATGGACAAGGTGAATGATTTTAGAATTATTTCGGAATGAAATTGAATGAGTACGTGGAGCGAGTTTTGAGTGATAACAAAGGTAGTTAATCCAATACTGCTAATTTTGTTCAAGATAATTAGCGATATTAAGTACCTCCGTATTCTGTTTGTACGTCTTCGTGGACCAATCAGACACTAGAAAGTCCACACCAGCTAATAAAATCGTAGAATAAATAGATCGATTTGGATTTATTGTTGAAAGTCTTAAACGATTTTTAAATGTTTTCTAATGATTTCGGAGCGTTTTGATCGATTTGAGTGAGTGTTTAGAATACATGAATTGAGCGCTGAGTGAATGATTGGGAATGATTCTGATCGGAATGAGTGTCATTTTCACGATGTTTTTAACTGTAATTATCAGCCGATTTTTTGACGAATGCCTTTCAATGTCTCGCTTCGAAAAGATTAACGTCATATTTTGCATTTCTCACATTTTGCTTATTTCCTGAGTAATGTTAACTTAAATTTGAACACTTTTTCATTGTCCTTTTTCGCGTATATACAGCAAAATTCGAGTGACTCAGTTCTCTGCTAAACTGGTAGCCCGATGTATCGATAGATCTAGGGGAAGTAACCCAGTCAAAGTTCTCTGCAAAGGTATTGGAATGTATTTTAAATTGCATAGTAATAAATAACTAGTGACGTGAACAGTCCCGGTGATCCAGTGGTTATCATGCTCGCCTCTCACGCTGGCGCCCAGGCCCAATTCCCGAGGTAGCAACTATTCTTTTTCTAGTAAGAAGTAAGAACTGTTCAAAATTATTTTCCTGAATTTTGACTTCTTTAAACAGTATAAATTTTAGAAAGTAATTCAAATCAACAAATATGTCCCGTACACTGCTTAGTTCCTACGAATATGCTATAAAGGGGATTGTCATCGTGGATTGATGCTATTTTTGGATTATATGACGTGAAGTCTCAAGTTGTATTGCTACACAGGGAATCAGTTAGTATAATTGTTAGTTAATGTATAATAAGATATAATGGGAACTTTAAAAAGGACTTGTTGAATAATAAGCACTCTGTTTTTTAATTAAAGAGTGTTACTTGCATTTGAATTTTGCGAATTTCTGCGAACTGATTTGTTTATTGGAGTGAAGTCGGCATATTTGCCGCCAAATGTCACGTGTCCAACATTGCTCGTTGGGGTTTTAAAAACCCTTTGGTGACACTGTGGGTTTATCCAATGGAAAAAACAAGACATTAATGGGCTTCCCTAAGTTTCCTATTAATGATAATTTTTCTAAATTCGAAATTATTTCATGCTGTTAACTCCTATCCTACATTCTTCAAACTAAGCCAACGCCTATGTATAACAGGCCATTACAAGTTATACTTTTTATTGTTCTACATTGACAGATCAATCAATAACATTGACGATCAGAATTTTTAAAGAAATCGCGACGTTAAATGCCAAACAAGCAATTATTCTACTTAAGCTTTGTGCACTCTTTCAATATCGTTTGTACATATGTACAGTTAAGAACATCGTGAAATTGACAAGGTGAATGATTTCGAAATTATTTCGGAATGAAATTGAATGAATGTAAGGAGCGAGTTTTGAGTGATATTAAAGGGGGGGGGGTAACCAAATATTGCTAATTTTGTTCAATATGAACAAAATTAGCGTAAATAATTACCTCCCTTTAATAAAATATACCTAATTTTCTGATTGTACGTTTTCGTGGACCAATCAGACACTTGAAAGTCCACACCAGCTAATAAAATAATAGAATGAATAGATCGATTTGAAAATAATTCTTGAAAGTCTTGAACAATTTTTAAAATGTGTCCTAATGATTTCGGACCGTTTTTGGTCGATTTGAGTGAGTGTTTCAAATGAATGGATGGAGCGCTGAGTGAATGATTAAAAATGTTTTTGATCGGACGGAGTGTCAATTTCACGATGTTTTTGACTGTACATTGGAATGAAATAAGAGAATTTTTCAATGACCTTTTTCTCAAGCCGCCGAGAGAATAAGATTTTCATTTTCAGAGCGTAGTATCGTTGTGTTTGATGACCAATTATATTGATCCAGCCCTGTGTTCGGAATGACAAAATGATACAAACTTTTTGAAATCATACACAAGTTTGCACGTGCACTTGCGCCGTTGTGTTTTCCTGGAAGCAGGCTGGTAAAGGCCAAATAATTCCATGATGTAACGAGGGCGTAACTCCAATCACGCAATTTACGCAAGTGCGTAAAACAAATAATCATATGTTGAAAAATATCGTTGATGGATGATCATAACATCGGAACTGTAGTTACGATATTTTAAGTATTTACCAACGTTTAAATCATAAAAAATGGAGCGGAAGGAGGGCATTCATCTTTTTTCACAGTCCATATATGGCCTTTATCCTATATATACTGAGTTCCATAAGAAAGTGTGCACTTTCACTTTTTGCATATCTCTTGTTTTTTACGAATGTGGAGGTAAATTATGGAGTTAATTTGATACCATAATTTGTTCAATACCTTTTGAATGTAAAAGTCAAATCAGATTTGGATAAAGTATCGCATGCTGCATACGCGATGGCAGAACATAGATTGATCAGATTTTACCACCTTACATCTATTTCTTTGGTAAGAGCTATGTGTTGATGTTGCATTATTGAGTTTTAGAATCCATTCCAAGCCATTACCAAACAAAAGTTTTAAATTCCATGCAGACATTACGTGTACGTCAACGTCAGACATTGCTACATTGTTAGGCCAGTAACTTGTCGTTGAATGGTGCTATGACGTTCTATGACATCTCGACTTGTTTATTAAAGGCCTTACAATATGATGACTTTGCTTTCTATTGGAACATGAATTTTTAGTCAATTTTAATGACGCTCTAAATCTGACAAGGTTCGTTTTTGTTCAACGACATTTATTGGTAATCAAACCACGTTGTAGAATCATGCACAACTGTATTGAAGATGTGATTTTTTGCTTATGAAAGCCGCAAAGATTCAACTGAATACATTTTCAGACCAAATATTCGTCTAACGCGTGATTCACACGCAAAACATGCAAAATCAAATGTTTCAATTTAGCAGAAAAGTTTTGCTTTTCGCGCGATTTTTGTATTAGAATATCGTTTGCAAATACTCTTGGTGATAGTCATTCGATGTTTCATGACGATAAATTGTGAAATTTCAGAGATATTCAAAATTCAAAAGTGCACACTTTCTTTTGGAACTAAGTATATATACTTTGGTTGTCGCCTTCTGAGTGCGCATAAATTCCTAGATACGTCATTATGATAATGGGTTTATTTTGGGTACTAAAGATCTTAAACATACCATCGATTTATATTGTGTCCTTTACTAGTGAAATACGACACCTAACCGGGTATTTGAATAAAAAACATGCCCATTAATTAGAGCAGCATTTTCTACTGTAAGGATATTCGACGAGCGTTGTGAAGAAAAGGTAAGCATATTTTATTTTTCTACATTAAATTCTGTTCAATTCTGATCTAATTTCAACTTCTACTATAATACTTGAGTAAGAAGCGTGCAAAGGACTTACGGTTAACGTCATCGTCAAATTGACAATGTGAGTGATTTTGGAATGAATTTGGAATGATTATGGAATGAGTGTGATAAGTAAGTCTTGAGTGAAATTAAGGGGAGGTAGTCCAATATCGCTAATTTGGAAAGGATGTTAAAAAATTAGTGATATGTATTGACGTAGCACACGTTATTGGGTACGTTTAGAAATTTATGGTTTCTATACTGTTATAACGTTTCTATTTTAGTCCATATGATTTATTTCCACAAGTGTTATATATCAAAATATTCTATAATAAATTCTGTATAATCGAGGATCAATTGCTAATTCGAAAGAACATCATAATGAAAATTTAAGCGAGGAAAAATTGCGACGTTCAGCTAAAACTTCAATGTAAGATGAAACACGGGTTTTCTCTCTATATAGATTATACAGTATTTTTTTTATCCTGGCGACGTATTTCTACCTCATGCTATGTCGAAAGTGACTTGTATTCTATACTCAACGGCAAATAGAAAGAAAGTTAAAAACGAAGTCATGGATAGCTTTATAAACTTGGCTATTACAAAAAAATACTAGCGTTGGGGCCTTTACTTAGATGATTTGTGATCTGTAATATCTTCTTTTTTATTGCAATCTTAAGATGTTTCATTGTGTAAATGTTATTTTTGTATAGTTTGAAAAGATACAATTTGAAAGTATGATATTCAGTAGTTTTTTTTTAATTTTATTTCTAGAAAACGACGTGGAGGAATAATGTCACGCTTGCAAAACTTTGCGTCATTGGTAACTTTCAGCTTTTTCTACGGTCAAGAAAAAAACAATATAGGGTACTGATTCGAAATTATGGCAAATAAAAAATAATGGGTTTTTCATAGATTTTGTAGATGAAATTTGATCTCTTTCTTACAATATTTATCGCTTGCCAATTAGTTTTGTGTGTGGAGGCCGAATGTCACGCTACTGATTTATGACGTTAAATATGTTTTGAAGAAGCGGATAATCCGCGTCTATAGGAGATTGTGATAGAATATGATGAAAATATTGTGATAAAAAGACAATTTCGTTTATTTGATTTTTATACATCATAATTGAGTATTGATTAGAGCCGTAGCTACAAGGTTAAAGGGGAAAATCAATTAGCTTCCTAATAATAAGCATTTTCATATACAAGATCCAAAAAAATGGTTGTTGATTATGTACATTCCTTTCTATTGAACATAGATATAACAATAAAACAGGCCTTGATATATGTACAAGTGCAACTGACACATTTTGCAAAAAATCACTACCGTAAAAAATCTGTAATAATGTATACTAACGCAATGGCAAACGGCTTGGAAAGTTTTTGGCAGTTTTGACGATACGAAAACGTACTTAACAGCGTGCGCTGCGTCAACCCTTCATTTAATAAAAGATACAAACAAGTTCTATAAAAAGCTTTCTATTTCTTCTAGAAATCAAAAAGGCGCTTATAAGTCCAATCTTTTAAGTGAAATCGCCTTTCTTCTATTTTGAATGTAGTTGTTGAACTTGATATTGATTTTAACAGCGTTTGTTTAATTGTTTGAGTGGGGGTTTTGAATGAGTGTAGCCGAATGAGAGCTACACGTCATAATGAACATATGTGACGTCAGTTTTAAAAGCCGTTTTACCGATCGCCCTATTTTTTCCTCCAATGAAATGCCTCTATTTCGTTTGAAATTCAAAAAATATATCCCGTAACCTGACGATCTGCTCGAATAAGTGAGCTACGTGACTTTAGGTCATAAAGGGCGGGGACTACATTCAAAACCAGACAGTGACGTCATAATCTTGTCTGTTAAAATGTCCCGAAAGACCCTTATCTTGCAATCGAGTATTTATATAAAAAAGTTTTGTGAATGTTTTTTTTTTAATTATACTTATACACAATGACTCGATAAAAGTTGGGGAAAATTCTGAAATAATTTGTCTGTATGTTTATCAAGAGAAGATTTAGCTGATAAATCAATTATTCTGAAAATGAAATATTAATCTACATGGTATACAGCAGTAAGAATGACATCGCCGAGTTTGCTAGAACCAAACCTTCTGTACTCCACATGTTCACATTGACATAAAAAAGAAAAGACGACAGAGTTGAAACGATATAACAACTCACTTCCTTTTTAATTTGAATACTCTTGATCTTTTGAACGACATTTAATTTAGTAGTTCTCAAATTCCCAATCTTAACAAAATGCATTCAAATGTTCCTATGAAAGGTACATGTATACAAATTAATTGTAGAAAAATATAAAATGCCTCGATCTACTTCAAGGATTCTAGGTACACGAATATTTGCAGAAAGAAATTGAATCAAAGCATGTTAGGCCTATGATAGCTGACGAATATCGAAAGCCAACGTGACCCGTTTAACTGTGACTTATGGGTAGGGAACCAAAACTTGGTATCTGCGGCCTTTCAATACACTATAAACGTTATGTACTTACGTCTTGTTGCACACATTATATTATTGATAATGAATATGCCCTTTTTTTGTGTGTGTTTTATATATATAGGGTTAAACACTGCTTTTAACAATCTTTCAATTATATTCCTGCGGCTTGAGCATCCAAAAATGAATTGCTGGTATTTCCTAAACCAGTACTACCATTCCTTTCCTAGCGTCCAGCGGCTATCCAACATAGGTCTACGGTTATCGACCCATAGGTGGGAGACGACTAGTCGGAAAGGATGAGTGCCGCCGTCGGGGATCGAACCCGGGACCTTTTGAATGATAGTCCGACTCGCTACCACTGCGTGGCTGAATATTCGATACAAAATCCCAAAAATAGGCATTTTGTCCGCAAAAAAACAAACTAATAATAATACGAAACCCACTAACAGCAACAACGAGGTTGTGTTCACTGAACGTTCTCGACTGATTTTGTCTCGCCAAATGACAAAATAAATACACAAACCCAGTGGAAATTAAATCGCTCCTCCCACTTTTGGTTTACCTCGATTTGATTGAAGAATTTATGACGCAACAAAAATGACTGACATCATTGATTGACGCGCAGTACATTTGACCTGGCGTTATTCGATGAAAAAATAAGTCGATCGGTAAAACAGTTATAGTTCATATTCTGACAATTTACGCGTATAACCTCGCGCTCCGCTAACGCTCCGCTTAGGTTATATCGCGTAAATTGTCAGAAATGAACTATAACTATTACATAAGTTTCGCGCAAAAAAGAAATTTGGAATTTCAAGAATTTGGACGATTTTTCGCAAAAAATCTGGTCATATTTTTAAATAGAATATAAAATGTACGCACATGAAATACAGAATTAAACTCGTCATCTAAAATAGTTTTAAACCCGGCACAACCTCGTTTTTATATGACTTTAGATGACTCATTTTATAGATTCGGTATTCAATGACAACTCATTCAGTATCCCCTAAATCTGTCACGTACGACCAAATGACACCATCACCTTTGTTACATATTGGTATGTTTTTTCATGCTCACGAATCGATAGATCGGGGGCGTATTGTTTATGGCCTGTTTGTCTATTTTTCTGTTTGCCTGATGTCTGTTACTCTGTTTGTCCGTTTGTCAGAAAAAAACTTTAACATTCACCATAACTTTTAAACGTTAAGTGATATAGCCTCCATATTTCGCATAATGATTGCTTTGGACAAGACCTTTCTGTTGACACTAAGCTCAAGGTCATATGTTAAGATCAAAGTCATTTTTATAGGGCAATTTTTTGAAAAATTAACACTTTAACATTAGCCATATCTCTTGATTGGTAAGTGATACAACCTTCATATTTCACACGGCAATTGCTTGTGACAAGACCTTTTAAGGAAAACTAAAGCCATGGTCGTCTGTCAAGGTCAATGGCTTTTTTAAAGGTCACTGTTTTTTCAACATAAAACCTTTATTATTGGCCATTACTTTTGGATGGTTAGTGTAAGAGTCTATATATTTGACATGATGCTTGCTAAGGACTAGACCTGTTGGAAGGCAAAATGTCCCCAAGGTTTTATGTAAAGGTCATTTAGTTGAGGCCCCTTATAGATGACAACACAACTTTACTTTTAGGTATAACGTCTGATTAGAAAGACACTTATGGTTGCAATTGGTATTAAGCAGCAGTTTAAGCCAATGAAAAATAGATAGGATTTCCATATTCATGTATCAAATCACTGTTCCGGGAAAATGGCGGTTGCGGAGGCGTTCGTGTTTAACAAACAAATCTTGTTATTGTCATATACTTTGTAATTTGTCGCGAGAAAAAAAAACTAGATTATGCTATGAATTTTAATTATTCCTTATAACACTGATAAGTACGATAATCTTCTATGAAAGTAAGAATATGTATGCGCCTTAAACTAAGCACACATGCTAAAAACATATTTTGACCGCCCTACACAATTATTCTTGTTTTCTAGTATCTTCCTTAACTCGAATGTTATACAGTTAAAAACATCATGAAATTGACAAGATGAATAATATTTTGGAATGATTTTTGAAAGAATTTGAACGAGCGGGATGAGCGAGTTTTGAGTATAATTAAAGGGAGGTAATCCAGCATTGAATCCTGAACAAAATTGGCGATGTTCATTACCTCCCCTTAATGCAAAATGCATAAAAGTTCTATAAATATATTGCTTCCTATTTTTTCAAGAACCAATCAGACGCTTGAAATTTCAATTATGGCGGTGAAATCACGATTTGTTTCTTGCTTTATTCATTTAGAAGGTAGCTGGTGATCTATATCTTTAGTAATTATCATCGTTTTTGAATGGTTTGAGTGAGTGTTTGGAATGAATGAATGGAGGGCTGAGTGAGCGATTTAAAATGGTTTTGATTGAGATTAATGTCAATTTTACGATGTAACTAACTGTACTACAGATTGCTGAGGTTGAATAGGTTTTAGTTAACTTTTTTTTATTCATACTCCTTTAAGTTCTGTGGGTTTTTAAGTTGGAATGCGGAGCAATTCCAACTTAGATTTAACAAAACCGCAAAATGAACAGAAGATAATTTCATTTCGGGTTATTTGAGAACACGTGTCACGTGAACAGGAAGTGAATACACTTCGACCTATTTCGTATATCTCAACTTGCCATAGACATACAGTTTATATCATTAAAAAAGTAATAATGCTGTACAATTACACAACTATCACTTCATGTATATTATAAACATGCTTATTTATATTTTAAACAATATTTATTGAAAGTTGCGTAAGAATTCACTAGTAGCACATGTTTGCATTACTATATTTGGAAATCATGTGATAAGTCCAATAAGGTCAGCTATATACAATAGCACTAGCCAATCACGTGATCTGCTTATTTGGTAATGTCGTGATCTCTTTTCTCAGTATTGTGGCAATAGCACAGGCCAAACACGTGATCTGCTTATTTGGTAATGTCGCTCCCTGTTTTTCGTAGAATTATGTTATAGCTTTTTTGAGAGGTATAGTTTCTCTTTCTGAACGAATTTATTACACATTTAGCTTTTAACAAATTGTTATATTGTCCATTTCTGTCTACAGTTACGAAATAAATATCTTCAGCTTTTGTTGAAGGGGTGATACACATTTAAAATTGATAAATATTTTTGCAACATATTGTCGTTTGTTTTCCGTCATATTGCAGTTTTCTACATGAATGTTTATTAAGAGCAACACCTTACAGTTAGTTACATCATGAAATTGACATTCATCTCAATCTAAAACATACTTAATCGCTTACTCAGCGCTCCATTCATTCATTCCAAACACTCACCAAAACCATTCAAAAACGCTCAAAATTGCTAAGAAAAAATAAGATCAACATGTACATTCAAAATGAATATAGTAAGAACCAAATCGCGATTTCAATGACATTATTGGAATTTAAAGCGTCTGATTGGTTCTTAACGCAATAGGCAGCTATTGATGGAACTTTTATGCATGTTTTATTAAAGGGAGGTTTTACATATCGCTAATTTTGTTCAGGATGAACAAAATAAGCGACATTGGATTCCGTCCTTTAAATTTCACTCAAAACTCGCTCCGCTCACTCATTCAACATCATTCCTAAATCATTCCAAAATCGTCCACCTTTGTCAATGTCACGATGTTATTAACTGTTCCCTCTACTCAGAAGTAGAGGAACATATATTGATTTCATCATGTCTGTCTATCAGTCCATTGACCGTTTGTTTTCTGCAAATGACCTGCAATAACGGAACTTTACACAAATATTGCCCATGACCCAAAGAACTGCTCTATTGTTTCGGGATCATGAGTAGACTTTAACTGCTAACGGTTTCCACTCTAACTGAACAACCAATTGACTCAAATCATAAAACTCGACACAAATGTTGTCAATGACACAAGATTGTGCCCAATTTTGGAGTCGTGAAGGTCGAAGTCACAATTGAACTTCGTCCAAAATTGTCTTGGTATTTCAACTCATGAAGTAAAAGACTTAACTGCGAAAATAGCCATTCATCAAGGACAAGGCGCTTGTGGTCACTTTGCAACAATTCTAAGTGAAATGAAATTGATAACTCAAATGGAGCAGAAGTCATTTAAAAAATAACATAGAAACTGTTTTGAGTATAGAAGTGTCCGCCTGTGCGTCCATTAGTCGCATGTATGGTCCGTATCATTTTCTTCCTTTTAAGCTCATCTGAGCACAACGTGCTCCAGAGGAGCTTTAAGGATCACACTGAATCCGTCGTGCGTCGAGTTTCTACAACTTTTTTAGAAACATCTTCTCCTAAATCGCTAGGCTGCTTTCAACGAAATTTTGCCAAAAGTGTTTCGTGGATGACCCTCTCCACAAATTGTTCGCTAAATTCTGATTGGCCCATAAATTTGGGTGTGGTAGGGCGGGGCTTATTTTGAGCTCGAACTCTTTGAACGACATCTCCTCCTGAACCACTGGACCGATTTTATTGAAACTTTACCAGAATTTTCTTGGGGTGGCCCTTTTTAAAAAAATGTTCGCGATATTAAGATTGGCAAATAAATATGAGCGTGGCAGGGTTGGGCTTATTTTGAGCCTGAAACCTTTGAACGACATCTCCTCCTGAACCACTGGGCTGACTTCAATTAAACTTCCCGAGAAATTTACTAGGTGACCCTTTGCTTAAATTTTTCGCGAAATTTTGATTGGCTCAAAAATAAGAGCGTGGAAGGGAGGGGCTTATTTTGAGCCCGAAATCTTTGATCGACATCTCCTCCTGAACCAGTACGCCGACTTTGATAAAACTTTACCAGAATTTTCCTGAAGACCCTTTTTAAAAATTGTTCGCGATATTTAGATTGGCAAATAAATATGAGCAGGGCGTTTTTTTAAGCCTTAAACCTTTGAACGATATCTCCTCTTGAATCAATGGGCTGGTTTCAATTAAACTTTCCGAGAATGTTCTTTAGGTGACCCATTTCAGAAATTGTTCGCGAAAGTTTGATTGGCCCAAAAATATGAGCGTGGAAGGGAGATGTTTATTTCGAGCCCGAAATCATTGAACGAAATCTCCTCCTGAACCACTGGGCCGATTTCAATGAAACTTTACCACTTTGGGTACCTTCGGTGACCCTTTTCAAAAAATGTTCTCGAAATTTTCGATTGGCCCATAAATACGGGCGTGACAGGGCGGGCCTTATTTTGAGCCAGAAAACTTTGAATGACATCTCCTCCTGAATCACTTGTCCGATTTCAATGAGACTTTACCAGAATGTTCCTTTGATGACCCCCTTCAAAAATTTGTTGGCAAAATTTTGACTAGCCCATAAATATAGTTTTGCAGGGCATGGCTAAATTGTAATGAATGGGTGGGTATGGCCTATCATCTCTGTTTATTCTTCGAATGATATATCCTATTCAACAATTAGACAATATTTGAATGAAACTATCCCAGAAAGTTTCTTGGATGCGATCCACTGGACCAATCGAATTCAGGCACTCTTGTTATCAGTTTTCTTTCATCAGTTTCAGTCCTGTATAGCGATTCAGGGGTTTAAGCGCCTCTCGTTGTGAAATATATTGATTTATATACGCCTGTCAAAAGACAGGATCACCTGTGGTGGGCAGAAGGCATCAGCTTCGTTAGTGGCTGGAGGTCACCGTCTCTTGAACGCATTCCAACTTATCAGTACTTTCAGTACTTTGATTTTTATCAGAGTCGTCTAAACGTTACACAAGAAATATCAATATTAGAAAAGCTGATGGTTGGTTGGGTGTATTGGGTTGAACGCCATTTTTAATATTGTGTTCCTATTGAAGTTATACCGAGGCAGGAAGCTGGTGCAAAGTTCTAACCACGTCTCCCTGTAGTCTCTTACAGCAGTAGATCAATAAAATTTGAGCCAGTGCTTGCAGTGCTCTCATTGTTTTGGGAACGGGTCAGAAACCAGGTATGTTTGGAAAATGCGTATGTAGGGGAACCATTCTCTTTACAAACAATTGTCGAACATTTTCAGTACACTGTATGGCTTTCTAGGAAGCTCGATATCTCCCCATCACCCACAAATTGAATTGATGAAAATATCACACTCAGGCTCATTTTATCCGAGTCCGTAACTGTCCATCCCATTCAGTCTGGTAAAAGGAACAAATGCTAATTTGGAGGCATGCCTCATTTTCATCTTTTCTTTCAATGCGTAAGTTACATGCGTACTACTATTTAGAATACTTTATTATAATTATTAATTATTCTAGGATAAGACGACGAAGGAACGAAAGTTTTTCGTCCTGACTCACATCAGGTTTTATCATGCACTAGAGGGAATGGCAAGGTTTACTACTAGTGAACAAAGGCTCTGTCTGTAATTTTCGTGAAAATAGGTTATGCTTAAACTGTAATATGAATTGTATTGAAAAAGAATATAACTTTTTATTGGTTTGCCCAAAATACTCAGGATTAAGTAAAAGACACACGAAGAAATATTTTTATACTTTGCCATCTTTATACAAATTTAAAACACTGTAAACATCAAACTCTATAAAGGAAATTATCCACAATTCTAAGTATATTCATTTCGCAAATAAAATGAGAAATATTGTTTTATATATATGTATCGATCTTTGTTAACTTATGTATGCTTTGTACTATGTATTGTAATATGTAGTTCGAAAAGCGTTAAGTGTTTATAGCTGTTTTGGAAATAAATGGTAAATGGTAATGTAAAGTGTTTCATTCATAGACGCAACCCTCCTCCGGTGGAACTCGAACCAGCAACTATCTGACTTCGAGTCGATCGTGCTAATCATCCGGCTACCAGCCAGACAATACAAAATCAATCCTGTTCAAAATAAGCTAGTTTAAGCTAGTCTTTAGGTTATGGAGTTATAATACATGTGCAGTCTTTATTTTAATTATTTATTTTAGTTTTTCACCAGAGAAAATGGGTAAAGATCGATTTTCCATCAAATTAGACGGGCCTACTGATAGTTACTACCCGGGTAACGATGTTAAAGGATATCTAAGAATGGAACTGCACAGTCCAATGACTGTTAAAGGCAAGTACCATGACGGTTGGTAATGCTTCATTTGCGATTTACTCAGCGTTCAAAATGAAAACGTTCAAGGCGGGGTTTCATTTTCAAACGTTTGTGAACCTTTTCCATCCGGATAACAGGGCTGTGGTCAATCGGGCGTTCTTCGTCTTCTCCAATGGTGCAAAGTGTAGAATAATTAAGTTTCTTTAATGCTTTTCGGTGGTTTATCGAGAAATAACGGTAGATTTTCACTTGATAATCTCACCGCAAAAACATTGAAATTATCAAAAACTTATACCCTGCTTTTGTGCATTTCATCCTATCTGACGTCATCTATGCGGGACGAAATAAATACCGTCACAATGAACGTTGCATAGCAAATACGCGCAATATGACGCGCTTTACGAAAATATGTCCCAAAAATTTCACATTTTGTCTCATTGTTGCAAAAAAGAAATAGAATAATCCTTTGTTTTTTCGAGTAAGATCGATTAATAGTTCATTTCGTGAACAAGAAAAATTATATGTTCATTCGTGGCTCCGTCACTCGTGAAAATATAGCCTTTGTTGTTCACTCAATGAATATAAATCGATCTTACACTGTAACAAACGATTATCCTCTATATTATAAAGATCACACGAATTGGTATTAAACTTCAAATTATTCAAAGCGTACGTCATAGAATTAATTTACTGCAAACTTATCTGAAGAACACAAGGCGATGACTGCTCTGCGCCCAGGATGACAAAACGATGCAAACTATACTTAACTCGAAAAGAATCGTCCACAAAATAAAGATTGAAACAAGTGAGAGCTTTATACGAATTTTAATCTTTGTTTGCAACATTTGGTAGAACAAACACATAGCCGCATGTACGTGATGTATTAATGATGCTATCCGAGGTCGTTGTTTAACAGATACGCCTCGCTTGACAACACCTTAAAAAAAGTCCACACGAATGAAAATGGGTATTCTGTAATGGATAAGTTTCACTAGTGACCTTTTTTGCAATGCCCACACAATAAATCAGTTTTAAAAATCTTTTCATGCTGTGTGATAAATTCGCCGAACCCCATTCACATTGCATGGTTTGAGAGTGAGCGGGGTTAGCATTTATTTTTGATTATGGTGAAAAACTGCCCGAAAGTGGATCCAATTTTTAAATTAATGCTTAAGGATGATTGCTGAGTTATAGTAGACGAGGCAATTATCGAGCCGGCTTTCAGACCGTCATTTTCCTTTAGACAATAGGCTTATAAGACGCTTTTTGGAGCGTTTTACACCAGTCTTTATGACAAGCAGATTTGTTAATCGTTAGTGTGCTAACTGATCGTCTGCTCAAGTCAAAAAACAATACGACTCGATTTCATTATCTGGTCTGTGCAATATCTTGCAAAGACAAAACACACAGTTAGTTGCATAAGTCTTTGAAATTCATTCGGAACTGTTCAAAGAAGATTAAAGGTTTAATTAAATCACCCTCCAATTTTCAGGACCGGTTTGGAGTCAGTATTAATAGTGCGATGCCTACTTTTATTGATTTGCCTCTGTAAATCCAATTTAGGCTGATAACTTTATCACGTAATCTTTGACATCAGCTAAACTTTAAAGATTGAATTTAATTTTGAAACAGTTTATTGCTGTGTGCTAAAATGTCTTTCAATGTAAATTAAACTATTTCATCAACCCTTTGTGCATCTGATCCCGCAAGCTTAAGGTACACGTTTGCTTAAAAGGAATTTCTGCGGAGAGGGACATGGAAATTTACAGTCAATAGATCGGTCTTAAAACGAAAGTCGATTTTGACAGGTATTAAAATAAACAATGCAATTAAGTAATAAACAGATATGTTACTAAAAGAACATATGTTTGTGGACGTTTCCCTTGGAGTTCAGTATATTTGCAAATTATACCCCACTTTTCGGGGAAGTGCACGTGTAACGTGGGGTATAATTCGCAAACGGTTTGCACCGTTTTGTCATCCTTAGCAAAGGGAAGGCTTTACTACGAATTTTACTGAACAACGAACGCCGAGGTTTTTTTCTCGTGATTTGATCGATTAAGTGTATTCGAAAGAGAAGAAAGATTCTTCAGCGTACGCTCTGAGTTTATTTTGTACGAACTTGACCTCTATTGAAAAATACTTATTTATCTATTACTAATATTCTATCAATTTGAACATATATATTTATGTATATAAAAATTACATTTTTTAATAATGTATGTATGTATATAATTTGAGATAAATTTTATTCAAATTGAGATAATTTTTATTCAAACAGTATAAGTAGTTTGGATTCATGATTAAAGCATAAATTACCCTAGCGCTTCCGAGATTCAATGTTTCTTCATCAGGGGTTCAATGAGAACTGACAGTGAAAATGAAACCAACCCTGTTGTTGACAAGGTGACAAAGAATTGTTAGTCAGATAAGTAGTTAATATGCGGGTCAAATTTTCCCTTGATGTTTATATACATGTATCAATATTGTTTAACCCAAAGAGCTGGGTCGCATTAAGAGGCCTAAATCTAATGGGTTTCCCGTGATTTGCGTTGTTTGCCGTACCATCTTGGGTTTGCTTCAATGCAGCACAGGATAACATGGTTGAACGAGTGAGCGGCTTCGTTTAAATATTCTGCAACTGGAGACCTATTGAATCTGCGCGTTTTCCAGTCAGATCGGTGAAAATTCATGCGCTTATTGATCTGTTATTTTGTTTCGCAAACATGTTGTTTGTGGCATACCGTACATGTCATGAGGTATACAGCATTTGAAGTTTTGCAATTGTGCAGAAACATGATATTGCACGTTTTGCTCCTAGGTGATTTACACGTTCCAGAAATTCCAAGAGAGTCATTGGTTGTTGCAGAACTTAGTTTGGCTCTCACAAGAATGTCCTGAAATGACTTGGGTCTACGGTATGCGACAACTGGTTTCTCGAGAAAACAATCTGCTGATTTGCTAGATGAGTCAATCTTGGAAAAGTGTTTGTCTATTATTGAATTAATGTTCAGCAAGTCAGGATGGTACGTACGTCAAAACGAACGGGCTTCTGTTTGATTACTGTAAAATTTGGTATGTAACAAGAGATCATTTTGATTGGTATCAGTAGCTCCTGCGATCCAGGTAGATATGACCTGCTTCGGGTAACCTCTGTTTTGTAAGTGCTTTTTGGGGCGTTGTTCAAAGGCGCTCTCTTGTGTACAGCTTCTACGAATCCGCAGAGCCAGGCTGTAAGGGATGTTCCTCCAACAATGTTTAGGGTGGCATCTAGTCGGAAACAAGTAATGATGTTTGGCTGTTGGTTTTGAATAAAGCTCAACGTGTAGTTCGTTTCCATCCAGACGTGATAAAATGTCTAAAAAGATGTGCTGCTCACTCGAAACTTTATCGATGGGTGAAAGTTGTTTGCAATAGTCTGGAATTCATTAAGTTTTTCCAGGTCGTGACATCATGTCATGCCTATGCCTTCGATAAATCTTAGCCATGAAAACGGCGGGTATGGTACTGCCATAAGCAATTGGCGTTCAAGATGACCCGTAAGGATATAAGCATAAGAGGGTGCCATTTTTGTACCCATCGCTGTACCTCGAATTTGAAGGTAGTATTTGCCATTAAACTCGAAGTTGTTGCACTTGAGGATAATTTTTAACAAGTCTACCAAGGTGTCTGTTGGCGGGTCTTTGACATCCCTTGTAACCCAAACTTCTGTTCTGTTTCAATTTTACGAGGGTAGTCAGTGATGTCTTTAACATAAGAAGGTAGATTGACAACATTGGGTCTTAAGTGGAGGACAATGAATTCTGATATGCGTTCAGTAGGGTGGCCGTTAGCTGACACAATTGATCTTCGGGGGTTATCTGGCTTGTGAATCTTGAGTCGGAGATAAAAATCTACCTACCCTTTAATTTTCACGGACAAATATTCAAAGTTGTCTTCACTGATAAAAACCTGAGTCAATCATTTTGTTCGGGATTTAGAGTTTTGGAGTTTTTTTTGCTTTCAGCTTTAATCCAAACTACTTACACTGTTTGAATACAATTTATCCTAAGATCCAGTACTTTAGAAATCTATTACGTTGGTATTTTCCTTTATCTCATATATATATATATATATATATATAAATATATCAATACAGCTTAATCAGCATAAAGGTTAGCTTAAAGTTAAATTGCACCCTTTTTACCCTTGACTTGAACGTAGTTGAGGAGATTTTGTGATGCAATGATGATATGTGGTCCTTTTTTACATAAGTTTACTGTCAAATCAATGAATATTCCTCAACGTAGGTTCCTCTACAACATGCTCTTGTTTTAACAACGGATGCTCTACAGGGTGCCCAAAGAGTAAATGAACTGAGTATTTTAAAATTGTAGAGATCAAAGCACATTTCGCTGGCGAAGGGTATGTAGAGTTCACCAATTGGGCTGGAGAGAATTCTATCCCATTCAACGCGACGGAGAGCTATTTTTTAGAGACCAAAGTTCTACGTAAAGGTAAACTCATTTACATATGATGATATTATCCATGAATAACGCTCAGACCCATTGAAAAATATTGAATCAACAACGTCATTTAAAGTTAATTTTGATAGAGAAAAATCGCGATTTCACTGACATTATTCAAATTGTTAGCGCCTGATAGGTTCTTGAAGAAATAGGAAGTTTTGTATAGAACTTGTATGTATATTTTATTAAAGGGAGGTAATCAATATCGCTAATTTTGTTCGTCCTGAACAAAATTTGCGATATATAAATACCTCCCATTAATTTCACTGATTTCACTGTACATGATACAGCTAAGGACATTGTGAAATCGTCTCTCATTCCGATAATTACTATTCTAAATAGCCCACAAAGAGATCAATTCATTAATTCAAATACTCACTCAAACCTTTCAAAAACGCCCCAAAATCACTTAAAAACTAAGATCATCAACTACATTCAAAATAAATAGGGTAAAAACAATTCGCGATTTCACAGGCATAATTGCAATTGCCAGCGTCGAATTGGTTTTTGAAGAAAAAGGAAGCTATTTACAGAATTTGTATGCATATCTTGTTAAAGAAATGTAATAGATGTCGCTAATTTTGATTCAATCGAACTAAATGAGCGATATTGGATTACATCCCTTTAATTTCATTCAACACTCGCTCCTCTCCCTCATTCAATTTCATTCAGCTTGAAAATATCTCGATTTGGTTAACTGAAGGCGAACATTGTTAGCCTAGAAAGTCACACAATACAATTATGATAATGCCCCTTCCCCATCCATCCTCCCCTCCCTCAACCCCCCGAAGAGGAGTTAAAACATTATTTATCCATAGACATGTTTTTTTTATTTTTTACTAAGAAACTGGGCCGATCACAGGCCCAATCTCCTTGGAGAATTTTCCCCTTTAACGCTTTTTCAACTGAAGAATCAATTTTCCGCAATGAAACAAGGTCATGTCCTGTCATGTAAAATGCACTTTTTCTTGCTAAGAAATGGTCATATTTTTTTTTAAATAATTCACAGTTCATTAGTTTGATTTATAAAACTCGTAACTATGCTTTAGATGAAACTGTACTTAAGAATGGCTAGAATTTAAGTTGTATACCTAAATGAAACAGTGAATGTCTTCCAAAATATCAAAAAACTAACTTTCCCATACTGAAATATTTGCCACAGGCCCCTTTCCCCAACCCTGAAAAAGCCCTGGTAGCGCGCATAGTGAACACTTTACAGATTCGGACTACTTTGGCTGGAAATGCTAGGACAGAGTTTTATCATGCAATGAAGCCTTATTGACCTGATATCACCTGTCTGATAACATAACATGATATCAGGCAGTCTATTTTTAAAAACAATTTGCATACACTCTCGCCCGAATTTCTTTGATTTTTAAGGGTTTATCCTACTCAAGCACTGAAAACTGATTGCATGATAAATAGAATAACATGTAAGTGTCTTAAAACATCAATGTTATCAGGTCTCGGCTGTGATAAATTGTCAAGACTCGGCAAAGCCTCGTCATGATAAATTCTCCCAACCTTGACCAGATAACATTGTTATTTCTAGACACTAACACATTATTCTCTATATATAACTTTGTATTTTTCTTCAGGAAATACAGAGCTTCGAAAAGGTGAACACAGATATCCGTTTTCTTTTCGACTACCAATGGACTTGCCATCTTCCTTCGAGTCATCACAAGCATTTATACGATACCATTTTACCATTGTCATAGAACGATCCCTATTGAAATTCAATAAGGTTGTACGGAGAATCGTTAACGTTATATATCCTATGGATCTGAACGATATAAAGACGGAAAATTTGATGGTAAGATTAATTTTCTTTCAAATGTCAGATTTGTACAGTCTCATTTGCAGATTCAAATTTAATTCTTTATTCTTATTTACATGGAACTGCCTGATGAATCAATGCTACAGTTGGTTACATCGTGAAATCTCAATCAAAACCATTTAAATCACTCACTCAGCGCTCCATTTATTCATTCCAAACACTCAAACCATTCAAAAACGCTCAAAATTACTAAATTAAATACAAAATATACAACTACCTTCAAAATGAATAAAGCAAGAACCTAATCGCGATTTCGCTCACATAATTGAAATTCTAAGCGTCTGATTAGTGCTTGAAAAAATTGGAAGCTATTTATTGAATAATTATTTATTTAGCGAGTAAATTCGATTGATATTTCATTTCGTTAACAACAAAGCTTCAATTTTACTTGGGCTCTCGTGAAAAATATAGCTTTGTCGTTTACCCAATGAAATATAAATCATTACTCGGCACAGCCTCGTTTTAATCTGTTTATAGATGACTCGTTTAATAAAGTCGGTATTCGACGAACCACTCATTCAATATCCCCTATGTATCCAGCGTATCTGTTCCCCACTGTCTTCTAGTGATTTCGATAGCGGTTTAGTATCATCATTTAATTAGACATGGTAGGATGACGGCATCTGTATTTTATTAACAACATCTGAAACGTGGACATGTGAGTTTTATGATTCTGTAATTAAGTGGACAAGTGTTTTCAAAAGGAGTGTATTATCTTTTTTTATTGGTCCTAAATAATCATTTTAGTAATCCATGTCAATCGAACGTCAATTCTAACCATTCTAAATCGCTCACTCAGCGAACCAATCATTCATTTCAAGCACTCACTCAAACCATTCAAAAACGTTCAAACCAATTGAAAAAGTCAAAATAAATTTTGATAGAGAAAAATCGCGATTTCACTGACATTATTCAAATTGCCAATTTTAATTCCAATAAAATAATATGTTACCCGTCACGCAAAAAGGGACCATGTGGGAGGTGCGTAAAGTGTCGACCCTATTCAGACTGTGCGGTTTGCACAGACTGCCTAGGGTCGAATCGTTTCGCAATGTGCTTATTTTCTGAATCTAGAATGATCAATCTACCTTCCAGTGAAAGCATTTTTGAAATGCGACCTCTGTTTGACCAATGCTGGACCAAATCTCTTTTTCAAATAAGCATTTTACAGAGTTCCCAGATGGTTCCTTTTTGCGTAACTGGTCACATATTTTTTGTCCATTTTTAGCATGCAAGTGAGAGTAATGGAAGTAAGACGATATGTTGTTTTTGTTGTAATTCCGGATCTATATCAGCGAACCTTAAAACCGACCGGAAAGGATACGTACCGGGAGATACGATTGTGGTAAATGGGGAGGTAACAAATCTGTCAAACAGACCAATCAATGCGGTCAGAATTCAACTTAAAATGGTGAGTTGATAACAAGAGTTGTCAGAGGACAACACAGCTCGCCCTATTGGATGCTTGTCACATAGATATATGCAAAATCATGTACCTTGGAAGGAAGCTATTCGAAGGGGGGGGGAGAGGGTACTAAAAAGATCTAGGGAGCCTGAGGAGATAATTTGACAAGACCTGAAGACAGATTGTATAATTAGAAATTAATTGATATCATTCAAGAATAAAAAACTTTAATATTCCTTTTTTGTATTTGAAATGTGAGAGTATTCATTTTAACCTATGCCATATATTATGAAAATATATTACCTTGGACTACGGTGCAAGCCTATCACCTAGTGATTATGTGTATGAAGTAATAATGTCCCTTGAGTAAAGCATTCAGAAAATATACGCAAGGTTAAAGTTTTGGGTTAAAGTATTTTGGTTAAAGTTTTTCCTAGTCCTTAAAAAGGTCATGGTCAAATTGTAAAGGACCTTGGTCTCTGGTGAAAGCCTATCACCTGGTGAGTGTGTAAATGAAGTAATGATATCCCTAGGTTAAAGCTTCAAGAAAATATAAGCAAGGTTAAAGTTTTGGTTAAAGTTTTTCAGTTTAAGTTTTTCCCAAGTCCATAAAAGGTCAAGGTTAAGGTCAAATTATCAAGGACCTTGGTCTCTCGCAAAAGGCTATCACCTAATGAGTATGTAAATGAAGAAACGATGTCCCTAGGTTAAAGCATTCAGAAAATGTAAGCAAGGTTGAAGTTTTTGATTAAAGTTTTAGGTTAAAGTTTTTCTAAGTCCACAAATGGTAAAGGTCAAGGTCAAATTGTGAAGGACCTTGGTCTCTGATGAAAACCTATCGCCTGGTGAGTATATATATGAAGTAATGATGTCCCTAGGTTAGAGCATTAAAATATATGCAAGGTTAAAGTTTTTGGTTAAAGTTTTCGGTTAAAGTTTTTCTAAGTCCACAAAGGGTCAAGGTCAAGGTCAAGTTATCAAGGACCTTTGTCTCTGGTGAAAACCTTTCACCTAATGAGTGTGCATATGAAGTAATGATGTCTCTAGTTAAAGGCTTTCAGAAAATTTAAGCAAGGTTAAAGTTTTTTTTGGTGTTTTTTTGTTAAAGTTTTTGGTTAAAACTTTTTTGAAAGGGTCAAGGTCACAGACTAAAGGTCATTTCGACATGGATGTTGGTCTCAAATGAAAGCCTTTACCCTAATGAGTGTTTCTGTAAAAAATAAAGCCTCTAGGATAAATATTTATAGAAATAAAAAAAACTTTAACCTAATGCAGACGCCGACACCGACGCTGACGCCGACACTGACGCCGACATCCGAGGGTATGACAATAGCTCTTCCGAAACTTTCGTCCCGGGCGAGCTAAAAAAGGGTTAATACGTGTACAGTAAGGAACATCGTGAAATTGACGTTCACAAAAATCTATTAAAGGGAGGTCATGAATGTCGCTAATTGTGTTCACCCTGGACAAAGTACATATTTTTAATTACCTCCCTATAATTTCACTCAAAATGCGCTAATCGAACTCATTTAATTTCTTTTCAAAATTATTTCAAAATCAATCTCCTTGTCAACTGCACGATGTTGTTGACTGTAATATTATTGTGCAGTCTCTGATCACTCAATCCCCCGAGATGAGCATTTAATATCAGCTTACACTCCGGTTGGATCGGGTGTTTTTTGCTATAACTGTAATGTCATCAGATTTCGAGCCCTCGGAAAACGCATAAAGGTCACATAAAACAGAAACAGGTGGATTAGGTCAGTTACTGTTTTATTTCCATTTTAGGATGTTTCTTCGTTCATAAACCTGTTCATGTTTGTTACATTTAGTTTTAGATTTCCTAGCTCATGTTGTTTTACAAATTATTTCGATGATCTGTTATTGAGAAGCTTCAGTGGCGGGGGGGGGGAGGGGGGGGGGGGGGGGCAATATCCTCATCTCTATCTTAATATTTTCTTTTTACCATTGGTATTTAATAAAAATTACATGATTATTAGAAAACCAGCCCCATATTTGTAACTTTGAATCCTATATGCAGATATCCAGAACCTGTGATTGGGATTGAATGTATTTTCTCAGAAGTCTGAGCAGGGGCCAAACTGCTTGAAAAAAGTAGTTTCTTCAATGAAACTGGAAAGTTTTATCGTCACTAGTGATGATATCAAAATTCATTACATTGGGAAATCCTAGGATTTCATTGTGTGGAATGTAATACAGAATTACTTTTTATAATATGACCTAAGTCGCGGTAGTAATATAAACCCGTTGAATAATTTTGATATTACACGAGTGTTATTACACTAGTGGAATAACTATGCAAATGAGCTCAGAGCGAATTGCAACGCTATTTTGTAACTACGAGAATGACGTCATAATCTATGTTTTGTGACGTCATTTTTAAACGGCGTTATAAGTTTCGCGGAAAATTGAAACGTTGAATTTCAAGAATTTTGACGATTTTCGCTAAAATTCGGGTCATATTATAAACAGAATATAAAATTTTGCTCATAAAATACAGATTTTATTAAACTGGTCATCTAAAACAGAAAAAAAACTCGGCGCAGCCTCGTTTGTATCTGTTTATAGATGACTCGTTTAATAAATTCAGTATTCCATGACCACTCATTTAATGTCCTCTATTTCTTTTTAAAATGTTTCATGGACTGTCTCCTCAATTTTTGTCTTCTTTAAATAGCGACTTCCGTAAGTGAAAATTCAAATTACAACCTCCTAAGCTCAGATGATTTTCAAAATATTAATTGCCGAACTATATCCATATATCCATATAAAATTTCTAGGCTAAATGTCTACAGTAAAATTAAATCAGTGTACCAATACGAATATTATTTAGATGTTTTAAATTTAAGAAAGTTTAGACATGAATTTGCTCATTCATTAGAAATTTATAGGGGTAGATGTGTAGGAGTAACTGGGGATGAACGTTTATATGAATATTGCTCTTCAAATGCTATTGAAGAAGAATTTCATTTTTTATTTATATGGCCTTTTTATTTTGATTTAGGAAAATCTATTATTCCAGAAATAATATTTCAAGTCGCCCAATAGAAACGAAATGTATTTTCTTTGAGATAGTAAACATGATAAAACTATTTTTCATTCAATATTATATTTGAGCATGTGCGTGACATTTTCAACAATTTCACATGAGCGCAAAGTTAATACTCTGACCATCCTGTGCATATTCACAGGCTGGTCAGAGTCTTCACTATGCGCCTAATAGATAGATACGGACCTATTCTGGCTGTGCACGACCGTAGAATATTTTTGATGCAGTTCGGGGATGTCCAGGTAGCTGAATGTCTGTCCATACGCACACATCAAATAGTTGGAAATGTCACGCACAGGCTCATTTTATAGTTTGTGAAACCCTTTCTTATAAAATCTTATGCACTTTTAAATGTCGGCGTTTAGTTATAACAGTTTATTTATTAAAAATAATCTTGTCTTATATGCCTTTTTTGATTCTACAGTCTTGCACATGGTTAAAGATGTTTTACGTATTTACAGTTTGTAACTCTTAAAGCTGGTCCGGCCAAAACGGCGTACTGTAACAAACTTGGAACGATCGAACAAGGAGGAATTGACCCCGGGGACACTGCGGTCATCTCAAATCAAACACTGATAATACCCCCAGTGATTTCATCAGGCCAACATGTGTATAACATCATCGAAGTACTTTATGTTGTTGAGGTATACTGTTTATATCTAGAGGATAACCGTTTGTTCAAATGTAAGATCGATTGATATTTCATTGAGTGAACAACAAAGGCTTTATTTTCACTAGAGTGAAAATATAGCTTTCGTTGTTCACGAAGTGAACTATGCATGGCTCTTACACGAAAACCAATGATTTTTCCATTTCTTTGATGCAAAAATGAGTCGGAACGTGAAAAGTTCTTTAAATATGTCATTTTGCACGTGATAAGTATGTAACGTTTATTATGACGTCACCTATTTGGTCCCTCTTAGATAACGTTTTATATGGTGAAATGAACCAAAGCGGGGTATAGTTGTCGATAATTCAACTGTTTAGGCGGTGAGTTTATCAGGTTATAATCTATCGTTATATCACGATAATCCACAGACGGGCATTAAAGAAAATATCATATCTACTTCTTTCCGTTTCAGTTTTTAGTTTGATTGTCGTTTTTGAAGATTTGTTCATGTTATGAATGCCAACTTCTATTAAGTACATGTATTATGTAACTTAAAACTTATAGCTAAATATCCGATGCATCGGATTTTCCTTTGAAATAAAGATTTTCCGATTTCTTAAAAAAATAGATAAGACTGTATGCAGATTAATTCCTTTTTCTTTCAGAGTTACATATGGTTCCACTCAATGGTAATATAATCATCAGTTGATATCGTTAACAACTCAATATGACGTCACAATGTGAATTAGATTTAATAAATGGAACCGAGAAGAAAGCATTACGACATCTTCGTAGGCTTAATTATTTTTTAATCGTGGAATATACACATATAAATACTAACAGTTTAAAATACAAAATGAAAGGATTATTTATTCAAGTTTTTGTGGGTAAATCAAACCATCGATAATGTGTATTTTGTTTCAATGATACATGCTTTCACTCCGTCAGACCACTCTTATTTTCCGAGAAAAAACTTTTTTCTTCAGTTGTCTGTTGTCCCAGTTGGTTTATCTCTTGATCTTACTTTATTGTCACCAATAATTATCGGATTTATACCCCTGGCGGAAGTGGCGAGACGATACGGTGTAACAGTACCTTCAGCCCCGACGTTATCGTCCGAGCCAACTGGACTTCACAATGACACAAATTTTACAATACCGCGTAAGTGAAAATGCTCATTTTTGAATATTGTAAAAGGACTATAACATTTATATAACATTTGATGATAACTCTTTTGAACGTACTTCTGTCTGAAAAAAGGGCTAAATAAATGTGGTATAAGAATAACATAATTGAGCCTTTCCTTTTAATTCGAACTAATTTTATCCAATATGACCCAAATGATAAACAATGGACAATAAAAGATTTATCACAACATAAACGGTTTACTTATATTATTACGTTATTTCTATGTAATGTTCAGTGGATGTGGGCATTTTGGTACAAAGAAATTGTGCTTCCGTCAAGAAATTTATCTCATAAACATGTATATATCTACCCAATTACTTAATCCACTTAGATTTTCAGGTGAATCTGTGTTTTTGCGATAGTTTGTGTTCACCATGATACTGCTATACCCCGTACATCATGGCAAAAATTAAACACAATATAGCTATCATTCATTCGGAACACCACTCGGTCAATCTGACGATCAACCTCGGATGTACATAGATGGACTATTTTTAAAAATTAAGGGAAACCCTTGGAAAAACTCGATGGCGTCAGTTAAAAATGGCTTTAGCCCTCGAAACTTTGAGCGCAAACATTCGAAGTCGTCAACGCTACTCGTTTAAGTCACTGACGTGAAACCATCGTTTCCTTATATAAATATCTTTAGATTCTTAAATAACGACTGAAAAATCTTAATTTTTGAGAATGATTCGTCATTCTAAAAAAATAATTATTTTTCAGCCGTTATTTACTGTAAAAAATATAAATCTACAGTGCTTCTTTTTCTTACACTGTTTCCACCTAATAAAATGCACGATTTTGTTACATACCCATCCGCCTTACAAACAACTGAGGTATGTTGCCGTTTACGGAAATGGCCGAGTGATGTTCCGAATGACTTATCATTATGTCCTGAGAAGAAAATTGGCGAAAATGTTTATGAGACGATGCTCCGCTTTGCACGTTTTTGTTGTTGTTGTTGTTGTTGTTTTTACGTACAGCGGGGAAGCGCGTAGAAACGTTCTGCAAGATATTTGCATCCTGAACACAGGCTTGGGTTCTTGTCTTGTAAATGTCCCAAACTATGTTTATTTCAGCTCTTGCATCGATTGCTGAGAGTGTATTTGGGGATGAAAAGATGGCACAAACTAAAAAACAAGAGGAAGAAAAAGACGAGGAGGTGGAGAATACCTCGTTTGTTCCGAAATATCTGTACTATAAATGGAACAACCAGAATCCCGTAGATTTGAATGCTATTAACTTAAAATAAAACTGAGGTTTATGGCTGAAATATAAATATGAACGGTGATATAACAAAGATTTGACCGATGCACTTTCCCGGGTTCTCACAACAAAAATTTAGCACGGGCTATTCAGATACTTAATTTTACATGTGTCCAATATATGATCTGTAAAGAGAATTTTATTCTGAGACTAGTTGATCTTAACCCGTTCTAGATACTTAAGAAAGAGTGAATTGTTGAGCTTAATAACGATCGAAGTTCAAATACCGTTTGGCGTTTTTAAGAAGTTATTTGTTTGTGTCAATTTTTTGAAGATTATACATGCATAAATGCAAAAGACTTGATCCCTTGTTAACTCTGAGAGAGAGAACAAATATTTTAGAAGAGAGCATATAGAACTAGAAACTTTAGAAAGAGATTGTTGTTGAGTTTTAACGATTGAATTTCAATACCGTTTGGAGGTTTTACCGTCGTTATTTGTTTGTGTCAAATTTTGGAAGATTATAAATGCATAAGACTTGATCCCTCGTTTACTCTGACAGAGAAAAAATTTGGGGCTTAGAACAAAGTATATAGCACATGATATTTTTTTTTCCCAATATTTATTCTTGTTTGTTTATTCACTTCATACCCTTGACCTTTGTATTTGATATTCATGTATGGATGAGAAACATTCTTGTTTAAGTCCGAAATAAAATATATGTTCTGTTCTGTTCTGTTCATCATACAATGAAGCCTGTATGGACCTGATATCACGTGTCTGATTACATAACATGATATCAGGCAGTCTATTTTTGAAAATGATTTGCATACACTTCTACTAGAATTTCTTTTATTCTAATGATTAATTATAATTAAGCACTGAAAAATTGTTGCATGATAAAAAGAATTAAAGGTAAGTGTCTTAAGATATCAATGATATTTGGTCTCGGCTGAGAGGAATTATCATGACGAGGCTTTACCTTGTCATGATAAATTCTCCCAATCTCGACAGATAAAACTGCTATCTTATGACACTAACATGTTAATCTCTATTTATTAAGACATGTAGTATAAAGTCAAAATACGAACACATATATTTCATGCTATCTCAAATGAATTTGAGAAAAGAGTTGATCGTAAGATGTGCAGGGAGCTGTTCCTTATTTCGGACCAGTAAGTTATGTCGGGAGCTTTTTGTTCTCAATATAAAACAAAAGGTATTCTTTTTTTACACAGTTCAATCTGATTTCTCGGTCATTTTTTAGAATAAAGTTTTATTTATGTTTTTTTAACTATGTACTTTTCTTCTTTGTTAAGCAGTACATTTCCTTAGTTCTTTATCTACTTCTCTTTCAAAACTAAAATATTTTTCATAAGTTTGTTACCGCATATTTCCTGCTCTATTTCAGTAAGAAATTGACTTCAATGCTTTTCTATTTTTCACTCTGATTTGCGCTGTTATAAATTATTTTTATAGCAAAAAGATACAAAGAGGCAGTTTTCTTAAGATTTGATAACCGAGAAAAAGAAAAGACTATTTCAGAATTCTAAAAATTGATAGCCTTGTAGGATTTCCTTGTTTATTCTTTGTATTTTATACCTTTTCTCACACTTTTTAACGTCTACTTCTAACCTCTTCTTTCCATTGTGTCTTTAATTAGATTACTCTATTTATATACAATCAACCTTGCTAAAGCGACCGCCTTCTATTTGGCGACTATTTTTATAAAGCGACCGCTTTCAAAATCCGCTTCTTTAAACCGAAATACACAGTACCTGGAAAAAGTAGATTTATCACTGGCATAACAATTATCGTAAATTAATCCTATGTTGTTAAAACTAACTCGAATCGTCTCAATGAGACGATTCATTGAGTTTTAACAGCATAGGATTATTGAGAATTTTGCAATTATATACATATTCATCAATTTAATTTGTAAACAAAACGTGTATTAAGCGATTTTTTCATTAACGACCGCTTTTTGGTGGTCCAATTCGTGGTTGCATTACACAAGTTTCAATGTATTTTTTAGCAGTATATATTTTTATTGAGAAAGATCAATCAGAAAACTTTGCTTTTCATGTCAATTTTCATAATACCACGATATAATTAATAACATCACGCAATTAACAAGGTGAGTGAATTCCTAATGGATTTCCTAATCATTTCCGAACGAATTGGAATGATTGGAAACAGCGAGGTTTGCGTTTTATTAACGGGGGGGTAATCAAATATCGCTAATTTTATATAATTTAGTTTAATTTAGTTAAATTACCTTCTCTGTTAACCTAAAGGCATTTTCCTCTGTCCTATTCACTTTGAATATACATCATTTTTGTGTGTGTGACATGTGCTATGTATATTTTTATATTCTATGCAAATAAAGTTATGTATTTTCCACCCCTTTAAAAAAAACTGCGTACCTTTTGTGTTTGATTGTCTTCACAGGCGAATTAATTTTGAAAGTTGGAAGGGTAATTTAACAAGCAATGAAGTATGTATTTGCCTAATATCACCTGACTGATAACATAACATGATATCATGCAGTCTATTTTTAGAAACATTTTCCTTGCACGTTCACATGAATTTGTTTGACTTTTAAAGATGAATTATAATAAAACGCAAAAAAGGTTGCGTGATAGTGATAGATATATAGAATAATACGTAAGTGTCTTAAAATACCAATGTTATCTGGTCTCAGCAGTGAGAAATTATCATGACTCGGTCAAGCCTCGTCATGATAAATACTCCAAACCTCGACCAGATTACATTGATACTGACACTAACATTTTATTTTCTATTTAATGGTTTGGGTGAGTGTTTGGAGTGAACGAATAAAGTAGTAAGCAAGCGATTTGGATGATTATTATCGAGGTAAATGTGTAGTTCAAGATGGTACTATCTGGACATCAAGCTCGAATCTCGTAGAAGAAATATGACGCCATAATAGCCAATCTATATTCACATGCTATGATATTGGCTTAAATATACTGAGTACAAAAAATAGGGATTTATTTTTTGACAATCCTAAATTGAATTGTTTTTCACACATTAAGATTTTTCAAACGAAATAATCGACTAATTAATCCTTTTCCCGCAAGATTATTTTCAAACAAGGCTATGGTTTTCAAAGGAAACGTTAAATAAAGGAACAGATGAAAACTACACTAAATGGACAGTGCATTTCATTGCGATCTAGAAAACACAAACGTCTTAATTTGGGGTGCAGTTTTTCCTTTTGGCAATATTTGAAAATGACAAGGTGAATGATTTTGGAATCATTCGGGAAACACAATTGAATGAGTGCGATGAGTGAGTTTTGAGTGAAATAAAATGTGTGTGTGGGGGGGGGGGGGGGTAATCCAATACTGCTAATTTTGTGCAGTACGATGTAACTAACTGTAAGTGGCCCTTCACAATGAGGCGCTCTAAACACAATAAAAGTGTTTGAAAATGATGCTCTGTGGTTTTCCAAATTCATTCACAATCTCTGATCGTCAAAACAATGATAAAATCTCGATTTCGCGGCTTAAACTATTGCTAAAATCATTTTTACAAAGTCGATTTACAAAAAACGAAGATACACTCTGAAATAATGGAGTATATTCTCTTGACATTAGATCAATGCCAGGAAACAGGTGAATAACACAGGGTCTCACGGGAAAGGTCAGGTGATAAAAGGCCAGTTTATAATCTATCTTCTTTTTTCTGTCCGCTTGCCACTGACATTAAGACGTCGTTACGTATGTCTTTTGAAGCACCTTCAATGGCGTTTTTGGTTTCATTTGATGTCAGAATCAGTTGTATCAAGCTCAAACACGACTTCTTACCCAAACACTGTGGTTTTAACAACCAATTGCCGATGTGTCTATTATTTCTGTATCGAACATTCAAATATACAAATTTAATTCAAATTCACAAACGTCGGTTTAAGCTCGCATTTCTTGCGTTTTTCGCCGGTTTCTACAAATCAACGCATAGGCTACTTTAATACAGATAAATCGCTAAAGTTGAAATATCATAATACGAACATAAATCTTGCCACGTTTACTGTGCATTATAATCGCTTATACTGACGTGGCGGCGAAAAAACGAAAATAAAATGTTATGAAGAGTATGAAGAGCTTCGGCATGGGTAAGCGAGGAAAAAGTACAGTAAGAACAATCAAAATTGTCTTACTCATATCCCAAACAATTCCTAAACTTTTTGTGTTCAGTATACAATAAGGACCTCCTTATTTTACCTTTATCTCAAAGGGCATTGCTACTATGGGTGTATTTTCAAAACTGAGCTCCGACGTAGGTGTTGAGTCTATTACCATAGGTATTCAGGTAAATTTTAAAAGCATGTGAAAAGAATTTAACCTAATCCCCTCGATTCAATTATGAAAATACATGTAGTGAGTAAAGCTTGCGATTTAAGACAAGCAATAAACTTTCGTTTGAAAGATAAACTGTAACTTTATGAAGAGTTATTTGAACATGGCACGGAAATCTAACGGTTGAAAGTAGATTTCACGGCTCACCGCAAAAAATCTACGTATACATACAAAATTTCATAATTTCTAATCCATAACCTATGAATTACAATTTAAAACATATCAAACAAAGTGTATTTACACTATCATAGTTCTAGTGCCCTTGCTTACAATAACGGTCAATAATCGATAAATTCTTATTTCAACAAAATAATTATTGAAGGAATATAACATTACACTAGTCATTCGTGCAGGTTAATAGCCTATTTCAGCAAAAAGTATATTGTTTGGATTCCATAAATATATTCATAATTACAGGGATTTATACAAACTTTAAAAGGGTGGTTATAATTAACATTTTGAATATTGAATATCTTTTGTGTTTTGAGTTACAAAAATCAATATACAGTATTCAGTGTAATGGGATAATTTACAATTTTGAATCGTACTTATATTATATTTGATAAGACACGGCATAATGTGCGTGTTAAAACACCGTTAATCATAGTTTAAAGATTTTTTCTTAGTATATTCCTACAATAAGAATACAGTACAAGTGTGTATCAAGTATTCATTCTGTTGGTAAGGGCATTTTACCCCAAACTACTAATCGCATGAATATGACACGCGAATGCGATATCGAAAATAATATCCACAATATTTTAACTATAATATACATGTACTTTGGAAGTAAAATATGCGTCATTTCATGAGTGGCTAATATGACGTCAAATGAATCAATGTTAAACTAAAGATGGCTTTGAGTAAAACAAAATCAATGAAAGCCAGATCAAATCTGGGCACATCTGTTTTGATAACAAAACACAGTGAAACGTGTTTTGTTATCAAATTATGATGTGCCCAGATTAGATCTAGCTTTCGTATTATGTTGTGCTCAGATTCGACCTAGCTGTCGTATTATGTTGTGCCCAGATTTGATCTTGCTTTCGTTGATTTTTGTTTGTTGGCAAACCATAGTTTGATAACTAAACGCGTTTCACTGCGTTTTGTTATCAAATTATGATATGCCCATAAGATCTCCAAAGAAACTTGCTTTTCTGAAAGCGTATTGACCGAAGTCAAAGTTGACCCAAAAATACTACACCTATGTCCGACGTACTTTGAAAATTACGGAAAAGTCCGAGCTGTGTTCCGAATGGAGTACGGTGCCATTAAGCCCAGTAGACTTGTACCCCGAATTCGCTACCTTGACCGATGTTGTGTTTATGAATCTGTAGAAACCACAGTCTTGCCATGAAACAGAATTCGAGCCATTACTCGATACAGACATTGTATTTCTTGACATTTCATGTCAAGAAAGTCTAAAAATATGTAAAATGCCTTGTAAAGAAAATGACAAAAGACAATTTACTTAGAAGAAGAGAATAGATACCGACGTTTAAACGATGGTAAAGGACCATTATACATTCGTCTTGGATGGGAATTTGACGAGTTACTTCCCCGGAGAAACCATATCCGGGCAGTTTAGGGCGGAGTTAGCGAGTCCAGTCAATGTCAAAGGTGAGGATATTTCTAATGGTATGAATATAAACGTATCCTCCAAATTAATTGGCAGAACATTATGCTCGTGAATTCATGTTATTTCATAGTACGTAAAAAGTGTATTCTTTCGCACAAACAAACCTATGATGTATTTCTCTCATATGCTCGGTAGTTTCTCTTCATATCTTATATTTTTTGAACATGAAACAATAGAGTTAAGTTTTCCCCATGACAAGGCAGATTTTTGGGGATCTCTTTGTGCGCAAGCTTACAAAATAAGTGCGATCTCAAAATTGTTTTCATTGGGTTATGACAGTATTTTTAAGTCAATCAGAATGCCCAGAAATTGCAGGACATACCTCACATGTAATGTTAAGAGGGGTGTCTGTAATTTGGTTGCAATAAATAGAGGATAATCGTTTGTTTCAGTGTAAGATCGTTTTATATTTCATTGAGTGAACAACAAAAGCTATATTTTCACGAGTGGCAGAGCCACGAGTGAAAATATAGCTTTTGTTGTTCACGAAATGAAATATTAATCGATCTTACTCGAAAAACAAACGATTATTCTATTTCTTTAATGCAAAAATGAGACAAAATGTGAAATTTCTAGGACATATTTTCGTTTAGCGCGTCATTTTGCGCGTGATTGCTATGCAACGTTCATTGTGACGTCACTAATTTCGCCCCGCATAGATGACGTCAGATAGGATGAAATGCACAAAAACAGGGTATAAGTTTTTGATAATTTCACTGCTTTTGCGGTGAGTTAATCAAGTGATAACCTACCGTTATTTCTCGATAAACCACCGAAAAGCATTAAAGAAAATATAATTATTTTTAAAAGCTTACACATGTACGAAAGTGGCGTTTTTCATGATCAAATTCTCTGCGATTTTAAAATTACTGAATATATGTTATGACCTAACTTTTTGTCGAATACAAATCATATATATGTAACCTAAATTCATTTAGCGATCTTTAACAGTTCTTGCCAAAAAAAATAGACTTTAATAATTGTTTACAGAGATACGAATTTGCTTTTACGGTAGCAGTTACTGTGAATTCACAGAGACGATCGATGAGAGCGAGTCAACCTACTGTGATCAAGAAACCTTCGTCAACCTAATACAGACGTTTGTCACTGCAGGTATTGTCAGGTACTTTTGACCTGGTAGAAAGATCACTTCATCTTGCCACGATTTCGCGATTTTACTTTTTATCTCACCTGAGCACAACGTGCTCAACGTGAGCTTTTGTGATCATAGGATGTCTGTCGTCCGTCATGCGCCGTCAACAATTACCTAGTTAGCACTAAAGACGCCACATTTTTGGTCCAATCTTCATGAAATTTGGTCAGAAAATTGGTTTTGTCACAAGGATCGAAAATTGGAACGTTCCATCTCTTATTACGGGAAAGGTGTCATGATGAAATGATCTATGTATGAACTCTAGAAGCCGCAATTTTGGTCTTATCTTCATAAAAATTGGCCAGGATATTGGTCTGGTCACAAGGATGATTCCTATAAAAAAAGGAACGTTCTATCCCATAAAACGGGAAAAGGGTTATCAATGACCAAAGCCTTTTTTCACTCTGGTTGCCACAATATTTGCTCAATCTTCATGAAAATTTGTCAGAATATTGTTCTGGTCACAGGAATGAATCTTAGTAAAAATTGGAACGTTCGATCTTATATGACGGGAAAGGGGACCTTAATGACAAAATTCTTGTTCGTACTCTTGAGGCCAAAAATTGGTCCTATCATCTGAAAACTTGGTTAGAATGTGTGTTTTGTCACATGGAGGAAACCTGTTAAAAATTTTAATGTTCTATCCCATTTCACGGGAAAAGAGGCCTAAATGACAAAATCCTTATGAGCACTTTTGATGGCACAATTTTTGCCCAATCTTCAAGAAACTTGGTCTGGATGATTCTCTAGTTAGGAGGATGAACCCTTTATAAAATTGGAAGGTTCCATCCCAAATCACAGAAAAAGGGTCTTTCATGATAAAATCGTTGTCAGCACTATAGATGCCACAATTTAAGCACAGTCTTTATGAAAATTGGTCAGAATGGTTGTCTTGTCACAAGGATCAACCATATTGAAAATTGTTACGTTCCATCTCATTTCACAAGAAAAGGGGCATAAATGCCAAAAATCTAGTTAGCACTGTAGAGGCCAAAAAGTGTACCCACTCTTTATGAAACTTGTCAGAATATTTGTCCGTTTACAATAATAAATCTTATAGAAAATGGGGATGTCCTGTTGGAAATCACTGGAAAAGGAGACTAAATAAAAAAAATCGTATGATCGCTATAGGGGCCACAATTTATGAACAATCTTCATGAATCAAGACCAGAATGATTGTCTAGCATCGAGGATGAATCTAATCGAAAACTAATGTTTCGTTGGAAATTACGTGCAAAGCGGTCTTAATATGAAAATCCTTGTTTGCGCTCTATAGGCTAAATGTTGTTCCGATCTTAATGTAAATTACAAATAAGGACTTTTAGTCTTCCTAAAAGAAAGTCCAAGGGAAGTTTCACTTTGAGTCTTATTGTTGAAGTTGGATTTCATGTTAATACAGACATCTTAATTACATGTTAATGAGCTCAGTTGAGCGATCTAGGGCCATCTTGGGCCCTTGTTTATGTTTTATTTTCTGTGAAAAAAATGATCGTGGGAAATTATTGTTGACGCGTGTATATATAGGATCTAATATGATATTTGAAACTGAAGCTGAACTTAACCGAATGTAAAATTAAAATGTTATTAAGCAAGCTTTTGTGAGCTCAATTACTTTTCTTTTCTGACCGAGCTAAAGGTCGATTCGTCTTAAAAGAATCGAATAACAATTTCTTTTTTATATAAACATACATTTATCGAAGCGAAGGAGCCCTGTGAGAAATTTCCGTATCATATAAGACCACATGGATAAACATGCATATAAATTCCGTCGTTAAGTTCTTTTTCAATTCATCTTATCTGACTTGCTGTTATATTTTTTTTGTTTTTTTGTTTTTTGTTAGTTGGGTTTCTTCTTTCTCCCCAGACGCCGTCAGTGCGCAGTTGGTAGCGCGTCGGACTATCAATCTAGAGGTCATTGGTTCGATCCCCGACGGCGGCACTCGTCCTTTCCGACTATTTGTCTCTCACCAATGGGTTGATAATCGTAGACCTATGTGAGATAGCAGCTGGAGACTAGGAAAGAATGTGATGGTTGTACTGGTGAGAGGAATACCAGAAAACCATGGTTAGGTGCTCCAGCCAGCGCGATATAACACAAACTCCAATTAGTCAGAACATTTCTGTTTTACAGAAAACTTGGATCTGTCGGCCGGTCACCACCAGTATTCCTTCTCATTTACCCTCCCCCATGGTATACCGTCATCGTTCGAAACCAGTCAGGCGTATGTCAGATATAGACTGACTGCTGTGTTTGAACTACCAGGATCACTAGGGAATAGACTGGAATCTTGTATCATCAACGTCGTAAGTCCGTTCGATCTTAACGGAGTTCGGGATGAGAATTTAATGGTATGTACTCATTATGAAACAAACGATGAATGATCGGGATTTCTTTTGGCCTCGTTAACATAGTTGTAGTTTTCCATTTTTCCGATTAGAAATTTAAAAACGAAATTTAATTTGGAGACAAATGTCAACTGTCTCTTGAAATTACTCTTGATTAAATATCATCACGCAAAAATAATTGACACTTTGAAGAAGTCTTATTGACGCTTATCAGTGCAAGAATTCAAAATTTACGTGTGTTGTATGCTTATTATTTGTTGTTAGAACGGTCATTTGTGGGAACTAAATGTATTACTTAACTTTGATTAATCCATATTTTACAGTTTACCATGGTATTTGTGCGTTTTGAAAATGCGGACAGAAATTACTATTCATTTTCCTGAATACTACACATGTACAAACTTTTCGTTTGAAATGATTTTTTTCATCCATTTCCAGCTTCCGAGTGAATTCACTTTCGAGAAGACAAATTGCTGTTTGTGTTGTGAATCTGGACCTATAACAGCGACCATTAAAACAGACAGGAAGGGTTATGTTCCTGGTGATCACGTGATCATTAACGCAGAAATAAACAACATGTCGAATAGCAGCATAAAAGGCAGTGTGTGTAAACTTATTATGGTAAGATCGATGGCTTAGCGCGAAACATTTGTAACCCCCTAGAAACATACAGGAAGTTACAACTGTTTCGCGCTGAGCCGTCGGAATGCTTTGTCTTGTAGGACGGGAAAGTGACCATCAACGCTTAATACTCGTGAAGTGAGCATATACATTTCAGTAATATTAATACCGGATTAACTTTTATATAAGTTATATTACGAGTTCTTACGGATAACAAAGCTTTAGTCATTCGCAAGCATCAAATTGTAACTTTAAATAAGTTTATTGAAGGCCTATAGTCATGGACACTTTTAAGGATAGGGATATATTGTATTTTTTTTTAATCTGTGCATCGCCCTTTTACGTTATATTTGCAATTAATATCAATAGACTGTTTTACCTCATAAGATATCATGTGTCCAATGATAATATTCAAATAATTTCAAGAGTATCTGCATGTTCTCCACAAAACGAGAAACTGACAAAGTGAACAACAGCAAAGGTAATAATGAATTTATTTGTGTGTCCTTTTTCAGCGATATATCGTTTACGCCGGGGGAACTCAATCGTTCTTTACGGCCCCTATAGGTGAGATAAAACACGGACCAATAGAGAAGGGCGGAACAGATGTATACAGACATGAGAAGATACTGGTACCCCCAGTACCGCCCTCACAACTTACAGTATGTAAAATTATCAAAATCGTATATGTAGTTCAGGTGAGTGGTATAAAGTATACTTGGACAAAGAAAGAAACAAAATATCTGAATAGTTTTCCCAAATTATCACTGAAATTAAATTGCATTCATATTTCTAATTTTTCTTATAACTCTTATTTTTTTCGTTGATGTAGAATCACACTTAAGACAGTTATACAATAGTTTAATTGAAAATCAAAATTCCAACATTACTTTACAATAACAGTGAAGAACGAATGGTAGAACGCTCCTTCTATGGGGCAATACATTTGATCGCCACAGGATGTTCAAGGTCGTCGGATCTACATCGATGGCTCAGTGCGAAACAGTTGTAACTGCAGGTAAAACTGTATTGCGCTGATCCATCTTAATGTGCTTAATCATTAGAATTACTTTAACGTTTCAAACGCGATGAAAACGTCGATATGCGATCATGTCTTTCTTAGTATAGGACCGTCGCCGTCATAGCGCAGTGGTAGCGCGTCGGACTATCGTTCAAAAGGTCCCGGATTCGATTCCCGTCACTAATTCTTCCCGGCTATTTGTCTCCCAACAATGGGTTGAAACCGTAGACTTATGTGGGATAGCAGCTGGAGGTAAGGAAAGGATGTAATGGTTGTACTGGTGTGAGAAATACCAGAAATCCATTGTTAGATATTGCAGGCGCCGCAATATAACTGAAAGATTGTTTAAAAAGCGTGTCGTGAAACTCAAATCAAATCAAATCAAAGTTCTTTGTATTGGATTCAATAAAGATAATTTACTAAGCTTATGTGGTGTCAAAAAATTCCCTTTTTAGCCTACACTTGTAGTAGTTCATTTTAGTTATTTATTCGATAATTTTGTGTACCCAGCTTACAGTGACCCCTGCAGGTGTATCCGGACCGATGATATCATGGACACCAATAACAATCGGCAGTTTACCACTGGACAGCATAGCCTCTCAGTATGGGATATCTCTACCAGATATATCTACTCTCTCGTATAGAAACGATCTACTCAACAAGATTTGTGAGTAGAATCTTCACTTTAAAATCTAGAGGCTTTTTGTTATTCAAGAAATATGCAATTTTATACACCTGGTAGCACGTGGTTAAGCTGTGACGTCATTAAGCGATTGAACATATCAATATTTTGGGTTATTTCTAAAGTAATTCGGCAATTATCGCTAACGCGTGCAAGTAACTGTATCATAAAACCAAAAGAATTAACGTGCTTAGCAAAAATGAGTACATTTCATCAGTTGTTAACCCAAATTTCGTAACTTCAGCTTATCCAAGCTGAAGTTACGAGGGTTTGGTTATCAACTGACGTTTTATATTGTCTACTTCCTTAAAAAGGGGACTTTCTATTTAAAAAATAATTTCCTTCAATTTCACATGCAAAGTCCGATTTTTTGTCTCCGCCCTGCCGGGGCCAAAAATATGTTTTATATCAAATAAAAATCAAAGTGCTGTCAGCACTGTTAATCGGACATCATTGAGAGGCTGGGATAGTGCAATAGTTCGCCAATCAAAAGGGCTCAAATTTGGACAATAAAAGTTGGTAAAATCTTTGCCCAATTTGTGAGTTTTTTGTCTTAACACTCCATCTTTTCGAGGACATCGCCAGCTCATCCAACCTCGTGGGTCCGATTTTGAAAGTTTGCTGACTCGATAGCCCTCTGCTAGTCTAAGTTATTTCTTAGCAGATTTTTTACGTTGTTATAATGAGCACGCACCAAGCTAAAAGCTTGTCTGTTAATATTATTCCTCTCTCTATAGAGTTTAAAAGCCTGTTTAGCAACAAACATTTTTCATTAAACTATTTACAACTTTGATTACCAACATGTTTGTATTTCAAGCATTGGGTTTTCCCAAATACTATAAATGCATTTTGTCCCTCAAGAAACACGTGAAATCGCCAACTATGCTATTTATATCTTTGGTTTCTGACCAATCGATTAAATATAGCAACACTCTATGATTATTCATGAGTTGTTCTAAAAATAGATCGCTCTTACTGCTATCCTATACCAGTTTATCGTATGTTTTTGTCGGTTTATTTGTTGTTGAATAACTTTTCTTCATACTCAAATTTGAATTTATTAAAGATAGGATTGGAGCGTGATCAGAGTGCTCATTGAAATCAAATATTTCAAAATTACAAAATTATTTCTATTTGTTAACACATAGTCAACAGTACTCATTCCACCATTGGAACAAAAAGTAAACTTCCCACGCTCCCTGTTTGGGTGCAGACGTCTATTGACCAATGACAAACAACTTAATTTACACATTTCGAGCAGACGATGTCCATTTGCATCTACCAAGTGGTCTGAATTTACGCGTGGGTTTTGACCGAGTGATAATCATAACAGAATTTGATTGGTTGTCAGCCCTACAACTGGTAAATGACCGTTCGAGAAAAACACCAGAGCAGTAATATTGTAAGTGCTACAAATTTATTGTACAGTTAACCTATTGTACGTTTCAACTCCTTTACTCAACCGAAAATCTTGTTATAAACACTGAAAATACTAACTGGTAATTACTAAAAGCGAAAATTACATCAAATTTTGTATTAGCCTCTTCTCTATTTGTCGAAAAGTAAATAAGATAAAAACAAAGTTTGTAGATTGTGACTGAAAAGGCCGTTTCTTCGGTGTTTGAAAACATATAATTTGGTTTGAACACATTGCTCAGAAGATAAGGGTAAAAATGTAGTGGGTCAAACAGACTGGATTTCTGGAAAACGGTATTTATAATCGAAAACTACCTGTATGACAATATGTTCAATTTATTTTCATTTCTCAACAACAACTCTTAGAAACATTAAAACAACGCGTCATTTTAAAGTACAATTAAACGTTATAAGACTCTTTTTAAGACATTTCAGGAATAAATACACGACAAAATACATGTTAAATTAGTTTTCAGAACGAATGCAAATAACCTGATCATATTATCATCCACGAAGTGTATCTGGAGTGGTTTCAAAATACCTTTTATTATTTGGCAAGTGAGGGATTAATACAGTTAAAAACATTGTTAAATTGACAATATGAATGATTTGGGTGATTTTGGCTTAAAATTGGATTAGAGAGATGAATGAGTTTTGATTGGAATTAAAGGGGGGGGGGTAATCCAATATCGCTTATTTTGTTCAGGGTGAACAAAATAATCGATATTTATGATCCCCCTTGAGTAAAATTTGCATACAAATTCTACAAATAGCTTCCTATTTTTCTAGAAACAAGCAGACAATTTAAATTTCCATTATGTCAGCGAAATCGCGATTTCATCATTTAAGTGTTGATCTCATTCTTTCTAGTGATTTAAGTGCGTTTTTGAACGGTTTGAGGGACCGATTAGAATGAAGAAATGAAGCGCTGAGTGAGCGGTTTAGAGTGATCTTGATTGAGATGAATGTCAATTTCATGATTTAAATAATACCACCCTGCAGTTTAAATATCATTTATTTCAGCCCAGGTATCATTACGTGACTGTATATTTGGTAGTGTTAACATAATTGCCGGAGAAGATCCGTTAGACTCTATAAAGAGGATGAGAGATGAAACAGCCTTCGTGCCAAAATATCTGTATTATAGATGGAATCAACGTGATCCCGCCGATCTGTTTACGGTGCAGAAATGAAGGACTTTATACGAAAACCGTGATCTTTGTCGCAAATGCTTATTGAAGTTTGCCATAGATTTGACTGCAAGATAGTAAATAATTTCCAGTGCTAAAAGATTTGATTATAAGCTTGGCTCACTCGTAATTTTGAACGCGGAAAACAATTGCTGGACGAAAAACGATAAAATATATACAAGTTGTAAATCATGCTATTCTGGCCATCAGTTATTTCAATACCTCGATATCATCAGTCTTCTGGTTAGAAGGTCGATGACGTTTGAGAAAAAATTCTAGTCGCGATGGACGGTGCAATGTGATGCGTTGAACCATTCTTAACGTGAAGAGCGTCATGTGAACACTTATTAACGTCAATATACAATAGAATAGGTGGACAATGGTATATTTTACAAAATAACACCAAAGACTTTGCTAGAAGAAACGTTTAACTAACTCTCGCCGTACGTTATTAGTGAATGCGGATCGGCTGCAAATAGTTATTCTAGCAAACTTGATTGTTGTCTACTGTTTTCTTTACACTAGAATTAAAACGAATTGTGGTGATCTGGGCCCGAGGTTATAAAAAAATTTCTCATTCCAACTGAGAATTTTCTAAAACTTAGAATTTATATAACTGTATGAGCATAAAAGATAATATTAACAAGTTTTTATTTATAAACCTTTATAAATATTATCTTTTATTTCCATGCATTTATTACAGTATTATAACAGAATTACAGCTATAATTTCAAATTGAAATTAGAGTAAATTCTGATTTGAGAATGAGAAAAGTTTAAAAATCTCGGGCCCTGGTGTTTTCTTAAAGTCTTGATTGGCTCAAGCTGATGAAAAATTAAAGATCTTTAATGTCTGTGTGAAGAAAACATCGTTGAAAATACAGAAATTGCTTGAACAAGCAATTTCTATATTTTCCACAATTATTTCCGACGTTCTTTTTCCCTAGGGCGTCAAAGATAATGGGATTTTGGGGAAGATTCAACACAAAGGCCATGTATCAAGAACATAATCGTGTAATAGCACAACTGATGAACATGCGACCTATAAACATCACGTCTTCACTTTAAACATGTCTGCAGCGTCCTGCTGGTTCCATTTGTAATATGTGTAGCTGGGCACAAACGTCTTGGAACCCGCTTCATCGTCCTTCTTTTTCTTTTTAGCACCAGTGTCACCAAATACGCTCTCTGCTATGGAGGCTTGTGCTGAAAACAAACAGCGTATGTCGTGTACGACACTATCTATTATTAGCTAAAATCTGTAGTATATGTTAAGTCAAAATCGTAATTAATTGCCTAGCGAGAACTAGTCGTCCAAAAATGTATTTTTTAGTCTAGAGAAATATTATCTGTAGCCTCAGATAAACTACCAAGTAATAAGATTTTCTTTTATTTAACATCACGTTTTCATTTGGATAAGGAAAATTTGAGCATTGAAAAGAAGCAACACGTATTTACGACTGCACTAATTGAGAATGACGAAAGTCAAGTATTTTAGGCCTGGAGGTCTGCAACAAAATACCTAAGTACTACAAATCCTATCAAGAGGTTTAGTATAACAATTTCCCGGGTTACAAAAAAATATTTTAGGCTTTAAATTCCTTTCATGATACTGGAATTTGATAACGTGGAAATCGGTCAACTAATGTTGGATTGACATTGCAAAGCAATTTCAAATCTATTAAAGTACATAGATTCGGTATTGCGTTTACATTTTCATTACTTTATATGATGTGTCTGTTGAACTTGGGTTTTTAAATGAGCTACGTACGTATGGTAGAGAACGTTGTTTCGTCATAAAGACCCGTTGGTGCCGAACTCGAACCTAGCACACCTGTAGGTGCGGGAGGTATGGTGACCCCGTGATGTGATGCCACTGCAGCCAATGGTATACTACCGACAACGATCTCAGCGTTCACTCGAAGATTTAGGGCAGGACCGCTCGGGACAACTACTATCTGTGGAGGAAAATGTTAAACTTTTTGTTAGGGCAGGACCACTCGGGACAACCACTATCTGTGGAGGAAAATGGTCAACTTTTTGTTAGGGCAGGACCACTCGGGACAACCACTATCTGTGGAGAAAATTGGTCAACCTTTTGATAGGGCAGGACCACTCGGGACAACTACTATCTGTGGAGAAAAATGGTCAACTTTTTGTTAGGGCAGGACCACTCGGGACAACCACTATCTGAGGAGAAAAATGGTCAACTTTTTGTTAGGGCAGGACCACTCGGGACAACCACTATCTGTGGAGCAAAATGGTCAACTTTTTGTTAGGGCAGGACCACTCGGGACAACCACTATCTGTGGAGAAAAATGGTCAACTTTTTGTTAGGGCAGGACCACTCGGGACAACCACTATGTGTGGAGCAAAATGGTCAACTTTTTGTTAGGGCAGGACCACTTGGGACAACCACTATCTGAGGTAAAAAATGGTCAACTTTTTGTTAGGGCAGGACCACTCGGGACAACCACTATCTGTGGAGAAAAATGGTCAACTTTTTGTTAGGGCAAGACCACTTGGGACAACCACTATCTGAGGTAAAAAATGGTCAACTTTTTGTTAGGGCAGGACCACTTGGGACAACCACTATCTGAGGTAAAAAATGGTCAACTTTTTTGTTAGGGCAGGACCACTCGGGACAACCACTATCTGAGGAGGAAAATGTTTAACAATTTGGTAATAATGTAGGCTATATTTTGATTTCATATCCAATGTTTGATTTTATAATCATATAGTTAAATTAATTGCAATTTTTATTGATATGCCGTTTAATTAAAGACTGAAATATTTGCTTACAGATAAACGCCTAATAAAGAAATCCGCTGTTTTCATTCAAGACTGCTTAATGATACGACCAGGAACTATATTTGAGTCTAAGATGTGAAATAGATGTCTGCTTTATACGCCCGTTAAAGAATCGATACGTCTATGACTCAACATTTTCTTACGTTTGTAATGAGAGGATGCGAAATTGTATGATTGCAAAAATAAAAAAAATACATACAGATAAATAAAACTGTGAAATTGACAAAGTGAATGTCAAGTTTTACAATGAAATTACCTGTACTCTTATAATTTCATATGCCGTTGATTTCTTCTAGGGTAAAATTTAGTGACTCTTAAGCCATTTGTATGCCTGGGAAGTACTTTTTATCTATAAATAATTTTTCCTATCATGTATTGTTTATATTATATACTATGTGTCACTTAAATAAACTATGAAACTACTACGAATAAACGTTTTATGTTAATCGTGATCGTGTATGAGATATTTTGAAGTTCATCAATATCTATATAAAATGATAGTAATTTCATTTAATGTGTATTGAATTTTGCCAAAAAAATTTACCAAATACAATGAACTGGTCTATGTTATATATATCCCTGTGTTTAATTCTCGGAATGTTTAATATGTGAAAACATACAAGCAGGATTTCATTTATTTGGATAATGCGAAAATTACTTTCCATTCTAAAATATGTCTTCATGATTATTTGTCTGTAAGTTATATCTAATGCCTATAATGATACATCCCCTCAGATAGGACAGTAATCAGAGGTAATGTAAGTTTTCCACTTTCAAATTTGTCGGACAAATATATATATACTGGCGTCAATAAAAAAATACGCCTCAGCCTTACAGAAAGAGCAATAATCTAAAAAAAGAAGCTTATACACCAAAAATATTCCTTCGTATTGAAGACAAAATAACCACAGTCCAGATCGCACAAGAACTGATTTAGAGTCGACATTTGAAGAGTAGTTATTCGGCTTCAAAGGTGTGCATCCCTATTTCGAGACAATGACGGGATTGATCACACTGAATAATGACATAGGCATCAAATATATTGTTAATTGAAACCATGAGCATTAGATATACTAGCTTTGGGTAATACCGTTCCACTTTTCTTGACGAGCAACTGCTTGTTCCTGGACAGAATGAGATACATTCAATGTTTACGGAAACGTCATCAAAAGATATACCAAATGGGTTCTCTTTGATAACATGCTGGAAGAGAATCTGATAAGTATATGACATTGGCTCAATTAAAAAAAAACTCTGTAGTAACACGCGCCGCAAACGTATGAGCATTAGGTTTGAGAAACAATAGTCAATGACGTTGACGTGAAGTAGGGACTGCGATCGGGTACAACACTTATCTCATCTGGTAAACCTAAGATCTCCCGGGCGATTTCGTACAATGATTCGGCCTACTTAATTCGTTTGCCAAAGTTGTTTGTGACCCCTTACGGGTTACGTCAATTACGTTGAAAGTTTTTTGTGACCCCTTACGGGTTACATCAATTACGTTGTTCGATGAAGTTACTTTATCGCACCGAGGTCACAAGCTGCCTACCTTGAACAAATCTATGCGATTATCTCCTGATAACGTTCACAAGACGCACTAAGTTACTATTTCTAAGACCTGGTCAATTTAAATATTTAAAATATCAATTTACTTAGATTGACCTATTTTAAAAGCCAAACGCACGATGATTATTACCGTATTTTCACCGAAGATCCTTGCGTGAATCACTCGCTCATCGAATTCTCAATACACATGTGTATTTTCTTTTCATTGTGTACAGATTATTTGAAAACTTGATGACCACCACTCATGTTTAAGCATTAGAATCTCGTAAAATCGAAAATTTTTAATTTTCGACGAGGAAAGGTTGTTTTATTAAGGCTAGTCTGTATTTTTCTAAATGCAAAATGCACCACAGTAAAGAATTTGCGTTTTTTCTTGACGTCAGAGTATAATGTTACTTTCTCTTAGATAGGACGGGGTACTTGGGTACAGTTAGTTATCCACTTCTTAATACATCGTACAAATATGTCTGAATATTAACTAACCTGTACATAATATCTAATGTCTATAATGTTACATCCCCTCAGATAGGGTGGGGGCACTGGGGGTATTATGAGTTGTTCGTTCGTAAATATGTCAGAAAAATGTCTAAATAATAACTAACCTGTACATAATATCTAATGTCTATAATGTTACATCCTGTCAGATAGGACGGGGGTACAGTAATTATCGCGAGTTGTTCGTTCCTAAATATGTCAGAAAAATGTCTAAATATTAATTAACCTGTACATAATATCTAGTGTCTATAATGTTACATCCCCTCAGATAGGACGGGAGTACAGTAATCATCGCGAGTTGTTCGTTCCTAAATATGTCAGAAAAATGTCTGAATAACTAACCTATTCATAATACCTAATGTCTATAATGTTACATCCCCTCAGATAGGACGGGGGTACAGTAATTATCGCGAGTTGTTCGTTCCTAAATATGTCAGAAAAATGTCTGAATAACTAACCTGTACATAATACCTAATGTCTATAATGTTACATCCCCTCAGATAGGACGGGGGTCAGTAATTATCGCGAGTTGTTCGTTCCTAAATATGTCCGACAAATATCTAAATGATAACTAACCTGTACATAATATCTAATGTCTATAATGTTACATCCCCTCAGATAGGACGGGGGTCAGTAATTATCGCGAGTTGTTCGTTCCTAAATATGTCCGACAAATATCTAAATGATAACTAACCTGTACATAATATCTTATGTCTATAATGTTACATCCCCTCAGATAGGACGGGGGTCAGTAATTATCGCGAGTTGTTCGTTCCTAAATATGTCCGACAAATATCTAAATGATAACTAACCTGTACATAATATCTTATGTCAATAATGTTACATCCTCTCAGATAGGACGGGGGTCAGTAATTATCGCGAGTTGTTCGTTCCTAAATATGTCCGACAAATATCTAAATGATAACTAACCTGTACATAATATCTAATGTCTATAATGTTACATCCTCTCAGATAGGACGGGGGTACAGGAGGTATTGTGAGTTGTTCGTGCCTTAATATGTCTAACAAATGTCTGAATAACTAACCTGTACATAATATCTAATGTCTATAATGTTACATCCTCTCAGATAGGACGGGGGTACAGGAGGTATTATGAGTTGTTCGTTCCTAAAAATGTCCGACCCTCCGGCCTCCACTGAACCGTGGTTTACTTTCACTAGTTTGTTCTTAAAGTCACGTGTCTTCCCACCGGCTATAAATGTTACAACCTGTAAGGAAAAGAAATCTTTCTAAAATCATTTACTGTCATACACATATTAATATATCTTTGGCTGATTTCTGTCGTTTTTTAATCCGCACTAAACATAAAATATGTATGATTTTTGAATGGCCATTGCATAGAAATTAAACGTAGATGATGAAGAAATTTTAAATAAAATGGAGGTAATACAATGTAGCCAGTTCTTTATATAACGAAATTGGCGATATTGTTTCACCTCAATATAACAAAATATACTAATAAACTAATTGATTCTATCAAAAGATTTGTGTGTCGTCAAGTAGCAATAAGAAACTTAACGTTCCTCATCCGTCATTTATATGATCAGATTGATCGAATTGGTGCAGCGTATTGAAATATATTTTTTCGGCGTTTTAAGAATGAATTCATTGCGTTTTAATTGCGTTAGCATGAAAAGGTTCACAATGAAACGCTGAGCGCGAGTACTATATGTATGGATAGGTTGTGATCGGAATTAGTGTCAGTTAAACGGTGATTTGACTGTGTGTTAATGAATACGTACTGTACTTGGGGATTTATTGTTTTAGGCTATATTGTAACACAAAAGACAGTGAGACCAAGAGTGTGTACGGTTAACATCATCTCTAAATAATCTCTATTGACAGTTGACAACCATTCCGAACAATCGCACCCAGTCCATCATTCAAAACACGCGCTCCAACCAATAAAAAAAACATCACCGACACTTCATAACTAGTCCGATGACTTTATTGGCTGGCATGAAAAATCAGCGTCTATATGGTCAGCGAATACACAAATCTATGTAAAGAATGACGCTTAGACATTTATTCTAGCCTGAGGGAAGTAATGGAATATCGCTCGCTTACTTCGTTCACTTTGAACGAAATAAGCGATTTTCATTTCCCTCCATCTATTTGTTTTAAAACTCACTAATCCTGCCCATTCGAACCCACTCCAAATTTATTCCGAAATCTTACCATGTCAGTTTATTCAATGTTATTAATTGAACCATATAATTTAACTTTCATTTCGTGAACAACTGAAACAATGATTTCACTCGTAGCTCTCAGTCAATCTGTACCTTACCATGATTAATTGACCTTTCAACTTCTTTATATTTCTTCTGGATCTATTGACGACCTCTGCATTAAATATGACTGTATCCCCCGGCACGTAGCCTTTACGTTCTGTGGTCAGATAGACTGTGATCGGATTGGACTCACAACATAGGCAACACATTGTCTTTAATCCCTTCCTTTGACTAGGTCCCTACAAAATAATGTTTCAAATGTCTCGAAAAATTTGTAATATACTCGGTATATAAATGTATTTGGAAAGTATAGGTGTATTTTCAAAACTGAGCTCTGACGAAGGCGCCGAGTCCATTACCATAGGTAAATCGGTTATAAGTATAAAACGAAAGATAGGAATTTAACCTGATACCTTCACTGCACATGTGAAAGAACATGTTTGAGTGAACCACTCGTTTTAAGACAAGCTATAACGTTGGTAAAAAAGGTAAATTTTAATCTTTCTTAATGCGTTATTTTAACCTGGTTTATCTATTTCGAACAAATGGCACGAGAATCTAACAGTAAAAAGTTGATTTCACGGCTCATCGCGCAAAATCCACCTTTAGAGCTAGGACTAAATTGCTAAATTGTATTTTGTATATTTTTTATAGCTATGTACTTGTTTGTACTTGTCGATTAGTAAATATTATGTTCTGGTCTGTTAAGTATAAGTTTTGTACCCGAGATCTCGTTACCTGTGGGTACTCGGACAAGATGATTACTTTCCATATATATTTTTTATCAACTAAATACAAAAACTGAATTTCTGTAAAGGGGCTTCAAACATACAAATTAGTTCAGACATGGTCTTAAAGGACGAATGTGTTGCGAGACTGTGATTGAGAAGCCAGAACTTTCAAAACTATGTGATATATGTGACCCGTCACGCGAATAAGGGCCATCTGGGTAATGCGATATGTGTCGATCCTAGTCAGACTGTGCGGAATGCGCAAACTGACTAGGATCGAAACTTTTTACACCGTGCATATTTTCTGAATCTAGAATGATCAATCTACCTTCCAGTAAAAGAATTTTTGAAATACGACTTCTGGTTGACCTATGCTGGTTCAAATCTCTTTTTCAATAATTCATTTCACAGAATTCCCGGATGGTCCCTTTTTGCGTGACGGGTCACATATACATTGTTTTCCGTTTGACCATCAGGAAATCAACTTCAGAAAAGATTTAAACAGTCTTCAATTCTTTTCTGAAGTTGATCCACAAAGGTACATTGTGCTCATAAAATAATAGAACAACGGGTAATTATTGCCCATAAACACACCACGCAGACGGTTGGGCTCGAACCATGGACCTCCAGGTCACGGGTCGAGTGCATTTACCACAAGGCCACCGAGGCAGTCAGTCTATCACAAGAAGCTAGATAATGCATTATTTTCAAATAATACTGCTTCCTCGTATGTTGTTGCAGTTGCAACTAAGAACATCACGAAATTAACTCTAGTAACGATCAATGTCACTCATAGTCGCTCACTCAGCACTCCAATCAAACTACTTCTAAACGCTCTAAAACCACGTAAAAGTATAAAATCAATAACTGCATTGAAAATAATAATAGCTAGCAAAAGTCCACGATTTCACTGACATAATTGAAATTTTAAGCGTCAGCCTGGTCTTTTAGAAAAAAGGAAGCTATTTTGGTACCTGCAATTTTTTTCTTAAAGGGAGGTAATAAATATCGCTAATTTTGTTTATCCTTAACAAAATTAGCGACATTGAATTACCTCTCTTTAATTTCACTAAAAACTTTCTTATCCCAATCATTCAATTTCTTTCCAAAACCATTCAACTTGTCGATTTCACGATGTTGTTAACTGTATATGCCACCATAAGTGTATGTTTCAAAGTTAACCCTTGTCAAGCTGAACCCGGAATCTTCCTGCTTTGGCAGGAGCTATAGACCAACATCAGGCTGCACATATGTGCAGTCTGAAGTTAGTCTACACCCACTGTTTCTCACTTTGTAACCAGAATTATCAATAAATTTAGTTTTTCAAATAAAAATTGACCTACTGTTGGGACTTTCAGTGCTTTTTGCCCTTTGATTTTGATGAAAATTTATAGCCAAAATTTATTCAGCATGACAAGGGTTAAGCATAATTACCATCAAGTTCTCTGTTCTAATGACGTTCAGGTCGAGAAGACTCATAATGTTGATAACTAGTTTAGACTTCCTGTTTCTAGACCACGGTCGTACAATGTGGGCGGACAGAAAGTAGCGAACATATCCGCCATTACCTTCATAAGATGGCGGCAGTTTGTCCGTGTTGGGTACGTTAAATGTGAATGAGTAACTATGGTGGCCCCTTGGAAGCTCTATGCTGTCTTGGTGGGTTTGTTCTGTAAGTAAAATAGACAAAAATAACATTAAAAGTAGAGGTTTCTTTTAACTTTCGTAATCGAACCGAAAGATTGCCGAATATCAATGTGTGGAATTCGTATTTGAAATTGAGCTATTTTTGACAGGATCGTCCAAAAGCAAATAAAATTAGGGACATGTGGTATAGTGGCCCAGCTTAAACTAGTCGCCTCTCGGGTAAAGACAGTAATTGTATACTGAGTAAAAAAGAAAACTTGACGCTTCAAAAATCTCCAACAAAATTGTTCATTCCGAATCTACAGAATTATTTTCTAAATTGATTTAAGGCCATAGACCACCTTGGCATAGGTTGAAACCAGAAAGTTTCTCACTGGTAATCTGTTTTGAGAAATTACTTCAATAGAGTCGACGTATTATCAAAAAACAAGTTCACAAAATTTACTCAGTGGTGAATTGAAGGCCCGTACAAGCGATTTTCAGAACTGAAACATTCTAACAAGACATCTATCTACTTTTAAAATGTTGATGTTAAAATCTTCCTCAAAGGTTGCCATAATCTTATTACGAGACCGTTTCTATCTGACGTTACTGGCGTCGCACCAAAGCTCGTTTTGCCAAAAGAACTCTCCAATTTTTGCTATGAATCGCTGCGACACCTGCAATTGAATGTCTTTCAAAACATTATGTTACCGAAAATCGTTAATAGATAAAAACATTTTCCAAAATGTGTTCTGATTTTCATTTGAAAGTGACGACAAGTACATAAAAAATGTCCACTTTGAAAGTTGTTTTCCAATTACATTCAGGTAAGCCTTTGCTAGCAATTGTTTCGATATTAACTGCCTTTTATTACCTGCCCATGGTACTTATAAGCCTGAAATCTTACGGGACTTTCCTGATAATAAAAGTTTATCTGGAAAAAAATCGCTTATTTTTTGGAGTAAATTAAGGAGTAAATTGTAAGAAAAACAGTGTGAGAAAAGAAAAAAAATGCTCCTGGCAATCAATTTCATCTATTTCCACAATGTTTTCAAAAGGGTAACATAGAAAAAAATAATGGAGGAAAAGCATTCTTTCAAAACACGACAGATTGGGAATACTATCGTCATTAACTACTTGCCTTAAGGCCCTGTTTCATGATAGCTTCTACCAGTCCTCCCTTGAATCCACAGGCCTCGGGCCCGGAAACTGGTGTTTATGTAAATCTCTGGTCAGGACAACATCCTAGCATTTCAGAGGTCGTAAAAATTTCAAAATTATTTTTGTAGCTGCCGTCCAAGCGAAGTTGGTATCGCATCGACCTGTCAATCATCAAGTCCAAGGTTCGATCCCCGACGGGGGCACTGATCCTTTTGGACTATTTGTCGCCCACGAATCGGTTGATAATCGTAAATCTATAGGAACAGCATCTATGGGCTAGAAAAGGATAGAACGGCAGTGCTGGTGTGAGAAATAACAGGAATCAAGTGTAAAATTATCTAGTCGCCTTTTTAAGACTGAAAAATTGTTAAAAGTGGTGTAAAACCACCCTCATAAATAACCACACTCCAAAACGAATCGTAATTATTTATACGAGTTAAATACCTTAAGTCTCATTGTAAGGTTATTACCTTTTCCGTACACGACTTGTTTAAACTCGAAGTATCTCTCATTGGCCGAGTAGTACCGGGAATGTTGACCTCCCCCTTCTGTCCAATGACAATGGGCTTTACCTTTAAATTTCACCAAGATCTCTGGAATAATGAGATGAATTAATTTCTTTTCAATTCATTTAATAAGCAAATCACCACAAAATATTACTTTTTGCCCTAAACATTGAATATAAAGATTGCACAAACGTACAAATCTCTTACAAAGTATTAAAAATGACATAAACATATAAAAACAGAAATGGTAGCCTAGCAGAGTGAAGTTGGCAGCCTAGCAGCCTAGCAGACTGAAATTTTTTTTCAAATTTATTGATATATAACACTAGTATTAAACACTAGAAGTCACTTCAAACCGTAAACACTGAAATTCTAGTGAATGTAGAACTGTTCCGGATATATCACGTTATTCAACTTTTCCGACCAAAATGTCCCGAAAATTGCCCGCAACATATCAATCTCGCCCTAACATATATGAGAACTTTAATCTTTTGATAAAAAAGACGAAAGTGGTCATTTTAGTATGCTACGCCGCTAGACTGCTGTAAATGTGAAGTTGGCAGTCTGGCAGCCTAGCAGCCTAGCAGAGTGAAGTTGGCAGCCTAGCAGCCTAGCAGACTGATTTTTTTTTTTCAAATTTATTGATATATAACACTAGTATTAAACACTAGAAGTCACTTCAAACCGTAAACACTGAAATTCTAGTGAATGTAGAACTGTTCCGGATATATCACGTTATTCAACTTTTCCGACCAAAATGTCCCGAAAATTGCCCGCAACATATCAATCTCGCCCTAACATATATGAGAACTTTAATCTTTTGATAAAAAAAAAAAACGAAAGTGGTCATTTTAGTATGCTACGCCGCTAGACTGCTGTAAATGTGAAGTTGGCAGTCTGGCAGCCTACCAGCCTAGCAGAGTGAAGTTGGCAGCCTAGCAGCCTAGCAGCCTAGCAGACTGAAATTTTTTTATCAAATTTATTGATATATAACACTAGTATTAAACACTAGAAGTCACTTCAAACCGTAAACACTGAAATTCTAGTGAATGTAGAACTGTTCCGGATATATCACGTTATTCAACTTTTCCGACCAAAATGTCCCGAAAATTGCCCGCAACATATCAATCTCGCCCTAACATATATTAGAACTTTAATCTTTTGATAAAAAAAACAAAAGTGGTCATTTTAGTATGCTACGCCGCTAGACTGCTGTAAATGTGAAGTTGGCAGTCTGGCAGCCTAGCAGCCTAGCAGCCAAGCAGAGTGAAGTTGGCAGCCTAGCAGACTAGCAGACTGAATTTTTTTTATCAAATTTATTGATATATAACACTAGTATTAAACACTAGAAGTCACTTCAAACCGTAAACACTGAAATTCTAGTGAATGTAGAGCTGTTCCGGATATATCACGTTATTCAACTTTTCCGACCAAAATGTCCCGAAAATTGCCCGCAACATATCAATCTCGCCCTAACATATACGAGAACTTTAATCTTTTGATAAAAAAACGAAAGTGGTCATTTTAGTATGCTACGCCGCTAGACTGCTGTAAATGTGAAGTTGGCAGTCTGGCAGCCTAGCAGCCTAGCAGAGTGAAGCTGGCAGCCTAGCAGCCTAGCAGACTGATTTTTTTTTTCTATAAAATTTATTGATATATAACACTAGTATTAAACACTAGAAGTCACTTCAAACCGTAAACACTGAAATTCTAGTGAATGTAGAACTGTTCCGGATATATCACGTTATTCAACTTTTCCGACCAAAATGTCCCGAAAATTGCCCGCAACATATCAATCTCGCCCTAACATATATGAGAACTTTAATCTTTTGATAAAAAAAACGAAAGTGGTCATTTTAGTATGCTACGCCGCTAGACTGCTGGAAATGTGAAGTTGGCAGTCTGGCAGCCTAGCAGCCTAGCAGCCTAGCGGAGTGAAGTTGGCAGCCTAGCAGCCTAGCAGACTGAAATTTTTTTATCAAATTTATTGATATATAACCCTAGTATTAAACACTAGAAGTCAGTTCAAACCGTAAACACTGAAATTCAAGTGAATGTAGATTTGTTCCGGATATATCACGTTATTCAACTTTTCCGACCAAAATGTCCCGAAAATTGCCCGCAACATATCAATCTCGCCCTAACAAATATGAGAACTTTAATCTTTTGATAAAAAAAAACGAAAGTTGTAAATTAAGTATGCTACGCCGCTAGACTGCTGTAAATGTGAAGTTGGCAGTCTGGCAGCCTAGCAGCCTAGCAGAGTGAAGTTGGCAGCCTAACAGCCTAGCAACCTAGCAGACTGAATTTTTTTTATCGAATTTATTGATATATAACACTAGTATTAAACACTAGAAGTCACTTCAAACCGTAAACACTGAAATTCAAGTGAATGTAGATTTGTTCCGGATATATCACGTTATTCAACTTTTCCGACCAAAATGTCCCGAAAATTGCCAGCAACATATCAATCTCGCCCTAAAAAATATGAGAACTTTAATCTTTTGATAAAAAAAACGAAAGTGGTCATTTTAGTATGCTACGCCGCTAGACTGCTGGAAATGTGAAGTTGGCAGTCTGGCAGCCTAGCAGACTGAAATTTTTTTATCAAATTTATTGAAATTTAACACTAGTATTAAACACTAGAAGTCACTTCAAACCGTAAACACTGAAATTCTAGTGAATGTAGAACTGTTCCGGATATATCACGTAATTCAACTTTTCCGACCAAAATGTCCCGCAACACTGGGGTTATTAAAGACAATGGAGCGATACACTCTCCCTGGGCCTCTTGTTTAAAAATAAATGCAGAGCCTCATGTAAGCATAAATGATAACAATTAAATAGTTTTCTTCGATAATGTTTAATTTTAAACAAGTTCTAGGAAAACGCCGTCTTCGACGCAACATTAATTGAAATGAGGATATTTACCTTTCACACACAAAACCTAAGTTTCCAAACACTTCAGCATTAACAATATTGAATCTTATTTTTACTACCTAAAGAAACATAAGCATCAGTTCATTTTTGCCTGTTACCGTTTTGAAACGCTTCTTTGGTTTAAAATGCTATAAATGATATTAAATAAAAATCTAAGGAAAATGTGAGTTGTTGATACCTTTAAAAGGTCCGTAAATACAAATTAGAAATCAAAGAATCCTAATTGGTGCCAATGTTGCGTTGGAAGTTTGGTTTCGTATATAATTTCAGTTTATATTATATTGTGTAAAAATTACCATGATTTTTTTCATGGCGGGGTGTCCGTCGTCCGTGCGTCCCTGCGTGAGTCTGTGCGTCTGTGCGGTCGTTCGTCCGTCCGCAAACTTTTACTTTAAAAATCTTTTCCTCATAAAGAATTGGATTCATTCTAATCAAATTTCACTGGAATGTTCCTTGAGTGACCCTCTATCAGATTCCTTCAAAGATTTTTAATCGTTTGAAAATCGTAGCTGTAGTGGGCTATATGGTATTAGGTGACTTTTCTCAGCATTTAACTCATGGATACAAAGCAAATTTCACTGGAATGATCCTTGAGTGACACCTTATCAATCTACAAAAAAACACAACCTGTGATCTGTTGAAAAACAATGTATTTTATGGAGGAGGTCATTTCTCTATATATTGTATAGTGAAACCTTTGAAATTCATTTTCTCTGAATCTTACCTATTGATATCAACCAAATTGAATGCTCCTTGAGTGACCCTCTATCAGTTTACAAAACATATTGTGATCAGGTGAAAAGTATGTATCTTATGGGCGGAGATCATTTTTAGATATGTAATATAGTAAAAACTTTGAAAATTATTTTCTCACAATCCAACAAATGGATTTTAACCAAATTTCATTATATGTCTGATTCAAAGAACGTGTCATAAAATGTTTAAATGACAGGTGACCCATCACAGTAATAGGTACCATGTAAAATTTTTGCAACATATCACTGATCCTTATTCCATCTGTGCAGTTTCGTATTATTTTCTGACTCTACAATAATTCAACAAGATAAGCCTTACTTTATTATCATTTTTTAAATGTAACATTTTTGTACCACCGTCGGTAATAGTCTGTTTCTCAAAATAGATTTTATGGAGTTATCGCATGGTACCTTTAAACGCCACAGGTCACATGTAGGCTATGAATGGATCAAGGACCTGATTAATTTGTTTACAAATATGTAAAGCATAATGTCAATTTCTTAGAAAAAAACTTTTTTGGTTTTCTTTATTCTTGTTATTTTGTTAAGTGATAAATTGTTAATGAGAATGTTTAGTTGTTTGTACGGTTTTAAAAAATAAATAGCAAGAGGCTGCGATATTTATCAAACATATGACACAAGAGACGCGTACATGCCAGTTCACATTCAACGATGCATTGTGCAAACAGAATGAAGTGAAATAGTATATTTTGATTTGTCTTCATTATGTTTACGTCCCGAAAATATTAATAAAGATAACATGGTTCACCACAGAAAAATAAAATGCCCTTTTCGATCTATTTCGTAGTTATATTACTCTCAATTTAGTTGCTATTATCAAGATACTAATAATTAAGTTGAGAAACAAATCTACCTTCACTAGAATTTCAGTGTTTACGGTTTGAAGTGACTTCTAATGTTCAATACTAGTGTTAGATATCAATAATTTTGATAAAAAAATTCAGTCTGCTAGGCTGCTAGGCTGCTAGGCTGCAAACTTCACTCTGCTAGGCTGCTAGGCTGCTAGGCTGCTAAACTGCCAACTTCACATTTACAGCAGTCTAGCGGCGTAGCATACTAAAATGACCACTTTCGTTTTTTTTTTTATCAAAAGATTAAAGTTCTCATATTTGTTAGGGCGAGATTGATATGTTGCGGGCAATTTTCGGGACATTTTGGTCGGAAAAGTTGAATAACGTGATATATCCGGAACAGTTCTATATTCACTAGAATTTCAGTGTTTACGGTTTGAAGTGACTTCTAGTGTTTAATACTAGTGTTATATATCAATAAATTTGATAAAAAGAAATTTCAGTCTGCTAGGCTGCTAGGCTGTTAGGCTGCCAACTTCACTCTGCTAGGCTGCTAGGCTGCCAGACTGCCAACTTCACATTTCCAGCAGTCTAGCGGCGTAGCATACTAAAATGACCACTATCGTTTTTTATCAAAACATTAAAATTCACATATATGTTAGGGCGAGATTGATATGTTGCGGGCAATTTTCGGGACATTTTGGTCGGAAAAGTTGAATAACGTGATATATCCGGAACAGTTCTACATTCACTTGAATTTCAGTGTTTACGGTTTGAAGTGACTTCTAGTGTTTAATACTAGTGTTATATAGATCAAAAAATTTGATAAAAAAAAAATCAGTCTGCTAGGCTGCTAGGCTGCTAGGCTGCCAACTTCACTCTGCTAGGCTGCTAGGCTGCTAGGCTGCTAGGCTGCCAGACTGCCAGACTGCCAACTTCACATTTCCAGCAGTCTAGCAGCGTAGCATACTAAAATGACCACTTTCGTTTTTTTATCAAAAGATTAAAGTTCACATATTTGTTAGGGCGAGATTGATATGTTGCGGGCAATTTTCGGGACATTTTGGTCGGAAAAGTTGAATAACGTGATATATCCGGAACAGTTCTACATTCACTAGAATTTCAGTGTTTACGGTTTGAAGTGACTTCTAGTGTTTAGTACTAATGTTATATATCAATAAATTTGATAAAAAAAATCAGTCTGCTAGGCTGCTAGGCTGCTAGGCTGCCAACTTCACTCTGCTAGGCTGCTAGACTGCCAGACTGCCAACTTCACATTTCTAGCAGCGTAGCATCCTAAAATGACCACTATCGTTTTTTTTTTTTTTTTTAATCAAAAGATTAAAGTTCTCATATTTGTTAGGGCGAGATTGATATGTTGCGGGCAATTTTCGGGACATTTTGGTCGGAAAAGTTGAATAACGTGATATATCCGGAACAGTTCTACATTCACTAGAATTTCAGTGTTTACGGTTTGAAGTGACTTCTAGTGTTTAATACTAGTGTTATATATCAATAAATTTGAAAAAAAAATTCAGTCTGCTAGGCTGCTAGGCTGCTAGGCTGCCAACTTCACTCTGCTAGGCTGCTAGGCTGCTAGGCTGCCAACTTCACGGACCCAAATAAAAAGGGTATTTATTTGTTTCAGTGTTAGATCGTTCTATAGCCTATTTCATTCACTGTACAACAAAAGCTATATTTTCACGAATGGCAGAGTCACGAGTGAAAATATAGCTTTCGTTATCCATGTAATGTACATAGCAATTGATATTAATCGAAAAACTAACGATAATTTTATTTCTTTAATATAAAAATGAGACTATTATTTATATAAAACACTTAAAAAAAAATCTTAAAATGCATCATTTTGCACGCGATTGCTACGCAACTTCATGATGACATCACTACTTTTGCTCCTCCGAAATAACGTCAGATAGGCACGATTGCTACGCAACTTCATGATGACGTCACTACTTTTGCTTCTCCGAAATAACGTCAGATAAGGTGAAATGAACGAAAGCGTGGTATACACAGTCAGTCCCTCTCATTACAATTTATCCCCTATATGATGTTTATCACCGCTTTTAACAATTTTTAGTTATATCACGGAGGCTGGAGCACCTAGCCATGGTTTCCTGTTGTTTCTCTAACGATACTCTAACGACATTCAATTTCATTACGAGTCTCTAGACGTTCATCCAACGTAGGTTTTTTTATGATAAACATATTGAAGGAGGCAGATGTGTAACCGCCAACTCAGCTATGACGGTGGCTTCGGTTATTTGGCATTGCCCTTAGAAATAAATATATAGACTCAGTTTCGGGCTACCTACTTTTCATAATAATCAGATAATCTTATTTTAACCGCACTCCCTGTTGGTGCCGTTCCTTTACTCTATTTTAATTGACAAAGCCTCGGAGTTGAGGGTGTCAATTAAATCAATATCACTATAATTAGGGATCGACACTATAACACCAGTCCTTGGGCCCGAGACCGGTGGAATTTAGGAAGATGCAATATTGCAGGTCTCTCATGCCTGATGTTAACTTACCTAGATTTTATCTATGACAAAGGGTTAAAAAATGCCCTCACTCGTTTTAAAACTTCATCGCACGATTTAGAAATTGAAACGGGAAGACATCAAAACGTTCCTCAACAAGCTAGGATCTGCAAACTATGTAACCAGAATACTGTTGAAAGTGAATTTCACTTCTTTCTTGTTAGCCCTTTTTATCGAAATCTTCGTATTCAGTTTTTCAAACCTTACTACTGTAGGTGGCCTAATCTGTATAAATTCGAAAGTCTAATGTCATCCAAAGATAAGAAAATGATATGTAATTTGGCAAAATTTATATTTGAAGCAAATAATTTGCGACAAAATGAAATTCTAAAGAAAAAATAGGTAATATAGTTTCTCCACTTACTTCTCCTACATCATGTTGACCATTATGTTGTTTATATGTGTAGTTTTGCTTTGTGTGCAAATGACGCATTTGAATGCAAATAAAATGATTTGTATTGTAATGTATTGTAATGATATTATTTCCAATCACCCTAGTTTTGAAAAAAAAATAATGCGTTTGTGAAACACAAATGCCCCCGTAACAGCAATTTTCTAAAACTGTAGACATTGACGGACAACCTGAAACCATGTAAAATGACCTTGATCTTGATACCTAGGGATGCACATCACTGAGATCTTTCATCATGCAAATAATGAGAAAAGTATCTAAAATGGGCTTGAATGAACAGAGCATGGAAAGTTTTAAAGCAAAGTTTTTAAGAAGTTTGACCTTGATAGATGACCTTGATCTTGTCACATGACTTTGACCTTGATTTCTATAGACACACATTATTGAGATCTACCATCAACCCTCATATGAGGCTTGTATCTTGAATAGACTTAGAAATATTGGCAACGTTAAGTTTTTTGGTTAATTATTCGAATTATTTGGCTTTGACAGATGACCTTGCCCTGTCACATGACCTTGACTTTGGAATCGGCAGATGCATATCAATAAGAGCTATCATCATGCCAAATATTTGATAAAAAAAAAGTAAAATAATTTTTTTGTGGTCAAGTTATGGTAAAATTATACTATCCCCACCCGCGTTGGCTACCTGTGGACTGGACTCTCATACCAAATAAAATTGTTATGGTTAGATTAGATTAGTTTACATTCTAAACTCTCGTCCTACCTTTTATAGTCATCGGACTATCTAGTTCTAGTTGACACATGCCCCTGACGATCTGACCTGGGTAATAGATTATTTGTTGGTTCTCCGTAAAAATCATCAATCGATCTCCACCCATCTTTACTTCTGTAAAGGTCACATATATCATAATGATGTCATAATTCTTATCTAGATTACGTCATCGTGTCAAGAGTTGTGTACTGAATAAACATGTCTATACATGTAGCGTCGGTCTGGTTATTTCCGTATGTCTTTGGACGTCGCAATAATTTTGAAGTATCAAAAGCTTATAGATCTAGATCTATCTCATTTCAATTGACAGTTCAAAAAAGAACGTGGTTTTTTGGTTGACAGTTAGGTCTGTTAATTCCGAGTGCGTACGATTTAATTCGAAAATTTCATCTAGTGATTTTTATCAAAGCCTTTAAATTCATTCAAACCACATCGATATTTCGTCAAGTGCTAAATCAACAATTTCTTTAATTTGAACCACTTTTTGAACATTTGTTTTCATGTCCGTCCGTCATGCTAAACGCGAAATATTCCTGCTAAAATTTTTGACTGAGGCTTTAGACAGAATATAAATGCACATAGATCTTTGTTCAGACTGATCTTCGTGTATGCAACCTGTTTTTGTTTTTTTTCTTCCTCCGAACAGGAAAGTTTACAAATTATCTCTTTTTTAAATGAATACTGACTAAAAAAATAAGCGGATGCGGTTTTATTAGCACTTTGATTTAAAATGCAATTTTTGGGCAAAGTTTTACAACCAAGAAGATTATAAATACAATTAAATCTATCGCTTACCGTTACAACTTCAGTTTCTTAATCCGCAGCATCTCGAACAAAAGAATGGGGATATCGATTTCAACCTGGTATAATATACAACTAGAGTTTAAAATCTGGCGCATTCTGTAACACAGGGTATAACGTGCCACGCCGACACCAGAAGGCTCGTGGACACCTGATCGATTTTTTCGATACGGAACTAACGGTGGAGCAACTTTTTGACTGATTTATAAACCGAAATAATCATTTTCATTTCAATTTTTAGTATCACTGTCGAGATAAATAGTTCTTCTTTTAGGAAGTAAAAGTAGAGGGTAAAAACTAAGCCAAATGAGCGAGTTCTAGCCCTAGGAGTGAGTGACTTTGCTTGTTTTTTAGGTTTGTCATTAATTTTTTGTCAAACAACCTGACTATTCTTAATTGTTTGTGTTTGTCTAAGATCATTTATGTATCCTGTACACACATTCCAAATTTCTCGGCAAAAGATCCACATAAAGCGAAGATATTCGTACTTTTATTGGCCTGGGTAGCGGAAAATATGATTACAAGACACCCTCTATCACAAATTCTGGTGTCGATTTCCAATCGAAAAAAATTCAGGGGGTGTCTAGTTATCATATTTTTCGCTACCCAGGCCAATAAAAGTACGAATATCTTCGCTTTATGTGGATCTTTTGCCGAGAAATTTGGAATGTGTGTACAGGATACATAAATGATCTTAGACAAACACAAACAATGAAGAATAGTCAGGTTGTTTGACAAAAAATTACTGACAAACCTAAAAAACGAGCAAAGTCACTCACTCCTAGGGCTAGAACTCGCTCATTTTGCTTAGTTGTTACCCTCCCCTTTTATTTCCTAAAAGAAGAACCATTTATCTCGACAGTGATACTAAAATTGAAATGAAAATGATTATTTTGGTTTATAAATCAGTCAAAAACTTGCCCCACCGTTAGTTCCGTATCGAAAAAATCGATCAGGTGTCCATGAACCTTCTGGTGTCGGCGTGGCACGTTATACCCTGTGTGTAATATTGCGAAATGATAAAATATTACATGTTTTGCCTACTCGTAACTTGACACTCAAATACGTTCAAACAAGGCAATAAATCGTTGAACATGGTTCTTAAAACGACTAAGATAGAGGTCGCATTTCAACTTTCTTATATAGGAACGTAGAATTATCTTTAAAGATTCTGTAGAATAAATACAAAATGTTTGACTGGTCACCAAGGGTTGACAAATTACGCACGACCTAGATGGTCCCTTTTCACTTGACAGGTTACATTTATTTTTGGCAAATCAAATCACCCTGGCCAGTCCGTGCAGTCCGACTAGGTCCGATACTTTTAGTACCGTAGGCTTACATGTTAAACTATCACACCATGTGAAATTGGGCTGATTTCAAACGAATCACTAAAGCCCTATTGAGCTTTTGTATGTTAACGCAGTTTGTTTGACTGGTTTAACGTCCCTATCAGCAGTATAACAATTAAAGGGCCTACCGTTCTGATTGGACCTGCTACCCAAGTCTTCTTTTTAATTGTCTTAGCAAAAAAAAAACAATACATAAACTTCGAGCGTATAGTTGCATATCCTGAGTATTGATTGGATCCTCCCAATCAGTAAACACCTCCGTGTTTCAGCATATCTCACTGCCGATTAGGTTAACATCAAAGGTGATTGTTTTTTATAATTCTTTTTCGTTTGCACGGTTAAAACAATACATTGTTTTCATGTAGTGACGCATAAATAGATGGATCGTTGGACCGCCCCCTGATCTCCGACAAGGCACGCCCCTTTGATATTTGAGATGCATCATTTGCGCTGCGTTCAGGATGACAAAATGGTGCAAAAAGGGACCTTTATATTGTGGTCCTGGACGAATGGTTGGTTCGACAACTGTCAGAACGGGTGATGAAACTTTGTGGAAGATTAAAACTTATAGTGCGTGGGCTAGGAGGGGTCACCATTCACTCCCCTCAGGGCTCTCCAAGAGTGGTATGAAAATGTTCATAGGACCTCCCTGAGTGAGAATCACGATGTTAACAGGTGGTAATTTGGGTCCCGACTACCATTCCGAGTGGTTTTTAGATGGCAGCGAAGAGTAAATTCATTTTACCTTTGGTACACTAAAGAGGGATTTTTTTTTCATTTTAGATATTTTTTGAGGGTCTAAAACATCTATATTTTGCGTTCTGGTAAAACCCTTTATTTCTTAAAATGATTTTGAAGATCTCAACTTTCGAAATGGGAGATGGCAGCCAGTTCTAGATAAGATTTCTGCTAATTTTTCGATGAATGCCATGAGATAAACGTGTTAAGCATGTACTACACCATAGATCATAATGCAAAGCGCTATGATATTGTTGATATGACCTTCCCGTATTCAAACCAAGTTGCTAACAGTCAAGCAGTTGGGTCCTGACTGCCTTTCTCGGTATTTTCTAAATGGCAGCTACTAAAAATACGAATTAACCAGGAGAGCAAATACGGATATCACTTGATTTTAGATCATATTTTCAAGAGCAAAACGTGTATTTTTACGTTCTTGGTACAAAATGTATTAGTTAATGTTAATTTGGATATTCAATCAGCCTCTTTGAGAGATGACAGCCAGTTTAGGATAGGAATATTGTTATTTTTGTCGCAATCTGTGAAAGACAGGGGGTCACCATGTACTTTACCAAACAATTCTCTCTAATTGTACCACAAAATTGCTAACTCAACATTCCCAAGGTTGAATCAAGTTGTTTACAGTAGATGGTTTGAGTCCAAACTGCCTTTTTTGTTTTTTTTTAAATGGCAACCATTGTAAAAACAATTAAATAAATTTGGACAACTTGTATATGAGCAGCTTTGTTGTTTTTTTTAATAATCTTTAATGACCAAAAACATAAATATTAAGTGTTCTTGCTACACGCTGGAATAGCTAATAGCATTGAAGATCAAACATCCTCAATGGTAGATGGCAGCCAGCTTTGAATAAGAAATTTGCCTGATTTTTTGAGTCCATCATCATCATAAAAGCCATCACTGATAGGACAAAGGAAAAGTTAACCGATATTACCCAGAGAAATTAAGAAAAATATCAATCGATATTTTTGGTGGTCCGACTGCCTTTCCGGATGGTTTTCTAGATGGCAGCATATAAAAAGTATATATTACATAAAAATCCCTTTGCAAACATTGGTATATTTTTTATCTTATTTACAGGACCAATTCACATAAGTTTAGCGTATCTCTTATTATTTCTTTAATTTAGTGTCTAATTTAAAAACCAAACAAACTGAAATGAAGAAAAATGGCAGGCAATTTTTAACATGTAATTTTGCATAATCTGTCATAGTCTCCTAAACTAGTTGGTGGGCATGTCACTCCTGCGAAGGGGGGGGGGGAGGATCACGGTGTTTACCATATATCCCTTATATCAATATTCTGTCTCTATTGTTTCACCTGAAGGATTATGGTAACTTTAAATGGTCTCCGAGAAAATTTGAAATATGAGATGGCAGTTAGATCATAATTTGAATTCATCTTATTTCTGTAAAAATATCTTTATGTGTACATGTTTTTGTCGAATATGGATGCATAGTGGTATCATTTTCTCCATCTGTGAGTCCGTGTGTTTATTCATAGATTAGCTAATGTCTTGTTTCGATTAAGAAAATCGTGAAGTTGACAAGGGTTTTTATCGAACTTGAGCATGATTATACAATGACGTATTGTTCTATTAGAAGATATGTATGTCTTCAAGGACCAATCAGAAGCTTCCGCCAAATCGACTCCAGCTAATTGAATTATTGAATGATTGGAAAATTTTGAATTTTGAATGATTTCGGAGTGGTTTTGGTCGATTGAATGCTGTTTGAAAAATTTTGGGGCATTTTGAGTTAGTGTTTCAAAAATGAATGGAACGCTGAGTAAATGATTCAGAATGGTTTGACTAGACTTAGAGTCAAGTCTGGCTTGTTGGCCGAGTGGTTAACGCGCTTGACTCGTAAACCTGGAGGTTGCGGGTTCGAGTCCCACCGGAGGCGGGTAAAGTATTTGGGCAGAACACTTCACAGACGGGGCCCCAGTCCACCAAACTGTATAAGTGGGTAGCAGTGGTTTGAACCCATTGCCTCTCTCTCAATGTGTAGGATAATATCTGGAATGAGTTAGGACCACGATGGAAATAAGAGTCATTCGACCCTTTATCGTGTAATCATCGAGTAAAAAAAAATAAAATAAAAAAAAAATAAGTACGCAGTGTTTTTTGACCGCAAAATATTTCCTTCGTTTAAAGAAATACTTTCATGAAACTTTCACAGAATATGACAAAACTCACTTTAATGATGATTGCTGATATAATGCCGAGTAACGAAAAAGGGGACTTGATGTAAAATTTCATGTTAACACATTCGTTTTGCATTTAAGGATGGGTTTGCATGAAACTTTCACAGAATGTTTCTCATCATGTGACTATCTCAGTAAGATGACATCATTCCAAATCACCAAAAAGCTGCATTTTTATCAATCGTCTTGTAAACGTTACTCCTTCTCGGTCATTGTATGGATTTCATCAAGATATTGATAAATTTGTACAAAGATTTCACATAATGTTCCTGTTGATGGATTTGTTTCGGATTTTTTTACATTTATTTAATTTGGTGAGCATTATCGGTCGCCATTTTATAGTATTTCTACATCGAACTAAATAGATATGGAATATTCGTATTAAAATATGGCTGCCGTCACGCTTTTAGAATTTCGAGATCATCAAATTAGCCCTAGGTAACCAAGAAGAAAAATTTCAAAAATTCAAATATTTTCCCCTTTCGGTTTGATAACGTTATTAGCAGGTGAAGCCAAATATACTGAATATTAATATTTACACATGATTCTATCTCGGAGGGTATTGTGAACAATAATTTTGATAAATCTTTTTCAGCCCCCCCCCCATGAAATTCAAGTTTAAAATACAGTATTTTGGGATTTAAATTTCGACATTAACTGATAGAACTGTAGCTAAAACGCTAAATATAAGTGCATGGTCCTTTAAAATGAGTTTAAATGTGAAGCAATGTTTGCATGGGAATTCTATTGTAATTCAAGCATCTTCTTTGCTGCCATCTAGAAAATGCCCGTAAAGGCAGTCGGGACACAAAATATCGATTAAAATATTTTTGATTCTCACTCAGTGAGGTCGGTTAAATATTCATTTGCACTGTCAGAAAGGGTTATTTTAATGTTTCGTCTCCTCTTGTCTTATAATCTGCAACAAAAATTGGCAAATTTCTTATTCAAGATCAGCTGCCATCTACCATTCGGGATGTTTGACCTTCAGATGGACTTAATTTTTTCTCAGTTTATATCTAGAACACCAAATATATATGTTTTAGGCCCTTGAAGATCAAAAAAGAAGGTTGCTCGTATACAATTTCTTCCAATTTATTTACTTGTATTTGCATTAACTGCCATTTAGACCCTCAAAAGGCTGTCGGGACCCAAAATATCAACTAGCAAAAAGACTTGATTCAACATTGGGTTTTTGTATCAACAATTTCATGGCACAATCGGCGAGGACTTTGGTAAAGTACACGGTGACCCTTCTTCTTTCAAAGAATGCGACAGAAAATACCGAAAATTATATCTTAAACTGACTGCCATCTCTCATAAAGCATTTTTTGGATATCACAATTATCTTTTACAAATAGATATCGTTCCAAGAACGTAAAAATACACGTTTTGGTATTTAAATACGATTTTAAATCATGTGGTATCCGTATAGTGTCTCCTGGTTAATTTGTATTTTTAGTGGCTGTCATTTAGAGACACAGCGAGAAAGGCAATCAGGACCCAAAATATCGACTGTTAACAACTTGATTCGAACTCGGGAAGGTCATACTAACAATATCATAGCACTTTTCAATATGATCTATGGTGTATAACATGCTGAACACTTTTATCTCATGGCCTTCATCGAAAAAATGGCAAAAGTTTAATCTAGAACTGGCTGCCATCTCCGCATTTCGGAAGTTGGGATCTTCAAAATCATGTTAAGTAATAAAGGATTTGACCAGAATGCAAAATACACATGTTTTAGACTCTCAAAAATGTTTAAAAAGAAAAAAATCCCTCTTTAGTGTACCAAAGGTAAAATGAATTTATTCTTGGCTGCCATCTAGAAAACCATCATGAATGGCAGTCGGGACCCTAATTACCACCTGTTGACATCTTGATTCTCACTCAGGGAGGTCCTATGAACATTTTCATACCACTCTCGGAGAGCCCTTAGGGGGTGCACAGTGACCCCTCCTGGCCCATCGACTTAAAATAATTCTTGTTTTACTTATTTTGGACGGAAAACACTGAACGAGATTTTTTCTATTATTTTACATCTTTTTCTTTTTCTTCTTTTGAATCCCACTAGATCTAATAGGTATTCTGGATTTATACTTTGAACTTTAATAACAGAAACAGTCATTTTGAATTTAAAAAGAACCCACTTACTTTTTCGGTTTTTCAACAAATCTGCAACTAGATCTAAATCATTGTTAACCCTTTATTTACAAATATCATACAACATGTATGTTTACACTGTGTTCATTTGTGACACGGAACTAAATCCAAGGATCAATAATCCAGGTTAATCCAATAAAGTTGGCTCGTAGACCTTTAAAAAGCGACAAAAATAAAAATGAGAAGGATAACACGTCACAGCGTTTTGTGTAATAAGATATTTTCTAAATCAAAGGTCCGGTGGAAGACTGAACTAAGTGTCTAAATAATGCTTAGACACTAAGTAGGCCCTACAGTCTTGACTCTGCCTTGCGTTCAGGATACGAAAACGATTGCGAACAATTAACAATTATCAACCATCATTTAAGGAATGAAAATATTGTCTTATGTAGTATGTGTAGCGTAGCTTGAGGATATAAAGGGAAGATTTCCTCTCCCCGGCCTCGAAATTGCGGATATACTGGAGCAAAGAGAACATTTTGATAAAGCTGATGGGCGACACAAAAAGCAGTCTAGACCTTAATATAGTTAATAACATTCTGGATGACAGGTGACCGACTTTGGAATGATATCGGAATGAAATTGAATAAATTGGGGGAGCGAGTTTTGAGTTAAACTAAAGGGAAGATCTATGATATCATTAATTTCGTCCATTTATACCCCCCAGCACACCCCCCCCCGCCCCCCCCCCCCCAAAAAAAATCATCGCAGATTTCTGTTTGAGTGTTGTCGACTGAAAATCAAACTCTTTTAATTTCTCATCAGCCAATAAAATCGTGAACAGATTTTAGCAATATTAATAAAATAGGCTATAAAATATTGATCGCCTTTAACCAATTCGAAATGTTGTGAACAATTTCAGGGCGTTATTTTGAGTGATTTGAGTGGGTATTTAAAATGCATTAAAAGAATGAGTAAGCGATTTAGATTGTTTTGGTAGAGCTATATGTCAATTTTATTTTGTAACTTACATCTTAGAATAATTGTAAACTTTGAGCTTCTATGATTATTATATTAGTGAGGGTTGCGGCTTAACGCCGCTTTTAACAGTATTCACTCAAGTCGCTTTTGCTCGAGCACCTAATGATAGATCAATTATATTTCTCACGCCAGAAAACCATTCCGTCATTTCCTAGTAACCAACTGCTATCCCACATTGGTTAACGATTATCTATCCATTGATGCAAAACCTTCTCTGTCGCCGTCAGGGATCGAAAGCAGGACCCCATTATCGGGGGTCGGGTGCCCTACAAGCTGCGCTATGACGGCGGAAACTATTTAGTGGTTTAATCGATAGGGCACGATCTTTTGGATTGCTGTCCGCTTTAGACATAAGACGATAAATTTGTTTTGCGATGTTTCCACTGCCGATCCAATCAACTCGATTAAGCGATCTAGTATTGATCGAGCTTGGTCGGCATGATTGATCGGGGAAGGTCGGGGCGATCGATTGTGGTCGGCATCGGTCGGGCTTCCTACCAAGAATTTTTTACTTGTCGAAAATATTAGTGTATTGTTGAATAGATAATTCGATCGAGAAGCGGTCGGATTATGATCGTGTATCGATCGGGTACAAGATCGAGCTGGTCATAGTGAAGTGCGGTCGGGTTGCCGCCTTTTACCCGACCTGTACACGATCATTCTTGACCTGGGGCCCGTTCTACTAAACTTCTTACGACAAAATTGGTCGTAAGTCAAAATCACAAATCGTACCTGGTGTTTTTATTCATTGTTAAATTCTGTTTTGTAATATCTCATTGGAATCATCTGAAGGAGACGATTCCAATGAGATAATGCATTGCAGAGTTCAATGTTTAGTTACTACTGTAGAAGCAACTTTAATTTTCGACTTACGCAAAAAATGATCGTAAGATGTTTGGTAAAACAGGCCCCTGTACTCGAGTTATTGCCGACATTATCTCGATCAACTCGAACTAATACACGACCACACTGGAATATTCTCGGTCGCTATTTGGAGGAAAGTCTGGAGACGGTCGAGTAGATATCGACTTGTCGAGAAGTGACCGTGTAGAACTCGAGAATAGGTCGAGAAATGATCGATATGAAAGAGATCGTGTAGAGATAGGGATGGCCGAAAGGGATCAAGGGAAGGTCGGGATGATCGAGTGGACATTAAAATGAAGGTCGGGCTCTGATTGCGATAGGGTCGTAAATACTCGTGTAGAGGTCGGGTTCGAGTAAAGATCAAGAAAAAAGTGTATATATTTGTGACCCGGCACGTGAAAAAGGATCATCTTGGTAGTGCGTCAAGTGTCGACCCTAGTCTGACTGCGTGGAGTGCGCAGACTGACTAGGGTCGGAATTTTCCGCACTTTGTTTATTTTCTGAATCTAGGATGAATTGTCTACCTTCGAGTGAAGGAATTTTCGAACGCGACCTCTGGTTGATCTATGCTGAACCCAATCTTTTTTTCAAATATTTATTTTACGAAGTTTACAGATGGTCCCTTTTCGCCTGACGAATCACATTTATTTTAGTCGAGCTTGGCCGGCTTTGATCGAAGGTTTCAGGTGCTCCAGCTGATCGTGTTAATCGGATCGGCAGCGGGAACCAACCATAACCAAAGAATATGCCCTGTGTCAGGATGTAAAAACGTTTCACGAGCGCTTTGAGATGATATCCCGCTTTGCACGTGCACATACGTGCAAAGCGAGGTATCATTTCGAAAGCGCTTCGCTAACGTTTTCATCCTTGACGCGGGGCTAGTCTTTGACATACAACAAACATCCGATCATTGGTGGGTGACCTAGATATTCAATTTGCAGTTACGTACATTAAGTCACCCGTTTACGAAAACGATTTAAGACAGAAAGGCGGGAAATAAGGGAGGCCTACCATAAATCTGCTTACAAATTCATGAGTCATTTGAACGGGCAATCGAATTTTTAATTATTTATATGAAATTAGGCAAAGCCTCTGACCGGGGTCGATAGAGATCTAAACTATTTTAATGATATTTTAAAAGGTAAAGAAGTAGCACGCCAGAAGAGGACAAGTACATCGCGTAAATGATTTAGAGAGGATTGAATGTGTCAAAATATTTAGTTATTTATATTGATCATTTCACTGCTTTGTTGATAAAATTGTCATGAAATAGTCCATTTTGGAATCCCGGGATATCTGGAAAATTATTTAAACATTTGCAAATACAATTTCCAGTCGCTACAAAATAACTGCCATTCAAACTAACAAATCAAAAGAACACACACAAAATAAAAACAAAAGGACCAAGATGGACCTAGATCGCTCAAATGAGTCTCTTTGACCTGGGACACCACATCAATGAAATAGGCAGATGTCATAAAGGAAATAATTTCTACACAAAACTACATTTCATGAAGTTTGGGCCAAAATTGTGGCCTCTAAATTATAACAAGAACATTATCGTTTAGACCCCTTTTCCTGTGATATGGCATCGATCTTTCCTATTTTCGACAGGATTCATCCTCGTGACCTGACCAACATTCTGACCAAGTTTCATGAAGAAAAGGCCATATTTGTGGCCTCTAGAGCTTTAACCAGAAAATTGTCATTAAGGCCCCTTTTCCCGTGATATGGCATGGATCCTTCCCATTTACAATAGGGTTCATCCTTGTGACCCGGCCAACATTCTGGCTAGATTTCATGAAGATTGGGCCATATTTGTGGCTTCTAGAGCATACACAAGAAAATTGCCATTAAAGTTCCTTTTCCCTTGATATGACATGGATCCATCGAATTTTTGATAGGCTTCATCATTGTATCCTGACCAACCTTCTGACCAAGTTTCATGAAGATTGGGACATATTTGTGGCCTCTAGAGTGTTAACAAGAAAATTGTTCTTTAGGCCCCTTTTCCTGTGATATGAAATGGATCCATCCAATTTTCCATAGGGTTCATCTTTGTGACTTTGCCAACATTCTGACCAAGTTTCATGAAGATTGAGCCACATTGAGTCATTTGAACGGGCAATCGAATTTTTAATTATTATTACTATCGACACCAGCGATTAGGCCCAAATATCCCAGAACTTCATCAGAACATTTCTTTACCACAAGAAAGAATATTATACGAACAGTCGCATTGGAAAACACTGGAAAATGGTCCTTATTTTTAAATTCTCAGTTTTTTAATTACGGCCCGAAATAACCAAGTATATTAACAGATTCGATGAGGGCCCGCGTGAACCCTAAAGGAATCGAGAGGGGTTTTTCTATGTTGGTTCCTATCGATGTAAGATGGATGAGAATTATTTTTCATTTCATCGGAAAAATAAATATGACTTTAACATTGTTTAGGTAACAAAACGTCGAAAAGGATATAATAGCCAACAGCTACCATAGATATAAAACAATATTATTATCAAGGACCATTAAACAATCGTAAAATTTTACTGATTATAAAAACTTACATATAAAGTAAGAGCCCTTTTAAAGTTTTGTTCAACGATGAAAACGCGTCACATTATAGGAATGCGATTGTTCGTGCTGTTTATAGGTAAATAATTTAGTTTTTAGCTTCGTTTATCGAAAATGAGCGTTCAGATTGGCTGAAAATATGTTGATTCCTCATAGTCCTATGAAAACGATTTTGCGAAAATATATTCATTAAACATAGTTAAAAATTAGTAAATGTTGTTAAATATTTGTTTGCTCGATAACATTACATTATAAAAAATAGATAGATCTTTTCATGGAGGTATGAAACAAAAAACCTAATCACACTTAGCATGAAATGTTTGAATTTGCGAAGCCAGTATTGTACAACTAGAGCGATTTTATTTCGAAGTCTAAACACACGAGTCCACCACTGAAATCGAGAGAAACAGTTATAGTTAACAACATCGCAAAATTGACAAGATGAATGATTTTGGAATGAATTAGGAATGAAGTTGAATGAGTGTGTGGAGCGAACGAAATTAAAGAGGGTAGTACAATTGATAATTTTGTTCAAATCACACGTAATTATCGATATTTATTGCCCCCCTTTAATAAAATATGCATACGAGTTTTATAAATAGCCATTGTTCTTCACGAACCAATCAACGCTTTTAAAATCAATAAAAGTCAGTAAAATCGAGGATGTTTTTCTCGCGATTTTTATTTCAAATGTAGTTGTTGATTTTACCTTTTTAAGTGACTTTAAGCGTTTGATTGAGTGTTTGGAATGGATGAATGGAACGCTAATTGATCGAATGATTTAAATTGGAACGAGAGAAGCGATGTTATCAACTATAACTATACCCCTATGTTGTAACATTTATCTTATAACTATAAAAATATCCATGTGATAACATCCTGTATGATATTTTTTATGATATCACATAGTTATTTTTAGAACAATGATATAATGCGCTTATTTTTAGAAACTTGTATTTCAGTTAGAAACACCGACAAAAACAAGACAAATATAGGTTATAAGATAAATATAATACATACTTAGTGTATTGTATGAAAAAAAATTTAAACTCGGTTGGGAGAATTGATAATTGTCTCGGCAGAGCCTCGACAATTTTCAATTCTCCCAACCTCGTTAGATATTTTTTTTAATAAAATACACTAAGTACGTATTATATATATATATATACAATAACTACTGGTTCTGATAGTGTCGAGTATGACTATCCGTCACCTCATGCTGTGATGATTTTGCGTAGAAGAGCAATTTTCATATAGAGTGAGAACCCCCACCCCTCCGGCACATCCACACAAACACTTACAAACACCACTTTCATTTACAGTTAACAACATCGTGCAATAGACAAAAAGAATGATTTCGGAATGATAACGGAATGAAATTGAATGATTTTGTTGAGTCATTTTGAGTTAAATTAAGGGGAGGTAGTCCAATATCGCTAATTTTGTTCAGGATGAACAAAAATTGCGAAGTTTATTTCCTTCCTTTAGTGAAATATGAATACAAGTTCTATAAATAACTTCCTCAAGAATCCACTAGACGCTATCAATTTCAGTTATGTCAGTGAAATTGGTATTTTCTCTAGCTATATAAATTTTTGAAAGTAGTTAATGATTAATCTTTTATTTCATAATGGAGCGTTTTGAATGGTTTGACTGAGTCGAATGAATGAAACGGCAAATGAGTGATTTATAATGGTTTTGAAAGAGTTGATTGTCAAGTTCACGATGAAATCAATTGTAGAGTATTTTTCATTTAAAAGAGCATCCCTACCCCCTCGCCACCATTACCACTATTTACCGTCGATTTAGTATTTTATTTGACCGTTTTCGATTTTTTTCTGAAATGGATTTGCAATTTCACTTTCTCTTAGACGAATTAGATGTTACTGACATTAAGGGTTATTAAAGAAATAATTTCAGGATGAATGTCAATGAATGTTCGATCGTATCACACAAAATAATATAGTATGTTAAAGGAAATGATACTTATGACATTTATGTTCTTCTTTAACACCGGGGTTTTCGAATGGAGAGCTAAATGTTGTAAAATCACACGAACCCTTGTTATCTGCACTGAAAGCTCAAGTCGTTTATAACAACACCAGGGGCCTCTTTCAAGAAAAATATCGTACGATTTATCTTAAAAATATCGTACGATTATATTTAAGACGGTCGTAAACGGCTTTCACAAAAATATCGTTGAAAATCGCAGACTATACGACCTCATAAGATTATCGTAAAGTTGATCTTTCACATCTGCACGTGCTGATCATATGAAATAAAGTTCAGCGTTAGTGGGTATTTTGTCCGCTTTCGATTCCCTTTCCAATGAAAGTATACCGACTGTCGCGCCGAATGTGGAGCAATCGAACATTGGACCACATTGTAAAAATGCACATGTTCTAGTTAATGATCACCTGCACCAAGTTTTCGGTGAATGATTTTATTATCATTATATTTTATTATCATTGTTGTTTGGTTGGTTGGTTGTTTTCTGGCGAAGTATTAGCATGTATAAGAATACAACATTTTTAAAAGGGTAAGATGAAAAAAATGGCCCATCAATTTTTCTTATATGTATTTGTTATGTAATTGTTCAAATCTGTATAGTTCTGTGCCTATTTGGAAAGTATTAAAACGAACTATAGACGGGTGGTATTGAAATGAACTTTGGATGGATATTATATTCAATCGCTTTAATTCAAAATTACCGGTAACTCCAACTTCGGTTCTAGTACAGTGCTCGTTCTCGTATCCGTGTAACTACAACAGTTACATGAAGCTTAGACACGTTTCATCTGGCTTAATGTCGCCTTTCAATTATTGTATCTATTTGATTATTTATTCAGTTCATCTTTGACGAAAAGAAAGAGAAAAAATATCGAGTGCAGCGGTTTTGTTGTCGATGATGATGTTGTTGTTGTTAATAAGAAATCCCCCTATTTATCAAGAATTGTATGGTTTTGATTATAGGCAGTGGAATTTTCCCTTTAATATATGTCATACTTGAAGAATGAAACGCAGGAATCCATATTGCATAATGTGAGAGTAGTTTGTTTGTTTTTTTTTTAAAAAAAAGTAATCAATATATGCGTAAAAATATATTGGTTTGGTATCCCCAACTTTCTGTGTCACTAGGAAGGGTAAGCAAACGTTTTCAGTCATGATCACAAAATGGTCGACTAAACAACTGGATACCACTATGTAAACATTCTGCGACAATCGTACGATTATCGCAGAGTAAAAATCAAACATCGAAATGATGGTGCATCTGTTGTTTACAATATATCTCGTTTATTAAACTATATTGTACTTGGCAATTTGGCATGTGCATAGCTAAATAATCGTTCTAACATCCGCGAAAGCTGGAAAGGAATCCGAAAAAAATTAAGGCTCATAGGGACACAATCGTAAAATTTACGACTGGTCTGAAGGTGTCGTATATTTTATCGTAGATTTCACGATACGACGCCTTTCTTGAAAGCCAAAAAGTTTCTTGAAAGCCAATTTTTATCGTACGATTGCGATACGACCAAATTTCAATCGTAGGACCTTTCTTGAAAGAGGCCCCAGGTCCATAGTTTACAAATCGAGGGGTAAAATGCGCAAAACTGTTCTCACGATCTGTATTTTGTTTCATTTTTTCCTTTTTTACATAGAGGTTTACACTCGTTTTTTATAGATCTATACCCCTAGAAATATTTTAAACGCAATTTGTGCTATTCTACCCCGAACTATAAAAGTTGAACGAAATACAGTATTAGGGATCGGAACGAATAGCAAAATTCATATTAGAATATTCGTTTTGATTCGGTTTAGGTTCTTGGGAAATGATTTTCAAAGTTTCCACTAATTAACTAATAGAGAAATTATTTCCATTCGTATGAGACATATTTTTCATCTGATCCAAACAAGTTTTTGCCAACTGACAAAGGGTCACCCAAGGATTATTCATGTAAAATTTGGAAATTTGCTCATTCATATAAAATTTGGAAATAAGCCCAATTAAGCCATATTTTTTATTTGATCAAAATGTCTTGAACAACACTGAAAGAGGGTAACCAAAGGATCGTTCCTGTGAAGTTTTGTTGAAATTTATCCAGTAGTTTAGGCAAAGATTTCTAAAGCAAAAGTTTACGACCGGACGCAGGGATTTTCGCACGGACGGATGACGCATGACGGACACAGCTCCATGACAGTAGCCCCAGTGGCCTTCGGCCAGCCAGTGGAGCCAAAATGCCTCTATTTGTTAAAGTAACTTAGAACTTGCTAATGAGAGTAACTGGTTTATTGAGCGGTATTAGAATATTCTTTTTCAAATAGAGAGTATTGGATAAAATTTGAATTGCAAGAAGAAGCTTTGTTGAAAATATCATAAATCTTGAATGGGAAAACGAATCTTTCACTAAAAAAATCGAAAATATTCCTTTATAAATTTTGTGGCGATGAAAGAATTAAGGATGAATAGCACGGTAATGCAAATGTGCCGTCTACTTCTATTTGTCTACTTTACTCACCATTATCAAACTAGATTTCAGATACCTGGGCTACAAGTTGGACCACTTAATTTTCCCCCTTACACCACGGAAAAAAACGCAGTAGGCGAATAACTCTAACTAACATTCTTGCGCGAAAGCAAAAAAAAAAACAAAACAAAAAAAACGCGTGGTTTAGGATTGTCAGCTGATTTCTCATTTAAGAGGAGTCTTTGAATAATCTTAAAATTATATAGAAGATAACTTGTATAATCCCATTTTCAAAACGCACAGTTATCATGCCGATCGCACTTTTTGAAAAGCCGTTAACGGCTGACAGGATTGTTCTCACGTACTAGCACTGATGGACGTAGAGGCGTCCCCCCAAAATATTATCTTACTGATTAACCTTCGCTGTACCCAATATGGTTTCAAAATATTTGTTTTGCTTGGATCTATAGTGTTAATTCGAATGGAGAGCAAACCATTCATGACGCTCCAAAATCGTTCAAAATAATTGGAAATCATTCATTATGAACGACTTTTCATTCTGTCCACAACTTCATCGGTTGTTGTGTGTTTTATAGCGCCTGATATGGTTTTAAAGCATGTGATTAGTCCGTGAAAACACACAAACACAAAAGACATATATTTTTATAGAGGGATGCAATTGAATATTGTTAAGTGCGTTCATTTTGACGAAATCAGCGATATTGGATGATATCTCTTCTTTTCATTCAAAACCCGCCCCTCTCGCTCATCTAATACTTCAAAAATCATTCCAAAATCATTCACCATGTCAATGTTACGATGATGTTAACTATAGCATGTACCTTGCAGCTGTTCTAATAGTCGATGTCATGTTTGCTCTACAAGTACCAGACGATGATCTTGCAGACACATTGACAATTGATCAGATGCTTAAAGATTTAGATAAACTGAGAAGAGAATCTGATAACGTTGGACATAAAAGGGAATTAACGGTGGGTAACCGTATAGAAGAAAGGAGGAACAAGGAGTCTGAGCGAAACGAAAATGGTCTTGATGAGGAAGAACCCGATTTGTTGGGCAGAGGATTCAATAAAGGGCGAAATCCATGGAAAAGGTACAATCTTTACTAAGCATGTTTTTAAACGCAGAAGATTCAGTCCCTTGAAAAACCATTTCTTGTGCTACTTATGTCTCGAAAATAATCATATCTTATTGCAAAAAATGTCTAAATGATACTTACATCAGGTTAACCTATTTTTTAGAATTTTGTTTTAATCATATGTGAATTAAAGTAAAGTCGTATCATCGACTGAAGTCATGTAAACCATATTTTAGTGATTTTTTCTCTAATAAATTCTTATTTCCAAATTCCCGGGACTGATTTATCTTTTCATGACAATAATGTTCTCCTCAAATCTGGAAATGTGTCGAAAAAAGAGAAACATGCAATGGCTGAATAGAAGTTAGTTTCAGTTTAGTAATTAAAATTGGATAGTACTACATGTAACCGGTACGTGATGTCTGATAAACAAAACAGATAAGACAAATTGATAAAGAAATGATTTCTAAAAAGAGCCATAGGCTGCCTCGGTGGCCTAGTGGAAAATGCACTCGACTTGTGACCAAGAGGTCCGCGATTCAAGCCCCACCGTCGCCGGGGTGTGTTTGTGGCCAAAACAATTAATAGCTAGACCCAGATCTCCTAGCTGTAGCATAAATTGGGTAACCGTGGGTTTAAATCACTGCCTCTTTCTCATGGACTCTGTAAGTTTAAGCTTTCGCAATCGATCTAAAATAAATAAGTATCAACTAAAAGAGCCATAGTGCTATATTGCGTTACAAGGAGAAAACAAATTTTAGTAATTTCAAATAAATTAACATTAAATAACAGCGTAACATTTACACTCCGATCGAAATTATTCTAAATCACTCCTTTAGCGCTCCATTCATTCATTCCAAATACTCACTCCTATCACCTAAAAATAGTGCAAAATCGATCAAAAACACTTGTAAATCGGTAAAAACGATAATTCAAATCAACTTAATCATACCATAGTTTCATTGCCTTCTTAAGCGTCGTGAAGACTCACAAACGGTGAAAGGCACATTTACGAAAATATTGGTATTGAGTAATCTCCATTTGAATGAATCCAAAACTCGCTCCTCAAATTTATTTCATTGCATTCCGAAATATCTCAGATTAATCATTCACAATTTTCAACTTCACAATTTTATCAACTGCGGCAGTGAAAGATAATGTGTGCAGGATCGGACAGTAGTCACTTTACTGTAATTTTTATCTTTGGCTCATGTAACTCAATTAAATATCAAATTATGTAAAACACAAAATCAAAGAATGCTCACTCATTATATAAACATAGTGACGTAACGGCAAAAGTAGTCGGCTCCGTCAAAATAGGAAATACGTTTACATATGAAACCATTGCATTCGCTAGTAACAAGTAATTACCCATTTAAATTTGGCATTAAATAAAAGATTTTGAAAGTGGAATATTCAAATATGTCTTTTATTGATTTCATACAAAAGAAAATGAAGATAATTGTCTATAGAACTAAAATAAAATATACATCAGAAATGACGCCGTCAGATTTTACATAAAACGCCAGAGCGTTTCAATAAAGCTGTAATATTAAAAGAAGAATAAAAACATGAAAGGGGTTAGATCGTTGAGTGCTTTGAATGTTGAAATGGATTTATTAAATATAATACGTTTTGGTACAGATAACCATTCCAGTTCATCAAACATCTGACTAGAAGGTGTCACAAAGTCAGCTTGTAAATTAATGCTCGTTTTTGTAATTTAGAGATTCGTACGATGTTGAAACACGATGTTGCATCCCATTCATTGCACCCATAATCAAATACAAGATGGCAAGATATAGTGTTAAAATATCTTTTGCATATGACATGGTAAGAGAAATTTTGGTTGATATATTGGAGCGCAAGTAATCTATTTGAGGGGTCCATATAAGGCTTTCACCAATCATGATGCCTGAAAGTGGGTGGTTGGACATTTTTCAATTCTTTTGTTGTCCACGGAAAGGACGAGTTCATAAGTATCATTTAAAAGCTGTTTTGATCCAAGTATCATGTAAGTGTTCTTGTTAAAATTAATAGGAAATTTGTTCTGCTTTCAACCAATGTGCAATAGCGCAGAGTCATTAAGAATTTAATCATTCAATTGATTTGTATCCTTTCCATTTATATGAACTGTCGAATCGTTGGCAAAATGATCGGCGAAACAATGTTTTCAAACTAGGGGCAAAACTTTTATAAAGAGTAATAATGTCAGCCGCAAATTTGATCCCTGGGAAACTCCCGATTCTATATCATCTCTTTTGTTGAAAACCGAAATATATTCATCTATTAATTAAACAAGTGCTATCTAGCAGGCTATGCTTTTGACTAAATCCTGATTGGCTCTCGTGAATTAGCTATTATTTAATTAAGTACGAGGACAAGTGTTTGTTTACATGCTTTTCAAAGATGTTCCAGATTGTTGGCAGGAGAGAGATTGACTGCCGCTTTTATATATAGGAAATATTTAAACAAGTTTTAGCTTATCAGGAAAACAGCATGTGGAAATACTTTTATTTTCTAGAAGAGCTAAAGTATGTGATAAGACAGTACCCAAATTCTTTAGGACTTTATGTCCAAAGCTATCCATTTCTGTTGCCCTGTACGGATCAGATAGTTAATAAATTAAGATACCTGTTCATATTCATATATTTTGAAAAGTAAAATGTACATCATTAGGTTCTGTACTATTGATGATTTTTTTTTTTTTTTAGATTGGTAAAATCAGTTGTTGGAGCCTCGTTAGTCCGAATTATATCAGGAATATTGGCAAAATACTTATATATGCTTTGTAATATATGATGTCATATCCAGTTATCATTTAAGAATGAAATGAAAAACTCGATTGAATTATTGATGTTTTATTAGATATCACCAGAAGAAGTGTAACGTTCCTTATTCATAACTCTTTCATCTGGAAAGTTCTTATTTGAATGATTATCTTTATTGTTAACTTTTTCTAAGTGTTGCCATTTAGCTAGAGAGTCCTTCTAACTAATTACCGAGTCGGTAAGGTATTTACGTTTAGCTACCCTGATCGGCTGTTTTGCTTTGTTTCGATATTTCTTGTATTCTGGCTATTATTTATTATTTTTGAATATAGCGTGAGATCTAAGATCTAAATAAAAATCAAAATCTTTGAAAAGAGTAAGAGTCAAAAACAGTTATCAAGGGAAAAAAGAAATTATACACAAACTCGAGAATTTCGACTTTCGTCGACATTGGTATGTAGTGCAAAACGATCGGAGTCAGTTTATTTTTCACTCTTGATGAAGTTTCCGCACGTAATCGATGTTAATGAATTTACATTATCTTTCTCTTTTCAGAGGTTGGTGGTTTGTCAAAAGTTCTCGGCGGACACCATCTTCGCACAACTCAAAAGTATCGTCATCCAAATGTTCTTTCTGTGAAATAAGTAAGGTACAGAAAGGGGGATAAAACGGGATCACACAGACGATGAAAGACAAGAGTTATCATGAGGATATAAGAAAACATTTACATGCGAAATGTAACAACTGCTAAACTATTTATAATTCTTTAAAGCTGACCCAATAATTTCACGTCGTTCACAGGTGGCGTGTGTTTACTAAATGTGTATTTAGATATGCCGTTTCTATAATTTTTCAATATTATTTAATCTCTTTTTTCGCACTTCTTTCTTTTAGCGTCTTATAAAATATGAACAATATCATAAGGGACCTTAAATGTACGAGGCTTATTATTAAGAACGGAATACCATTTGATATCATTTTAGACCCATCTCGCGAACAGACATCGACTGTGTTCATATGGAAATAATAATACGAGAGACTACGACTCTCTCTGCATTCTTAGGTTAAGGCTGTGGATCCGTGTTAGTTCCGCAACGTTTTGGAAGTCATGAACTTAAACAGTGTTAACCAAGGTTACCCAATGATTTCGTTGGGAAACCTAGGTGATGCTGTAAAAGATAATTAATTCCGAAAATTTTCGGAACTACTACGGGTCAAATACCTAAATTTTATGCCGAATAGTCCAATAAGGAAACATGTGCCTGCTCGTGTTAGAGCCCGGGCCACGTCTATCTTCAACTCTGTCTAGTTGCAAACCTTTTAAACGTTAAATGGGAAAACGCCCAGTTTAAAATTGCGCCATTTGTCGGTGATTAAAACTTTTCGTGCCTTAAACGCTTATTGATATCAAAATGATCACAATTAAAAGGGGGTGTGTTAACATAGACCTACAATTAACAAATAGCTAATGGTATTGAAAAGGAGAAAAGGAGAAAAAAACAGCAACAACAAGACAATTGATCAATCAAAGCTTTTTTTTAAAACGGGATGACATTTGAACTCACGACATTTTCCTTCATTTGGTTTCAATCATTTTTCGTGGATGGGCTATAGCGGAGCTTTTTATGTCACCCAGCTCTGTCAATTAAACAACACATTTTAATTATTTGAGGAGTGTGTCATGACGTGGCTGGGTCAGCGATCAACTAAATAGATTAATATGTTAGTATCTTCAAATATCAATTTCATCTGGTCGAGGTTGGGAGAATTTCTCATGACGAGGCTTTTTCTCGTCAGGATAAATTCTCATAACACAGAACAGATAACATTAACTATCTAAGGCACAAAGAAATCGTTCTATTTATCATGCGGTTTTTTTTCAGTGCTTGAATTTCATGCAACCTTTAAAATAGGTTGAAAATTAACCTTGTTAAGGCAATGAATATACAATTTGTTTCTAAAAAAAAGAAGCACATAAAATCATTTTATGTCAACAGCAGATGACATCCGGTCAACTCAGGATTAACTGCATGATAATACCCTCTTTGCGTTGCGTCTAATGCTCAATGTAGTGCTTTATAACTGTAATTTAATCCTTTGCTGTTTAATCCCTGCTTTTTACGTGCCTGTGATTTAATGATTGAGAAAACATTGTGAAAAAAGAAGAAATTGCTTCTGACAAGCAATTTCTTCTTTTTTTCCACACTATTTTCAACCCTACTAAATGGTTAGTTTTCAAATTAAATCCACTTTTAATTTTCGTCTGCAAAACCTTTGAACTTGGACAGGTCTAAAATTTTGTAAAAAATGAATGGGTTAAAGATATTGGATAAGCAGTTAGCGTTCTTCTTAAAACATTTGTGTCAGCTTCGCTAATTTACATACTTGTTTGTGTGTAAGACTGTCCATAGCGCTTTATATGTAGATCTATTCATTTTCCCTGGTCTATCTTTCGAAGTGAAGCATCAGTTTCATCGTGATCAAACTGCCTTTTCAACACAAGTCGACGTTCAGCAAAGTCAGCAATTACCGAGTACTGATATAAAGTCAGAAAACTATTAACAAAAATAGGAACCGATATTGCTAGTAGAATTATACCAGTCACTGCACATGCTGACGCAATAACCAATCCTTGAGTGGTTTCCGGTATGACGTCACCATAACCAACTGTTGTTAAGGTGATAATCGATAGATACCAAGCTCTTGGAATGGATTGTATTACTTCCCGACTTTCGGTAAAATAAAATATAGAAGCATAAGTGCAAACGCTGAAAAATAGAAATAGAAAGAGTACCGCTATGTCCTTTACATTTTTCCTAAACGAGTATGCTAGAACTTGACTAGCTCTTACATTTCTTAAAACGCGAACAAACCTCAGTGAACGAAACACCTGAAAGAAGTTGAAAGCGTGGAGCCAACTATGCAAGTACCGGTGCTCCCGTTCTATATGCAATATCGTTAGATATACATACGACGACAAAACTGCCAGTCCGTCCACGATATTCACCACTGATAAGAAATAATTTACAATAGATGGACACGTGGTTAGTCGCAGCAAAATGTCAATTGTAAATATGATGAGTAGAAATAGATCTAAATATACAAACGCCGTGAAAGGAACCGTCATGTCGTCCAGCAGCACGGTTATGTTCTCCCCACTTTCTTCATCGTAAAATATTTCACCGTTATTAAAAATATCGTGCATATAATCCTTGTCATCTGTACTAAAATGATAAAGGTCGCACTCCAGATAGTCGTATTTTCTATGAATTGCATCGGCATGTTCATGGTCGGAATGAAAAAGATACTCTAATACTTCACACTTGTTCATCGGACGCCTCATACTGCTCAATGTACTTGTAGCCAGCGACAATATCGATAGTAGTATAGCCAAACTCATAAAGGTAAAATATATCTGAAAAGTTTTTAATGTTTAAGATTTTAGAATTCGGCGTTGCAAAGTCACCACTGAGTCAAAATAACATACAGGTTTATTTGCCATCAAAATAAAAAACAGAACGTCTGGCCGAATGACAATGAGAAACAATTAAGAGAAGAAAACGCAATTACCATGGAGATGAATTATTTTAAAACATTAAAAAGGCATATGTTATCACCGATCAGTTCTGTCCAAGTGTCCATAAAGTACAAACGTAAGTTTTGGAAATTAATTTAATAGGATTAAAAACTTACCTTAGCTAGAAGTGTACTTTGTCGGTAGTCAATAATGGACCAGGTCAGCCATTTCCAGTACTTGACACCATTAAGTATTGGTTTCTCGTGTGAATCTGCAGTTGGTTTGGTTGCTTGGAGAAATTCACGACGTGTTTCAATTTCGTCTAAAAAGGAATTCAATCTGAAAAAAAAAATATATGAGCTATTTCTAAAATCGAACCACGTATTGCAGAAAGAGCTCCCTTTTCAATGTTATTTATTTTAACCCGCAAATAAATACTCGATACTTCGGCATTTGAACTCGGGACCTTTGTGTCCCATAGCGAGTGCTCTACCACGTCGCTATAAAAGCTAGCCTTTATGGTGCGACAAGGCAGTCCAAACACCCCTTATACTCAATCCATGCTACATTATCATAAATGTGTCTAAAAAAATTATACAGATTATTCTAACGGAAATGCATTCGTAGTTTCTGTTAATACCTTGCGATGTCTAAAATCCTTTAAAGTTTAAGTTCAATAGTTTATTTCATGCTAATAAACAAACAAGTAAAACAAGAACATAATTAATGACGATCATAGTCAAGTGTCATTGTCACGTAAGCAGGGTTGATAATAAAAACAAAAAAAAGATAATATTTGTAATACCTTTTGCGAAAAGGTTGAAAGAGGTGCGAGAGGGAAGGGGAGTTAAATGCTGCTACCCCAAAGGATTATCAGAAACAGACAATAGAATCGTGAATGTTGGACAAAGACTGAAACGACTTCTGTATCTTTTTGTACCTATTATCTGCTCATCACTCATAATGTTCTAAGCGGTATTTGTGCGTTTAACACTGGTATTAGTTGTAAAAAGCGAGACCGATTTTGCTGCTTAAGGGCTTTACAGAATTATATTGCAGAAACAATTATGATGTTTATAATATTATATATACGGTCACCTTAAAAGAAGAAGATGATTAATTTTTAAACCATAGTTGTCTGGCCATCCTATGGGTGTATTTTTCTATTATAATGGCTGATGTTTTAAAAAGAAAGCATTGGGCTTAAATTCTACATTCTATAAACGTGCATTAGTATACACCATTTTTGAAAAAGAAAATAAGATTCATATTGTCTAGATAAATTTGTTCTGAAATGATTTAATGAGTATCAAGTATGCCTTTCCGCTTCGGAATCATCTATCCATGTAACATCGCATGCTTGTATGTAATATTCTATAGGGTAGGAAAACTTTGCTGGTCACCTCGAATTATTGGAACTTCTTAGTTTATATTTTCAAATCTAAGTTCTATCTTTTGAAAAAGAAATTGTTTTTTTTTTTTTTTTGTTTTATTTTTTAAATCAAAATTCAACAAGTACATGAATAACGAATGTATCATAATCGTGCTTTATGTTTATTTGGTATAATGATTTCTACCTAGAAAACAAAGCATATCTTCCATAGACTAGATTTCAGGGTCCAGAGGAATAGTGAACTATGGGTCTGTGAAATCGTTTATGATATAAAGCATTTGCTTTAAAAGTATAGAAAACTGTTATCGGTTGGTTAGTTAGTAATTGAGAGTGTATTAAGAGTTACAAGACTTTGCATTGAGAGTCCGTCTCAATTCTAGGCTTCGATATTGACTAAATCTTGTTTCTGTTTACTCATTTTCCTTATTAGGTTAGACAATTGTAAAACTACTGTATTTTCCGCACAATATGCCGCGATTTAGCTGTTTCAAAAAAGTGAAATTTTCACAGGTGCCCTTATACCCCGGTAAGACAAAAACGCCGAATTTCTTTCTCTAAAGGGCTTTTCTTAGGAAATATTAAGTACTAAAGTACTGAATGTTAGCAAAGCTTAGCTATTTTAGTAATCTTATTTTTCCGAAAAAGGATTATGAAACAAAGTCAAGGTTAAGATAAGCCGAGGAGTTAAAAAGCATACTTTCGCATCAGTTCTTATCTTAATATCATTCACCCAAGCGTACACTAAAGTGTGCATAGTGAAAATTCTGGGTCCAGCTAAATCATTACTTTGCACTCACGTGACATTCTTGGAAATCTATATTCCAATACACTGTAACCGTGAGTGTGAAAAATTTCTCATAAATCCCGATTTTCTTTCCTTTTTTCTGTTCAATTGTTCTCATTTTCTTATTGAGTCCCTTTTCTGCCGTAAAAGGTATTCCGCTCATTATTTATCACGGGTGAGCCAAATTTTCCATTCCCTACGTTTGTATTTTCCGATGAAAGAAGGTTTCATCATTTTGACTAACATCATAACGGCGCTAAATGTATGGCCCTTAGAATGTAAACAAAAAAAGCATCAGGTATCCTTTTCTCGTGTTTTCATATGGAATATTTCAAATTTTGATTCATTACGGTTCATCTTAATGGCCTAATAAAACATTACTATCAAATATTCATGAATTGTCGCCCCAATGATATAAACACTAAAGAAAGTTGATGACAAACGATGCATGACGGATATCTTATGATCACACAGGTCACCATACGCACGATTTGTCCTCACGAGCTTGAAGTCTGAAACTGCGGGGTGAAACAACATTACAAGAGAACTACTTTTTATGCCGAAGGCATTCATTGATTTAGTCGTTAAGCTGCCAGAGGCAGTTTGCACTCATCTGAACTTTGAGACTTTCTCAGAAAATTGTGTATGTAAACTTAAGCAAGCAAAGCCAACGCTTTGCTAGCTAATAAATCATTTACGATTATAAATTGAAGCTAAGGATTAACTGTGGCCGTAAAAACCTGATACATCTTCCCTTATTGACTGTCATTCGTTAAAAAGGTGTGAAAACCTATATTTATAATTGGACACTGTTTATTGTTTAATGGTCAAAAAGCAGCTACGGCCAATACGTCGGTGCGGTTTTTATATTTGGAAAATACATAATTTCCTTTACAAGTCAAGGGTTATCAACATGATTTTCTTTTTCTACTAATGAATAATCAATCAAGTTAAATAGCATATCCGTTCATAATATATAAGGGAGTAAAAAACGAAATTTACTACATTTATATGAGACGACATACTTGACACCCAAAAAGATGTAAAAATTGTGCCATGTGATTTGTTTACGAAAAGTACATACTGTTACGTGCCAATGTAACACGAACAAAGAAGCCAGCAACAAACTTTACAATTAACAATATTTATTGACAATAATACCAGAATTATTGACAATATGAAATAAATACAAAAACAATTTACAATACCTTGAATGTTTAATCCTAAAGTTTTAATTTTAGATCCAATTTAATTAAGTTCCTGGTCCACAAATAATAAGTCCAATAATATCCGAATTTAAAATTAAACACGCTTTTAAACACACTTTTAAGATAACAAGAAATCCCCTTTTAGTTTAACACAGTACTACTAAATGAAACCATAAGTCTAAAACAAGTGAACCAAGAATGCTGTAGGAACCCCTTTATATAATACTATAGAACAATCTGGAATAGTATAGAACATAAGAATACTCTAGAGTCTGAATCACCTTCCAAAAGGCCTTTCTAGAAAGATCTAAAATCTTCTACATCTATTACCTTAAAGTGTCAAGAGATATTGGAAAATCCCCAGACTAATTCTAAAAATAGACATGGTAAATACCATTAGGTTTATTTATAGCTTATACATAACACTTTCCCCCTTGAAAGAAAAAAGAAAGGTTTATGAAATAAATCTTTCTTTTTGTATTATCTTTAGCATATACAAAGATAATATACTTTACATAATTGATAATATCATGATTTGTTGAAACATTTCAGCACATCTAGCATGAAAATACAAAAATTTTCATCAAAAGAATTGAAAAAGAGATATATATACAAACATATATACATACATATAAACAAAAAATATAGTTAAATGGTACTGTTAAATTCAATTTTATATTAAAGATAAGACAATTCAAAATTTTAGACTCTTGACAGAGCATCTGGTATAATATTGTCTTTTCCTTTAATGTGTCTTACATCAAGATCAAATTCTTGAAGTGACAAACTCCACCTCAATAATCTTTGGTTCTTACTCTTAAGTTTGTGAAGAAAACTTAAGGGATTGTGGTCACTGAAAACAACTATAGGAGAAGTTGCAGATGTTAAATAAACTTCAAAATGTTGGATTGCCAAAATCAGAGCAAGACATTCTTTTTCAATGGTTGAGTAGTTTTTCTGATGTTTGTTTAATTTTTTAGAAAAATAACAAACGGGATGATCAATACCATCATCGTCTTCTTGCAAGAGAACAGCACCAATACCCACATCACTTGCATCAACAGCTAATTTAAAACATTTGTCAAAATCAGGTGCTAAAAGAACTGGTGTGCTCTTTAGTATGGCTTTCAAGCGATCAAAGGCAACTTGACAGTTATCATTCCATTTGAACTTAACATTTTTCTTTAATAAATTTGTTAAAGGTTCAGCTATTATAGAAAAATTCTTACAAAACTTTCTATAGTAGCCAGCCATACCAAGAAATCGCATCAGTTGCTTTTTAGTAGCAGGCACTGGAAACTCAGAGATAGCATTGACCTTAGATTCTAAAGGTTTAACTTGACCCTGTCCCACAAGATGTCCTAAAAAAGTAACAGTAGCATGACAAAATTCTGTTTTTCCCAGATTAACAGTCAATTTTGCTTCACTGAGACGGTCGAAGAATTGTTTGATTCTTTGAAGGTGGTCACTCCATGTATCTGTATAGATGATGACATCATCGATGTATGCGTCACAGCCATCCAAGCCAGCTATAACCATATTTACAAGCCGCTGAAACGTCGCAGGAGAATTTTTCATCCCAAACGGCATAACTTTGTACTGGTACAGACCAGTTGGAGTAGCAAATGCTGATACTTCTTTAGCCCTATCAGTGAGCGGAACTTGCCAGAATCCTTTGAGAAGGTCAAATTTGGTGACATATTTAGAATTACCGACTTTGTCAATACAGTCATCAATTCTTGGAATTGGAAAAGAGTCAGTTTTTGTCACAGAGTTCACTTTTCGATAGTCAGTACACATTCTGTATGTTCCATTTGGCTTTGGAACTAATATACATGGTGAACTGTAATTACTTTGGCTGGGTTCAATAAAGTCATTCTCCAATAAGTAATTCACTTCATCTTGAAGGGCTTTTTGTTTCACTGGATTCATTCTATAAGGATGTTGTTTTATTGGTTGAGAATCTTCCACAATGACATCATGATATATTTTATCAGTTCTTGTGGGGATGTCAGGAAATAAGTGTTTATATTCATTAATCAACTGTTTCAGCTCTTCTCGTTGAGATGGCTCCAAATGTGAAAGTTTGTCGTCAAGATTCTTAAGTATTTCAGAGTTCTCAAGTTTAGGTGGACCAGGAACAGATTTTTCACTAAAGTCTGAACTAACTTCTGATTCAATCATATTTGATTGTTGTGGGACAGTGTTTACAACTGTAACTGGTTTTGAAATAGAGCTATCTCTGTCAAAATACTTTTTTAACATGTTTACATGACACATTTGTTTATTTTTACGCCTTCCGGGAGTATTGATGATATAATTCAAATCACTTGTTTTCTTATCAATAGTATACGGGCCATAATATCTTGCCTGTAAGGGTCGGCCAGGTATTGGCAAAAGAGCAAGGACTTTATCACCTGGTTCGAATTTCCTATCAACACTATGCTTGTCATATCTTGCCTTCATTTTGCTCTGAGATGATTTAAGATTTGACCTAGCAACCTCACATGCCCTAGACAGTTTATTTCTGAAGTCAGAAACATACTGTAACAAGTTCAAGGGTGTTTCATCATCAGCAAGAAATTTCTCTTTTAAGAGTGTTAATGGCCCACGAACAGAATGACCAAAAACTAACTCAAAGGGGCTAAAGCCAAGAGATTCTTGAACAGATTCTCTGACTGCAAATAATAGCAAATGAATACCTTCATCCCAATTTTTATCAGTATCAAAACAATATGACCTTATCATATTCTTTAGGGTCTGATGAAATCTTTCTAAAGCACCTTGACTTTCAGGGTGATAAGCAGATGACCGATGTTGCTTGATACCTAATTCATGCATAACCTGTTGGAATATGCCTGACATGAAGTTTGATCCTTGATCAGACTGAACTGATTTTGGAAGGCCAACAAAAGTAAAGAACTTGACAAGAGCCTTAATAATTGACTTTGCCTTAATGTTCCTTAAAGGAATTGCTTCTGGGAAGCGGGTAGAAGCACACATAATTGTCAACAAATATTCAGAACCTGACTTGGTTTTTGGTAAAGGACCAACGCAGTCTATTATTATTCGACTGAAAGGTTCATCAAAAGCTGGAATGGGTTGTAACCTTGCTTTTGGAATAACTTGGTTAGGTTTCCCTACCATTTGACAAGTGTGGCAACTTTTACAATATTTGGAAACATCCGATTTAAGTCCAGGCCAAAAGAAATGAGTCATAATCTTGTGATAAGTCTTGTTTACACCTAAATGACCAGACATTGGACTTTCATGGGCTATACTAAGTATTTCATGGCGATATGACTTTGGAACAACAATTTGGTGATGAACAGCCCAATCGTCATCAGCTGGGACATCAAATGGTCGCCATTTTCTCATCAGAATACCATTCTTTTTATAGTAACAAACAGGATTCTGAGACATTTCTTTTTCGGGTAATGCCCTATCAATTAACTTTGAAATCTCAGGATCATTTTGCTGTTCCTGGATTAACTTTGACTTTGAATGCGTTTCATGACCTTGGTCATTTGACCTTGGAGATGACTGACAAAATTTTGACGAGTCTGTCTGAGTATCAGGCAGACTAAGATTAAAAGACTTTTTAATCTCGTCATTGAAATATTGACCAACAAAAGTATCAGTTAAGTCAATATCATTTGAATTTTTCAAGGAAGCTTTTTTAGCCATACCCCGAGTTACTGCACATGAAGGGTACAAATCAGGTATTTCCTGCAAAATAGGATCATCTGTTTGACCTACATTAGGTGTGTCAGTTACAAGAGGATTAACAACAACCTTATCTCCAGCTAAGTCATTGCCTAGCAATAAATGTACACCTTTAAATGGTAAAGAATGTTTAACACCAACAACCACAGAACCAGTAACCAAATCCGAGGACAAATTAACCTTATGAAGAGGAACATTAATAACACCACACTCTACACCCTGAATAAGGACACTAGTACCAGACGAAGTCTTCTCAGAAAAAGGCAGAACATCTGCTAAAATAAGAGATTGAGAAGCTCCTGTGTCTCTTAAAATTTTAATAGGGGTAGGTGGGCACATATCACCTGAAAGTGATACAAAACCATCCAAAATGAACGGTTCAAAAATCTCCATACAGGAATCAGAATTTGGTTCTGCCTTAACAATTGAATTTAACTCAAAAGAAGGCTGTGATTTAGGCTGAAGGCTGGTGAGCCCTGTAGGTTTGGCTGCACTCAGTTCCTTCTTCCTTTTTAATCTAAAACATTCCGAAATAAGGTGACCTGGTTTTTTACAAAAAGTACAATGTACTCGAGATAAGGGATTTTGAACATTGGTTTCACCAGTAGACTTTGGTTTAGGTGAATTCGATTGACTAGACATGCTAGATGAATCACCAGACATAGATTTATTTTGGGGATGTGAGGAAGCAGGTTTTGCTTTATTAACGAAAGAATTTTTGTGTGTAAGGTAGTAATCATCAGCTAAACGAGCTGCTTCATGTATAGTTTCAACAGTTTTTTCATCTAAATGTGACTTAATGTCAGATTGAATGCAATTTTTGAATTGTTCAATTAATATAAGTTGTCTAAGATTATCATAATTTTGGTCTATTTTCTTAGAATAGCACCACCTGTCAAATAATTTTTCTTCGTTCCTTGCAAATTCAACGTGAGTCTGGCCAGATTCTTTTCTACAACTTCTAAATTGTTGTCTGTATGCTTCTGGAACCAGCTCATAACCTTTGAGAATGAGTTCTTTTACAGTATCATAATCATTGCTTTGTTCTGTTCTAAGTTGCGAATAAATATTGCGAGCTTTTCCTACTAAGACACTTTGGAGAAGTAAGGTCCATTGCTCCTTTGGCCATTTCAAGTTATTTGCAACTTTTTCAAAATGTTCGAAATATGTATCAACTTCATTTTCTTGAAATTGAGGAACAAGCCTAAAATGTTTTGTTACATCAAAATGGTCATTATACATATCTCTGGGCTGATTTGCTCTATCTTGTATTTCTAATTCTTTTAATCGTAATTGAAATGCTCTTTCTTCTCTTTCCCTCTCTCTTTCTATTTCTCTCTCTTCTCTTTCTCGCTCTTCCTTTTCCCTTTCTCTCTCTCTTTCCCTTTCTTCCTTTTCCCTTTGAAATTGCCTTTCTCTTTATTTTTCTTCAATTTCTCTTTGTGCTCTTTCTCTTTCAATTTCAATTTCTAATTGCTTTTCTTGAAATTTCCGCTCTTCTCTCTCTCTTTCTATTTCCAATTCCTTCTCCCTTTGTTGAAGTTTTAACAGTTCAAGATCTCTTGAGCTTGAAACTGATGGAACATCAACAATGAGAGACAGAGCCTTTTCATCAAAAATGTCCTCATCAACAAAATATTGAACCAAAATATTCTTAATTTCATGCTTTCGCAATGAGGACTTGACTTCTTTTAATTCATAATGCTTGGCAAGATTGAGCAAATCAGGCTTTTTACCCAAATTCAATAACTCCACGGAAGGTTCGTGCGTAAATTTTTCTAAGTCAAAAGACATGGTAGCTTGTTGCTGTATTTGAATAAGAATGTAAGATTTCGATAAATAATAGTGAAAGTGCACTCTAGATTTATCAAAATTGAAATATGAAATTAATTTCTTAAATAATTTTGAACAGTAGATATAAATAAAGAATTTGTTTGATTTGTTTTGTTTTGTTTGTTTGTCTGATATTCGTATCTCGAGACGAGCCCCCAAATTGTTACGTGCCAATGTAACACGAACAAAGAAGCCAGCAACAAACTTTACAATTAACAATATTTATTGACAATAATACCAGAATTATTGACAATATGAAATAAATACAAAAACAATTTACAATACCTTGAATGTTTAATCCTAAAGTTTTAATTTTAGATCCAATTTAATTAAGTTCCTGGTCCACAAATAATAAGTCCAATAATATCCGAATTTAAAATTAAACACGCTTTTAAACACACTTTTAAGATAACAAGAAATCCCCTTTTAGTTTAACACAGTACTACTAAATGAAACCATAAGTCTAAAACAAGTGAACCAAGAATGCTGTAGGAACCCCTTTATATAATACTATAGAACAATCTGGAATAGTATAGAACATAAGAATACTCTAGAGTCTGAATCACCTTCCAAAAGGCCTTTCTAGAAAGATCTAAAATCTTCTACATCTATTACCTTAAAGTGTCAAGAGATATTGGAAAATCCCCAGACTAATTCTAAAAATAGACATGGTAAATACCATTAGGTTTATTTATAGCTTATACATAACAATACAAAAAACTAAAGTTAACGAAAAATCGAGGCAGTAAATACAAACAAAACAAAGTAACAACGAACAGTGTTTTTGCATATAATCCTTACCTATACGAGCAGCAATCAGCCAAAAAACTCGGATCAATATTCCAGTAATCAAGTTCATCGTGCATCGAGCCTGGACACACATCCAACGGAATATGGAGCTCTCCCGTCTGATAGAATGCCAAAATGGTGGAAAAGGTTTTTGCAGGTCTATCTATAAATGGAAGTCTGTCTTTCGCATCTTGAGAGTTTTGTTCACATACTCCCGCAAGCTTTGAACCGCTTGGAAGTATGTGCTTCTCGAATTCGAACAAAGTCCCAGATACATTAAGTTTAATTCTTCCCATGCTCACAAGTTAATGTTAGATTTAAACCCCGATAACCCACGGTACTTGAATGTGAACAAATATCTTTAATATCTCTCCCGATATGAATGTATTAATGTCCCAAGCTTAAATAAGATGCCTCTTCACTTTCCGATGTTGTATATTTCTCTTTTCTCACCTTTTTTCACATGAAGCCAAATAACTGCTCATTTACAAGTTTCATAATTAGGCAAGTATTTTGCCACGTAAACCTCTTTTATATGATGAATCGTGCGAAAGTTTGAATTTCAGATTTGTTATTTACTCAATTAGAAGCAATACATGTATCCAATATGTTCCATTCCTACAATACCTACATGTACAATTAAGAGATTAAAAGCAAAGCCAATATAAATGTTGTACGACAAGATTTGTGAAGATAACTAAGGATATTGACCGATAGACGGTTTCAAGGGGCCTGTTTTACTACCATCTAACGATCTTTTATTTTTTTGTAAGTCGTAAACAAAATTGCTTCTACAAGTGGTAACTAATACTATGGGATTCTGATATGCATAACATCATTGGAATCGTCTTCTAAAGACAATTCAAATGAGATATTGCAAGGCAGAATCTAACAATGAATGAATCACTAGGTACTATTTGTGATTTTGACTTATATGATTATGATAATTATTATTATTATTATTATTATAATTATTTATTTGTTTATTTATTAATTTATTTATTTATTTATCTATTTATTTATTTATTTGTAAAAAGGTAAGTAAAACAGGCCATAGTACCACGACAAGAGGTCGAAGAGGGTCTGTATCGCTCCACTGGCTTAAACATCTCAAGATTTGGAAGAGAGACATTGAAATTAGAAGACTATCTATATATTACTTAAAATAAGTCACACTGATTAAACTCATAATTGTAAAATAAATTTTATTTCACTCATTACCTGAGAATATTTACTTTTGATCTGTGATTGATCTGAATTCCAAAAAGTCTCAACAGACTACAAAGAAACCAGAGTGGCCTTAAACTGCTCACCCAAATATTTTAGTCCAGTGGATCTCATCCAAGTAACTTTCTGGCAAAGTTTTATTTACATTTGCCGATATGTTGAAGAGGGGATGTTATTGGAATAATTTAAAGTGAAAATAGACCCTGCCCACCCATTCATAACTGGCTCAAAATAAGCCCCGCCCTACTTATACCATACTTATGGTCCAAACAAAATTTTGCGAATAATTTTTTACAGGAGTAATCCATGGACCATTCTGGAAAAGTTTCATTGAAATCGCCCCAGTGGTTCAGGAGGAGATGTTGTTCAAAGATTACGGGCTAAACATAAGCATAGCCCTGCCACGTCTATATCTATAGTCCAGTCAAAAAATGGCGAACCGTTGTTAAAGTTTTCAAAGATTTTTGGCTCAAAATAAGCCCCAGCCTACCACGCTGATATTTTGGGGTCAATCAAAATTTCTTGAACAATTTTAGAAGAAGGTCTTCCAAAGATCATTCATGCCAAGTTTCATTGAAATCGGGCCAATGGTTTGGGAGGAGAAGCTTTAAAGAGATTTTGGGCTCAAAATAAGCCCGACCCTGCCACGCCCATATTTTTGGGTCGGTCGAAATTTCTCGAACAACTTTAGTAGAGGATCATCAAAGGATCATTCATGCCAAGTTTCAATGAAATCAGGCCAATGGTTTGGGAGGAGAAGATTTTTTTAAGATTTGGGCTCAAAATAAACTCCGCCTTACCACGCCCATATTTGGGGGGTCAATCAAAACTTCATGAACAACTTTAGAAAATGGTTACCCAAAAATCATTTCTGCCAAGTGTCATCAAAATCTGCCCGTTTGTTTAGGATCAGAAGATGTTTAAAGAAAAGTTAAGGCATGCACCAGTCTTCTGTTTTTCAAACAGTCACGCAGGCGTGTTCGTCGTGCGTGCGTGAGAGAATGTGTACGTGCGTCCGCCCCCAAAAAAATTCTTTAAATATTTTCTTATCCAAAACCAATGGGCGGATTGTTACAAAACATGACAGAAACATCAATTGGATGCCCCTCTTCTTAAACTATTTAGAAAAACTTGATTGACCTCCAAATATGGCAATGGCAGGGCAGGCTTATGTTCTCTTTAAAATCTTTAGAAATCCTCTCATCTCAAACTATTTGACCGATATCTAAGAATCTTTGCATGGATGTTTCTTGGGTGTACCGCCACTTGAACTGGTAAGGAATTTTAGGTCGGCCGATAAATGTTTCTTTGTCAGGACGAGACAAGTTTTCTATTTTAAAATTAAAAAAAAAACAACTTCTCCTCCCAACCAGTCTGACTAATTTCATTTAATCATGGAAAGAATTCTCTATGAATGATTTACTTTAAATTGTTCCTGAAAATGTATTTAGACTGGTCTTCTTTCTGTAATCACCTTTATGTTGGCAATAAGATGGGTAATAGGTATACAGGTTAATGGTGATTGAGTATTTTGGTGCAATTTGGGCAAGACCCAGTAAATCACCATAAAAAAAGTTCTAAAGAGACTTCAGGGTGTTGTTTCTATCAAAGTTGTAGAAAGTGATATGGTGACTTGTGATTATGTCGAAATGTATTACTGGAAAATCCCAGGATGTTACCGCTATGAATGTAATAAAAAAGAATGATAAATTATATAGTAGGTATCAATATACCATCTATGAAAAATGCGAGGAGTGTCATTCAATATGATTGTTGATGCAGATGTCCTGCTTGATATCTGTACACTGTTGACAAATAGGTCAGAAAAGAAGTAACACATGTAAAGTGAACACCTTCTTATTTAAGTAGTAATTTATATGAAATGCACTTTTCATGTGTCACTTTTGTGGGTTCGTTACTCACACTTTGCTGTATGAAAAACCTGCTCATAAACAGGAAAAAGGGCATTCCGAAATACAGTATCGAAAAAGGCAAAGTTTGCAAATTCACTCTCTTAGCCATTTTTGATTTTTGTTTTTCTTATGTATTTCATTTGCTTTTAAATATATTTTTTATAATATATATGTTTGCATGAAATAGTATAATAAATGCATTTTCTTGTCCTGAAAATGTGTTTTCGAGAGCAAAGCTTATGCTTTTGTTACAATCTAACTAAAATCAATCAGTATAAGCTAAAAACAAAAACACGATTTACCACATTAAACATGAATAAAACAAAGTCCATAGTCTTGAATATACGGACCTCCAAACAAGAGGCTCGTTAGCCGTTGACGTCAACACGCTTTTCGCACATGCTTGTCAAATGAATGACCTATATACATTATGATATTATTTTAACAGTTGAAGACATGTAGTGTATATAAAATGTGTACCTTAGGTCTGTGTAATATACATGTATATATATGAACGATTTAAAGCTGCTCTATTTTGAAAATGCGATTTTTGATTTTTTTATAAAATTAATCGGAAATTATGACTTCATCGTGTAGGAAACTCTACAATAATAAGATTCGATCTGGTAAGGTAAGGGGAAAAATATTCCTGAATTTAATGAATTTCCATTCTGAAACAAATAAAATGACTACGAACGCCTAAAAGGTTATTCTTTAATTTTTTGCCCAAAGAATTAGGCATGCAATTACGCCTGTTTGTCCATTTTTATCAAAGGTCATAGTCGAAATATTAGTCAATTTGGAAACTTCATATCGATACATGCGAAAAAGAAACATTATACATGAAAAAAATAACAATTTTGTAATTCATAGACTGGATATAAATAGGCTTGTTGCGTCAGCTACGAACTTTCATTTGCTACTATTTTTTTGTTTAACGAGTTGTTGGTAGTGCCATACCTATTGTGCGATTCTTTAACATCGGAAAGTGCACACATTTCCGAATCTAAGAACCAGTTTTGTATTTTTTCTATGAAGAACGGTGAAAGAGCAGCTTTTTAACTCTGTAGGGCAAACAAACAATCTTTAGGAATTAATTTGCTAGTCATGGTTTCCTTCAATTAACAAAAAGGGTTAAAAAACCATATTTAACTATCATTTATGTGCACCATGTGAACTCTATTTCAAGGAAATAGGTCAGCTTTCTTTTAAAAAAAAAAAGAGCATAGAATTGTTATTTTTACTTGGAAAATATCAATCGAACGTTTCCTTTGGACGTTAGCTGTGATTTTTTATATGAGTGTCTAATGGCTCTATGTGAAATGGGTTCTCGAATAACAACTATATTGACGAAAATTTAATTCTGATCGTGTACTTTCAGTTGTGTTAACATAAATTGTAGGGAATTCTTTTGGCATTTGACAACAATTTTACCAAGTTGCATGTCTCTAAGTCTGAAGGTTCTCATGCCAGATGAAAGAGTTTTTTTATAAAAGTTCAAATGTTGTCCTGATCTGCATTACCTCAAGTCATTCCTTATGGTCAGGGGAATTAATTGTAGGTATTTTCATGATGTTCGGTGATTTGGCATTGTGAGTTGAAGCACTGAAGTTATCTCCAAACAGAGTTCAATTGTGATTATGACCTTTTACCTGTATTACCAAAATAAACCACTTCAGTGGGTCATTGGCAACGAATATATGTTTCATGATTATAATAAAATGGGTACATGAACTTGAACAATTCTCAGAAAAAGTTCAAAGGATGATATACTTTGTTCTTATGTAACCCTTACCTTTGTCCCATTTATTTAATAAATAGGGCACTCCAATATGTAATGTGCAATAGAAGTACTAGATGGGCGACACCTCAAGGGTTTCGCAGAAGAGGAATGAAGAGAAGATTAATTAAGGGCCCAAATTACGAAGATCTTACTCATAACTTATTGTGAAAGAAGGGGAAACGAAAAAGATAAACGATGCAGGAATTATTTTATCTCTCATTTTACAGTGTAAGATCGATAGGCTTTGTGTTAAATTGAGTGAACAAAAAATGTATTTTCAAGAGTGTTGGGAGTACGAAACAAAATGTAGCGTTAGGTGTTCAGTAAACCAAGGATTTAATAACCTTTTACGAAAATTTAAAACGGGTATCCTATTCGTTAAAAGCATAGTTGAAACGAAATACGGAAATTGTAGGATTGTTTCTTAAAAGCGCGTCATTTCGCACGGAATTGCATGGCAACGTCGAATATGACGTCGTGTGTATAATGTCTTACTTACATGAGCAATATAAACATTCGGGCGTTATTCTCTCTTCAATACGAATTTTTCCTCAACATACAAACTAGGAGAGTTCCTCTGCGCGACCATGTAACTTTTATTAAACTTTATCTTTCAGATTTGTCTGCCTTCAAATCGCGGCTATAATGGCAAAATCGTATGTTTTGTCGGTAAAGAATATTCCTTTCCGAAAGAATTGAACAAAGTTCATCTCATTCTTCTCTTCATTCCTCTACAAGGCGGGAGACACCCCAAGGTTTTCGCAGAAGAGAAAGGAAGAGAAGATGAACTAAATGTCCAAATTACGAATGATCTTACCCATAACTGTTTGCGAATAAAGGGGAAACGAAAAAGATAAACGACACAGGGCTTCTTTTATATCTTGTTTTTAGTGTTAGGCCAAAAGGCTTTATGTTAATTTGAGTGAACAAAAAATGTAGTACTTTCCCGAGTGTTGAGACTACAAAAGAAAATATAGGGTTTGGTGTTTAATAAATCAAGGATTTATAAACCTTACACGAAAATAAGAAACAGCTTATTTATTCCTCTAATGCAAAAATGACACGAAATTTGGAAATTGTAGGTTGTTTCTTAAAAGCGCGTCATTTAGCACGGGATTCCATTGCAACGTCGATCATGTCGTCACATGTGTAATGTCTTGCTTGGATGAGACATATACACATTCGGACGTATTTTCTCTTCAATACGAATTTTCGCAGACATACCACCTAGCTGTAGACCTAGATCGAGAGCTCCACTACACGATTCTATAACTTTTATATAAGCTTTATAGTTTGGATTGGTCTGCCCTTAAATCGCGGCTATATCCGGCAAAAGCGTATGTTTTATAAGTGTAGAACATTCCTTTCTGAAAGAATCGAACAAAGTTCAATTCATTTTTTCTTCATTCCTCTATAACCTTGTATGACTCCAGGGCCATTAAGGCATGGAAACGGGGTTTTTTTTTAATTAAAATGTGATTTTGAACACTGAATTACGCGACCCAAAGACTAAAACAATAGGGCATATCATTGGGTCATATGCAATAGTTAATACCACGTGAGGACAAGCTAAAATTCCTGAGAGGATTTATCTTGAAAAGCATCGTCTAGATTTCTGAATACAGTGTACTTGTTTGATGATAATGGAAAATGCTGTTTATAAAAAGTACTTTTACATGACAAAGGATATTTTCAAAGAGAACAATATATACTGTGCAACTTTAACAAGGTATCAAAACTAAAACAATATAGTATTTTTCTCGAGAATTATGCTCATTCACTTTTTTTTTAAAATGTATCCATTTCCTACCGATGTATTTATTTCCTTTGATTAGTTTGAAATTATGTGTCTGGTACTTTATGTTAAATAATTCAAGCTTCTGGGTATATGGTGCTGAAATAGCCACCGGATATTCTCAAAGATATATCGTCTGGAATAATGTTCCTTAACATAAAAACAATCTCTTTCCTTCAAAAATCAATAATTTTGTGAGGTAAGCTCGATATAAAACAGCAAGTTCGGTGCCTTTGGTACTTTGATTTGGCTGTCAGTTTTAGCCTATTATTTATTTACATAAATAAATATTTTAGAATTGCTCAAGGACAATCAAACAATTGTGTTTTGTATTGGTAGAGTAAATGCGACTCTTTTGTTTGTAGAAAGAAAAAACGACGCACAGGAAAAGATTTCGAGGCTATGTCAACATGCCCTGACGTTGTCTATTGTTTTAGATACTTCGCGAAGTAAGATTTACAAATGATTTTCAGTTTATTTCTGATTAGAATTAATTGATATTGAAGCTCTTGCATCGTATTCAAATATTTGTTAATCGAAGAAATAAGGAAATTTTCCAGTTTTTTTGTCTTAAGTGCAAGTGAAATTCCTGTTGTCAAGTATGTCTCCCTGGTGTTTAAGAGTGTTTTGAAACTATTTTAAATGTATATTGTATTGACTTAAAAACAGATTAAAAAAAAGTTGAAAAATCAGCAGTTAAATATTTAGGAACCAACTAAGATTATTTCATTTCGTTTTGTTGATTGAAATTTAATGTCTGGATTGGAACTTTTGTTTTTGAATCTACTGAACGGGAAAACAAGAAAAGAATGTCTCCCTTTAAAACATTGACGATTCTATCATTCATGCTAATATGGCAGCTGACGAGACAGGGTCGAGTTTCTTCGAACGTCGAAGTTTATCAGGAATGTGACAGTTTTGACATTGTGTTTAAGTACACCATCTCTTCTGCGATTGTGTGTGCTACTGTATGTAACACACACCAAATGTGTCTTGGAATATTCTATAACCAGAATACACAGATATGCACGGGATGTAGTGGTTTATACACAGATAGTATTTCTACAGGCGGGCCAATGGTTCAAAATGACACTAAATATTACTATAGTAAGAACAACCATCTCTGTCATTCTTGAAGTTTATGTAATAATCCATCCATTCATTCATTTATTTATATTATTTTTGTTACTGTGTGACTAACCTTCTTACCAACCGGGCTTGGTTGTATTAAAGAAAACAGTTACTTTAATTCTGACCGGAAGTTGTTTTCAACCAATTAGGTTTGTTCTTTCAATTGGTACAGTAAACTTAATTGGTTGAAAATAACTTCCGGTCTATGTTTAACCATTCAACTGGGTGCTGATCGCCTATTTCTCTCTCGAACAGACTATGTGCTTCTGTAGCTCTGCATTTGACCTACCTGTGATCAAATAAAATTGTATGACCACTATTCCACTTTGCATATCTATAATTTTCAAAGACCACACACACATTTTCAACTTAACCCAGCAATTTGAAAAAAAAAATCTTGCTCGAGCGACCACGTCTTTTAAGCGACCAATTTCATTATGCGAACTCTTTTTTAAAGTCCCATTCCTTACATCAAAATATCTTACAAAGACGAAAGAACTGCCTGGTCTTACAATTATCGTTATTGATCCTATATCGTTACAACTCAATAGAATCGTCTCATTGCGAGGATTGTAATGAAAAATATAAGAATTAATTGGGAAATTCACAATAATATAAATATCAAATGAAAATTACGTTTTCTATTTGTAAACAAAACGTATTCTAAGCTTTCTTTAATGCTTTTTGGTGATTCATCGAGTAATAACGGTAGATTATCACTTAATAATCTCACCGCAAAAGCAGTGAAATTATCAAAATTTTATACCCTGCTTTCGTGCATTTCACCCTATCTGACGTCATCTATGCGGGGCGAAATAAGTGACATCACAATGAAAGTTGCATAGCAATCACGTGCAAGATGACGCGCTTTACGAAAAAATGTCCTAAGAATTTCACATTTTGTCTCAATTTTGCCTTAAAGAAATAGAATAATCGTTTGTTTTCGAGTAAGATCGATTAATTTTTCATTTTGTGAACAACAAAAGCTATATTTTCGCTCTACCACTCGTGGAAATATAGCTTTTGTTGTTCACCAATGAAATATAAATCGATCTTACACTGAAACAAACGATTATCCTCTCTACGATTCTTTTTAGCGACCGCATTTTTATGGGATCGTAGGTGGTCGCTTAATTTTTGTTTGAATGGGTTTTACGCCGCTTTCAACAATTTCGCAGTTATATCCGGAGCACCTAACAATGGATTCCTGGAATTTCTTTCACCTGTACTACCATTACACCCTTTCCTAGCCTCCGACTGCTATCTCACATAGGTTAACGATTATATCAACCCATTGGTGAGAGACAAACGTCGGAAATGATATTTGCCGCCACCGGGGATCGAACCTCTGACTTCCAGATTGGAAGTCGTATGCCTAACCAACTGCGCTATGGTGACGGCTTGGTCGCTTAATACAAGTTTGAATGTTTTCCCATTGACTGACATTTCACACACTGATTACTGTTTACAGGTTGTGCTAATGATTTCGGGTGGAACACATTTGAAGGAACAAGCTACAAACTGGTGTTTTCCTATCTGTATTATGCCGAAGCGAAAGTAAGGCAATCTCAACTAGCGTTTAATATGAGCCTGGGCCTAAGTAATGTTTCTTTCAATTTCATCCGTGCACGAGCAGACAAAACATTCGCATAGAACAAAAAAAAATATCCACTGACCACATAGAGAGGGATTTAGATCTATTCAATCTAAAGATCGCAAATGGTCGGAGTCTAAGCTTTGCGGACTTGTAAAATTGTTGGAAATGTTATGAAAAGGCTCATATGTAACATTAATTTAGGACAACAATTTTTGAAAGATCTTAAATTAAAATATTTTCTCTAAAAACAAATTCTCTATCTTAAAAATATCAATGCACGTTTAAATGAAAAAATCGTTATAGATTGAATAAGGACACTTTCAAATATGTAACTTTTGTGCGAAACAGAAATCAATAGTCACTCATTTAACTTAAACGATGTCCAGGAAAATATATACTTCTCGTCGTTTAATTCTAGTACTTTGCACTTCTCCATCCCCATTGTCTCGATTACAACAAAGTATGTTCGTTCATGCTCTCTAGTAGATTATCCAGTAATATTAGAAGATTTCTTAATTTCTTAAAAGTGATAATAATAATGGTATCCATTTAGATGCATGCGTTCCGGTTGGCCTAAAAAATTGTTTTATTTTTCAAAGCTTATAATTTTAGTACAATCATTTTTTTGTAAGCTTACGCGAAAAAGTCCCATGTGAAAATCGGTCTCATTACGGGAAAACCTTAAGTTAAACTTCTCGTTATTTAATTATAAGAGACGAAGAAAGTAGGCCCTATTTAATGATTTAATGAAAGAAGAAAACTAAAAACCTAACTACACTCGTGTATGAACCCGCTTCGTATTATTCATTATTATTCATACAGTATGATTAGCTTCTTACTTTCTAACCTCCATGAAATCAATAAATTTTCTCTTCATCTCTTAAAAAAAAAATATAAATATCACCATTTTACCTTTTTTGGCGTTCTCAAAGCGAAACACGTTTTACAAATGAATTCATACTGTTACAAGCCATGCGTTGAAGATTACAAAACATTAGAAACTGTTTGCAAATTAAACAGTGCTTTGCACCTAAGTGATCATGCAAAGCGAGGTATAAATTGCAAACAGTGCATCATTTTGTCATCCTGAATGCAGGCCCATAATAAATATAAAATAATGCACGTTTAAAGAGATTTTTTACTAATTTTCCTCATTCCGTCGCAAATTTCCTCATTCCGTCGTAAAGTTATGCATCGACGAAAAAAGAAAAATCGGTCGTTTTTTTACTGAAAGATCGAAATGTTCACTCAATAAAAAATTAATCGATCTATGACCGAAACAAACGAGTATCATCTATATCTTAACTTCCAGATATATTGTCATTCCTTTTGTGACAATAGTTCAATTACTTGTGTTAGAGCGACACACATGTATAATTCATTTCGTGAACAACTTAACCTATATTTTAACGAATGCGGAAACCATTCGTGAAAATATAGCCTTTATTTTTCACACAATGAAAGACAAATCGATATAATACGGCAACCAACAATAATCCTTTATAAAGTCAGCCCGGTTAGCCCAGTCGGTAGAGCATCGGACTTCAAAACAATTAAAGGTCGATCGAACGGGTTTGGTTCTCGAGCTGGCACACTAACAATCTAATTGGATGAGACGTTAAACCGAGGTCCCGTGAGGCGGTGCTTTACACCGAGCAAGTTCAAGAACACTGGCGGATCTAAGGAGTAGTCTTGTCATGTATCCCTGCACTATCCCCCGTAACAACTAATTGTCTTCTTGGAGCGTCGCTCACATGGGCATATTCTACGGAAGCGATCATAAATTAACGGAAATAAACAACTCTATATGTTTAATTTCAGAAATATTGCCATGCTCTATGCAGTCACTTAGTGCACACAGATACGGCGAAAGAAATGCAATACCTGAGATTTATAGCAGTCAATGCCGATGGTAACCTTCTTCTTCTTCTTCTTCTTCTTCTTCTTCTTCTTCTTCTTCTTCTTCTTCTTCTTCTTCTTCTCCTTCTTCTTCTTCTACTACTTCTTCTTCTTCTTCTTCAACTTCTTCTTTAATTTCCTATTCAATCAAGCCTGGAATCATTGGACGTTTCATCTTGTTTAGATACGAATTTGGCGAACCTTTGTTTTTAAAAGTTATTAGATGACTTCAAAACAATAAGTTTTTATGACCATCCATTGTCCAATCGTTAACCCGACTCTCTGTTTATCATTCTCAATGTAAAGTTTGTCTTTATCCTCGCTAAAAAACTTGCTAATCTTTAAAGAGGCATTTATCGAAAAAGATGAATATTTGGAAAAAGATAAGAGAATTGGTCCATATTGGACATGCAAACAGCGTAGGCTGATTTGGTCCGAAAAACTTCGCTTTCATCAAATGTTCTAATTCTATAATAGCCAGTTTGTTTGTTTTATTTTTAGTTTTTATTTATTCATCTTTTAGTTTTTCGAAACAGATCTAGTTTTCCTACACAGGATCTAAAATATGTTGCCTATGCGTGGCATTTACAACAATCTCTCATGTGCACGGGGTATAATGTTGATCATCATAAAAAAACGACAAAATGCAAAAAGAACATATGCTGATCACCAGAAGAGGGATAAAGACTTTATTTATCTATAGAGCGCACAGTGAAGTCCCTGGGGTCGTATTCACCAACCTAGTCTAAATTTTAGAATTTAGTCTAGGCTAAATTTCCAAGACTAGACTTTCCCAAGAATGAACTAAAGTGCGTATTCACTAACGCAATTTAGAACAGTCTCAATTTAGAATGGTTTGTACAGTACCGTGTACTTACACTTACCGTGGTTCCCCAATTTTGACGAGGCGCAAATAAAAAGATGAACCATTGAGTTTCTGTCGTTCACTCTTAATTTCCCTCCTTGTTTACAAATTACATTTTCGTGTAATTTTTCAGTCGAAATAAATTGTCAAAAATTCAATATCTTGTAAGGACATTTGATTGGCTGAATGCAAAGATAAATTAAATTAGCAATAATAACTTCGATTACAGTTGACAGTAACAAATGCGTTTATTTGGCATCGATAAAAAAACGTAAAATTACTCGCTGTACTTACCCGATTTAGATTTTCGATTGACAAACTGTTTACAATTTTTATAGAGTAAATATGGCGATTATTTAAAAGTAGAAATAAGTGATGTACGTCAGTATGGCTGTTCCGATACCAAAATTAGACTTTACAATAAGAAATAAAACATTGAACAAGAAAAAACAACAACTAAATTCAACACAAACTTGGCAACGAGGTCAACATGATTCCTACCTAAATCTTTCACCGAGAGAGCTTCCAACTTTTCAATAAAAAACAAGTCGCTTTTGAAGATGAGAGAATTATAACCTCTCTCCTTTTACTTGGACCATGTTCATGATGTTGCTTTGCAAAAAGTATCAGCACCATAACAAATAGAATCTTGAGTTAAAATGCACCAAGCTTTCTATTGCTCGAGTTGAAATGACAATCTGTCTTCGTCTTCTTTCCTCCATTTGCCTTTTTCCTATCCATACACCACAACCCCTGAAAACTTTACTTCGCTTAAAATATATTACTCCTTAACCATCCTCCTCCCTTTAAAATGTAAATCCAATGTGAAATCCCTGAAAACCCGCCGAGAATATTGTAAAATTTAACACTCTGTCGATATGAAAACATACACTTCAAAGTTAAATTGCGTCGAAAATGTGTTTGACGTCATTCGGTAAATAATTCGACCGAAAACATAAAATATTTGCCAGAAAGGAAAATTAATGGGAAATTATTTATATTTTGACATTTTATTTGTCATTACGCTGATATAAAACCATGTTTTCCAACCGAAGCGAGGCGGACAGTCGCCATTTTTTTACATTTAGCACGGTAGGTATTAGTCTTGGAAAAACGACTTTATTCATAAGAATTTAGTCCATTCCGTAATGTAGAATGGGTTGGTGAATACGTACTTTATTCTAAATTCTTTATTCTTGGGATTTAGCGTGCTAAATTGATGCAAAATTGTTGGTGAATACGGCCCCAGCTGGTCAGACTGTGCGCCTTCACAGTCTTGCCAGAGTCCTTGTTTTGCACTGATATGAATTAGTTCGAAATGTCACGCACTGGCCATTTTTTTATATATATATTATTTTCAAAGATGCCCTATAGTCCCCTTTTGTGTGCCATCTATTTTTCAAACCTAACATCCCATATTGATCAATTTTCAGTTTTTGGTGTATACCTTGGCCTAGAGTACAACCCATCAACAAACGAATGGAGATGGGGAGATGATGGGAGCATTGTGAATCTAACCTTCTGGCACTCTGGAGAGCCAAACCACCCACACGATGAACATTGTGTGGCCATTCTGAAACATAGCGACTACAACTGGGCCGATGTCACGTGCTTTGCTACTGATTACTTCTTCGTGTGTGAAAAAGAATTGAATTAAATGTTTCTCAGATATTCGTTTTAGTGTGTATGTATGCATGTTTGTATGTATGCGTGTATGTATGTATGTATGTAAGTGTGTATATATGTATGTATGTATGTATGTATGTATGGATGGATGGATGGATGGATGGATGGATGGATGTATGGATGGATGGATGGATGGATGGATGGATGGGTGTGTAACTGGCACGCAGAAACCATTTGCCAGTTGGAGAGTTAAACGTAATGTGCAAGGGCTCGACTAACAACCAAAGACATCGTTGTAGTATTATACTCTATTTAATTTGTCGGAGGTTGACGTGAAACTGAAAAAGACAAAAACGTACCCTTAATTGAATGGCCTAATAATCATTTCTCTATTTAAGTCAAAAGACATGAAACTTTTTAGAGAACAGAGATTAAGTTTTTGTAGTAGGAAGACAAAATAATTATCTAAAGGTAATCTCATATGACACGCTGATCTAAGTATCCAATGAGATCAGCATGCCCTATTAGAGACCTACTTAACATATAATTCGCGAAATATCATGGATCTAGATCAGACTGATTGGCCTGTCCTCACATTTTGGCAATCATATTCAAAATCTTACGCAAAATCTATAGTTTATGATCAAATTAATAATATCAAGTACTGATTCATTAAAATAATTATTTACCTCCTTGCACTTTCGGCGATATGACAATGATTCTGACCGATCTAAACATATTTTCGTCGTTACCGCTTCATTTTTTGTACGAAACCTTTGGGCGGAAATCGTGGACTCTAATGGGCTAGTGCCCGTCGCGTAATACAAAATTTACATAGAGCACGCATCGTTCTGGAACCAGTGCGTTTGCTATAACCCGGTATCGCAATTACGGTATTATCCGGACAGCAGTTACATGGCTCCCCAAAATTAGTGTACTAATTTTCAAATTACAGTTTCAAGTAATTATTACCGATTTAAGTTGAAAGACATTTATCATAAATGCAATGATACAAAAAGTTTGGCTCCCTGACGGGGACACCCGGTTATATACACAAAGCGAAATAGTTTGATCGGAACAATTATGAATCCGACTCTTGCAACAGAACTAATTTATGGATCGGCCTATCAAGATGCTGAACTTCGGTTTCTTTTCGCTTACCTTATTGTCAAGCGCTTTAGTTCCTACCATAACCCTAACCTTGCGAACCAATTCATCTTGATCTTGAAATGTTTCTACAATTCTACCTAATTTCCACTAACTTCTCGGCAGACTTTCTTCTACAAGTAGGACAATATCTCCTATAATGAAATTTCTTTGAGGTCTTTGCCACTTACTTCGCAATTGCAAATTTTGAAGATACTCCCTTTGCCAACGCAGCCAAAATTCATTTGAAAGATATTGTATTCTTCTCCACCTTTTCCTAGAATACAGATCATGTTTTTGAAACTGACCTGGAGGAGGAAGTATGATTTTGGATTTCATAGTTAGTAAGTGATTTGGTGTGAGTGGTTCAAGTGACATTGGGTCATTCAAGTTTTGACACGAGAGAGGACGACTATTCAAAATAGCTGCTGATTCACACATAAAGGTGCGCAGACTTTCATCGTCAAGCTGTTGTCCGTGCTGAAACATGAGTTCTGCCAGTATATTTCTAACTGATCTGATCTGTCGTTCCCAAATACCACCCATATGACTTGCGTGAGGTACATTGGTATTGAAAACGAAATCAGCACCCTCATCGAGAAGAAATTGCCTAATTTTACTCTCTTCCATTTCAGATACAGCTTCCTTCAACTCTCTTTCTGCCCCTATGAAGTTTGTTCCCCTATCTGACCTTAATTCCCTTATAGGACCCCTTATTGAAATGAATCTCCTCAATGCATTAATGAAGGAATCAGTTGAAAGGGATGATGCAGTTTCTAGATGAACAGCTCGACAACAAAGACATGTAAACACCACGCCGTAGCGTTTCAACTCTTTCCTGCCTTCACGAATGTACCATGGACCGAAGTAATCCACTCCAGTGTATGTAAATGGGGGAGAAGGCTCTATCCTATCCATTGGAAGGTCAGCCATTTTTTGACCTATGGGGGAAAAACGCAATCGTCTACATGTTACACAAGAACTTATGCAGCGATAAACTGCTGCACTCAATCCAATGATCCAAAACCCATTTGCACGGATTTCATTGCTGGTAATACCTCTGCCTTGATGGCAAACCTTTTCATGGAAAAACCTAACGATCAAATCAGTAACATGTCCCTTCCTAGGTAAAATGATTGGGTGTTTCAGCATTTCGTTTGCATGCATTCTACCCAGACGACCTCCAACTCGCAAAATACCATTTGAATCAAGAAACGGATCTAATTTGGCAATGTTTTGTCCTTTCAAGCAGACCTTCTGTTGTTTAGAAACAACCATACAATCCTGTTCAGCCCTTTCACCAAACCTTTTCAACAGATTGATCTCCCTTTCAAATGCTTCAAATTGCACATATTTCACAATTCTAGACTCGGCATCTAAAAGATCTACAACTGACAACACAACCTTTGGCACTACCGACCCTGAATGTTTCACACTGGTGTCACTCCCTGGAGATTTCAACTTACCCAAAAACTTGATACACAGAGCTATAACACGCTTTAGCTTAGCCCAACTTGAGAAAGTCTTAAACGACTCTTGTAGATTGGGAAGGTCTACTTCAAAAGTTTGTGCTTTGAACACATGAATTCGTTTCAATTCACAGTCATCTGGTTTTACACAAAAACCATCTTCCAAATTAGGTAACTCAAAATTCCATAAGAATGAGGGTCCATTCAACCAAGTGGAATTGTTTACAAATTCGTCTGCAAACATTCCACGAGATGCAATATCGGCTGGATTCTGATCAGAATCCACATGTCGCCACTGCTTCGGATTGGTCAAATCACGAATTTGTTGAACGCGATTTGCCACGTATACATGAAAGCGGCGAGAATCATTTGCAATGTAACCCATCACAATTTTACTGTCAGTCCAGTACCATTGAACAACATCCTTATAATCTAACTCTTGGTGGATTAAGTCACCAACCTTCACGGATACCAATGCAGCTGTCAATTCCAAGCGGGGTATTGTAACAGGCTTCAGAGGGGTTACCCTTGATTTTCCCATGACTAAAGAACAATGCACCTGATTACTTTCATCAATCAGCCTTAAATAAGAACATTGACCATATCCGGTCGTACTGGCATCAGAGAAGTGATGCAACTCCCTTCTGATAATAGACAAATCACCTTGAGCCTTAAAGCATCTTCTTATTTTGACTGAGCTTAACCTTGGGAGACTCAAACGCCATTGCTCCCATTTGGATGCCATTAAGTCTGAGATGGGATCATCCCAGCCCTTTTGATCACCACAAAGCTGCTGTAAAAGTTGTTTACCAATAAGGACAACTGGTGCGATAAGGCCAAGTGGGTCATAGACCGAACTTACAGTTGAAAGGATACCACGCCTAATAAGTGGAGAATCACATAACACTATTCTGAATTGGAAAGAATCTGACTCAACACACCATTGCACGCCCAATGCCCTTTCCACTGGGAGAGGATGACTCAGCAAATTAACATTAACCAATGCCTTAGACCTATCTTCCACGGGAATACCCTGAATAACTGCTTTGGAGTTGGATAGAAATTTATGAAGCCTTAAACCACCAATCTTACACATCTCTGTACTTCTTTTGATCAGACTTTCTGCTTCCTGCTCAGACGACACACTAACGAGACCATCATCCACATAAAAATTATCCCTTACAAAATTTTCACAATCTAAACCAAATTCCTTTTCTCCATCTACAGCAGTTTGTTTTAATCCAAAATTGGCACAACCCGGGGAGGATGCAGCTCCAAAGAGATGAACACACATGCGGTACTCAACAGGTTCCTTTGTGAAATCCTCAGAGTCCCACCATAAAAACCTTAGCAAGTCTCTATGTTCTGATTTGACCTTAAACTGAAAAAACATTTTCTCTATGTCACACATTATAGCTATTTTCTCTTTTCGAAATCTACACAAGACTCCAATTAGCTTGTTCGTCAAATCCGGACCTTGTAGCAAGTGATTGTTCAATGATACCCCTCCAAATGAAGCACTACAATCAAACACAACTCTTATTTTATCTGGCTTCTTTGGATGGTAGATACCATGATGTGGGATGTACCACACTTTACCATCCTTCCGATCAGAGCATGAAACTGGAACTCTTTCGGCATGACCATTTTCCAAGATCTCTCGCATAAAGCTACAATAGTGATCGCAATACTGTTTATCACTTTGAAGTCTTTTCCTTAGAGACTTGAGCCTACACATGGCCATAGATTTATTACAGGGCAGTTGCATGCTACTTTCCTTTAGGGGTAAAGGCATTTCGTAATGACCATCAACCTTCGTTAAACCGGTGGAGACCAATTCAAGAAACTGTTTATCCTCAACTGAAAGACCAGCTCCGGATCGAGTATGTTCGATAAAATCAAGATTCATCATTTTAACAATGTCATGTGGATTTATAACCTCTTTCACCTTGTTTTTCAGAGACAGAAAGACCTTGCTAGGTTCTACTGGAGATTCCCGTTCAGCTGACAAAGAAGAGTTAGCGTCACACACCACGACCCGATGACTAACACCTACATGATCCAAATTAAGACAATCTCCTACTTCATCAACAACTCCCACGATTCCCCAACCAAGGTCAGTGCGCTGTGCGAAGGGACCATCAGCCTCAGATGCTATGATTTCCCTTGGCAACAAAGCTCTAGAGCAATTATAGCCAATCAACAACCCAATCTCACAATCTAGCAATGGCATAAATTCATGTGAAATACATTTCAGATGACTCAAACTCGAAGCTGTTTCTGTTGTTGGAATATGCGAACGATTTGCTGGCATGATTTGACGAGTATAGGAAACTGGAAGTTGAATATGCACTGATTGATTACAACCTCTCACAACCAAACCTTCAACTCTATTGCTCTTAACTGCCATATTTTCTGCATGCATAGTAGAAAGTAACAAGTCAACTTCAATCCCAGAAACACCTAATGCACTACAAGTACTGTCAAGAATAAAAGTTGTATCAGATTGAGAATCCAGAAGAGCATATACCAACCTCTCATTGTCAGGGTTATCCCTGTGCGAGACATAGACTGGCACAATCATAGAACTCAAACCCTGATTTGTGTACGGAACACCTATAAAATTGGTATGACCTTTAACAGACCCTTCATGACCCTTTACTTTATTTTGTCCACTCACAGTAGGCCGTTGATTCGGAGGCCTGTCTTCATGGAAAGCAGTTGGATGCAGTTTACCACATACTGAACATTTCAATCTCGACCTACAACCCTTAGCCATATGAGATTCACCTAAACATGCAAAACACAGTTTATTTTCCCGGGCAAATGACTTTCTATTATCTATGGATTTTGCAAGGAAATCTTTGCACTTATCTATATGGTGGGTTTTCTGACAGAATTTGCATTTATCAGAAACACTTGATTCAGACTGAACTTCTGTTAAGAAGGAACGACCCTTCACTTGAGAAGATCTATTTTTTCCGCTAACCTTATCTGCAGTGCTTTCAGTGCTTTGATCAGATTTTAAAGACATTAGTGAGGTAATTGGGTCACATGCTAATTTTGCTTCAACAGTCACAAACCTAGCGAATTCTTTGAAAGGGGGATAACACCCGTTTTCGATCCTCCATTGACTTGCATGCCTATTCCATCTGTTCATCATCCAATCAGGCAATTTTTGGAGTAATTTCCTGTTTTGTCTACAGTCATCAAGGACAGAAAGACAGGTTATGCTTTCCATTGCTGCAGTGCATTGATTTAAAAAATCTGCAAACCTTTGAAGACCCTTACTATCCCTAATCTGAATTCGTGGCCACCTTTCTAACTTATTTCTAAAGGCATCACCTATTATGAAAGGGTCCCCAAATCTTTGTTCAAGAAGATCTTTAGCTGCCTTATAGGCCTCATCAGAAGTAAGTAAAAAATAGTTTTCTACTACTTCTCTGACTTGAGGTGACAGGTATTTACGTAGATAGTGTATCTTTTCAGCAGAGGGAATTTGCCTTTGTTCAATCAAAATATTAAAGGAAGATTTCCAACTGGGGTACTTTAAAGGATCCCCGTCAAATATGCTTGGTTCAGGAGGGGGCAACCTACTTAAATTCATTTGCTGCAATAGACTTGCAGTGAGGTCCACCACTTGCTGATTGCAGTCTTCATGCTGAGCATTAGTGTGAGAGTGCAGGTTGTTGGATAGGGGATTTGATGGAATGAAAGACTCAACATTTGGGTCAAGTTCAGGAGTCATCAACTTAGATTTGATTAAATTAGTTGTCTGTGTAACATCTGTGTGTGGAACATTTGGTGCTTCATATAGCATTTGTGTTCTAGAATGAGCATTTACATATTCCCTAGTGTATTCTTCTGTTTCATTTTTTAGATGAGTAGGCTTTAAGCTAGTTTGTGAAAGATCATCATCATCTAATTCCCTAAATTTTTCTAATTTAGCTTCTGCAATTTCTAAATCCCTTTGAGTTTTAATCTTCTCTAATGCCGCTCGCGACTTCAATTCAGAATCAATGTACTTCAACTTAATCTTAAGAGCTGCAGCTTCAACTGCTGCGTCGCTTCGCGATGAACCATGTGAGGACATAGACCTTATAGTCTTTACAGACCTACTTGACCGAGCTGACCTAGATTCTGATCTATCAAATTCTAAATCACAAATTCTCTCACCAATTTTACACATAAAATTTTGATGTTCTGATTCTACATTCTCAAGAAGACTAGCAAATTCATCACATGAGGGATCCTGAAAACCAGAATTTTCTTGTGTGCTCTTCAAGACATCAAAGGTATCTTGTACTAAGCTCATAGCCTGCACAAGTCTATCTCTGCTGTCTCTTATTTTATTTATGTCTCTAGTATCTGACAAAACAATAGTCATATCACTTATAGACTTTCGCCAACTTGAGATTGCATCCTTCAATTTTTTACAAATGATTGATATCTGATAATGAAATCCCCTTTCTGTTGGAATACAGACCCTAGAACTTCTTCTGGGGTTTGTAGGGTTTTCTAATTCAATTTCTTCATCAGAGACTGCAGGCATTTCAGATTGTGACATACTTGCAGTTGATTATTACAAGAAAAAATGTACTATTGTTTATGTAAAACAGGCAATAAATAAAATGTGACTATACCTATATACTTATCATGTGACTACAATTGACTAGAAGGGAAATTGACTAGAACAAGTTGTCTGAAATGTAAAGCTGCTCGTTTCAAGGTCAAAATCTTGCACACCTGAGGCTGGGCCTTCCCTGCCTTCAGAGCAATGAAATTGAGCAACAAAGGAGCAACCTACATACAGTCCTTTTTTTATCTTTCTACAAATTGACTTTAGCCAAGACTTTGACAACATTGGTCCAGGGTGCACTCCATCTGAAAGTAGCTTAAAGTTTGTAGAATATCTTTGTGCCTTTCCTTTCTTTTTCCTACTTCTAGTTAAATCTTCATTTAACTTTGGAGACCATGTAGCTAATTGTCTATTCAACTGATTTATATGTTCATTCACAAAATGGATTGATTCGGTGAGAGTCTTGTCCTGTGTTTTAAACTTCGAGGGATTTGGATGTCCTTTGAATTTATTCCACTTCTCAATGGAGTAGAACGGCAGCTGAAGAAAAGTAACCTTAGCTTTATTCTTTTGTAGGAGTTCTGAAATCAACTTGTAGTAATGGAGAAGCCTGCGAGTTTGATGCTCTTGAAGATTGATGTATTTCGATTTTGAAGTTTTATTCTGGAGCTTTTTCGTCAGATCACACGTGCCAGTCCAAATATAAAAGGAGAGTTTACCATCATATTTTTTCACTAAACTCTGAATATTCTGTTTAAGCCAAAGAAACCGTTCTAAAGTGCTGGCACCACCTTTATATAGCCAAAGAATGTCCTTTTCTGGTGATATTTCAGGATTCACAGACAATTTCAAATACCGTCCTTTGCTGTCAGAAATGACCACTGGTTTAATGCGTAACTTGTTCTGTAAAGGTTCATCTCTTGATTGGTTTTTCTTTAATCGATTGTCACTCATAAGTTAGAACTGCTCGGAGTTTCACTGTAACTGGCACGCAGAAACCATTTGCCAGTTGGAGAGTTAAACGTAATGTGCAAGGGCTCGACTAACAACCAAAGACATCGTTGTAGTATTATACTCTATTTAATTTGTCGGAGGTTGACGTGAAACTGAAAAAGACAAAAACGTACCCTTAATTGAATGGCCTAATAATCATTTCTCTATTTAAGTCAAAAGACATGAAACTTTTTAGAGAACAGAGATTAAGTTTTTGTAGTAGGAAGACAAAATAATTATCTAAAGGTAATCTCATATGACACGCTGATCTAAGTATCCAATGAGATCAGCATGCCCTATTAGAGACCTACTTAACATATAATTCGCGAAATATCATGGATCTAGATCAGACTGATTGGCCTGTCCTCACATTTTGGCAATCATATTCAAAATCTTACGCAAAATCTATAGTTTATAATCAAATTAATAATATCAAGTACTGATTCATTAAAATAATTATTTACCTCCTTGCACTTTCGGCGATATGACAATGATTCTGACCGATCTAAACATATTTTCGTCGTTACCGCTTCATTTTTTGTACGAAACCTTTGGGCGGAAATCGTGGACTCTAATGGGCTGGTGCCCGTCGCGTAATACAAAATTTACATAGAGCACGCATCGTTCTGGAACCAGTGCGTTTGCTATAACCCGGTATCGCAATTACGGTATTATCCGGACAGCAGTTACAGGGTGTTTGTTTGTTTGTTTGTATATTTGTTCATTTGTTTGTAAGTTTTTGTATATTTATTTGTTTTTGAATAACAAACAATGGCAAACAATGATATGAACATACATAATTGATTTATTACGTGTTGTTTAATGCCGCTTTCAACATTTTTGAAGTCATATCGTGGCGGCTGGTGACCATCCCATGGTTGTCTTCGGTTTCACGTACCAATAAAACCACAATATTTCATCCGAACCACCTGCTGTTCATTCCTCTACTTCTACTTATCCTACACTCAAAGGTGAGAGCAAAATGACTCGTGTCGTATTTATTGGCAAATCTTCGCATACTGGTACTTTTTTACCTTAAAACGAAATTTGAGCGGATGTCCAGGGACAATTTGTCTCGAACACGAAGAAGACGAATTTCACCAATGTAAGTTGCTTCATCAGGTATGTCCACTCAAAAAGGAGAATAGACGTCGAAGATTACTTTGAAATTCATCCATTAAGGTAGTGGACCAGTAATAGTTCCGCAACGTTTTGGAAGTAATGAACTTTAACCTTGTTAAAGGCGGATTCAGTTCCGAAATGTTGCGGAACTGGCACGGGCCACTATCTTAATGAAGCAGCTATGTTCAACTGAAACATATGATCTTTACCGCGACGTTGATCTTCAAGAAACCAGAAATCTTCTTACCAAAGGGCCAACTCCTCATAATAGTACATCGTGCCATAATTTTTTTGAATTTGTATACAAGTATGACTTTAGAAGTTTTGTTATAGACAGGCTGAAATTGAAAAGGCGACCTTGGCTTGTGACAATTACCTCGTTTTTGATTCCTGTGTAAATGGAAAATGGCCTCACTCTCTACAATATTTTTTTACCCGTTCTGCCACTACATCTTCCCGAGCCTCCGGTTGCTCATAAAACTTAAAATCAGGAGTGCCCACTCGTTGGCGGGAGACCAATATCGGAATCTGTAATTAGCGACAACGCAAATTTAACCATGGACTTTATGATTTAAAACCTACTCATGTGGGTAACTCCAAGCTGCATTATGAGAATTGCCTTACGCTCACCAAAAGCGACAACATGTGAAGCTGACAGTGTTTGTCTTAGGTCGCTTTAACAAATTTTCAGTCATGTTGCAGCTGCTAGATCGCCTTATTAAACCAATTAAACCAACTGGTGAAGTCAACCAAATTGAATCATTACACCGCTTTGTGTTAGTTTTACTCTGCTGCCAAACCAATAGGGATTGCCGACTAAATATTTTAGAAAACAATGTATTGTCCTTACGGTAAACACCGCCATGGGAATATTTTAGATGAAGCTTTCTTTTCGTTTAACACTACGTAACTTTCGCCATAAATCGACAATGACCAAAACATTACCTTAATGAGTGTTAGCTGAGTTGTCATCAAGGACATATACATGAGGGGTTATCATTCAAGACAGACGTGTACATGTACATCTGTATTGACAATCTACGTGTATATCGAGGGTTCAGCGCAAGACTGTCCTAAGTGTATATACATTGTATATACACTTAGTACAGTCTTGCACTGAACCCTCGATATGTAAACGTTGGCAATTTGTGATGGACATTCTTTGAAAATTCAAAGCAAATCCGTGAAAATGGCGATGTGTACACAAGGAATGTGGAACAAAATCCGTCTATGATACAGAAATCATCACAATATGTGAAATGAATTATGGAAAGGGATGTTCAATGGAAGCTGCATGCAAATCAGTCCACATATGTATGAAGGTTTGTGTTCTTAAGACTTTTGACACGGATTCTCCTTTTATGTGACCCATAAGAATATTATCACCAAACTATGACAATATGCGACAGGTCACACTACGGGTAATATTTTCTTGATTTTCTTTCATACAATTCCATGCACAAATGAAGGAACGGACCTATGTATTCACTGACACACAAATAGAAAGTCAGGCGGAGAAGATGATATACGTCAACCTTCAGCGGCGTATAAAAATGCAACATAACTTAATTCAAACCATAAATTCAAACGATGATACTGTATATCACCTATAACAAAACAAAATATTAAAGATAACATCTTTGACGACTATTTTGTTGTAAACAATAAGAGGCCATTAGTAATTCGTTGGTCTTTTCGCCTCGTATACACTTTCGGTTTTTTATTTGTGTAAGTGTTGATGCTATTTAGTTTATTAAATAATACCATTTGAGATCTGAATAAAAATATTTTTAAATGATAACAATTATCACATAACTACACAAGCACGACTCGATGTATCTACTCCGTAATGTTTCTTTAAGATTGTCTCTTCATCTTTAGTAGTCCCTCGACCTTTAACAAGAATTTCACTTATAAGTTGTCTCGTGTTAACATCAGTATTTGCAGTACCGTTCATGTCTTCAAGAATCGGCGGATGACTTGATCGCCTCTTCAATTGTGGAGATTCTGCCTCGGGAGTTACGTCCCCTGTATCGTTACCTAATGCAGCGCCACCTATATGTGATTTTGAATTTTTATCTTTCGATGGTCCGAAAAACGACATTGACGAATGCTGTTTTCGTAAGAGTTTCTTTTTAAATGATGATTGTTGTTTCGTTTGTGGTGGCGGCATCTCCTGATCGTCCTCAATAGCTATTGTTGTGTGAAGTTCAATATTTTGTAACTCTTCCATAAACATTTCCAGATTCTTTTCACTGCGCGTTTTATCCTCTAACGTGTTCATTAGCCGGTCCTCTAATTCGTTTATTTTTCTGTCCTTCTTTTTAATGTCACTTCGCAACTCAGACACCTAAAAATGAAATATGAAATTCTAAGAGGGCCAAGTAATTTTACCAAAAACTAGTGTATTTCACTGTTTAAACATTGTATATGGGGCCAACGTAGACAGACAGCCAGTATACAGCACTGATCATTTTTAATTTGTTAAATATTTCCTAAAGCAAGAGCAACGCCAACGGGAGTCTACACTTTGATGTTGCGTACTAGATATATGATAAAAATCCAACTCGAAAAAAGGGTAAAGTTCGCAAAAAATAGATCTGGAGCATTTCGAAACGACCATCATTTTACTCGATTAATCGAAATTTTAGTCCCAAGACCTTTATGCACGACAATAGTTGATGCTGAACAACATTCTATATGGTTACCTGTTACGTACGAACTGTCCTAAACCAATGCATGGCTGAAAAATATCTATCGTGAGCCGCTGTCGAGCCCACGCGGACAACAACATTCAAATATTTGGTTTACAAGTCCAATGCGCTTACCACTGAGCCAAAGAAGATTGAGATGAGATGGCTCTTGACCTATGCCATTTCCAACTATTTTGTTTAAAATGTTTTCGTAAATAGGCAACTTAATCGTCTTAACTACATCTTGGACGGTGTTTAGGGCGCCCGCCATCGTATTTTATTATGTTTCGAGTCCGTGAAAAAATATTTTGCTGATTAATACCTTTTTTAAAATATCCGAGGGGTGGGGGGGGGGGGGGTCGTGACAGTGGGCCAACTTATTTCTCGCCCTATCGGAGCCCGTTGTTGTTGTTTTTTCAGCTTGAATCCCGCCCTGCTATCATGATGACAAACCTGTTCAAGTCATACCCCGCTTTACCCGCATACTTGCGTGTAAAGCGGGGTACGGGGTATAATTTGAAAACGGTTTGCAACATTTTTTCAGCATGAATGCAGGGCGGGTTTCAAGCTGTAAAAACAACAACAACGGGCCCCGATAGGGCGAGAAATAAGTTGGCTCAGTGGTATTCTGCATATAAATGACCTGATAGGGCGGACAAAGCCGAGACGTTATTCGGACATCAATGTAACCAAAATTTCCAAATGTATATTGACAGATGATATAATTAGAGAGAGAAGGGAAACAAACAGCAATATGGAGACTGGGATTGAATCGTAGTTATACACTCTACTTCAATAGATACACTTGGTGGATCAAAGCATTTTCCTCAATAAATGGAATTTGGTGTACATATAACGTTCTTTTCAGTTCCAATTGCCAACTCTTTGGGGGATTTTTTTTTCCGTCTTGACTGTTATGCAAATCTTGTTATTATCAACAAATTAGACCCCAGAATAAAGTTTGAAGCGTTTTGGAAGAGCATTAATATTGATATCCCTAAATTTTCAGGAATGAAATAAAAGAAATCTCAATTGGGACTATATGATTTACAAGAACTCGTAACATTTTAGGTTTTTGTTGTCGTTTTTTTTTTTGTTTGTTTATTTGTTTATTTTTTATGAGCGCGTTGTGTGGGAATTGATGGAAGGTTGAATCGCTTTTCAGCCAACATAATGTGCTAACTTGACGCCTTTTCAATAAAAGAAGACTCATTGTCATGATGAAACAGGCAATTCAAAATGAAAAATACGAACTTGTTTGCTGAGTTGAGTCACCTCCATTTCTTTGGCAGTTATTTTTGTTGTGGCGACGGCCAATTCGGACCTATATCTCTTGACCGTTGCTTCCAATAAAGTCATCTTGTCTATCAAATGTTTTCGGGCTATCATCCTGTAAAATGACGTACAGTAATTATTAAAACCAATATTTATAAGATTCCTCAATAAGGGCATTAAACTCAAACGTGGAATGGACTGGATTTGATCAGACTGAGTGTCAATTTTACGATATTACTACATGAAACTGTATCATTCGAAACATCACTCGGCCATTTCCGTAAACAGACCTCAGATGTATGTAAGGCGGATGTGTATGTAACAAAATCGTGCATTTTATTATGCGGAAACAGTGTAAGAAAGATTAGCACTGTAGATTTATATCTTTTACAGTAAATAACGGCTGAAAAATCTTAATTTTTGAGAATGACGAGTCATTCTCAAAAAAATAAGATTTTTTTCAGCCGCTACTTAAGAATCTAAAGATATTTATATTAGGATACGATGGTTTCAAGTCAGTGACTTAAACGAGTAGCGTTGGCGACGTCGGATGTTTTCACTCACAGTTTCGAGGGCTAGCGCCATTTTAATTAACGTCATCGAGTTTTTCCTAGGGTTACGGTAATTTTCAAAATTAGTCCGTCTATGTACATCCGAGGTTGATCGTGAGATTAGTCGAGTGGTGTTCCGAATGGTAACTGTATTAATATTGGTCTTTCCATTTGATATGAGATATTCCTAAACTGCTTTTCCACCGTGGTGTCGGAGGCATCTGCATGTATAAGAGGTATAGAAAAGGTTCTTGTTTGACGATCTACTGGTTGAATCGGTATGCCTGTCAGATAAGCATTTCCGAGACTAACCCCAGAGCCTACTATCAACCCCAGTGTAAGAGTTCGTGATATACCCGGAGTATTGCCTGGAATGGTGTTGAAATACAATTCCATTAAAATAAGCAGCTGTGAGTAAAGTAAACGAATGCCTTCTTCTCGATCTTCTTCACTCACTACACGTTCCCTATCCGACCACGCCGATCTCTATCGTATCGCTACCCAATCTATCCCCAACCACTTCCACCGGTTTTTACTCGAACATCCCGACCTATACTCGAGTACTACAGGATCGCTTCTCGGCCAAACTCGATCTCCATTCGACGTGTTTCAATTGAACGGTATTAGGACAGGAATACCTCGAGTACATGTCGAGAATAATCGTGTACAGCTCGGGAAAGGATATTAACCCGATCGCACTCAAGCTCTACAAAGGCGTAACTAGGATTGTGTAATGATTACGCAGTCAAAAGGCGATCACCGAAGAATAAATGGGATAAAGCATGTAAAGGCGTTATATGGACTGTGAGCAAAGATAAAATGCCGACCGTCCGCTCCCTTTTTATGTTTTGAGCGTTGGTGAATAATCAAAACATCGTAACTACAGCTTGATTAAGCTGTAGTTTCGATGTTATGATCATTCGTCAACGATATTTTTCAACCTAGTATTATTTCTTTTACGCACTTGCGTAAATTGTGTAATGGAAGTTACGCCCTTGCTCTTCAGGATTGATTCACGACCAGCTCGGCCTTGCACCCTTGCTCGTTATAGTTAATAACATCGTGAAATTGACATTTACATCAATCATAACCATTCTAAATCGCTCACTCAGCTCTCCGTCCACTCATTCCAAACACTCACTCAAACCATTCAAAAACGCTCAAACCCATTGAAAAACATAGAATCAACAACTTCATTCAAAATAAATTTAAATAGAGAAAAATCGCGATTTCTCTAACATAATTCAAATTGTTAGCGTCTTATAGGTTCTTGAAGGAATAGAAAGCTATATATACAACTTGTATGTATATTTTATTAACGGGAGGTAATTAACATCGAAAATTTTGTTCACCCTGAACAAAATTTACGAAATAGGATTACCTCCCATTAATTTCACTCAAAACTTGCTCCACACACTCATTCAATTTCATTCCTAAATCATTCCAAAATCATCCCTCTTGTCAATTTCACGATGTTGTTAACTGTACTCAATCGCTTCTCGATCGCATCTCGATTAATACTTCTTCTTGTACCTACACGAGTATTTTTACATGTCAAAAGATATCCGGCTTAGAAGACCGAGCAATGCCGACGACACTCTATCTTTCTCGAAGCTCGATCAGTACTTAATCGATTGATCAGACTTAATCCAGTTGATTGGATAGGCGGCGAGAACATAGCATGATACAAATTGCCAGAACGCCTTACAAAGGTAAGAAAACTTTTATTTCTGAAAACAAATTAATGCTGATTGGCATTTTCAAATTTTGGTTTGCGAGATTCCGGTAAACCATTTTTCCGCGTGCCATAAATTAATTCAATAAAACTTGTCTGTAGAGAAGTAATGTTCCAGGGAGATTCGTATCTCAGACGTTATTAATCAATGTCCGCCAACACATGTCTACCGCGCTGGCAGACGGTTACGTAATTAGCCGCACTGAAAATTAGTTAGAACGACTATACTGTTCTCATCGTAATGGGGACTCTTCATTTTCAAATATACATAATACGTATTTAGTGTTTTGTATGAGAAAAAATATCTAACGAGGTTGGGAGAATTGATCATTGTCGAGGCTCTGCCAAGACAATTATCAATTCCCACAAATGAGTTAGATATTTTTCATACAATACACTAAACACGTATTATATTTATCTTATAACCTCTATTTGCATTGTTTTTGTAGATGTTTCCAACAGAAATGCAAGTTTCTAAAAAAAGACGACATTATGTATTTGTTCTAAAAATAACTATGTGATCTCATAAACAATATCATACGGGATGTTATAACACAGATATTTGTATGGTTATAAGATAAATGACAAATCGTCTTCTGTTATGATTAGCTTTGGATGTTCTGCAAGATGTATCTGTATATTCATTATAATCATCCAAGGAAGCCTAGAATTATAAAACCCTTTTGGTAAAACTTGAATAAATGTATGTAAATGTATGAGAACATATATGATATTAATAAGTTGTTGTGTCTAACGAAATTACTATATAATCTTTTTTATATTCATACATTTTTTTAAAGTATAAAAACAGACATACAGCTTTATTTTCCAGTTGAAATTTAAAATAATTCTCAATTTTGCATGAGAAAAAATATCTCAGGCCATAATCCCCGACAGAAAGAAAACGTCTAGATTGTGTCGGAAATGACGGGAAGTAATTTATTGATGCACCAGTCGCCGCGATATATAAGTTGAAAATTGCGTTAGACCCCAATATATCTGTGTGCCCTCAAGTGAACATCATTTGACAGTTTTGTCCAAAATATGCAATCCAAGCTTATATCTCATACCAGTAAGAGTGGATTTCAATTTGCTTTCTCATGTTGTGATCAAAAGACTTTGAAGATTGGCTATATCTTCCTTGAAATGAATATCAGAAAAGAAAATAAGAATTGGTATATTTTTTGTAAGAAAATCAGAAATCGATTAGTCAGCATGAAACAGTTTTAGCTGCCTATCTTTTCATTTGCAGTTATACCTGTTTCGAGCTCACCCATCGAAACATATCAGGCCGTTTGGTCTTTGTAGTTGCAGAACAAAATTACTGGTTCCATATTTTCATACATCTAATGTGGGTGTCATAGGTTCACACCTGAGCTTAATTGTCATGGCAGTTTAAAATACAATGTTACGAGGCGTCAATCCGAAAAGAGAAAAAAGTACTTTTATGAGCAAAACATTGAGGTGATATGAGTTTGCCATCTAACCGTTGTATTCTGAAACTTTTGATAGGGATTTTGCCTCTCTCTCTCTCTCTCTCTCTCTCTCTCTCTCTCTCTCTCTCTCTCTCTCTCTCTCTCTCTCTCTCTCTCTCTCTCTCTCTCTCTCTCCCATGATGGAAATATAAATATATCGACCCTATACCATATCATACCCGTCTAAAAGATAAAGATCATGTAAAAGTAATTGATAGATTGTATATTGTGTTGTTGTTGTTGTTGTTTTTTGTGTGATTTTTTTTTTATATTTTAAATAGCCATACGTTTATAATACATTGGCCACTCTTAGTCTTCTACCTACCAATGTTTTCTGGCTTTGTTTGATGTCTCTTTAGAGTTAACTGTTGTGTCGTTTAGGGTTTCATCAGGAACATCGTAACTCGTTGCCTCGCTGTCTATAGATTCTAAATGTTTTAAAGATTTTCGAAGTTCTTCTTTCAAAGTATCCTAAGAGAAAAAATACAGAGAAATTATTGTTTTCACAATAACACTTTCATGAAATAAAATGGCATTGGCTAAAAGAGTATTTGAGCCTTTGCGTGACATTTCCAAAAATTTGAAATATACGAAAACGATGACTCTGACCAGTCTGTGCTTACGCACAGTCTGACCAGAGTCTTCTTGAAATCAATTCACACTTTTTGGAACTACACTCAGATCAAAGCTCGTATATAAGCTTGTGTGTGACATTTCAATCCATTTCACATGTGCCCAACGTTGAGACTCAGATCAGTCTGTGCAACCGCACGGTCTGATCAGAGTCTTAACTTCGCGCTTTATAGATGGCTTTGGGCCTAAAATCGCCATCACAACCCAAAATTAATATTAATGCACTGTCTGAGTGTCCATGCTCTCCAACGTCTTTCCATCACTCACACATAAAATTGTTGGAAATGTCATCTCGTACAGGCTCATATATTTTACGTTTGTTATTGAGTTGTAAACTTATTCCTTACAAGCAATCTAAATTGTTTGAAATGGCACATCTATCTCATGAAGGATATTGATTACGTAGAATTATTTTGAAATTCACTATTAAGGTGGCAATGGACAGCGGCCTTCCGACTCAATATACCATAAGTGGATTTTCGTTTATTTTGCGGCTCTTTTTGCGCGTTGTTTCATAAGACCTGTTTTCACAAGATTCTGCTTATGGAAATAACGTAGAATAATGATGGTAAAAATTTATAACTTGGCTTCTTTTCAATATTTGATATCAATTGAATCACTGAATGATTGAATTTGATAATAGAAATGCGTTAACAGTGTCACTCAATTAGGAGGGATCATTATAAAGTAACGTAAAACTTTGTTATTTGCGAGGAAAGGTATGCTTAATTTTTTAACAAATAAAGAAAAAATATCGTTTTTAAACATATTAGAAAATAAGGAAATTCATTTGTTAATTTCTTCAAAGAATGTGTTTTTGTGTCATTTTCCCCCTTAGATTACAAAAATTAGTGCGGTTTTTTAACTTTTGAAGGCAGATAACTCAAGTTCCTTGGCAACTGCCATTTTGTACATGTACAAGGTCTATCAACATGTATGTGTTTTATAGCTATCAGCTGATACTCGGTTTAAACTAAACCTAAAATAAATATAAACGTTTTACAGAAAAATGACCGGTACCACTCAAGGGCAGATAACTCTGGCATGAAGACGAGCAAGAAAAAGCACCTTCAATTTTTTATATAATGACTGTATTAAGTTAATCTACAACATATGTGAACAAGAAAGAAAATATTGGCGGAAACAGATGACGACGTGTGTCCATTGCTACTTTAAATGCAGGAGGTTGTCGTCCGAATAAATTCGGCGGACTAGCACATTAGTCTTTGCTCTAGGGTCCATAATCGAATTATCATATTTACAACTAGGTCTCGCTGACCGGGCCCAAGGAACAACTCAAAAATATATCTTTTCAAAGTGTATGTGCGTATTGTTTCGAAAAACAAACCTCCGAGGATTTCGATGACTGGTCCATTTTCGTTTCAATTTCTTGTGATGATCGGCTTGCTGTGCTCTCTTCCTCAGATTTCCTTTCTTTCAATACTGGTTCTCCCGCCTGATGGATGATAAAAAAGGATTTAAACTGCTTTTCTAACACTATAATGGGACCACCGGATCGGCGTTTCATTACCAGAGATCGGCCAGAAACCTGTATAGATATATTTAGGAGGAGAAGATTTTTTTCTAAGATATTCGGCCATTTTGGGCCTATATGTAACCATGGCAACCAGAGTTTTTGAGGAATTTAAATTCTTTTAACAACTTTTATAGAGCTTCACCCAAGGAACATCCCTGCAAAGTTTCAGCTTGATTGGCCCAGTAGTTTAGGGGGAGAAGATGTTTAAAGAAATTGTTCACGGACGGACGGACGGACAGACGGACGGACGGACAGACGGACGGACGGACGGACGACGGACGGTGAGTGATCACAATAGCTCACCTTGAGCACTTTGTGCTCAGGTGAGCTAAAAATCCCAAAGGACGATTTTTGATTAAGCCCCTTTTTTCGATGAAATATTTATGAAAACTATTTGGCGTGGACGAGTGCGTGGTACCGGAAGTTCCTGTTGCGCAATGAACCAAAATTCTCAGGAGCGAACATCATTAAAGCTTCTAAAAAATCGTGTCTACACCATCAATAATTTGACATTTAAAATCTTGTACCTTAATTTCTATTTAATGGGGTTTCGGATTAGTTTACATGTAATCATGCACCGCTATGCATTAGAAAGTAAAAATTGCATGAAAGCCATGGCAACCAATATTTAAATTTGATACCACCACAGATTAGAGGCACAATTATGTATCTTTTACATCAGTTCGGGGTTTGTCTACTCTGTATTTATTCCTCATTTTAAAATGTAAAAGAGGAATTGTATGAGCTATGTGTGAAATAACAGACAATTTCACAAGTGCCAGGGTAGGAAAGATAAATCAGCATCGACAATTCCAACCAGATCAAATGCCTAGTACTGAAGATATTCTTACAACATTTAATTTAAGTTTAGCTGTGCCCTTCAAGATGCATGCAATTTGACCGACAGAATATTTACAGTGCATTACGTTTCTCTTTATGGAAACACTTCTATTCTGTAGGCTTGTGCACATTGTAGGCCCGGAAGAAATATGTGTCAGTGCGAAGGATTTTTTTTTTTTACATTTTTCTTCATGGTATTATATTATAAGGTAGGACGAGTGTATTTTTATTCTATGCGGGCTTGAAACTAATGATTAAAACACATATATGTATTAATCCGGTTCGTGGGTTTTGTTAATTACCTTTATGAATGGAAAGACTACTCTCTCCATCGCTAAGCTGAATAATTGAACTATGCCATGATTTATGTGTAATATAATTTAAAAAAAACAACAGCTCACCATTGCTAATCCTTGCTCATTACTCTCTTCACATAGAGTTGTCGTTCTTTCTATTGTTTCGTCTATGAATGAATTACTATTGTCTGTTACATCTCGGGGTTCGTCTATCAGAGTACTGTTCTTATCCGTCACATCTCGTTTACCTATTACTAAGGGATTCCCACTCTCCAGAAATGTCATGTTTTCTTCTAACTGTCGTAACTCACGTGATATATCATTGGGAAGATCTGGCGCACTGAAAAGACAAAGGATATCTGTTTCATATAACTTGATTTTCCTTGATTTCTTGAGGCGAGTCAGAGAATTTTGACAATTTACGGCTTCGTGTTTTATAGAGACATTTATAGAAATGAAAAAATTTAATCATAGTCGTTTCTATTATGTTTGCATATTTTTGTATCGAAATACAAGATGTAACTGTCGAATGTTATCGATTGATTAATCATTTTTACAGGGCATTAAAAGGGAACGGTATTTTTTTTTTTCTTAATAATACAATTTTTCTCTTTAAATATAATCATTCTTTTTCACTTCATTGCTTTAAATGCCGTTGTGAAACGTCCACAAAACTAAATATATTCACTTACATTTGAATATATGCTTAAAATCAAAACGCCAACCTATGCTATAACGTGACATATTTAAGATTCTTATTATTTCATTTTCTTTCCTTTTATTCAGTTATTCATTTATTTACTTATTTATCTATATAAAGAAAGTTAAGACTGATTATAAAATGGGAAAATATTGATATTTCTCATCACAGAGTTTTGCTTAAAGATTGATTTATTCAATACTTGCGCATAAACTTACTCTTTAACGACATCTAGAAATTTGCACGTATATTTGAGTCTATTTCGTAGATTAGGTAGAATCCAAAGCTAATCCTAGTCCTTTACGGCGTTCTGGATGACAAAACGGTACAATCCGTTTGCAAATGATACGCCGCTTTGCACGCAAGAGTACGTGCAAAGCGGCGAGTCATTTGCATACAACTTGCACCGTTTTGACTTCTCGAAGCCAAGGCTGTCTTTATTGATGTCTTTCTTTTGAACACTCTAAAAAGGCCTGTCATATGATGGGAAATACGCGTCCACCATTCGAAACCTTCCAGTGACGTTAAATGAAAACTTGTTAATATGATAAATTTATCCATGGTTACGCTTCATACATAGAGTCATAAACACATTATCCTTCCGAATGATCAAAACATAGGGTAAATATTCACAAAAAATCATTCGAACCTGAACATAGAAAACCTAGTATGATCGCACATATTGTCAGTCTAGAGGAATCATCTTCTACAACAATTTACATTGTGATAATATATCACCTACTTATATGTATACTAGGGACCCTTTCCCCGCTTTTTTCTATATCACAATACCAACAAAAAAAACCTTATATTCTCTTACGTCGTCTGTCTTTACATCTAACCACATAAATAATCAAATAAGCACTCGTGAGCGCATTCATTAAGAGAAGATCGTTGACAAAAATGTGTTTAGGCTTAGCAATTGATAAACTCAATGCTCTCGTCTAAATGGAGGGAATACTTTTTCAACTTCAACTATTTTAAAAATTCACCGAAAGCTCGTAAGCTTTTAATGTGGGTACTAATTGCATTTTTCTAGTAGAGACTATTTAGAGTATGAAAGTTCATTTCGAAATAACCAGACCAGCTGACTATCTTTCTTAAGAGTCTGATATGATTTTGATATAGAAGCCAACAGTTATGAAAGAAATTCTTTTCCGACAAGGGTTACGCCGCACGTCAAAGTCCTATTTGTACATCATTAGAAGGTAATAATGAGGAGACAAAAAGTGATATGTAGCATTCCAGCATCTATCCATATATAAAACTTACTTAGTGTTTTGTATGCGAAAAAATATCTAACGAGGTTGGGAAAATTGTCGAGGCTCTACCGAGACAATTATCAATTCTCACAACCGAGTTAGATATTTTTTTCATACAATACACTTATCTTATAACTTCTATTTGTCTTGTATTCTTCGATGTTTCTAACTGAAATGCAAGTTTCTAAAAAAACAGCATTATATCTTTGTTCTAAAAATAACTATGTGATATCATAAAAAAATATCATACGGGATGTTATCACACAGATATTTGTATAGTTATAAGATAAATATGAATATCTCACGTTATATGTAATTTTGCAAGGAAATTTATAGCACAAATATATGCCCAGTTTCTCTTGCGGACGTTTCTGCGTTTCGTTGTTATAAAACATTTCAAAAATATGACAAGCTATCGAATTCCTGCTTATATGAACACCACTAGTTGCAGTTATATTAATATTCTATTGTTTCTAATCAGATTGATATTAAATATACTTAGTACATTTAAAAACGCAGAGAATGTAAACATGATGAATTGACAATCTGTGTATCGAGTATCTCGATGATAACCATATTGTATTAAGAACAAGTTTTTCGTAGTCTGTGATACAAAAATAACCGTATTCTTATTTTTGCATTTCGGGCTTATCAAGTTAGTACTGATTTTACCTTTTCTTAGTTTTCAGATTTTTGCTTTGAAAATATTGTCAAAATGAATATTTGATCTCGAGTGTTGTTCGAAATTGGATAAAAGCAGGTTTTTGTTTTTTTTATTCCCACGTGAAATGGGTCTATCGCTCACAGGACTGCACCAAAGGGCTTTCATTAGCACGCCTTTTTTTACATTTAACGTTATGTGTTTATTTCTGTAATTGTGAGCGGTAATTCAATACTTGCTTAATTTTCCATCGTTCTGTAAAAGATTCTTTCAAAATTACCAACGATTGCAACTTCCAATAACAAACTTTGTACACGTTCACAACAGATACGCAAAGGATTAGGCAAAGTGATATAAAAGCTCCAATTTCATGAACCATGGTTTTAAAATTGCATTGGCAATGCATAAACGATGTAAAACTTTCTTATTCAAAGTTTAAAAAAAAAAATAGCAATAAGAGATTAAACCTTTGTGATCAGATAATTTTCACTATTCTGGCCTCTTCATTCTTAGCGTTTTCCAATTAATTACTCGCCCTTTTTTGTCAAAACTGACATAAATAAAGAATAAAAGCTTCTATTGCTATGAGAAAACCGGAAAAATGAGTAGCGAATAAGTAATACAGTATTGGATAAAGAAAATCTGTAAACGCTAGTAGTGCATTTAGCCTGCCAAGTACACCGTTCAAAAAATCATTTTTTTGGAATTAGATTGTTTTTTTTTCTATGCATCTGTGTCCAGTCATTTTAGTAAATGCGCATATTGCCTTACAAGTGCCATTAACTTAAGAAAATCTTGGCGGATTCTGCCAGTTCTCCTAAATGGATTTTTCATTTTTACCCCTGTGTGGTTTAAGGGTGACAAAAACCGAATTACTCTGGTCATTGTTTGGTGTTTTATGCTTAAAACTGTTGTTCAAGGACTGGTGACTCCAAAATGCCATTCCTTTGACAATTCTTTACTTTATTGAAGAAGATATCAGAAGAAATTTCACCTCTGCGTTTTTAAATGTTCTAAGTATATATTGATCGTCAATATATCGTTTTCATGAATAATTTTTCTTTCCAAGTATTAAAAAAAAGAATAAAATCATGTCCTACGTTCGGGATAACAAAACGATGCAAACAGTTTTTCAAATTATACCCCACTTTGTACGAGCACCTACGCACAAAACTGGGTTTAATATACAAACAAGATGCACCATTTTGTCATCCTGAACGTAGGGCTGCTGAAGTTTACAGCCAACACATCTTTCGAAATATATATTCATTTTGAAAGAACTACCACCAAATGATTATTTTGATACGCATTTAAGATATATAATGTGTTACTACCAGTTTCCTGATTTAAAAAAAAAACTAAATAGCCAATCAATGGCGATTTCGTATACTCTCCAAAAACAGTTCTTTGACACTGATTAAACATACGATTTTTCCGAGATCATGTAAAAACTTCGATAAATTTTGTTTGATTTGCAAACAGTAATTCTGATTTAAGAATTTCATATGTAATTGCGATGAATTACTCGACAACGTTTCTCGATAGAGACGTCAACGTCAAATAAAGTAAAATCTGAATTCCCCATTTAGCACGTGCAGTTACAGATTAACTTGACAGTCCTAATAGCTCTCCTTTATGTTGTGGAAAAAAATTCCACTGCTTGTTTGCTTTTGAAATAGAACGTCTTGGCACACGCCTGTAATGAAAACATGTCAAGCGAACGGAGGAACAACGCCATAAAAGTATTGGTCGCCACAAGGCAGACTCTATAAGACAAGCCGTTGCAAATGACTTAGTTCTTTTCGGAAAGACTATCTTGTACTTCATGCACGGCTATAACATGACTCACGGTGATATGTATACAGCCAGATCAGTCTGACGTGGATAACAACGTTCATCCAGGACGTCGATTAACGTAATGATATTTGGGATTTTTCAATCTAACTGCTACGTCAACGAAGACTTAGGTATCCAGTCTAAGTAGGATCTCCGATTAGAAAGTATGGAACCAGGTACGACAGGTCAATTTTGCCACTATAAGACACGTGCGACGTAACGTCCTTAATCAACGTCTCTGTTACAAATCTTTGATCAAAAAAGTAATTTTGATTTTATACAGTGTGAAGATGCACCAACTGCACCTTCATTGAATGACTTTGCTCATACATATAGATATTAATGTCGATATTAAAATCTCCCTTTAGATCAAATGTCAAAGAACTTTTTTTTAAGAGTATATTTAGCCCGGTTGAAATTTACAGATGGTGGTTGTTTTAATCAAAAATGTACCACGTGACGTTACAGTTTAGAACATCGTGACTATCATTCCGATCAACAACATTTTAAATAGCTCACTCAGAGCTTCATTCATTTGTTCCAAATACTCACTCAGACCATTCAAAAACATTCCAAAATCAAGAGAAGGGTAAGATCAGCATCTATATTCAAATTCAAATTTACTAAATTTTCCTCACTTAATTGAGTTTTGTAAGCGTCTAATTGGTTTTCGAAAATTAAAAAAGCTATTTATAGAATTTGTATGCACATTTTATTAAAGAGAGGTAATAACTATTGCTTATTTTGTTAAACGTGATTAAATATTACCGATATTGGATAACATTATTTCATTTTTATTCAAAAACCCACTCCTATTCCTCATTCAATTTCATTTCAAAATCATCTCAACATCGACCTAACTAAAGATTGTTTTCGTTAAAAATAAACAAACAAAACACAATTCTATTTAGTTTAAGGGAAAAAATGTTTGAGACTTAAATTTCCATGAGAAGTGTTTCTCTAGGAAGGAGTCGGATACGATGTTATTGAATAACCAAAATGACAAACAAAGGATTGAGAAACGATTGCCTTATGTCTCTCCGGGTGAACTTAGTAGTGAGATACTTTGGCAGTTTGATGTGTGAAGAGAATTGAGAAACACCAAATACCCATGGTAAGGTGCTACAGCCGCCGAGGAATGACTTAGGAGTTGTACGTGGTTTAAACTCAAAACAGTCAACTAAGTTCCAAAGAGGGGTTAAATTAACAAGAGGACCCTGAGGGTCCTAAATCGCTCACCTGACATTTCAAGTAAATTATCATTAAGACTCCATTTCCCATGATATTGCATGAACCTTCCCATTTTCAACAGAGTTCATTCTTGTGACCTGGCAAACATTTTGATCAAGTTTCATGAAGATTGGACTATATTTGTGGCGTTTGGAGCTCTTACGAGAAAATTGTCATTAAGGCCCCTTTTCCCGTGATATGGCACGTATACTTCCCATTTTCAAATGAGTTCATCCTCATGACATAACAAACATTCTGACAAAGTTTCATGATGATTGGACCATATTTGTGGCTTCTATAGAGTAAACAAAAAAAAATGTCATTAAGATGCCTTTTCCTGTGATATGGCACCGATCCTTCCCATTTTCAATAGACTTCATCCTCATGACCTAACAAACATTCTGACCAAGTTTCATGAAGATTAGACCATATTTGTGGCTTCTAGAGTGAAAACAAGAAATTTGTCATTAAGGCCCCTTTTCCCGTGATATGGCACGGATCCTTTCCATTTCAGCAATTTTCATAAGGGACCACCCAAGGAATATTTCGGCCAAGTTTGGTTGATTTTAACCCATAAGTTTAGGAGGAGATGTCGTTTAAAGATATTGTTGACAAAATTGTCATTTAGGCGGCTTTTTCTGTGAAATGACACAGATCCTTCCCATTTTCAATAGACTTCATCCTCATGACCTAACAAACATTCTGACCGAGTTTCATGAAGATTGGACCGTATTTGTGGCTTCTAGAGTGAAAACAAGAAATTTGTCATTAAGGCCCCTTTTCCCGTGATATGGCACGGATCCTTTCCATTTGAGCAATTTTCATAAGGGACCACCCAGGGAATATTTCTGCCAAGTTTGGTTGATTTTAACCTATAAGTTTAGGAGGAGATGTCGTTTTAAGATATTGTTGACAAAATTGTCATTTAGGCGGCTTTTTCTGTGAAATGGCACGGATCCTTCCCATTTTCAATAGACTTCATCCTCATGACCTAACAAACATTCTGACCAAGTTTCATGAAGATTTGATCGTATTTGTGGCTTCTAGAGTGAAAACAAGAAATTTGTCATTAAGGCCCCTTTTCCCGTGATATGGCACGGATCCTTTCCATTTCAGCAATTTTTATAAGGGACCACCCAAGGAATATTTCGGCCAAGTTTGGTTGATTTTAACCTATAAGTTTAGGAGGAGATGTCGTTTAAAGATATTGTTGACAAAATTGTCATTTAGGCGGCTTTTTCTGTGAAATGGCACAGATCCTTCCCATTTTCAATAGACTTCATCCTCATGACCTAACAAACATTCTGACCAAGTTTCATGAAGATTGGACCGTATTTGTGGCTTCTAGAGTGAAAACAAGAAATTTGTCATTAAGGCCCCTTTTCCCGTGATATGGCACGGATCCTTTCCATTTCAGCAATTTTCATTAGGGACCACCCAAGGAATATTTCGGCCAAGTTTGGTTGATTTTAACCTATAAGTTTAGGAGGAGATGTCGTTTAAAGATATTGTTGACAAAATTGTCATTTAGGCGGCTTTTTCTGTGAAATGGCACGGATCCTTCCCATTTTCAATAGACTTCATCCTCATGACCTAACAAACATTCTGACCAAGTTTCATGAAGATTGGACCGTATTTGTGGCTTCTAGAGTGAAAACAAGAAATTTGTCATTAAGGCCCCTTTTCCCGTGATATGGCACGGATCCTTTCCATTTCAGCAATTTTCATAAGGGACCACCCACGGAATATTTCGGCCAAGTTTGGTTGATTTTAACCTATAAGTTTAGGAGGAGATGTCGTTTAAAGATATTGTTGAAAAATTGTCATTTAGGCGGCTTTTTCTGTGAAATGACACAGATCCTTCCCATTTTCAATAGACTTCATCCTCATGACCTAACAAACATTCTGACCAAGTTTCATGAAGATTGGACCGTATTTGTGGCTTCTAAAGTGAAAACAAGAAATTTGTCATAAAGGCCCCTTTTCCCGTGATATGGCACGGATCCTTTCCATTTTAGCAATTTTCATAAGGGACCACCCAAGGAATATTTCTGCCAAGTTTGGTTGATTTTAACCAATAAGTTTAGGAGGAGATGTCGTTTAAAGATATTGTTGACAAAATTGTCATTAAGGCGGCTTTTTCTGTGAAATGACACAGATCCTTCCCATTTTCAATAGACTTCATCCTCATGACCTAACAAACATTCTGACCAAGTTTCATGAAGATTGGACCGTATTTGTGGCTTCTAGAGTGAAAACAAGAAATTTGTCATTAAGGCCCCTTTTCCCGTGATATGGCACGGATCCCTTCCATTTGAGCAATTTTCATAAGGGACCACCCAAGGAATATTTCTGCCAAGTTTGGTTGATTTTAACCCATAAGTTTAGGAGGAGATGTCGTTTAAAGAAAAAGTTGACGCCGTGACGGACAGACGGACAGATGGACAGACGGACGCCGGACAACGATCGATCACAATAGCTCCCTTGAGCACTTCGTGCTCAGGTGAGCTAAAAAAATCTAAACAGAAGAATTTCATTCCGAAATCTTTATAAAAATATTTAACCTTGTCAATTGCACGATGCTGTTAACCGTATAATCTAGAACTGAGAAACACCAATTACCAATGGTAAGGTGCTACAGCCGCCGAGGAATGACTGTGGATTTGTACCTGATTTAAACTCAAAACAGTCACCTAAGTTTCAAAGAGGGGTTGAATTAAAAAAATTAAAACAAAAGACCTTCCGTCTCGAAAATAAATTATTCAAAACTAGTCCTAAAATGGAAAGTTTCTCATCCCGAAACAAATGAGGTTCCAGAAATACACCTGTAGGATCTCTTATTGATGGAGTTGTCTTGTATTTTACGGATAGCTATGAACGCTCCAAAAGGTGATGTCCAGGGTGTTTCTGACAGTGTTTGTGGCCCGTTAATATAAGCCAATTTTATCCAACCGTCATGCAGTTGCTTGTTCTGTACAAAATGACCGTTTGCCACAATGTTTCGGCTTTACCGCTATAGCTTTGGCGGTCTTATGTTGCTCAATGGCTTGTGCTCAAAAATATCTTCATTTTGATATACAATATACATGGACATACTGCTTTTTCTTGGCTAATGAAGCGCCCTTAAAATTGGGTCTCAAACACTTTCAATGAACCGTAAAGCATTCTAAATAAATGTACTGATTATGATTTATATTTTGAGGTAGCACGTTGTTTGCTCTAGTGTTATATACTATGGCATTGGAGAGAACAGCGTGTCATCTCATAAACGGTTAAGCTAGGGAAAGCTCGAATACTATTATATCTAAACGCTAAGTTAAACACAAACTTTCATCACCTTCCCATCTGTTCGTACTACCGATGTATAGTTTGCATTTGATTCACTTGCTCGCATGTCTTTGCAATTTGTTTCAATAAACATATTGTAAACTGCGAAAGAAATAAAGGTATTTTATTTTATTGTATTGTATCTAAATCAATCACTCGGCGCTCCATTCATTCTAAACACTCACTCAAACAATTCAAAACGTTCCAATATTCATATATATCATGGAATATTATAAGCATATCAAATATTTATTCTTATCCTGCCGTTCAAAACATTTTTTATTCTATATACTGTGTTTTAAATATTGTTATACACACAGGAAAAAATCCAAGAAATTGAAAAAAAAACAGTAAAAAGCTATAGCATAAAATAAATCAACCGGCAAGAAAAAATTTAAGCACGTCTTATACATGTTTCTCATTTTGGACTAAAATCCTGGTGTCATTCTAGAATGGATAGATCCGTTTCTCATGTATTGCCAAAAAAGTCGTGTTTTTTCTTCATTATAATCAAAATAATGAAAATATGTGCGTTTTCTTTTTTTCAATCATATTTGTGTTTGTTTTATGATCTTAGCTTTATGTGCTACCATGCACCTTCTCTTTATAAAGAATTTATTTCTATCTCAAACGACGTCAATGCGATCACCGTAATCGGAAATGCATTCAGAGCAACTTCCTTACAAATATCCGTGAAATTGCGTATTGTAAGCTCCTTCCTGTTATTAGAAATTCATATTTAGTAATATTGTTTGACGTGAATTTCTCTCCGGTTCTTTTGAAAAACCCTCCACGTAACCATAATGAACCCATTAATTGCTTTTCTGGGTGATTGGATTTTTCTCTAACGTTTACTATTACAGTGTCGAGAGAATCTTCAAACTACGAACAGTTGTTTTTTGTAAGCTTACGCAAACTACTCAGGAGAAATTCGAGGGGTCATCGAAATACCATGTGTATGGGCCTATTATTATCTAGAGTCTTTCAATAGTTTTTCACTGACCTCTCGGTGAAAAAGAAACTTTCGCATACCAAGCAAGTATACTCGCACGCAGTGAAAACATAGCATCTGAGTGCTATTCTGTTTTTTTTTGTTTTTGTTTTTTTTTTGTTTTTTTTTTTTTCAATTTCCTACTTCTTCAGACCGGAAAAGTATAAATGTACATGTATAAGGTTCTAAGCGGCTTTAGTGCAATGCGTTTTCATTGCATTTGAGATTTTTTATACCTGTTACAAAAAATAATAATATAAATAATGGTAAAATTTATACTGCCTTTTTAAAAGAGGCTACACATTTGATTGTCGAATCATGCATGTGAACCTCTTGAAATAAAGTGACATTAACAATTTTCTCAGGTTTATTAGAATATACGTGGTCTATGATTGAAGATGAAGTAGGAGTTACTCCTTTGGTGTAATGACAAGTTGATAGAGATGAAAGGTTTCAATAATATTAGTCCATGAAGTATTATTTGCAGAATTGTATTTAAATCCACAAAAGATAAATTGCTTATTTTCGATGTAGTTTTTTTCAAGACTAAGCGTTATTTTAAGTCAGTAATCCAACCTATGTTGAAATTCCTCCAATTTTTTTCTTTCAAGACCTGCTTATCTCTGTGCACGTAGTATGCTGTTTTTGACATAAAGCTATGTTTTACCGAATTACCCTTACTAAAAGTCTTATGCTACAAATTTGAAAAAAATGAAAGAGGTTAATGTGCCTTTCAGATAGTGATGCGATTGAACGGTAGACAAATCGACCGGAACATGATCCTATTTTTATTCAAATTCAGAGCTTATCCCTGGTTCAAGGTAAAGAAACTGTTGAATATATATCAATCTTTTGGGCTTGACTCCAGGGATTAGAAATGGAGACTATTTTTAAACTGAGTCTTCAATTCTTTTCTGAAGTTGGCCTCCAAAGGGGTCTATTGGATTCCTGTCATACAGTTTTGAGGGTCCTGGCTATAAATTTGTGGGTCTCCGAGTGGCAAAACCTGTGTCCCTTAAACCTGAATCTCAGTTTATTTTCTTTGAATAAACAATTACATTGTATTGAAATTTGAGATTTTGAGTTTGATCAACTCAATAATACTTCAAAGATTAGATAAATGCTACAAGTTGATATTCTGTCCTGTTAAAGACAGCCTTCTATAAGGAGAGGTCTCTCCCATTGTTGGTGTGTTTTAATGCACTGTGACAGATGTCAACTTGTATTTGCCTGATCATTATCCAATTCTTATAGAGGTTATCCTAACATTTGCAAAGTGAGGCATCATAAAAACTGACATTTTATCCATTACATGATGTCAAACATTCAGTTTAGACTAATTTTCAAAGAACTTGCAGATGACAAATTTTAGTCAAAAAAAAATACGCAGATGACAATCTTTAGTTGATAAATATGTTAGTCTTTTGGGAAGAACACATTGTGAACAATGAAGAAATTGCTTGTAACAAGCAATTTTCTCATTGTCCACAATTATTTCCAAGGCTTAGTTTTTAGCTTGGCTGTTTTCAGATAAAACCAAATGTACTGCTATAGCCTTGATGTCAGTGTTGGCAGCGTTGCTGTGGTCGTTGTACAAAAACTTTGACATTTTGTTATCACTCCGGTACTCCCAAAGGCACCACTTGAAACTTAGTACACATGTTCACCATGAAAAGCAACCTGTACTATCAAGGGGGAAAATGTAGCTTCTTTTTGTGAAAATTAATTGTTTTTCATGATTCAATTTTTTTTAGCTCGGCTGTTTTCGGAGAAAACCCGAGGTATTGCTATAGCCTCCGTGTCGTTGTCGTCGTCGTGCAAAAACTTTGACATTTTGTTATATCTCTGGTTCTACTTAAGGCATTCACTTGAAACTTGGCACACATGTTCACCATCAAAAGAGCAACCTTTACTATCAAGGGGGGTAACTTTAGATGCATTTTGTACAAATTATGCCCCTTTTTTGACTTAGATGTGAAGCTTGGCATTTATTTAAAACGATTTTTCTTAAAGCACTTGATAGCATTGCTTGATATAATTTGTATTGAATTTCAAGAGAATAGTCAACGATTTCTTTGGTAAGAAAAATCGATGAATATATTTGGCAACTTTTTAAAAAATATATCATTGTGTTCATTTATTATATCGTTTATCTTCGATGTTTTGCCATAGTATTTGCAGTGTTGCTCAAAAATGGGCCTTCCTACCAAATAATCCTATGTAGGCATATATTGCGGTGATGCCACTCTTTTTAATTACGTAAGAACATATTAATGACAAAGTTCATTCAAATTAATCCTTATACTCTAACCAGCCCTGCGTTCAGAGTGACAAAACCCCGCACGTGCAAAGCGGGGTAGATAGATAGATAGATAGATAGATAGATAGATAGATAGATAGATAGATAGATAGATAGATAGATAGATAGATAGATAGATAGATAGATAGATAGATAGATAGATAGATAGATAGATAGATAGATAGATAGATAGATAGATAGATAGATAGATAGATAGATAGATAGATAGATAGATAGATAGATAGATAGATAGATAGATAGATAGATAGATAGATAGATAGATAGATAGATAGATAGATAGATAGATAGATAGATAGATAGATAGATAGATAGATAGATAGATAGATAGATAGATAGATAGATAGATAGATAGATAGATAGATAGATAGATAGATAGATAGATAGATAGATAGATAGATAGATAGATAGATAGATAGATAGATAGATAGATAGATAGATAGATAGATAGATAGATAGATAGATAGATAGATAGATAGATAGATAGATAGATAGATAGATAGATAGATAGATAGATAGATAGATAGATAGATAGATAGATAGATAGATAGATAGATAGATAGATAGATAGATAGATAGATAGATAGATAGATTTATTTCGGTAAAAAAGTACAAACAACAATAGAGTAGTACAATAAAAGGATAACAAAATGCAATTCCAATTTAAATGACACAAATTAGTAACAATATTAAGATACATACGTAAGAAAATATTATAACTATTAAAAATAACAAGCATCTCAAAGAGTGATAATACCCACTATATGCACCCAGACCCAGGATAACACGAAAAAGAGAAAACTCTTATTTCCATCGTGGTCCTGATCAAAAACAAAAACAATAATAGGGCGGCATGACACCATGAAAGGCTTGTCCAAAGTTTTTTTTTAACAAGTTATCAAGATAAGAAAGCATGTTTTAAAGATTGACATCACAGTAATTAATTTATCACACGTTTAAAGCTATACATATCACAGTATTTGAATCACAGAAAGAGAGACAAGAAGTGTCTTTATTATTTAAAATATCTTTGATCATTTAATAAAACATGTTTAACTGCTTGCTTAAAAGGACTGTACTTTGATAATTTAATGACGTCCGCTGGAAGAGCGTTCCATAATTTGGAAGCATTATAACAAAATGATTTTGACCCAAAAGATTTAACTTTTGGAATACGATAGCCACGTTTTGAGCTTAGCCTTGTGTTGTGGTTATGGACAGAGGCTTGCGATACGAAAAAATGCTTCAGATATTCAGGTGCTATATCATTATCGATTTTAAAGATATGACACAACATTATTTGATCAACTCTGCTCTGGACAGGTAACCAGTTTATTGCTGAAAATGTTCCATAATAACTTTTGATCTTACATCTAGGTTAAAAATAAACCTAATTAACCTGTTTTGCGTAGTTTGTAACTTATTTTTATACACTGTAGTGAGACCATGAAACCATACTGAACAGGCGTAGTCGAAATGACACTGAATGAGAGAAGTAACCAAAAGTTTCTTAGTGTGTTGACATAAGAATTGTTTCTTGCGTAATAAGAACTTTAAGCGAGAGTTTGCCTTCTTTAAAACCGACTCTGCTAGTGAAGAAAAAGTTAAGGATTGGTCAATGGTGACACCTAAGTAATTCACCGAAGAAGATTGACTGATGGGCGTTCCATTACAAGATACGTAAAGAGATGGTTGGGACTTGGTTTCTGTCTGGAACCGGAAAGTATGGACTCGGACTCTGTTTTACCAAGATGTAAAGACAACTTATTGTCTACCAACCAATGGCTATAATTAAAAACTTGTTTGTACTTTTTTAACGTTTTGAAAATGAGTATAGTACCTAATAGATGTATACCCCCTTTTCTTACCTCCGTAAAAACACAACCCGCTGATATAAGAATAAAACTTTACAGAAATGTTCTTGGTGAAGGACATAAAACAAACAACAAATAATTGTAAGCGGCCAAGCTGTAATTTCAACGTTTAAGTTCCCCTAAGACAATGATTCAAAGACACTGGTAACAGATGTTTGATTTCAACTCATCTCATTATAAAATAGTTTTATGATTGGTCAATCGGTTTTGACAACAGCGATCTAAAAATTATGGCCATTCAGGCGAAAACAGACACCTTGGCACTTCGAAAAAAATCGTAGAGAAGGGGATTAAGTCCTGCAGAGGTCAGCTAGAATAAACATATAGTTAATATATTTTCAGAAACTGAATTGGTCATTTTTTTAGTAGCGGAAAGTCGAATAGAAGTGAAAAGCTACAATCATAGTCAGCCCACGCATAATGACCAAGGTCGCTCTTTTTCGCAATTTACGAAAAATAAAATTGCGTATTTGGTCACAATTGTTCACGAAAACTATCTAAGTCCAGTTAGCAGTTGTCAAGACATTTCGATGCCTGCATTATAAATACACAAGCCAATATCCATATGGAAATAGGGGTTGGGTTCTATAAAGAAAACCAGGTACAATCTATATCAGGCAAAGAAACGTCACGTTTTGCGTCTAAGTCAATTATTGCCAACTTGGGTAAATTAGCATTGTTTATTTAAGGAAACTCGTCTATGAAATATAGAGTAAATTGGTAAATGGCTACTATTTTAAGAAGAAACTAATTAACTATTCCGACCACTAAATAGGTATTCCATTACACAGAAAATTAAAACTTTCTGTTTTACGTATACAGTGGCAGAAATGGATGTTCTTAAAATACCCCATCGGACAATCAACTGTGAATAAATATCGTTCAATGGGAGAAGTATATAAAAATACATAATTCTTACATTCATCTGTTAACCTAGGAAAGATTGAATATTTATGCATATTCGAATTACAAGGAAAACAAATATTTTAAATATCTCGAGCAAATATAAGTTGATGGAATTAGAAATGCCCGTAACTTTATATACTCGATAGTCTGGTTTACCCATTGCAAATAAATCCTAATATTCGACGATAATTAAAGAGATTTCTTTTTGTTTTGTTTTTGTTTGTTTGTTCGTTTTTGAAAAATTGAAGACAAAAATATGCATTCTAATACAGGGTTAATTTTTTTGCATTAGCGAATGGAATTACACAATTACAAGACATAAGGGGATATTTGGAAGGGCGCCATTGAACACATGATCCAATGATAACACATTCGCACATACAAATACATAGAAACGAACAGCTATTGAACGAACTGATACTTGATATTAAAATAATGAGTAACCAAGAGGAAATAACAAGGCAATTATCGTTAATTGAAAAGGTAAATCAAACGGAAAGTATTTAAAGCTTCTTTGATGATGTGCATTGCAGAAAATTGGACCCTCGAATCGCAGGGGGGGGGGGGGGGGGAGGCGCCTGATATCATTTTGCCAATGGGAGAGCATGTAGGGAATTTATAGTAACCGTTACAAATATAGTTCCGTGTGAATGGACGCATTTTCATGAATACGTGTCTTACTTCGTGGGATGCAGCATGATTTAGTCTACCTCGAATTACCTATCGCATTAATTTTTTTCTGAAACATTTTTTTTTTTCAAAAAATCTGAAGACTTTCTACATAAATATGAAAATGGTATAGTGGAAGCATATTGACATGAACCTAACCTTTGCGATTTAAATGAATTAAATATCGGTCGTTTCCTTCCGGCAAAACACGACTTACCATCGGAATTCAATCGTAAAGTTGGGGTGCACGTGTTTGCTCTGGTAACCCGTAATCGCCCATGCTTTTCACTGTAACAGCGGTATTTGGTCAACTTCATGAACTAGTGAATCAATTCATAAATTGAGTTTCCTATTTCATAATATTTAGATGCGAAAGAGCGAAAAAAAAAATCATATTTCTTTAAATGCAATTTGTGATTTTGACTCGAAATCAAATGAAAACCCCTCTCACAGTCTCACACAAGCAGGAATGATTGTTTCTGAAAATGAACCGTCTGCTTCATACAAGTGTACAACTAAGTCCACACATACTTGTAATTTGTACAGTATAACGGAATGTCAATGCTTGATAGTCACGTGCCGAAGTATCTTCGGAATTGTATTCATGAGCCTAATAATTTATTCTGCATAAAGGTCAGGTTCAAGTTAATATGCGCTCGCTATATCTTTCATTCATACAAAAAGGAGAAACTCTTACTTCGCCACATAATTAGGTTTTCAAAACGTTTAAGATTTCATTTTTTTTTCTTTTCTTTGAGAGATTTCTTATCGGAAAAATCACATTTGGAATATATATAGTTGGGGACTCTGGAAGTGCACTGGCATGTTTTTGTCCCGGATCCCCACCCATCTACATTACCCTATCTTCAGTCTTTAGTAGCAATGCAAAGCATTTGATTTCGCATCCCGAATTTATATCACTGTATAGGTATTATGCATTGTACAATAACCTATTATATCAAATAAGATGAAAAGAATAATGGAACAAATGACCGTTTATCAGAACAAAGTTTCGCTATCGACCTTTAAAATCTAGATAGACTCCAAAAGCTTTTACAAATATGTCCAGAACTACAGTTAACAACATCGTAAAATTGACAAGGTGAGTGATTTTGGAATGATTCTGGAATGAAATTGAATGAGTGCGGGGGCGAGTTTTGAGTGAAATTAAATGCAGGTAAACCAATGTAGCTGATTTTGTTCAGGATGAACAAAATTAGCTATATGTATTACCTCCCTTTAATAAAATATGCATACAAATTATATAAATAGCTTCCTTTTCCCTCAAGAACCAATCAGAAGCTTAAAATTTCAATTATGTCATTGAAATCGCGATTTGATTATTGTTTGATTCAGTTTGAAGGTAGTTGGTTAATTTATATTTTTTAGTAATTTTGAGCGTTTATGAATGGTTTGAGTGAGTGTTTGTAATGAATGAATGGAGCGTTGAGTTAGCGATTTAGAATGGTTTTGATTGAGTTGAATGTCAACTTCACGGTGTAACTAACTGTATAGATATAGGGGGGGGGGGTGTTTTTGGATTTTAAATCATGTTTTTTAATAACTTTGGTACAAAATCTATGTTGTTGGTACTCATTGGAATCGTCTCCTCAGGACGATTCAAATGAGTACCAACAACATAGGGTTTAATTGAGATATAAATATTTTAACTGGCTTTACCCCCTCTTATCTGTGCCTATGTATTTGTTCGATATCCGATAAAAAAAAAGTGGTAGACGAGATTATCACAAAAGACCAGCGCGTGTCGTGATCAACTAATTACGTTATTTAGGAGACCGTAAAAGACAATGAACGGGTTGAAATTCACGTGACACAGTCTCATTAATAAAGATTTGTAAGTGTCGTAACGCAGAAACGCAGTAACTAATGCTTAAATTCATTATGTTGTTATATCGTTTCGGCTGCTACATGTAACCCGTTTTATGTCTTTTTCTCAGCAGACAACAAATGATGTCCAGAACATTTATTCAATGGTCCTTTTGCGAATCTTTAAAACGAGTATTCTTTAGTATAACTATGTAGTTATAGCAAGACTCTCACCGGCCGCAAGATAGGTTATATGTGAGTATGTACAGATAGAAGACTTGTCGTTACCTCGAATATATTCGGATCAAATGTGAAAGTTACTATTGCAAACCAACAAATATATTAAAGTACTGAAACAGCTGTAGACTTACAAGCGTTGTCTTCTTGCAGTTTTTTTTTTGCCAAATGGTCAGCATGCTAGCTATTAGCTGCAATATTGTAGCCATCTCTGCATTAGATAAAACGATTAAAACCACGTAAACTGATTGTAAATTGTACTCAGCTTTGCACGCAAATGCACGTGCAAAGCGGGGTAAAATTTTTGAATAGTTTGCACCGCTTTGTCATGCTGAACACGGGGCCTGTTTTGATAATGATGAATGCGAAATATGTGAAATATAAAGGATATATCACTTAATGATGACGACACCAACCTATCAAATCAAGGTAATATCATTGCAACTAGCTTACTTACTTTACAAGAAGACTCACTGTATGTAACAGATTTACATGAGAATTCCGTTGTATCTTTGAGTCGGAAGCAAATGAGTTATTGGACAAGATGCAACTATTATGTATTAAATTATATCATTTTGCCCTTGTTGCATAAATGATATACATTGGTAAAATAACAGATTTGTTCGGTGCTATTAAATTTTGGCTTCTTTTTCGAAATTTTGTTGTTCATACACCATTTTTGTCCATGTGGTTAAGTATACAGCACTTATAACGCATGCAGTAATTCAGTTCACGAACTATGAAAAGAGGAACACAATTTACAGATATCATACTTAATTTCATCAACACTTTCAACCATTACCTTATGTGGCCTGATTTGAGTGCAGTGAACTCCAAACAATGGAATCGTATTATATGACTGATAGATATTTAACACCATGATATATTTGCCAGACTTTTATTGGCGAAAATATATCTCGCGTCAACACGGTATTACTTGTGAATTTCCTGTGAAGCTTTTACAATTACAAATTTCTATATTTCAAGTTAATTATTCTTTATTTAATGCATGAGTGAGTACATGCTACTCAAATGAAATAAATGACAAAGAAAATTGATGTCTGGTATTTTTTGCATATCTTCACTAAATTAAATGTAATGTCTAGCGCCAGTAAAGATTTTTTGCCGAAAATAGAAAAGGTTTAAGCGAGGTACTCCAGAAAAGAATTAACACACATCTTGACGTCAACTTAAGCTAAGAACTTGTTGGCGTCGAAGCTAGGATCTATGCTATATTTGACGTCTCTAATGCCATTTTCAGGTATATCTATTCTTGTAAATATGTTATATCGTTTAATTAAAAACAAGAACACGATTGTCCACAAGCATAATCTTAAAATTTACCTTAATATTGACCATCAACCAAAGGTCATGGCCAATTTCAATTTTTCAAGTGACCTTCAGAATATTATTTTGACCTTGACTGATAGCCTCGACCTTGATATGAACTGAGAGCTGTCGTCATAAGCAATACACGTAAAAAATATGAAGGATGTATCACTTACCATTGCAAAGTGACGGCCAAGTTTTAATGTTACATTTTTTTATGGTACTGCTTATTTGACTTTGTAAATGACCATGACCTTGATTGATAACCTTGAAAGTAGTGTCTACAAATAGGTGTTCTCATAAATAATGTTATGTGTACTATGAAAGGCTCTATTACTTACCAATCAAAAGCAATAGCCAAAGATAACGGTTTTTTTACTTTGAAATAAAATGACCTTGTGAATATAACCTCGAGCTTGATTGAAAACCTTGACTATGGTATCTACTGAGAGCTGATGTCATAAGCAATACACATGTGAATATCAATACTGTAACACTAACCATTGCAAAGTAATGGTCAATGTTGAAGTTTTAATTTTAAACTTTTTTGACCTTGAACTTGACATTGACCTTGACTGATGGCTCCAGAAAGGTGTTGTCCCTGCAACAACCATGTGAAATATGGAGGATCTATCACCAATTAAAAGTAGTGAACACTGTTGGGGGGGGGGGGGGGGGGCTGACAAACGGACAAATTAACAGATAAAGCGTGTTTAAGGTTGCAATGGACAGCGGCCTCCCGACTCTATAATCCGGAAGTGGGTTTTCGTTTATTTTACGACTCTTTTTGCGCGTTGTTTAAAAATACCGGTTTTCTGAGACCAAGCTTATGGAAATAACGTTAATTTATGACGGTTAAATTTCGTAACTTAACTTCTTTTCAATATTTGCTATCAATTGAATGACTAGAACGTTGAATTTAACAATAAAAATACGTTATAAGTGTCATTGAATAAGGAGGTGTCACTATAAAATAGAGAAAAACTTTCTTATTTGCATGGAAAGGAATGCTGATATTTTTACGAATAGAAGGAAAAATATTGTTTTTAAACATATCGGAAAATGAGAAAAAATTATAGGGTAATTTCTTTAAAAAGAATGTTTTTTGTGGCATTTTCTCCCACTTAAAATTACAAAAACTACTGCATTTTTAACTTTTGAAGGCACATTATGCAAATTCAATTGATCAAAGAGAAATTTTCTAGGCAACATCCAATGAGTACATGAATAAGGTCTATCAACATTTGCGTGTTTTATAACTATCAGCTGGTTCAGGGTTTATACAAGACCTCAAAAGAAAATAAACATTTTACTAAAAAACGGCCATTTACACACAAGGGCAGATAACTCTAGCATGAAAACGAGCATGGAAAGGTACCTTCAAATATTCATATAATGCCTATACAATGTTAATCTACAACATATGTGAACAAGTAAAAAATTCATTTGGCGGGAAAAAATTACGCCACGTGTCCATTGCTACCTTAAGCTTCCTCGGAGACAAAAAGGTCTCTTTCAAACACACACCATCAAATAATATCATGAAAATATTTTATCAAATTAAATAAAATACTGGTTGTTTTGGACGATTTTAAAGTGTTTTTTAATGGTTTGAAAGAGCGTTTGGTATGAATGAAAGGAGCGCTAATCGAGCAATATAAAATGGTTCTAGTCGAGATAGATGTGAGTTTCCTACTGTACTTTGTTGTCAATTATTGCCATTCATAAAACTTTCTGACGGCTTACTTAGTCTGGCACGTTTTTTCATATACCTATGAGTCTGAAAGTAAAACTGATGACTTCCTGATTGAATAACAGGCGGCGTAACACCGATATGATCACGGAATCCTGGAATAAGCTGATATGCTGCAATTCTTTCATTATTCCAATAAAATCGAGTTAAACTTCCATTCAATTCATTTTCAATTTATTTGAAATACATGTTATTATGGGCGACAACTCTTACTGTCCTGCACAGCTTCTTTGGTTTAAATACAATGTCTGATACGTGTCAGCGAAGATCTTCTTTCGCTCCGTGGTTAGCGCATTGGACAAAAATTTAAATATCACTTGTCCGCGTAAGTCCAACACCGGCTTTCGTCAGTACAGCTTGTTCTTCAAATGGGGGCTCGTTCGGGGTAAGGCCATTTATGCCATTTATGTCGGCATTGTACCGACTTTGTTAGTACATGCAGCACATTACTGCCACGATAGGCTTATCGTCATTAATATATGATGATTCGTAAATGTGAGTGTGTTATGGGAGAATACTCCCGCTGTCCTGCACAGTTTCTTTGGTTTAAATACAATGTCTGACACCTGCGACAGCGAAGATCTTCTTGGGCTCAGTGGTTAGCGCATTGGACTTGTAAACCATTATTTCAATATTTCTTATCCGCGTGGGTTAAGATGGTGACGGTTTGTTTATAAGAACGTTAAGGCAAATCACCGTAAATGATGTTGGCGTTTATACACATATAGCTTTCCTTCCAAATCGAAAGTTACAAAATCATTACATCTGTGATGTAAGCGATTAACAAGGCATTTTAAGTATAAATCGAATTTCAAATACTGCAGTAGCAAAGTTATTTTGTGATATAAGACAAAAAAAGGCATTATGTGTGATCCGAATTTCAAATATTGTAGTAACGAAGTAATGAACTTTGAAAAGTATTATGAATTCCGAAATATTTCGGAACCATGATGGTACCACTACATTAAATCAGAATATTTCACCATGTTGAAAAACATCTTTAAACAAGTATAAGGTATGGATATCAATATTTCGTAAACCTTTATTACACACTTGTTCTTTGCGTAATCTACTTTAATTGAATTAAGCTGCACATAAAGACAATCCTCTCGAGAAATCAAAACTTTAGCTGTAAACTGAAAATTATACACTGTATTTCGACAACAGCATAACGTTAACAACGTTCAAAGAAAACTTCGTTCATGAGGTTTTCGCATATATTCTGAAGGTCCTTGCGAGCAGTGTTAATTGGCATTTGGCTCTATTATTTTGTAAATCAAAGACCAATAATGTTTCTTGGAGAAACATCTTATCTTATCTTATAAATGATTAAGATAGAGTTGACAAAAGAATCAGCTAAAACTTACACTGATTAGTGTCCTAGAGGTCATTTTGAAGATGTTGATACTCGCACGAGTTCAAGGCTGATGAAGTGTTAATGTCTTTTCCTAACAATACTTTGAATGTATCAAGGGCGGAGGCTTTTCTATTAAAAAATCGATGATTATTCTGATTTTTAAGTTGGAATGCGGAGCAATTCCAACTTAGATTTAACAAAACCGCAAAATGAACACAAGATAATTTCATTTCGGGTTTCTTGAGAACACATATCACGTGAACAGGATGTGAATACATTTCGGCCTATTTTGTATATCTCAGCTTGACAAAGACATACAGTTTATTTCATCAAAAAGGAATTATGCTGTACAATTGCACAACTATCATTCATGTATATTATTAACACGCTAATTTATGTTTTAAACGTTATTTATTGAAAATCGCGTACGAATATATTAGTATCACATGTTTGCATTACTATATTTGGAAATCATGTGATAAGTCAAGTCCAAAAAGGTCAGCAATTAACAATAGCACTAGCGAATCACGTGATCTGCTTATTTGGTAATGTCGCGATCTGTTTTCTCAGTTTTGTAGCAATAGCACAGACAATCACGTGATCTGCATATTTGGTAAGGTCGCGACATATTTTTTGTAGAATTATGTTATAGCTTGTTTTAAAGGTATCGTTTCTCTTTCTGAACGACCTTCTTTGACAAGGTGTTATATTGTAAATTCCTGTCTAAGCTACGAAATAGAAATCTTTTCTTAAAGTGATGATAAACTTTTAAAGTTAATAAATATTTTTGCAACATATTATCGTTTTTTCGTCATATTGCAGTTATCTACATGAATGTTTCATTGTAAAAACCCAATACTCATCCTCATAAACCCTTGCCACCATATCTTTAATTGAATTATGAATATCTTTGCCCAATTGCATTTATCACCAAGACAATTTGCCATTTGAAACAAACCCAACTAGTTCAACTTGTTTTCTTCACATTCTTACACATCAACACGTTTAAGAGCACCACCTTACAGTAAGTTACATCGTGAAATTGACATTCATCTCAATAAAAAAACCCATTCTTAATCGCTCACTCAGCGCTCCGTTGATTCATTCCAAACACTCACTGAAACCATTCAAAACCGCTCAAAGTTATTGGAAAATAAGATCAACATGTACATTCAAAATGAATTAAGCAAGAACTAATGCGCGATTTCCCCGACACAATTGAAATTGAAAGCGTCTGATTGGTTCTTGACGATATAGAAAGCTATTGGTTGAACTTTAATGCATATTTTATATAGGTTTTATATATAGCTAATTTTGTTCATCCTGAACAAACTAAGCGACACTGGATTCCCTCCCTAAAATTTCACTCAAAACTCGCTTCGTTCACTCATTCAACATCATGCCTAATTCATTCCAAAATCGTTCAACTTATCAATTTCACGATGTTATTAACTGTACCCAAACTCAGAAGTAGAGTAGCATAATATTGATTTCATCATGTCTGTCTCTCAGTCCATTGACCTTTTGCTTTCCACTAGATAAACGGAGAAGCAATTGACCTTCAATAACAAAACTTTACACAAATATTGCCTTTGACCCAAAGAAATGTCTTATTGTTTCGGGGTCATATATGTCACGGTCAACAGTAAATTTAAACAGTTAAGAGTTTCCACTCTAACTGAACAACCAATTGACCCAAATCATAAAACTTGTCAATGACCCGAGAAAGTACCCCATTTTGGAGTTAGAAAGGTCGAAATCGCAATTGAACTTCGTCCAAAAATTGTCTCATGAAGTAAAGACTTCCCTACGAAAATATCTTTTTTATCACGGACAAATCACTTGTTGAGGTCCACTTTGCGACACTTCTAATTAAAAATGTAATATATAACTCGAATGGAGCACAATTCATTTGAAAAATAATATTAAAATTGTTTTGAGTGAATAAGTGTTCCCCTGTGCGTCCATTAACGGCTGTATGGTCCGCATCATTTTCTTCTTTTTTAGCTCACCCGAGCACAACATGCTCAAGGAGAGCTTTTAGGATCATCCTGATTCCGTCGTCCGTCTTCAACTTTCTTAAGACTTCTTCTTCTCCTAAACCACTGGGCCAATTTAACTGAAATTTTGCCAGAATATGACCCTCTTCAAAATTATCGCTATATTCTAATTGGCCAATAAATATGGGAATGGCAGGGCGGGGCTTATTTTGAGCCCCTCCTGAACCACTGAGCAGATTTCAATCAAACTTTACAGGAATGTTCCTTTGATGACCCCTTCAAATATTGTTGGCAAAATTGTCATTAGCCCATAAATTTGGGCGTGGCAGGCCTGTATAGCGATTCAGAGGTTTAAGCGTCTCTCGTTGTTGAAATACATTGATTTATATACGCCCGTCAAAAGACGAGACGTATTATGTGATCACCGGTGGTGGGCGGGAGGCGTCAGCTTCGTTAGCTTGGGGTCACCATCTCTTGAACGCATTCCAACTTATCAGTACTTTCAGTACTTTGATTATCTTCGGTCAACATACAATGGAACTACCTTTCATTCATTGTGACCAACTGTAGTCATACGTTTCTAAAGGTAAATCCGTTGTTTACAAACGTCAAATGAACCCGATCTATATGTATAAACGTTTTGCTTACGTTACGCTATTGCAAGAAATTAATACAAGATGAAAACACTTGTTGCTAAAATGTTATAAAGGATAATTAAGCCAAGAAGGAGCGACTTGGTCATTTGCGTTAATATCGTCCCAGCTCATTTGGACTAGACAAGCAATACGTATATTGTTTTCATTCGAGGTGAATAATAATTGTTGAAATGCATTTTCTGTTGGGACAAAATCATCACGTGTGGGATAGTATTAACCCCTCTAATCTATTTTATACGTGATAAATATGGTAGACGGAGACTGGGAAATCAAATTAGCTAATGAACACCAGTTGTTCTGATATACATTTGTCCCCAGACTTTACCAGTGACATTTACGTCGTCATCTATATTTTTTAACAACCCGCTACCAGACGACAACAATTGGTACCGTGAAAGAGGTTGGCATACCATGTCTTATTTCAAAGAACACGTAATCTATGGGAAAATGTTTGTATTAAATTAGAAAGAAATTCTGTTGGCTTCCTAAAAACCAATTCATCGCAACTTAAACAAATCGTGCTTCTATAGATTCAACAAATAGTTTTCGCACATTCTCAACATTCTTTATTCTTTGTCCTAAAGTTTAAAACAAGAACATAGCTTTTATAACATGAATCATACGCCGATAGTAAAAAGTTGTAATGTGTATGTGTCCTAATAACGCAAGGCGCAGTGCTCTCTATTGAGTTGGAAGCTTCAATTTTTACAAGTTCATTGTATGTGTTACAACATCCCATCACTATTTAATGGGACCACTATAACTGTCAGATATTTAAGGACTAGGCTGATTGTACGTATAGCATTTATTATACATAGACTGAGACTTGGTTCCAGTCTATGGTTTAGGGTGAACAGATACTTTATGGGTATCCTGATTACTAAAGAGGCAAATTGTTTAATTATATCCATTGAGACGCGCGGAAACATGGAAGAAGTTTAAACGGAATTGATTATAACCATAAAAGGCAATAAGAGGGTCAAAGTATATGAAAGAACGTGTCAGAGTCCTTGTATAATGTAAACATAATTATTGTTTAGAATTCCTAATAAAATGTTGATCGAGTAAACACTATCATAGTTATAATAGAACTCCAACATAATAATGTCTATATTGATATTTCAGTTAAATATGCTTTTTCGAGGTAATAAGCCGGTCGAACCTGTTTAACCAAAATATGATAGACCAATGAAATTGACACTTTAGGACCGAAGTGCAATGGTGGTTTCCGACGTTTTACCACCATCTATGCCAATGTGATCGTTAGTCTGCGACTTTCAAAAAACGCCGTATGCACACTTCAGCTGACAACCAAGGATTTGCTATTTGTATAACATCAGTCATTCATTGTGTAATCTTAAAACACTTAAAATGCGTTACAATCTGCCTCGTCGGTGACTGGCCTTGCCTTCAACATGGACATATTCGCGAATTGTTTAAAAATGACACTCCGCTTTTCATGCTTACGTGCAAAGTATCAATTTTAAACGTGTTTGTAAACTGAAGTTATTTTTTCACAACATCGTGAAATTATCAGGGTGAATAATTTTAGAATGAATTTGGAATGATATTGAATGAGTGAGATGAGTGAGTTTTGAGTGAAATTAAAGGGAGGTAATCCAATATCGCTAATTTTGTTCAGGATGAACGAAATAAGCGATATTTATTACCTGCCTTCAGTAAAATATACATATAAAAGTTCTATAAATAGCTTCCCATTCCTTCTAGAAACAACCAGACAATTTTAATTGCAGTGACGGTGAAATCGCGATTTTATCAATCCAATTTTATCTTGAATATTGTTGTTGATCTCATTCTTTTAAATGATTAATTAGCGTTTTTAACGGTTCGAGTGAGTGTTTGGAATTAATGAATGGAGCGCTGATTGAGCGATTAAGAATGATTTTGGTATAGATGAATGTCAATTTCACGATGTAACTAACTGTAGGACTGGGTATGAAACGAGAGATCCATGGTTTAAACTTTGTTAAAATTCGCGGATGTTATGAGTATCTTTTAAATAGTGTTCTTTTAATTTTCCCTTTGGGAGACTACGTAATTTTAATTTTCATCAATACCCTAATCATAATGTATGAAAATAGGTAGCGAATTCTCCAATTAGTTTGATTACTTTATTTTATACCTCAATGAAAATATATAAATATTTATTTCTTATCATTTTCCTTCATCCAACAAAAGCCTGACAATTTTGGTTTGTTGGTTTGTTTTCAATTTTTACTTATTTCCAACAAAAGATAAAAGTTTTAAGTGACTTTGTTTGTTTTCAATGTTTTAATATTTTCCAATTACCATTCTTTCTACTCGAGGATAAAAGTGGTTTCAATCTAAAAATTTATTTCATGGAGGTGTGTAGCTATGTTTTACCGTATGAGTCCATGGATTTTTATAATTACAAAAAATAACTTTTGAAAATATTTCCTAGTTTTGTCTACAAAGGCAAGCGTTTGAATCGGTCAAAAGCTAAAAAAAAATCGGTCATACCTCTATGATCAAAGTGTTGAACATGTAGCTATTTAAAGCAACAAGTTTCAAAATTCTTTTATCACTCGACGAAATTAAATTCTACGAACACATGGAGCGCTCTTAGTATTTCACTTGTGTAGATTGTGCTTACATCTAGACCAGCCCTGAATTTTCGATGGCAAATCGATGAAAACTGTCTGCAAATTAAACCCAGCTTTGCACGCAAATGTGCATGCAAAGCAGGGTATAAATTGCCACCAGTTTGCAACGTTGTGTCATCATGAACTCTGGCTATGATATTTAACGGTGTCCGTGACAAATATAAACCAGGCTCTTCAGAGAAAGTTTGTATAGATTAAGTTACTTTAATATAAATGTCTACAGAGGTGAAGACATGTTGACCATTCCCTAAATAACGAAAACTCTGTACTTACGTTAAGAATCTCCCTGGTAACGTTATCATATCTGGACAGTTGGAAAACATATTTATATACAAGGCACTTTAATCAGCATACAAAACATATATGTGTATATTTAATATATTCCATAAGAGCGTCTAATGGGTCTGATATTGTTGGATACGGAAAAAAACACGCCTTTAAAAATGTCTACTTTTTAACTTGTTTTTCAACATTATCAAGTATCACTTGACAGTTAAAACAAAGTAATGGAGTCTATGGTGAATTTTGTACGAAAGACAACCACAACCCAAATGCTATCCATGGGCTACAAGCACATGAATGTAATTATCAACAATTACAAATAAACTCATAGTCAAGCTCAAGATACACATCCAAGAAATATTTTCAGCAGTTTCTCAAAGCGTATTTACAATGGTATTTTCATTAGAACTGTAGATGTTAGTTTCATAGCTGTACGCACGTAATCGCGGGTTTGTTTATCAAAAATGCGCTGACTAATTATTTTCCCGTATATTAAGTTCCCCAGTTAAATCACTGTGAGCTCGGTCACACACATGCCATCACCATGTGGAGGCGATTTTTATTTCCATGTATGGTAGAATATTGAACCTCTCCACCAATCGTTATCACATTACTGCAGTGGGAAGCGCCGTTACTAGAATGTAATGAAGGGCCATATTAGCGGGATTTTAAATTCACCGATACTCAATTAATGGGCCGTATGGTTGGCACACAATCGACAAGTAAACACCTATCTTTTTGTTTTCCCTTTTTAAGCTTGCAGCTTTTCTCCCATTTTTTCCAGATCTGAAATTCCCTTTTTCAAAATGTTTGGATTTAAACATTGTCGAGAAGGAGATACACTCAAACCTATATATTAATGTGACCCGTCACGCGAAAAGGGGCCATCTGGGTGTTTATTTTATTTTAGTATGAAACAGTGATACGCCTGAATATACTGACAGTCCTTTGAAACGTTCTTAGAAAGTTTCATGTCGCTTCATATATAACAAGCTTCCTCGGAAATCGAATTACCTACCACATTTTTTCGATAACACGCTTTTTTAATGTACTTATTTATCCTTTCTTTTTCTTTTTTAACACTGAATTTAAAAAGAAATACCTCATCCAACTGTGTGTTTTAAATTTACCAATTTAATTAATAATGAAACGTGTACAAAAAATCTAAACACAGGGTGCTGGTAATCAAAACATAGGGTACTGGTTACCTAGACATTGGGTACTGGTTATCTAAACATAGGGTACAGGTTAACTAAACATAGGGTACTGGTTATCTTAACATAGGGTACTGGTTATCTAAACATAGGTTACTGGTTATCTTAACATAGGGTACTGGTTATCTAAACATAGGGTACTGGTTGTCTAAACATAGGGTACTGGTTATCTAAACATAGAGAACTGGTTATCTAAACAAAGGGTACTGGTTATCTAAACACAGGGTACTGGTTATCTAAACATAGGGTACTAGTTATCTAAACAAAGGGTACTGGTTAACCCTGGTTATCTAAACATATGGTACTGGTTATCTAAACATAGGGTACTGGTTATCAAAACATAGGGTACTGGTTATCTAAACATAGGGTACTGGTTATCTAAACATAGGGTACTGGTTATCTAGACATAGGGTACTGGTTATCTAAATATATGGTACTGGTTATCTAAACATAGGGTACTGGTTATCTAAACATAGGGTACTGGTTAACCCTGGTTATCTAAACATAGGGTACTGGTTATCTAAACATAGGGTACTGGTTATCTAAACAAAGGGTACTAGTCAACCCGGGTTTTCTAAATATAGGGTACTGGTTAACCCTGGTTATCTAAACATAAGGTACTGGTTATCTAAACAAAGGTACTGGTTATCTAACATAGGGTACTGATTATCTAAACATAGGGTACTGGTTATCTAAACATAGGGTACTGGTTATCTAAATATAGGGTACTGGTTATAATCATTTTTGTAATACAGGAGGGTAGCCCCAGAAATTTGCCTTATTTTTGCAATATCTTAATCACCTAACATCCGGTGATCATGTAACATTTAGTAGGTGTAAAAAAAAAAATTACTTTTTTTGTAATTTTTAACGAGTTGTCCGTTAAATTCTTGAAAGTTTATTAATAACATTATTGCATTTAATGACTGTCGTGTCACTCCACAAATTGACACATTTCTTTTCGAGTAATTCTAATACCAAAATTATGACCAGGTTGGGGACACTAGCAGTGCACTGAAGTGTGTTTTGTCCCGGGTCCAAATCTGCATTACGCCGTCTTCAGTTTTAGCAATGAAATTTCCGAGCCGAATTTGTGTCACGGTATTGTGTTATGATTTATCTAATCCAATATGATAAAAATGAATCATGAAACATTAAACAAATGCCACTTTCCAGAAGAGCAATGTACTTCATTAGACTTTTAAATAAATAACACCAAAAAGATGCTACTAGTATTTCTGTCGATACCCAATACAAAAGAGATTGGCGAGATTATCACAAAGGACTTACGCGTGTCGTGATCAACTAATTACTTTATTTAGGAGACCGTAGAAGCCAATCAATGGATAGAAATTCACGTGACACAGTCTCGTTAGTACAGATTTGTATGTGCCGTAACGCAGTAACGCAGTAACGCAGTAACTAATGTTTCAATTCATTATGTAGTTATATTTTTTTCGTTAGCCATATTAACCCGTATTATATTTTTTTTCACAACAGGCAAAAAATTATGCCCGGAGCAATCGTTTAATGGTCCTTCCGCGAATCATTAAAACAAGAATTCATTTGAATTTGTAATTATTGAAAGTCGAACACCGGTCGCAAGATAAGTCATATATGCGTATGTATGGAGGTCAACGGCTTAAGTCGTTTCGTTAAATGGATCGGAACGAAAGCCAATTTAGAACCCAGATGTATATAAAAGTACTGATAAATTTGTAGACTAACATTAACTTCTTTCGGTGCGTTTTGCCAAATGCTCATCATGTTTATTATGAAATGGAGTATTGTAACCCTCTTTCTGGTATGAGGATAACTACAACAATAATCTATCAAAGGAGGGTTAATCTTGTACGATATTAGAACTAGCGTACTATTTACGATAAAGCAAATCTGTCTATATATAAGTTCTACAATAAAATTCTATTGCATCTTCTATCGTTTCGAATATTTGTTGTTAGCAAAACTTTTCTGATCGGTAGGTCAACTATACCGCATTAGTACCGGATGCAGTATTCCAGTTCACGAATTATGAGAAGGAGAACTTTCCAATTTACAGAAAATATACTAGTTATTGTCAACACATTCGCCCATTACCTACTATGACCTTATTTGAGTACAATGAACTCCAAACAATGGAATCATATTATATGACGTTGATAGGTATTTAAAACTATGTTATATATGCTAGACTGTTCATTGGTGAAAATATATCTCTCGTTAATACGATCTAAGTCGTGAATTTATTGATAAAGCTTTTACATTTACAAATATCTATATCTTAAGTTTAAAGGATAATATATTGAACGCATTCATAAGTGAGTATACGACTCAAGGTAAATTAATAGAAAAACGTCTGGTATTATTTGCATATTCTTATGAATGGAATTAGTATATGATCAGTGGAAATTACTTCGAGAACACTACAATAAACTGCAATGTGCAGCGCCAATAAAATATTTTGTCGAAAATAGAACAAGTATAAGCGAAAATGATCGTAACACACCTTCCCTTCATTCAGGATGGATAAAATGTTTGGCAACTATACTCTGCTTTTCGCGTACAAGGTGGGGTTTAACTGGCAAACATTTTGCACCTTTTTTTTCATCCTGAACACAGGTCTTGACCATACATGAAACTTAAAGAAAAAAGATTAGATTGACGTCAATTCTTATGCAAATCATTTTTATCATTTTACTTCAAAGCGCAAACAAGCACTCAGCTTAACAAGAGATATTTTAATAAAAACAACAACTCTTACTGGCCTTGGACACATTTGATAAGGACCAGCTTGATTTGCCTGGAGAGATACTTTGTCATTTGCTGTACAGTTATCCTGAATCGTTTTACTTTGTTCTTATTTGTTTCCATTCGTGTTACAACCGGACGGCTAGGGCCCCTACCTAACGTATCACGTTATTTCATATACCTATAAGCCGTTATGTTGAACTTTTGACTTCCCGCTCAAATAGCAGACGGCCTTACACCGATGAGACTACGGAAGCGTCAGATAAGCTGATATGTTTTGATTCCGTGACTATTCCAGTATAATAAGTTTAACTTCAATTCGTTTTTTTTTTTTTTAGTTTATTTGATGCATACTTATGGACCGCTACATCGGAAAACAAAACAAAAACGTAATACACAAAAACCAGAAGAACAGAATCATTAAAAGGGATAATTTAGGAAGATATTTTTAAGTTCGCTTAGATTATGAGATCGGGGACCCCTAGAAGAATTTTATAGAGATAGCGAGAAAAGTATAGGTAAATTATATTTATATTGAGCTAAGGTTCACTCAGCTTTCTCCCTTACATTTGTAAGGAAAAAAGTGGAATAAAGGAAACGTTGGAAATGGTGGATCCTAACCGAATGAACTTCTAAATTTTATGAATATCAAAGGATACTGAAACCTCTTGCTTGGGGTAATGTGTTTCCCCCCTTTTTTATTCTTTTTTCATTTATTTCTTTTATCTATTATTTATTTATTTATTTTAGGGGGTCATGGACCACTGTTAGTATCGAGCCCAGGTAAGAAATAAAATCCTGAGATATACGCCTTTAGAAAAGCTAGAATAGCAAATGTCACGAATACAGAAGTCATACATATTCAAAGTGGATAGGACATATTAATTACTTACAGGTTAACAGAGAAGGTAAGTCCGGGATTGAAAGAATGTAGATGACAACGAGATACTGCTATTCTATGTGAGTAAGCGTGGTTGACAAAAGAAATATGCCTAAAAGACAAATCAAAAAGATAAATAATATCAAATACTGTAGTAGCAAAATTGACTTGTGATATTAACTATTAGAGAAGCATTTCAAGGTCAAATCGATTTTTTGAATATTGTAGTAGAAAGAATATCTTGTTATATGAGCCATTGGAAAGGTATTTTAAGCTTAAATCGAATTTCAAATAATGTAATTGCAAAATATCTTATGATATAAGCCACTAGAAAAGCATTTAAAGTGTTAGCCAAATTTGAAATATTAAATAAGAAAAAAAATATCTTGTGATATAAGCCATTAGACAGGCATTTTATGTGTTAATCGAAATTCAATTATAGTAGCAGCAAAAATACCTTGTGATATAAGCACATAGAAAGTATCATTTGAGAGTAGATCAATTTTCAAATATTGTTATAACATTAAACTGATTTCATGAAACAAGCCCTTAGATTATTACTTTTTAGACTTTTTCGCGGCTTTTAACATGCATGCAAAAATGTTCACGATTTCGCTAGCCACCTTTTTTTTCTTTTTTTAGTTGCTTTTAACGTTGCTCTCCGCTTACGACACAGTCATAGCGTTAGGTTTTAAATACACGGTATTCTTATTAGAATGAACAAAACTTAAGCCAGTATATATCACCATGTTAAAAAAATCTTTAAAAACGATAAGATACAGATATCTCTAGCTCGTTACTTTCAGTAACACACTTATTCTTTGCGAAAATTAAGCTAATTTAATTAAACTGCACATAACGACAGTCCCCTCGAGAAATCAAAACTATAGCTATAAACATTAAATTATACACTGAATTTGGACTACAAAATGCTTTGGTAAATTTTTCAGTTTCAAATGGAATAACGTTGAAGGAAAACTCGGTTTCTCGCTTTTCTCTATAGGCTTTTGTGAGCAGTGTTGGTTGGTATTTTGCTCTATTTTTTGTTTTAAACCAAAGACTCGAGTTGCGTGGAAGAACAATCTTATCTTCTTAATGGCTAAGACAAAATTTACAAAAGAATCAGCTTGCATTGATTCGTCTTCTTGAGGTCTCATTGAAGCTGTCAATACCCGCAAGAGTTCTGGGCAGGTGATGTGTTCAGGGATTTTTGTAACGTATTTTCCATGTATTAAGAAGGTTGGGTGCTTTCTTTTTCAAGAAGCGAGAGTTTACTTGAATTTTTCTTTGGTCATCGTATTCTACATGAGAACTACCTTTCATTCATTGTACTCAACCGGTATCCAACGTTTCTACATATAAATCCGTTATTCGACACGTCAAAAATAAAAAGAATTTATATTTGGGAAACTTAAAGATTGCTCCATACATCAATTTACATTGTATAAAGCGTTGCAAAATTGATATTACAGATAATTAAGGTCAGAAAGAGAAACTCGATCATTTGCATTTATATAGTCCCAGATGAGTTGGACTACACAAGCGATACGAGATACTGCTATTCTATGTGAGTAAGCGTGGTTGAAAAAAGAAATATGCCTAAAAGACAAATCATAAAGATAAATGATATCAAATACTGTAGTGGCAAAATTACCTTGTGATATTAACCATTAGAGAGGCATTTGAAACAGCAAATCCAATTTTTGAATATTGTAGTAGAAAAAATATATTGTTATATGAGCCATTGGAAAGGCACTTTAAGCTTAAATCGAATTTCAAATAATGTAATTGCAAAATATCTTGTGATATAAGCCACTAGAAAAGCATTTAAAGTGTTAGCCATATTTGAAATATTGTATTAGAAAAAATTATCCTGTGATATAAGCCATTAGAAAGGCATTTTATGCGTTAATCGAAATTCAATTATAGTAGCAGCAAAAATACCTTGTGATATAAGCATATAGAAAGTATCTTTTGCTAGTAGATCAATTTTCAAATATTGTTATACATAAAACCGATTCCATGAAACAATAGATTATTACTATATAGACTTTTCTGCGGCTTTTAACATGCATGCATGATTTTGCTAGCCACCTTTCTTATTTTTTTTTTTTTTTTTTTTTTTTTTTTTTTGTTGAAATTATACACAGTATTTGGAATACAAAAGCTTTGGTACATTTTTCAGTTTCAAATGGAATAACGTTAAAGGAAAACTCGGTTTATGTTGGTTTCTCGCTTTTCTCTATAGGCCTTTGTGGACAGTGTTGGTTGGTATTTTGCTCTATTTTTGTTTAAACCAAAGACTCGAGTTGCGTTGAGGAACAATCTGATCTTCTAAATGGCCAAGCCAGAATTTACAAAAGAATCAGCTAAAACTTACATTGAAGTCTCAGTGAAGATGTCAATACCCGCAAGAGTTTCTGGGCAGGTGATGTGTTAAGGAATTTTTGTAACTTTTTTCCATGTATCAAGACGGTTGGTTGCTTTCTTTTTCAAGAAGCGAGAGTATACTTGAATTTTTCTTTGGTCATCGTATTCTACATGAAAACTACCTTTCATTCATTGTACTCAACCGGTATCCAACGTTTCTACATATAAATCCGTTGATTCGACACGTCAAACAAAAAAGAATTTATGTTTGGAAAACTTAAAGATTGCTCCATACATCAATTTACATTGTAAAAAGCGTTGCAAAATTGATATTACAGATAATCAAGGTCAGAAGGAGAGACTCGATCATTTGCATTTATATAGTCCCAGATGAGTTGGACTACACAAGCGATGCCTATATTGATTTTCATTCAAGTGTATAATAATTGTTGAAATGCATTTATTGTTGGGACAAAATCATAACGTGTGGTATAGTATTAATCCCCCTAATCTACGTGATAAACATGGTAGACCGAGACTGGGAAATCAAATTAGCTAATGAACGCCAGTTGTTCTGATAAACATTTGTCCCCAGACTTTACCGGTGACATTTACGTCGTCATTTATATTCTTTATCAACCCGCTTCCAGACGACAACAATTGGTCCCATGAAAGAGGTTGGCATACCATGACATATATCAAAGAACACGTAATCTATGGAAAAATGTGTGTATCAAATTAGAAAGAAATTCTGTTGGCTTCCTAAAAACTGATTCATCGCAATTTAAACAAATCGTGTTGCTATAGATTCAACAAATAGTTTTCGCACATTCTCAACACTTTTTTCTTATTTTTTTGTCCTGAAGTTTAAAACAAGAAAATAGCTTTTATAACATGAATCATACGCCGATTGTAAAAAGTTGTAATGTGTAGGTGTCCTAATAACGAAAGGCGCGGTGCTCTCTATTAAGTTGGAAGCTTCATTTTTTACAAGTACATTGTATGTGTGACAACATCTCATCACTATTTAATGGGACCACTATAACTGTCAGTTACTTAAGGACTAGGCTGATTGTACGTATAGCATCTATTATACATAGACAGAGACTTAGTTCCAGTCTATGTTTTTGGGTGAACAGATACTTTATGGGTACAGTGAATACTAAAGAGGCAAATTTACTAGGTCTTAATTGTTTAATTATGTCAGTATAACAACGACTTTTTGTATGGGTTGACAACTATCCATCGAGACGCGCGGATACATGGAAGAAGTTTAAACGGAATTGATTATAACCATAAAAGGCAATAAGAGGGTCAAAGTATGTGAAAGAACGTGTCAGAGTCCTTGTATAATGTAAACATAATTATTGTTTAGAATTCCTAATATAATGTTGATCAAGTAAACACTATCATAGTTATTATAGAACTCAGCATAATAATGTCTATATTGATATTACAATTCAATTTGCTTTTTTCGAGGTAATTAGCCAATCGAACCTGTCTAACCAAAATGTGATAGACCAATGAATAGAACTGAAGTGCAATGGTGGTTTTCGACGTTTTACCACCATCTATGCCAATGTGATCGTTAGTCTGCGACTTTCATAAAACGCCGTATGCACACTTAAGCTGAAAACCAAGGATTTGCTATTTGTATAACATCAGTCATTCATTGTGTAATCTTAAAGAACTAAAATGCATTACAATCTGCCTTTTCGGTGACTGGCCTTGCCTTCAACATGGACATATTCGCGAATTATTTAAAATTTGTACCCCGCTTTGCATGCTTACGATGTTTCACGATGTTACTAACTGTAGGACTGGGTATGGAACGAGAGATTCATGGTTTAAACTTTGTTAAAATTTGCGGATGTTATGAGTGTCTTTTAAATACTGTTAGTTTAATTTTCCCTTTGGGAGATTACTTTATTTTAATTTTCATCAAAACCCTAATCATATAATCATAATGAGTGAAAATAGGAAGCGAATTTTTCAAAAAGTTTGATTACTTTATTTTATACCTCAATGAAAACAATATAAATATTTATTTCTTATCATTTTCCTTCATCCAACAAAAGACAGACAATTTTCGTTTGTTGGTTTGTTTTCAATTTTTTACTCATTTCCAACAAAAGATAAAAGTTTTAAGTGACTTTGTTTGTTTTCAATGTTTCACTATTTTCCAATTACCATTCTTTCTACGCAAGGATAAAGGTGGTTTCAATCTGATAATTTATTTCATGGAGGTGTGTAGCTATTTTTTACCATATGAGTCAATGGATTTTTATAATTACAAAAAATTACGTTTGAAAATATTTCCTAGTTTTGTCTACCAAGGCAAGCGTTTGGATCGGTCAAAAGCTTAAAAAAAATCGGTCATACCACTTTGATAAAAATTTTGAACAGACAGCTATTTAAAGCAAAGTTTCAAAGTTCTTTTATCACTCGACGAAATTAAATTCTACGAACACATGAAGCGCTCTTAGTATTTCGCGTGTTTAGATAGTGCCGAGATATGCTTTCATGTAGACCAGCCCTGCATTTTCGATGGCAAATCGATGCAAACTGTTTGCAAATTAAACCCTGCTTTGCACGCAAATGGGCGTGCAAAGCAGGATATAATTTGCCACCAGTTTGCAACGTTTTGTCATCATGAACGCTGGGTATGATATAGAACGCCGTCCGTGACAAATATAAACCAGGCTCTAGAAAGGTGGAGACATGATGACCATTCCCTGAATAATCAAGACTGTGTACTTACGTTAAAAATCTCCCTGGTAACGTTATCATATCTGGACAGTTGGAAAACATATTTATATACAAGGCACTTTAATCAGCATACAAAACATTTATGTGTATATTTAATAAATTCCATAAGAGCGTCTAATGCGTCTGATATTGTTGAATACGGAAAATCACGCCTTTGAAAATATCTACTTTTTGACTTGTTTTTCAACATAATCAAGTATCACTGGCCAGTTAAACAAATAAAAGCCATGGCGCCTTTGTTGAATTTCGTAAGAAAGATAACCAGACCCTAAATGCTATGGGCTGCAAGCATATGCATGAAATTATTAACAATTACAAATAAACTCCGAGTCAAGCTCAAGATCAGCATACACATCCATGAAATATATTCAACGGTTTCTCAAAGCGTATTTACAATACTCAGTTTCATAGCCTTACGCACGTGTTCGCGTGTTTGAAATAACATGCGCTGAGTGATTATTTTCCCGTATATTAAGTTCCCTAGTTAAATCACTGCGAGCTCGGTCACACACATGCCATCACCATGTGGAGTCGATTTTATTTCCATGTATGGTAGAATATTGAACCTCTCCACCAATCGTTATCACATTACAGCAGTGGGAAGCGCCGTTACTAGAATGTAATGAAGGGCCATATTAGCGGGATTTTAAATTCACCGATACTCAATTTATCGGCCGTATGGTTGGCACACAATCGACAAGTATACACCTATCTTTTTGTATATCCTTTTTAAGCTTGCAGCTTTTCTCCCATTTTTTCCAGATCTGAAATTCCCCTTTCCAAATGTTAGGATTTATACATTGTCAAGAAGGAGATACACTCAAAACTATAAATTAATGTGATCCATCTCGCGAAAAGGGGCCATCTGGGTAGTGCGTAAGATGTCGACCCTAGTCAGAATGCGCAGATTGCGCAGTCTGACTAGGGTCGAAACTTTTCGCAGCTTGCTTATTTTCTGAATTCGCGGGTTCGAGCCAAAACAACAAAGGGATGTATTAATCAGCTAGGCATTTTAAAGAAACCCCAATCTACTTATTGTAATTTTTTTTGCGTCGGGTTCAAGTTCTCATAGGGAACACCCTTGCCAAGTTTCAAATTGGCCCATTTGCCTCGGAGAAATAGTCAGAGCTTTCTGATCATTTTATGAATAAGGTAAACCAATGACATTTTTGACAAGTTTCGTTCAATAGGAAGAATGGATAAGAAGAAGAATTTCAAAGTTTTTCAACTGATTTTTACCATCACTCTACCACACCCACTACGATGGGCCTAGCAAATTTGCACTTAAACGTATGAGAAGGGTCACTGAAAGAACCATCTTACCAAGTCTGATTCAAATTGGCTTATCAGTTATTGAGTAGACCTCTTAAATATTTCTTAGTAAACGTTAGACCATCCTGCCACGTGAAAAAATGTATGAATAGAATCAATCAAGTAACATTCTACCAAGTTTTATAACAAGAGGCCCAAGAGGGCCTGTATCGCTCCACTGGCTTAAAAATCTCAAGTTTTGAAAGAGAGATATTGAAAATAGAAGGTAATGAAAGTAACCAGCATTCAGAAGGAATTCCGACTTTTTTTAAGTTGAAACTGGCTTATGAAGGGGTGAACTTATTTAACTAATATGTAAAGTTAGAAGGAAAACACGTTGTGTTTGTGAAACACGAATGCCTCCGTAACGGCATTTTTTTCAAAGTTTGACCTTGACAGATGACCTTGACCTTGTCACATGACCTTGACTTTGGTACCAGCTGATGCGGATCATTGAGATCTATCATCATGCCAAATATTAGCTTTGTATCTTGAATAGGCTTGAAGATATTGGCAAGGTTAAGTTTGGTTGAGTTTTCGGACAGACGGACGGACAGACAGACGGACGGACAGACAAACAGACAGACGGACATGAGTAAAACAATATGCCCCCTATCTATCGATGCGGGGGCATAAAAACTATTTTGATATATCTTTCAAACAAGAGGACCAGAATGGCCCTAAACAACTCAACTGAATTTTATTGATCAAGTGGATCTTATCCAATCAAAATTTCAGGAATAATTTTTGAAGAGGGTCATCCAAGGAATATTCTAGCACAGTCTCATTGAAATAGATCCAAAGGCTCATGAGAAGATATCTTTCCAAGATTTCAGACTCAAATAAGCCATGCCTTGCCACGCCCATATTTGGGTGTCAATCAAAATTTCTTGAAAAACTTTCGAAGAGAGTCACCCAAGGAACATTCTGTTAAAGTATCATTGAAATTGCTCCAATGGCTCAAGAGAGGATGTCTTTCAAAGATTTTGGCTCAAAATAAGCCCATATTTTGGGGTTTATCCAAATTTCTTGAGAAACTTTGGAAAAGGGTCACCACAGGAACATTCTGGTAAAGTCACATTGAAATCCATCCAGTGGTTCAGAAAGAGATGTCATTCAAAGATTTTGGGGTCAAAATAAGCCCCGCCCTGCCACGCCCATTTTTTGGGTTCAATCCAAAATTTCTTGAACAACTTTAGAAGAGGGTCACCCAAGGTATATTCTGGTAAAGTTTCATTGAAATCAGCCCAATGGTTCAGGAGAAGATGATGTTCAAAGATTTCGGGGTCAAAATAAGCCCCACCCTGCCACGCCCATATTTGGGGGGGGGGGGGCTATCCAAATTTCTTGCACAACTTTGGAAGAGAGTCACCCAAGGAAGATTCTGGTAAAGTTTCATTGAAATCAGCCCAATCATTCAGGAGGAGATGTCGATCAAAGATTTTGGGGTCAAAATAAGCCCCGCCCTGCCAAGCCCATATAAGGGGATCAATCCCAATTTCTTGAACAACTTTAAAAGAGGGTCACCCAAGGAACATTCTGGTAATGTTGCGTTGAAATCAGCCCGATGGTTCACGAGGAGATGTCGTTTAAAGATTTCGGGGTCAAAATAAGCCCTACCCTGTCACGCCCATATTTTGGGGTCAATCCAAATTTCTTGAACAACTTAAGAAGAGGGTCACCCAAGGAACATTCTGGTAAAGTTTCATTGAAATTGGCCCAATGGTTCAGGAGGAGATGTCGTTCAAAGATTTCGGGGTCAAAATAATCCCCGCTCTGCCACGCCCATATTTGGGGGTCAATCCAAATTTCTTGAACAACTTTTAAAAGAGGGTCACCCAAGGAACATTCTGGCCAAGCTTCGTCAAAATACACCCATTGGTTTAGGAGGAGAAGATGTTTAAAGAAAAGTTTACGCACGCACGCACGGACGCACGGACACAACGCCATGACAATAGCTCGCTGGCCTTCGGCCAGTGGAGCTTAAAATTGGTCCAGTAGCTTTGAAGACAATTGTCTCTTGCACGGTCATGCTTACTTATGACTGACACAACGCCATGACAATCGCTCCTTTGCCTTTGACAAACATAGATTAACTTTGAGACGGTCGCAATTTAGCGTCTCAAGAATTTCTTATATGAAAAGAAATAAAAAAAAACATTCAGTCTTACCATCTTTTTATGGCAAATAAGATGTGTATGATGGCAAATTTGCTCTATTCACTTATATTTGAATCCTTCGTTTAATCTGATATTTTGTACGTAAAATAAGAATAAATTTGTGTTAAAAACCATATGGTCCTATTTCCTGTGTATCTCGATGGAGTCATGCCTTTTTCAAGAACGACCTTCATTATGGCCTTACAATAAATCTGATAAACTTTAGACAAACTTGTGGACTTACTTAGGTAAACCAGAAAATGCTTCATAGTAAATCCATACGACCCATTTACCGTGCATTCCCACATACCCATCCCAATTCCATTAAGACCCTACAGCAATCTTATGAAAGTTTCAAAGATTCCGATAATAAATGTGTTCTTCTAGAATATTTCATGTGAGAATCCACAATGCTCATTTTCCTTTGTAGCTCCAACGGGTCTACCTCATTTTCTAAAGGAAGAGATTCTTTGTTACCCTACAACTGCAGGCTCGGAAACTCATTGAGCTGTCAATCCAGGGTCGAGAGTTCGAACCTCGGCCCGGCCAACAATCATCCGCCATTTGATAAAAGTCAGTGTGAAACAAGTTTTATGTCACCCTTAAATGATAAGTGCAGTTAACAACATCGTGGAATTAACAAAGTGAATGATTTCTGAATGATTTTGGAATGAAATTGAATGAGTGCGATGAGTAACTTTTGAGTTAAATTAAAGGGAGGTAATTCAATATTGCTACTTTTGTTCAGAATGTACCCCAATTTCGTCTTCAATTTTTATCCAGTGTCAAGCACCTGATATGGTTGAGCGTAGGCACGTGGTGATATATTAGCTTTACTAGACGAGATGAGTTTACTGTTGTTTACCATACGAACAATTACTAATTCGACGATGACGCAATAGTTATGAAAATACCCTAGGTAGCCAAAAACAACTGTATGTGTCTCTAAAGAAATTAGGAAACAAAAATATTGCAATAAGGAAAACTCACGGAAATTTGATAATAGCAAAAAGATTGTAATAAGGACGGAAATTAAACAGAATATTAATAATAGCAAGTATCCTAGCACCAAAGATCAAATTATATCTAGGCTTTTGTTAACCTACATTTTCATTTAAGATATCGGACCACCGGATAAAAAAAGTGAGTTAAAAATTATGATATCAACAATTTTAGATATTTACCTTTGTAAATTATCCAAGTAAAATGGAAGATCAAACAAACAAACTACTAATGAATTGTGAATTAAGTTCCTGTCATTTTAGAATTCTTTGAACTATACTAGGTTTAATTAACTAAGAAACAAATGGCTTGCAGGCGATGGCTTATTGATAGGGTCGTCTGAGACATAGCAAATGGTTTCAATTACCTCAAGAATTGGATTTGAACAACATGTTTTTTAAGTAATTGTAACGAATTGGTTGCATAAACTGGTGTATTCCATTACCTGCCTAACCTGCTCACCTGACGAATAAGTCTTGGATTGTTTGTTTGGATAGTGTTTTACACCGCTTTCAACATTTTTTTTTCAGTTATATCGCGGCGGCTTGAGCACCTTACAATGGTTTCCTGGTATTTCTCTCACCAGTACAACCATCACACCCTTTCCCTTTGTTTTGTAATTGTTATACCTGGGTAAAAGTAAAATATTGTTTTGGTCTTATCATTCACTGAAAGGGTCATTATACCGCCATAATTAGCATATCAACAACAAATTACCTCCCTTTAATTCATCCCATTCTAAGGTTTATACAAAACCAAAATGTAATATACAAGGCCAGTAAAAGAGAAACATTTAAAGAATTCATTTAGGTAGATATCTTTATTATGGCGTAAATTATGAGAACGTTATGAAATGTAGCCCTCTTTCAAATTAAAAGTTACAAAACAATTGTTTTAGTGGAACACATTTTCTTTACCTAGGGATTTCATCATGAAATGCATTCCTTTAATTTTACTTTTGTAGGTTTGAGACTCAACCTACTCATAAACAGTGCCAACAAAAATGATTATTTTTATCATCTTATTCAAACATAATCATAAAGTGCAAATACATGTATTCACAGAAATGTAACATATTCAAAAAAGGAAAGAATACAGAAGAAATACAGCACTAAAAATGGCATAATTTGTAAATTAACGCCTTTGCCATTTCAATTCTGTATTTCTGAATGATTAACTTTGTTGATACTATTAATGCGTAGACATTTGATACAGAAAATGTGAGTAACAAACTCGCGAAAGTGAGACAAAATTTGGGCAAACACTTTCAGAAAATTATGCGCTGTAGAAATGAAATCTATCTTGTGATATCAGCCATTCGAAAGGTATTTTTTTAGAGTGTAAACCGAATTTGAAATATTGAAGTAGGAAAAATATTTTGTGATATAAGCGATAAGAAAGATCAATTTTCAAATGTTGTAGCAAATATATTTTTGTGATATAAGCCTTTAGATTATTACTTCAAGTTAATAGATTTTGCCAGAGCTATTTACTTGAATGCATCAGTTTTCACGATCTCGCTAGACATTTTTTCAGTTGCTTATAATGTTGCTCCCCGCTTACGACACAACCAAAGCGTTAGTTTTAATTACACTATTTTGTTATTAGAATAAACAAAACTTAAGTAAGTGTACGAGTAATGGTTCCGTAACGTTACGGAAGTAGGGAACTTTAACAGTCTTGACCGAGGTTTCCTGGTGATTTTATTTGGAAACCTCGATTACTATTGTGAAGGATCATGAATTCCAAAATATAGCGGAACCATGACGATACCACTATATTAAATCAGAATATATCATCATGTTAAAAAATTCTTTAAAAACGATACGGTAAATATATCACCTTTTTGTAACTTTCAGTTACACACTTGTTATTTGCGTAAATTACTTTAATTTGATTAAGCTGCACATAAAGACAACCCTCTCGAGAAATCAAAACTTAAGCTGTAAACATGAAATTATACACTATATTTTTGATAGCAAAATGGAATAACGTTCAAAGAATTCTTGGTTCATGTGGAGGTTTTCGCATATCTTATAAAAGTCCTTGCGAGTAGTGTTTATTGACATTTGGCTCGATTATTCTGTAAATCAAAGACTATTGGAGAAATAATCTTGTCTTATATATGACTAAGAATTGACAAAAGAATAAGCTAAAACTTGCACTGATTGTGGCCTTGATGTCTTATTGAAGATGTCGATACTTACAAGAGATCTGGGCAGGTGAAGTGCTAATGACTTTTCCTAACAATACTTCTATGCATCAAGGGGAGGGGGGCTCATCTTTTCCAAGAACCGAGAGTTATTCTGAATTTATCTTTGTTTAACATATTCTAAATGAAAACAAAACTGCATTAATTGCGACCATCTTTTATCAAATGTCTCTACCTATAAATAAGTTTTTCCCACATGTCAAAAAAACGGATTTATATTTTATTAGAATAGTTTTTCTACTATTGACAGAAATCAAAGTAAGGTGAAAAAATTCCAAATTGCTATTAAAGATAACTACGGTCAGAAGGGAAGACTAGACCAACTGTGTTTCGTTTGCATTTACCAGTTAAGCTGTACTTGGCAAACAAAGCGTATATTGCTTTTCGTTCGAGCGTATAACAATTATTAAAATGCATTTATAGTTGGGACACGATGATCACGTGTGGGATAGTATTATTAAAATATTTCGACTGTACTAATACCATATCATATTGTTTGTAGATTACTGAGATGAAGATCTGTAAAGATCAAATCTGTTCAATAAAGAATCTTGAATCTTGAATTAACCTCCCTAATCTATTCTATACGTGATAAATATGGTAGACCGAGACTGGGAAATCAAATTAGCTAATGAACGCCAGTTGATCTGATATATATTTGTCCCCACACTACACCATGACATTTACGTCGTCATCTATAGGCCTATTATATAGTAACTCACTTCCAGACAACATAGATTGCTCACGTAAAAGAGGTTGGCATACAGTCAATAACATCGTGGAATTCGCAATGTTGATGCTTTTGGAATAATTTTTGAATAGTATTAAATGAGTTGGAGGAGCGAGTTTTGGATGAAAGTAAGGGAAGGTAAAACAATATCAATAATTTCATCCAATCGGACGAAATAAGCGAAAATTTATTACATCCCTAAACAAGAGCTTCGCAGAGCGGCGCATATACATGTACGCCCGAAGGGGCTTGTCAGTAACCTTGGCTTGTCAGTAGCGTGAGCTTGAATGATAGCTAAAAATATTGCAAACAGACAGACGGACAACTGATGCCATAACATTTAAATAAGAAAATATATTTAGTTCTTAGCACAAAAAGACAACCTACAGAGTCATAATGGCAAGTTTCCTTTCATTCCAATCCATAATGTAGGAGAAAATGAGCCGACAAGAAATTTTGTTTTGTATCAACTCAAGGGCAGATAATCCAAGATAACTCTAGAATAACTGGATCACTTTGAATTGAAAAGTTTTACGCAAAACTAGACATCATAGAGAGTAATTGTGTCTAGTTTCAGCTCATTTCAATTGATAGTTAAGGAGGAGTTGCACACAAAAAACAGTGATTTTCTTTTAATTCAAGATTTCTCAGAATTGACTGGAGCGATTTGAATTTAAAAGGTCTTATGAACAACTAGACATCATAGGGAGTAAATGTGTCTAGTTTCAGCTCATTCCCATTGATAGTTTAGGAGGAGTTGCGCACAAAATAACAGTGATTTTCGTTAAATTCATGGCAGATAATTCAAGATTTCTCAGGTATGACCGGAGCAATTTGAATTTCAAAGGTCTAATGCACAACTAGACATCATAGGGAGTAATTGTGTATAATTTTAGCTTATTCCCATTGATAGTTTAGGAGGAGTTGCGCACACAAAAAACAGTGATTTTCATTATATTAAAGGGCAGATAATTCAAGATTTCTCAAGAATGACTGGAGCGATTTGAATTTCAAAGGTCTTGTGCACAACTAGACATCATAGGGAGTAATTGTTTGTAGTTTCAGCTTATTCCTATTGATAGTTTAGGAGGAGTTGCTCACACAAAAAACAGTGATTTTTGTTTTATTAAAGGGCAGATAATTCAAGATTTCTCAGGAATGACTGGAGCGATTTGAATTTCAAAGGTCTTATGCACAACTAGACATCATAGGGAGTAATTGCGTGTAGTTTCAGCTTATTCCCATTGATAGTTTAGGAGGAGTCGCGCACACAAAAAATTGCTAACGGACGGACAGACGGACGGACAGACAGACGGACGGACAGACAGACGGACAGACGGACGGACGGACGACCGAGGCCATAACATAATACGACCCTTCGGGCATATAAAAATCAATATATTTTCCTGTTTGGATTTTGCTCTAAAGTTTACTATCATAGTGTCCAGAGAATTTTGAAAAACAACGAACAGTTTTTATTTTTTGTAGGCTTACGCAAAATACTCAGGATCAATTCGAGGAGTCGTCGAAAAACTATTGTAAGGGCCTATTAGAGTCTTTCAATAGTTTTTCACTGACCTCTCGATGATAAAAAACCTTCGCATACGATCCGTTTGTTTTCCCAAGCAAGTATATTCACGCGAAAAGATATCATCTGAGTGATTTCTAATATTTTTTTTTCTTTTTTTCCTATTTGCTACTTCTTCAGACAGAAAAAGCATAAATGTAAATGTATAAGGTTCTAAGCGGCTTTCGTGCAATGCGTTTTCATTGCATTTGAGTTTTTTTATACAAATAATAATAAAGTTAATAATGTTAAAACCTATAAAGTCTTTTTAAAAGAGGCTACACATTTGATTGTCCCTTCATGCATGTGGACCTCTTGAATAAAGTGACATTATCATATTTCTTAGATTGATTAGAATAGACATGGTCTATGATTGAATATGAAGTAGGAGCTACTCCTTTGGTGTATTGACAAGTTGATGGAGATGAAAGATTTCAATGATATTGTTCCATGAAGCATTACCTGCAGAATTGTAATTGTATCAACCATACAAGATTAAATAAAAGTCTAATGCTACAAAAGTGAAAAAATTGAAAGAGGTAAATTTTTCTTTCAGATAGTGATGCGATTGAACGGTAGACAAATCGACCGGAAAATAAATCCCGATGTTCGTTATGGACGTCATGGACCTACATTAGTTAACATTAAGCACGGCGTGTTTTATTAATGGGCTATTACAAATGTTAAAATCAATGCTTATCTACAGTTCGGAATGAGAGCAATTCTGATATACTTGTTTGGGCGATATTTTCGAATAAAAAGTAAAAGTTCAAAAACGGTTAGGATTTTATGCGGAGTTATTGGTTTCATCTTCCGTCCGTGTTTTGATGCCAGCAGAAACTGACGTCTGTCCTCTTATCAAGAACCCATTTCAACCTTTACCAAATATGGATTTGCATAAACTTTTACAGAAAGCATCTCATTTAGCGGACTTTTGCATATTGTAGAGGTTTGGTGATACCATGTTGCCTCACAGAAATAGGGTCTACATTTGAATGTTATTTGTATTGAATTTCAAGAGAATAGTCAACGATTACTTTGGTGATAAAAATCGATGTTTATATTTGGTTACTTTTTAAAAGAAATATCATTGTGTTCATGTATTATATCGCTTATCTTCGATGTTTTGCCATAGCATTTGCAGTGTCGCACAAAAATGGGCCTTCTTAACCAGTCCTGCGTTCAGGGTGACAAAACCCCGCACATGCAAAGCGGGGTATAATTAAACTGTTTGTGCCTCTTTAACGTTTTGAAAATGAGTATAGTACCTAATTGATGTATTCCACCCTTTTTCCTCCAAAACAACACATCCCACTGATATAAGAATAAAATTTTACAGAAATGTCCATGGTTAAAGGACATAAAACAAACAAAAAATAATTGTAAGCGGCCAAGCTGTAATTTCAACGTTTAAGTTCCCCCAAAACAATGATTCAAAGACACTGGCGACATATGTCGGAATTCAACTAATCTCTCTCTAATCTAATTATAAAATAGTATTTTGATTGGTCAATCGGTTTACGATTGACAACAGCGATCTAAAAATTATGGCCATTCACGTAGAAAGGGGGATTAAGTCCTGCAGATGTCAGCTAGAATATATAAATAGTTAATATAAATTCAGAAACTAAATTGGTCATTTTTATAGTAGCGGAGAGTCGAATAGAAGTGAAAAGCTACAATCATAGTCAGCCCACGCATAATGACCAAGGTCGATCTTTTTCGCAATTTACGAAAAATAAAATCGCGTACTTGGTCGCAATTGTTCATGAAGACTATCTAAATCCAGTAAGCAGTTGTCCAGACATTTCGATGCATGCATTATAAATACACATATATAATACATACTTAGTGTTTTGTATGAAACAAAAATATCTAACGAGGTTAGGAGAATTGAAAATTGTCGAGGCTCTGACGAGACAATTATCAATTCTCATAACCGAGTTAGATATTTCGACGATGTTTCTAATCGAAATACAAGTTTCTAAAAATAACCGCATAATATCACTGTTCTAAAAATAACTATGTGATATCATAAAAAATATCATACGGGATGTTATCACACGGATACTTTAATAGTTATAAGATAAAAGCCAATATCCATATGGAAAAAGGGGTTGGGTTCTATAAAGAAAACCAGGTACAATCTATATCAGGCAAAGAAAAGCCACGTTTTGCGTCAAAGTCAATTATTGCCAAATTGGGTAAATCAGCATTGTTTATTTAAGGAAACTCGTCTATGAAATATAGAGTAAATTGGTAAATGGCTACTATTTTAAGAAGAAACTAATTAACTATTCCGACCACAAAATGGGTATTCGATTACACAGAAAATTAAAACTTTCTGTTACGTATACAGTGGCAGAAATGGATGTTCGTCATCGGACAATTAACTTTGAACAAATATCGTTCAACGGGAGAAGTATATATAAATATATAATTCTTACATTCATCTGTTAACCTAGGAAAGATTGAACATTTATGCATATTCGAAGTACAAGGAAAACAAATATTTTAAATATCTCGAGCAAATATAAGTTGATGGAATTAGAAATGCCCGTAACTTTATATGCGCGATAGCCTGGTTTACCCATTGCAAATTAATCCTAATATTCGACGAACATTGAAGACATTTTTTGTTTTTTGTTTTTGTTTTTGTTTGTTGGTTTGTTTTTGAAAACTTGAGGATAAAAATATGCATTCTGATACAGGGTTAAATTTTTTGCAGCAGCGAATGGAATTACGCAATTACAAAACATAAGGGGATATTTGGAAGTGCGCCATGGAGCACATGATCCGATGATAACACATTCGCACATACACATACATAGAAACGAACAGCTATTGAACGAACTGATCCTTGATATTAAAATAATGAGTAACAAAGAAGAAATTACAAGGCAAATATCGTTAATTGAAAAGGTAAATCAAACGTAAAATATTTAAAGATTCTTTGATGATGTGCATTGCAGAAAATTGGACAGACGAATCGCATGGTGTCGCCTCATATCATTTTGCCAAGTGGAGAGCATGGAAGGAATTTATAGTAACCGTTACAATAATAGTTTCGTGTCAATGGACGCATTTTCATGAATACGTGTCCTTTTTCGTGGGATGCAGCATGATTTTGGCTACCTCGAATTACCTATCACATTATATTTTTTTTTCTGAAACATGTTTTTTACAAACACTCTGAAGACTTTCTACATATGAAAATGGCATCTTTCATAAATACAAAAAAGGAGAAACTTACTTCGCCATTATTAGGTATTCAAAACGTTTGAGATTTCATTTTTTCTTTTCTTTGACAGATTTATTATCGGAAAAATCACAAACGGAATATATATAGTTGGGGAGTCTGGCAGTGCACTGGCATGTTTTTTGTCCCGGATCCCCACCCGTTTACATTATGCCATCTTCTGTCTTTAGTAGCAATGCAAAGCATTTGATTTCGCATCCCCAATTGGTATCACTGTATAGGTATCATGCATTGTACTATTACCTATTATATCAAATAAGATGAAATGAATCATGGAACAAATACCGTTTATCAGAACCAAGTTTCGCTATCGACCTTTAAATTCCAGATAGACTCCAAAAGCTGCTACAAGTATGTCCGTAACTATAGATATAGAGGGGGGTGTTGTGGATTTTAAATCAAGTTTTCTTTGGTACAAAATCAATATTGTTGGTACTCATTAGAATCGTCTCCTCAAGACGATTCCAATGAGTACCAACAACATAGGGTTTAACTGAGATATAACTATTTTAACTGGCTTTACCCCCTCTAACCTGTGCCTATCTATTTTGTTCGATATCCAATACAAAAGTGGTAGATGAGATTATCACAGAAGACAGCGCGTGTCGTGATCAACTAATTACTTTATTTAGGAGAGCGTAAAAGACAATCAACGGGTTGAAATTCACGTGACATAGTCTCGTTAATAAAGATTTGTAAGTGTCGTAACGCAGTAACGCAGTAGTTATGCTTAAATTCATTATGGTGTTATATTGTTTCTGCTGCTACATGTAACCCGTTTTATGTCTTTTTCTAAGCAGACAACAAATGATGTCCAGAACATTTATTCAATGGTCCTTTTGTGAATCTTAAAAACGAGCATTCTTTAGTATAACTATGTAGTTATAGCAAGTCTCTCACCGGCCGCAAGATAGGTTATATGTGCGTATGTACAGATCGAAGACTTGTCGTCACCTCGAATATACTTAATAGACCGGATCGAATGTGAAAGTTACTATTGCAAACCAAAAAATATATTAAAGTACTGAAACAGCTGTAGACTTACAAGCGTTGTCTTCTTGCAGTTTTTTTTGCTAAATGGTCAGCATGCAAGCTATTAGCTGCAATATTGTAGCCATTTCTGCATTAGATAAAAAGATGTAAACCGCGTAAACTATTTGCAAATTATACTCAGCTTTACACTCAATGCACGTCTAAGGCGTGGTATACTTTGTAAACAATTTGCACCGCTTTGTTATGCTGAACACGAGGCCTGTTCCTGATATAAGGACGACGACACCAACTTTCAAATCAGGGTAACGTCATTGCAACTAGCTTTCTTACTTAACCCTTTCCTGTTTTACAAAAATTTGGACCTGTCCAAATTCAATGGTTTTGCAGACGAAAATTAAAAGTGGATTTAATTTGAAAAATAACCATTCATTAGGGTAGAAAATAGTGTGGAAAAAAGAAGAAATTGCTTGTCAGAAGCAATTTCTTCTTTTTTCACAATGTTTTCTCAATCATATAATCACAGGCACGTAAAAAGCAGGGATTAAACAGCAAAGGGTTAACAAGCAGGCACACTGTATGTGACAGTAATACATTAAAATTCCATTGCATCTTTGAGTCGGAAGCAAAGCCGCCGTCATAGCGCAGTTGGTAGCGAGTCGCACTGTCAATCTAGAGGTCCCGGGTTCTTTCCCCGACGGTTGCACTAATTCAATGGGTTGATCATCGTAGACCTATGTGAGATAGCAGTGGAGGCTTAGATAGGATGTGGTGGTTGTAATGGTGAGAGAAAATCCAGGAAACCATTATTAGGTGCTCCAGCCGCCGCGATATAACTGAAATAATGTTGAAAAGGCGTAAAACTCCATTCAATCAATCAACTAATCAATTGAGTCGGAAGCAAATAGAGAAATTAGTTTTTGGTAAAGATGCAGCTATTATGTATTCAGTTATATCATTTTTCCCTTGTAGTTTATATGATATACATTGGTAGAATAAAACATTTGTTCAGTGCTGTTAAATTCTGGCTTCTTTTTCGAAGTTTTGTTATCGCACACCATTTTTGTCCTTGTGGTCAAATATACAGCATTTATAACGCAGTGATGCAATTCACGATCTATGAAAAGAGGAACCCAATTTACAGAAATCATACTTAATATTATCAACACATTCACCCATAACCTTATGTGACTTTAGTTGAGTGCAGTGACCTCCAAACAATGGAATCGTATTATATGACTGATAGATATTTAACACCATGATATATTATGCTAGACTATTCATTGGCGATAATATATCTCTCTTCAATACGGTTTTAGTTGTGAATTTCTTGTGAAGCTTTTACAAGTACAAATTTCTATAATAAATTGTAATTTATTGAACGCATGAGTAAGTATATGCTACTCAAGTAAAAAAATCGCAAAGGAAATAAATGTCTGGGTTTTTTTTTTTTTTTTTTTTTTTTTTTTTGTTTCCTTTTTCATATGTTCACTTAAGGACGATTTCGGGAGTTCGTTCTTGCGCAACGACTTTGCGCATCGAACTCTTCAAAAAGGAGTATGCGCTCCAAACTTGCACTTATCTAGGACGTAACAAAAACACTACAAAACCCCTCTAAATTTTTATATTTTGCGGAAAATGCTTTCATGAAGACGATAAATTAATCCTATAATTAAAACATAATTATATAAATTATCGCAGCCATTTCATTTTATAGAAATAAAGGATATGACGTAAGCGTCGTTTTTGTAGGTATTTGTGACGTTTACGTTCGCGCGCATATTCAGACATCAAACAAAGTTATCAGTCGTATATCCGATAGCTACAGTACATGGAACCGTCACATTTCATTTTGACGGGGTTAATTTTTGAAAGGTTGACCTTGATAAACGATCCTGTCGTTGTCAAATGATCTTGTCAGATTTCTAATTTTCAATCTTTGGATTATTTTTAAACAGACCTGGGTGTATTTGAAATTTTATTTGGGTCGGGGGGTGAGCGAGATAGATGACCTTGATCTCATCATATTACTTCGTTCAGGGAGTTGGATGATGCTGATTGACAAGATCAATTCTTATTCCATATGTGAGTATTCTATTTTCAACAGGCTTGAAGATTTTTAAAAACACTAGATTTTTGCGTAATTTATGTAACGTTGGCCTTGACATATGACCTTGACCTTTTCATATAATTTGACCCTGGGATTCGTTGACGCAAAACAAAGTGATACCCTAATTGATGAAGAATTCAACTCCATAATTGATTAATTTAAGAAGGATTGAATATCATTGATTTTGTACATAAAATTGGCACGAGAAAAAGAATCTGGAGTGATTTTTTCCTTAGCGTCAAAACTGGTTGACCTAGAACTTTGCATTTTTTCTCAAAAATTAGCAAGGTGACCATGCCTTTTCTATATCTATATCACACGAACATATGATTATCTACAAAATATAGAAAAAATAAAATTTTCTATCTCAGAGATTTTGAGAAATTTGATAAACAGTTATAAATTTAAAAATATTCTCGTTCATTTTCGATATACCAGTTTTGACGCATTGGAAAAAATACGTAAAAAATCATTATTTTTTCCTTTCAATCGATAATTGTGTATTAGATTCAGTGCAGATAACTTCCTATCTATGGAATTAAAATGTAATTCACATAAGTTGTTTGATTAGATTTGATTGTATTATGTTTTTATGTATTGCCAAGAAATGAAAATCGGCGAAAAATCGGACAAAAAATTACTCGGTACCTATGACACTCTATGACGTTTTACGAAAAATCTAATTCGGTGACCCCCTTTTTTCTTTTCATTTTTGCAATCGGCATACTTTAATCTACAAAATATGAAAATATGAAAAAAATCTATCTCAGAAAATTAATTCTAGCAATCGTCCTTAACTAAATGTAATGTCCATTGCCAGTAAAGAATTTTTTGCCGAAAATAAAAAAGGTTTAAATGAGGTACTCCAGAAAAGGATCATCACACATCTTGACTTCAACTTAATTTAGAAACTTGATTGGCCTTGAAGCTATGATCTATGCTCTATTTGACGTCTCTAAATTTCATGTTCAGGTGAATCCATTCTTGTAAAAACAGTTATATCCTTTAACTTTTAAACGAAAACAATCAATATGCTTAACAAGAGAGAACTTAGTAAAAACAAAAAACACGATTGTCCCCACCACAAGCATCATTTTGAAACAGTGACCTTGAAAATTGATCTTGAACTTGACTGATGACCTTGACTTTGGTATCAACTGAAAGATCTTGTCACAAGCAATACACCTGTGAAATATCCAGTCTGTATCACTTGCCATTACAAAGAAATGGCAAATGTTAAAGTTTAAACCCAAAGAAATTTGACCTTGAAATTTACCTTAATATTGACCATCAATCAAAGGTCATGGCCAATGGTAATTTTTGAGTGACGTTGAGAATATGACCTTGACTGATAGCCTTGACCTTGATATGAACAGAAAGCTGTCGTCATAAGCAAAACACATATAAATTATGAAGGCTGTATCACTTATCATTGAAAAGTGACGGCCAATGTTAATGTTTTAATTTGACACCTATTTGAGGGCACCGCTTATTTGACTTTGAAACATATAGATGTTCTTACAAGCAATGTATATCTGTATTATTAAAAGGCTCTATCACTTACCAATCAAAAGCAATAGCCAATGTTAACGTTACACATGTGAATACACATGTGAAATGTCAATGCTGTAACACTTACCATTGCAAAGCAATGGCCAATGTCGAAGTTTTGATTTATCATTTGTTTGACTTTGAACATGACCTTTATCACTTGTTTGACCTTGAACATGACCTTGACCTTGACTGACGGCCTTTAAGTAAGTATCTCCAGAAAAGTGTTGCCACATGCAACACACATATGAAATATGAAGGATCTATCACTTACCAATCAAAAGTAGTGAACACTGTTTTTGGGGGGAATAGACTGACAAACGGAAAAAAGCAAACAGATAAAGCGTGTCTAAGCGTCCTCGGGGACAAAAAGGTCACTTAAAAACACAAACCATCCAATAATATCATGGAAATATTTGATCAAATTGAATGAATTACTGGTTGTTTTGAACGATTTCAAAGGTTTTTTTAATGGTTTGAAAGAGCATTTGGTATGAATGAAAGGAGCGCTTATCTAACAATATAGAATGGTTCTGGTCGAGATAGACGTGAGTTTCACCATGTTTCTTACTGTACATTGTCGTCAATTGTTGACATTAGTGTAACTTTCTGACGGCTTACTTAATCTATCACGTTATTTCATATACCCATGAGTCTAAATGTAAAAGTGATGACTTCCCGTTTCAATAGCAGGCGGCCTAACACCGATGTGACCACGGAAGCCTGAAATAAGCTGATATGCTGTAATTCTTTCACTATTCCAATATTATCGAGTATAACTTCCATTTAATTCATTTTTAGTTTATTTGAAATACGCGTTGTCATTGGAGACAACTCTCACTGTCCTGCATAGCTTTTTTGATTTAAATACAACGTATGATTCCTACGTCTGCGAATATCTTTGGCTCCGTAGTAAGCGCATTGGACAAAAATTTAAATATCACTTGTCTGCGTTGGTTCGACACCGGCTTTCGTCGTAATTTCAGCTATGATTAAGTTGAGGACAGCTTGTTCATAAAATTGGGGCTAGTCCAGGATTAGGCCATTGAGTGGGCATATTGTGCCGACTTTGTAAGTACATGAAGCACACTACCGCCTCGATAGGCTTATCGTCATCATCATATGATGACTCTTAAATGGGAGTGTGTTATGGCAGAATATTCCCGCTGTCCTGTAAAGCTTCTTTGGTTTAAATACAATGTCTGACACCTGCATCAGCGAAGATCTTCTTGGGCTCAGTGGTTAGCGCATTGGACTTGTAAACCATTATTTCAATATTTCTTATCCGCTTGCGTTCGACACCGTTGGTCATTTTCAGCTAAGCTTAAGTCGTTGACGGTTTGTTTATGAGAGCGTTAAGACAAATAACCCTTCGTACAAATCTAAAAGAGAAGCAATAGAAAAACCATTCAAAATAGAAATTAGGATCGCGTAAATGATGTTGGCGTTTATACACATATAGCTTCTTTTCCAAATCGAAAGTTACAAAATCATTGTAATTATGATGTAAGCGAACTTTTCTTTAAAATATTTGATACCAAAATTGGACCACAACTTCTCTATGGATCAGAAATCTGGGGAATTGGCACATATGATGAACTTGAAAGGTGTCAATACTATGCTTGTAAAAGATTTATGTGCGCGAGTCAAAGGTCGTGTAATTATTTTGTTTTAGGAGAGTGCGAAAGGTTTCCTCTTTACATCACAACTCACAAGCAAGTTTTGAAATATTGGCTAAAAATTTTGAAAATGAAGAATACTAGATACGTGAAAAAATGCTATGATATGATGGTGTTAGATGATATTAACGGTAAAGAAAATTGGGTTACATATGTTAAAAATTGCTTACAGAAAAATGGCTTTGGATATGTTTGGGAACAACAAAAGGTGGCCCATGAAACAAATTTCATCCAATCATTCACCCAAAGAATTAAAGATACATTTCTACAAAGATGGCATTCAACTTTAAGTTCAAACCTAAAATTAGAAAAATATATTTTATACAAAACTAGCTTTCAATATGAAAAGTATTTAGATGTTTTGGATATTAAAAAATTCAGAAAATGCTATGTTAATTTCAGAACCTCTTGTCATGATTTGTTTATAGAAACCGGAAGGCATAAAAAAGTACCAAAAGAATCTAGAATATGCAAACTTTGCCAAAGTGGAAATATTGAAGACGAGTATCATTTTCTTTTAAAGTGCGTTTTCTATAAAGATTTACGAATTAAATATATACCAAAAAAATATATTGAAAATGCAAACATATTCAAATTTACACTACTAATGTCCTCAAAAAACGAAAATGTTATCAGAGCAGTTGCGTCATATCTTGTACATGCCTTTGAACATCGAAAAAAATACTTATCAGCACTAGCAGAGGATACATAATCGAATTCTTTCATATAATTTCTAAGATTAACCAAGCTCAAAGGATTCGGACATCATAGTTCTAAAACTCTGAACTACAGTTTTAATAAAACTGTGGTTACGAGTATTGGAACTACAGGATGCTTTACTGATATTTTGAGGAAATGAAAATAGAAGCAATTTCCATACTAGATCAGAAGGACAAGTAGTATCCCTTTTTTATGGACACGCAGAATACGTCACTATAAGTAATAAAATAGTATAACATGTATCAATGACACACTGTATACAAATGATTGTTATTTGTAAATGTTCATATGTTTTGCATGGGCCGGTGGCCTAAAAGCAATTAAAATATTTGTCATTGTCATTGTCATTGTCATTGTCATTGATTAAAGAGGCAATTGAAGTATAAATCGAATTTCAAATACTGTAGTAGTAATGAAATACTGTAATAGCAAAGTTATTTTGTGATATAAGACAATTAAAAAAGGCAATTATGTGTGATTTCAAATATTGTAGTAACGAAGTAATGACCTTTATCAGTGTTGACCGAGGTTTCCTAATGATTTCATTAGGAAACCTGGGTCAACATTGTAAAGTATTTTGAATTACTAAATATTTCGGAACCATGATGGTACTACTACATTAAATCAGAATATTTCACCATGTTAAAAAAATCTTTAAAAAAGTATAAGGTATGGATATCAATATTTCGTAAACCTTCATAACACACTTGTTCCTTGCGTAATTTACTTTAATTGAATTAAGCTGCACATAAAGACAATCCTCTCGAGAAATCAAAACTTAAGCTGTAAACATAAAATTATACACTGTATTTCGACAACAGCATAACGTTGATAACGTTCAAAGAAAACTTGCATATCTTTTGAAGGTCCTTGCGAGCAGTGTTAATTGGCATTTGGCTCTATTATTTTGTAAATCAAAGACCAATAATGTTTCTTGGAGAAACATCTTATCTTACCTTATAAATGATTAAGACAGAGTTGACAAAAGAATCAGCTTACAATTACACTGATTAGTGTCCTAGAGGTCATTTTGAAGATGTTGATACTCGCACGAGTTCTAGGCTGATGAAGTGTTAATGACTTTTCCTAATAATACTTTAAATGTATCAAGGGGCGGAGGCTTTTTTATTAAAAAATCGATGATTATTCTGATTTTTTTCTTTGGTCAACATATTCTTCGTTGAACTTACTTTCGTTCATTGTGACCAACTGTTATCATTAGTTCCTAAAAGTAAATCCGTTGTCAACACATGTCAAATGAACCCGATCTATATGTATACACGTTTTGCTTACATTACACTATTGCAAGAAATTAATACAAAAATGTATAAAATTATTGCCAAAATGTTGTACAGGAAAATTAAGGCAAGAAGGAGCGACTGGATCATTTGCGTTTATATCGTCCCAGATCATTCGGACTAGACGAGCAACACGTATATTGTTTTCATTCGAAGTGTATGTTAATTGTTGAAATGCATTTATTGTTCGGACACAATCATCATGTGTGGGATAGTATTAACCCCCCTAATCTATTTCATACGTGTTTAATATGGTAGACGGAGACTGGGAAATCAAATTAGCTAATGAACGCCAGTTATTCTGATATACATTTGTCCCTAGACAACACTAGTGGCATTCAAGGCGTCATATATATATTCTTTAATAACCCGCTACCAGACGACAACAATTGGTCCCCTGAAAGAGGTTGGCATACCATGGCATATATCAAAGAACACGTAATTTATGAGAAAATGTGTGTATTAAATTAGAAAGAAATTCTCCTGGCTTCTTATCTACCGATTAACAGTAAAGAAATATCGCTAAAATACATAAAACAATAGATACAACAACTAGTTTTCGCGCATACTCTATAGCATATGTTTTGTAGTCTTGAAATTTAAAGCTACAACACAGCTTTTATAACACAAGTCGTAAGCAAACAGTAAAAAGTTCCAATTTGTATGTGTCTAAATAACGAAAGTTAGAGTTGGAAGCATCACTTTTACAAGTACATCGTATGTGTGACATGAGACGGCTATAACTTTCATACATTTAAAGACTCGGCTGATTGTACGAATAGTATTTATCATCCATCGACTGAGACTGAGTTCCAAATAATATGTGTTTTGGGGTTAGCTGTAGTTTTATGCGTACAGCGTAAATATAATATAAACCAAATCCCTAAGCCTATGAACGTATTAACACGCGCGAGTACATAGGGGAAGTGAAAACGAAATTGATTATAACCATAAAAGGCAATAAGAAGGTCAAAGTATGTGAAAGAACGTGTCAGAGTCCTTGTATAATGTAAACATAATTATTGTTTAAAATTCTTAATACAATGTTGATCGAGTAAACACTATCATAGTTATAATAGAACTCCAGCGTAATAATGTCTATATTGATATTAAACTTTAATATGCTTTTTTCGAGGTAATTATCCGATCGTACCTGTCTAATCAAAATGTGATAGACCAATGAAATTGACACATTAGAACTGAAGTGCAAAGGTGGTTTTCGACGTTTTTCACCATCTATGCAAGTGTGATCGTTAGTCTGCGACTTTCAAAAAACGCCGTATGCACACTTAAGCTGACAACCAAGGATTTGCTATTTGTATAACATCAGTCATTCATTGTGTAATCTCATAACGACTTAATTACATGACAATCTGCCTTGTCGGTGACTGGCCTTGCCTTCAACATGGACATATTCGCGAATTGTTTAAAAATGATACCCCGCTTTGCATGCTTACGTACAAAGTATCAATTTTAAACGTGTTTGTAAACTGAAATTACTTTTAACAACATCGTGAAATTATCAGGGTGAATAGTTTTAGAATGACTTTGGAATGATATTGAATGAGTGAGATGAGTGAGTTTTGAGCGAAATTAAAAGGAGGTAATCCAATATCGCTAATTTGTTCAGGATGAACGAAATAAGCGATAGTTATTACCTTCCTTCAGTGAAATATGCATATAAGTTCTATAAATAGCTTCCTATTTCTTCTAGAAACAACCAGACAATTTTTATTGCAGTGACGGTGAAATCGCGATTTTATCAATCCAATTTTATTTTGAATATTGTTGTTGATCTCATTCTTTTAAAGGGAGCTTTTTTAACGGTTTGATTAAGTGTTTTGAATTGATGAATGGAGGGCTGATTGAGCGGTTAAGAATGATTTTGGTAAAGATGAATGTCAATTTCACGATGTTACTGTAGGACTAGGTATGGAACGGGAGATCCATTGTTTAAACTTTGTTAAAATTTGCGGATGTTATGAGTGTCTTTTAGATAGTGTTCGTTTAATTTTCCCTTTGGGAGATTACGTGATTTTGATTTTCATCAAAACCCTAATCATAATGTATGAAAATAGGAAGCGAATTCTTCAATTAGGTTGATTACTTTATTTTATACCTCAATGAAAACAATGTATATTTATTTCTTATCATTTTCCTTCGTCCAACAAAAGCCAGACAATTTTCGTTTGTTGTTTTTTTTCAATTTTTACTTAATTCCAACAAAAGATAAAAGTTTTAAGTGACTGTGTTTGTTTTCATTGTTTCACTATTTTCCAATTACCATTCTTTCTACGCAAGGATAAAAGTGGTTTCAATCTAAAAATTTATGTCATGGAGGTGTGTAGCTATTTTTTACCATATGAGTCCATAGATTTTTATAATTACAAAAAATAACGTTTGAAAATATTTCCCAGTTTTGTCTACCAAGGCAAGCGTTTGGATCGGCCAAAAGCTAAAAAAATAATCGGTCATACCTCTTTGATCAAAATGTTGAACAGGCAGCTATTTAAAGCAACAAATTTCAAAATTCTTTTATCACTCGACAAAATTAAATTCTACGAACACATGGAGCGCTCTTAGTATTTCACTTAGTGTAGATTGTGCTGAGATGGGCTTACATCTAGACCAGCCCTGCATTTTCGATGGCAAATCGATGCAAACTGTTTGCAAATTTAACCCAGCTTTGCACGCAAATGTGCGTGCAAAGCAGGGTATAAATTGCCACCAGTTTGCAATGTTTTGTTATCATAAACGCTGGGTATGATATAGAGCAGTGTCCGTGACAAATATAAATCAGGCTCTGGAAAGTTTAGTTTAAACATATTTAATGACCAAAACTATTCATAGTTACATACATAGATATACAGCAATTACAATTATTTCAAGGTAAAAGGGTTTGACCACAAGTTCTCGCAACTTAGAAACGGTCACACCCTTTTGTTTTTGGTTTACACAAACAATGTCATAGTTTGCGCCTATTTTAAGTTATTTTGGAATTTGGCTTCAACAAAATTTCATGGAAAGGTGAAGACAGGTTGACCATTCCCTGTATAACAAAAACTCTGTACTTACGTTAAGAATCTCCCTGGTAACGTTATCATATCTGGACAGTTGGAAAACATATTTATATACAAGGCACTTTAATCAGCATACAAAATATATATGTGTATATTTAACATATTCCATAAGAGCGCCTAATGCGTCTGATATTGTTGGAAACGGAAAAACACGCCTTTAAAAATATCTTCTTTTAAACTTGTTTTTCAACAAAATCAAGTATCACTTGATAGTTAAAACAAAACCATGGATTCAATGGTGAATTTCGATCGAAAGACAACTAGATCCTAAATGCTATGGGCTGCAAGCATATGAATGTAATTATCAACAATTACAAATAAACTCATAGTCAAGCTCAAGATACACATCCAAGAAATATTTTCAGCAGTTTCTCAAAGCGTATTTACAATGGTATTTTCATTAGAACTATAGATGTTAGTTTATAGCTTAACGCACGTGTTCGCGTGTCTGAAATAACATGCGCTGACTAATTATTTTCCCGTATATTAAGTTCCCTAGTTAAATCACTGCGAGCTCGGTCACACACATGCCATTACCATGTGGAGGCGATTTTTAATTCTATGTATGGTAGAATATTGAACCCTCTCCACCAATCGTTATCACATTACAACAGAGGGAAGCGCCGTTACTAGAATGTAATGAAGGGCCATATTAGCGGGATTTTAAATTCACCGATACTCAATTAATGAATCGTATGGTTGGCACTCAATCGACAAGTATACACCTATCTTTTTGGTGGTGTTGTTGTTGTTGTTTTTTCCTTTTTAAGCTTGCAGCTTTTCTCCCATTTTTTCCAGATCTGAATTTCCCTTTTTCAAAATGTTTGGATTTGAACATTGTCGAGAAGGGGTTACACTCAAAACTATGTAGTAATGTGATCCGTCACGCGAAAAGGGACCATCTGGGTAGTGCGTAAGATGTCGATCCTAGTCAGACTGCGAAGATTGCGCAGACTGACTAGAGTCGAAACTTTTCGCAGCTTGCTTATTTTCTTAATCTAGAATTATCAACCTACCTTCCCGTGAAATAATTTTTAAAAAGTGACCTCTTGTTGACTTCTGCTGGATCCAATCTCCTTTTCAAATTTTATTTTTATTTTACAAAGTTCCCAGATGGTCCCTTTTCGCGTGACGGGTCACCTTTGTCATAGTAAGCAAGAAAACCAAGTGGAACGTTGAGAAGCAAAGCCACTCAACCTATGACCTGGATGTGGCGGGCTCGAGCCAAAACAGCAAAGCGATGTATCAAATAGCTAGGCATTTAAAAGAAAACCCGATCTCCTTATTGTAAAATTGTTAACGGCGGGTTCAAGTGCTCATAGGGAACACCCTTGCCAAGATTCAAATTGGCCCATTTGCCTCGGAGAAATAGTCAAAGCTTTCTGAACATTTTATGATAAGGTAAACCAATGAACATTGTCGTCAAGTTTCGTTTCAGTTGGAAGAATGGATTAGGAGAAGTATTCTTAAGTTTTTCAATTGGTATTTAGCACCACTCTACCACACCCATTAGGATGGACCACTCAAAATTGTACTAAAATGTATGAGAAGGGTCAATGACAGAACCATCTAACCAATTCTGACTCAAATTGGCCTATCAGTAATTGAGTAGACCTTTGAAATATTTCTGAGTAAACGTTAGCCCCATTCCGCCACGTGAACAATTTATAAATAGAATCATTCAAATAACTTTTTAACAAGTTTTGTTAAAATTGGTCAAGTAGCTTGGAAAGACAATTTCTCTTCCACGGACAGGCTCACTAATGGCGGACACAATATGATCTTGACTGATAGTCTTGACCTTGATATGAACAAAAAGCTGCGTCATACGCAAAAATCATTGGCAGTACCACTTACCATTGAAAAGTGAGGCCAATGTTAAAGTTTTAATTTGACACTTATTTGAGGGTACCGCCTATTTGACTTTGAAAATGACCTTGACCTTGATTGATAACCTTGAAAGTAGTGTTTACATATAGGTGTTCTCATATGTAATGTTTGTGTGTACTACGAAAGGCTCTATTACTTACCAATCAAAAACAATAGGCAATGTTAAAGTTTTTTATGTTGAAATAAAGTGACCTTGTGAATATGACCTCGACCTTGACTGATAGCCTTGATTATGGTATATACTGAAAGCTGATCATTAGCAATACACTTGTGAAATAGCAATGCTGTTACACTCACCATTGCCTTGACGTTAGTATCTCTAGAAAGGTGTTGTCACATGCAACACATGTGAAATATAAAGGATCTATCACCTACCAATCAAAAGTAGTGAACAATGTTTTGGGGGGATTAACTGACCAACGTACTCATAAACAGAGAAAGCGTTTTTAAGCGACTTCAGGGACAAATAGGTCACTTTAAAACATACACCATCCAATAATAACATGGGAATATTTGATCGAATTGAATGAAATACTTAGACGTCGCGCACGGTAATGCGGCACTTTTCAAAAATGGTCACCCTCTGAGTTTTAAAACTTTTCATTACAAGACTCCTTACACGCACCATCGTTATATCTTATATCGAAATTACGCTTAGACTATGGCCAATTTATACGTCACACTTAAATTGCAAACTATTTTGGAACAAGTTCGTAAAAAGGAGTTTCCGTGTGTAATTCATGCGAAAAAACACGTGTAACATGTAACACGAAAGTATCACTGAAAGATACACATCTTATATTTTAAACAGTTTAATAAAGTTTCAACTGCTTGAAGATATATTTAATTTGAACTGGTTTGACACCCAACAATTTTACCAACGGAGATCAAATTTTAACTACAAATAAGAAAAATACCGTTTTGTGTTTAAGAAAAGGTGAAGCCTAACATCAAGCTTTAAGACTTTGAAAATATAACTATTTTCTTTTATATTTTCATTAAGAATTGATTAATTGCAACCAAACTTAAAATTACAAATACTATTTTTCTGTATTTCTTAAATATGTAAATAGATATCAATTTGAGTTTTAAACGGAAAATTAATAAGCTGAAATTCTTGTGGAACGAAATCTTTTCAGGATGTCAAAAAACTGTTTTTTCCATTGTAAATATGCTAAAAATAGCAGTTCCTTTATTCATACGATAATTTAAATTTAGCCAAGAAATATTATTTATCTCTTGATAGTCATATTAAAAATCCAAGGAAAAATATTTACAAATAAAACAGATGTTGATCTTAGTGTGTGTGGAACGATTTCTAAAAAAACGCGCATTTTCTTACAGCGACGTTAAGTTTGATTCGTTGAATTATAAAACCGACGCGCCTTCAGACGTGTACAAAAATCCTCAATGTCAAGAAAAATAAGAAAATTAAAAGAAAGCGAAACACCATCCGAGTAGAATATTTGTTTGGAAGTGGCGATACGAGTAGGGGGGAGAGAAGAACAAGTTATAAACATGTGGGTTTGTGTTATGGGAGAATACTCCCGCTGTCCTGCACAGCTTTATTGGTTTGAATACAATGTCTGACACCTGCATCAGCGAAGATCTTCTTGGGCTCAGTGGTTAGCGCATTGGACTTGTAAACCATTATTTCAATATTTCTTATCCGCTTGGGTTCGACACCGTTGGTTATTTTCAGCTAAGCTTACGTTAATGACGGTTTGTTTTTATGAACGTTAAGGCAAATAACCCTTTGTACAAATCTAAAAGAGAAGCATTAGAAAAATCATTCAAAAATAGAAATTAGGATCGCGTAATGATGTTGGCGTTTATATACATATAGCTTTTTTTCCAAATCGAAAAGTACAAAATCATTGTAATTATGATGTAAGCGATTAAAGAGGCAATTGAAGTATAAATCGAATTTCAAATACTGTAGTGGCAATGAAATACTGCAGTAGCTAAGCTATTTTGTGATATAAGACAATCAAAAAAGGCATTATGTGTGATCCGAATTTTAAATATTGTATTAACGAAGTAATGCACTTTATCAGTGTTGACCGAGGTTTCCTAATGATTTCATTAGGAAACCTCGGTCAACATTGTAAAGTATTATGTATTCCGAAATATTTCGGAACCATGATGGTACCACTACATTAAATCAGAATATTTCGCCATATTAAAAAAAATCTTTAAAAAAGTATAAGGTATGGATATCAATATTTCGTAAACCTTCATTACACACTTGTTCTTTGCGTAATCTACTTTAATTGAGTTAAGCTGCACATAAAGACAATCCTCTCGAGAAATCAAAACTTCAGCTGTAAACATGAAATTATACACTGTATTTCGACAACAGCATCACGTTAATAACGTTCAAAGAAAACTTCGTTGATGAGGTTTTCGCATATCTTCTGAAGGTCCTTGCGAGCAGTGTTAATTGGCATTTGGCTCTATTATTTTGTAAATCAAAGACAAATAATGTTTCTTGGAGAAACATCTTATCTTATCTTATAAATGATTAAGATAGAGTTGACAAAAGAATCAGCTAAAACTTACACTGATTTGTGTCCTAGAGGTCATTTTGAAGAGGTTCATAACACACTCTCAATGGAACTACCTTTCATTCATTGTGACCAACTGTTATCATACGTTTCTAAATGTAAATCCGTTGTTTACAAACGTCAAATGAACCCGATCTATATGTATAAACGTTTTGCTTACGTTACGCTATTGCAAGAAATTAATACAAGATGAAAACACTTATTGCTAAAATGTTATAAAGGATAATTAAGCCAAGAAGGAGCGACTCGGTCATTTACGTTTACATTTACGTTTTTCGTATAATGTCCCAGATCATTTGGACTAGACAAGCAATACGTTTATTGTTTTCATTCGAAGTGTATGATAATTGTTGAAATGCATTTTCTGTTGGGACAAAATCATCACGTGTGGGATAGTATCAACCTCCCTAATCTATTTTATACGTGATAAATATGGTAGACCGAGACTGGGAAATCAAATTAGCTAATGAACGCCAGTTGTTCTGATATACATTTGTCCCCAGACTTTACCAGTGACATTTACGTCGTCATCTATATTCTTTAACAACCCGCTACCAGACGACAACAATTGGTCCCATGAAAGAGGTTGGCATACCATGGCATATATCAAAGAACACGTAATTTATGGGAAAATGTATGTATTAAATTAGAAAGAAATTCTCCTGGCTTCCTGTCTACCGAAATCTCGCTTAAATAGATAAAACAATAGATACAACAACTAGTTTTCGCGCATACTCTTTAGTATATGTTTTGTAGTCTTGAAACTTAAAGCTACAACACAGCCTTTATAACACAAGTCGTAAACCGACAGTAAAAAGTTGCAATTTGGAGGTGTCATAATAACGAAAGGCGCTGTGCTCTCTATTGAGTTGGAAGCATCATTTTTATAAGTACAGTCAAACCTGTGTTAGCGGCCACCTGTATTCAGCAAGCAACCTGTATTAAGCAAGCGGTCAATCTGTTCCCAAATGAACCAATTGCACTGAAATTGACCTGTATTAAGCAAGCACCTGTCTTAAGCAAGCACTTTTCGAATGTCCCTTGGGTGCTTGCTTAAGACAGGTTTGACTGTACATCGTATGTGTGACAACATCCCATAACTATTTCATGAGACGGCCATAACTTTCATACATTTAAGGACTCGGCTGATTGTACGAATAGTATTTTTCATACATCGACTAAGACTGAGTCCCAATCCGTAAATATTATATAAACCATATTCCTAAGTCTATGAACGTATTACCACGCGCGAGTACATAGGGGAAGTTAAAGCGAAATTGATTATAACCATAAAAGTCAATAAGAGGGTCAAAGTATGTGAAAGAACGTGTCAGAGTCCTTGTATAATGTAAACATAATTATGTATAGGTAAGAGGCGACAGCCTCTTACCTACTTAGCTACATTTGATTTTATAACGATTCTTATTCCATATACCAAGGTGTTGACAAAATGTGACCCTATAATAGAGTTTGCACTCTTTGAAGTTCCCCATGACAGTTAATTGTTGTGTATAAATTGTGGAATTCCCTTTTCTCTCATGACATACAGTTATCAATCTGAAATGCGTTTTATTTCGATTATCTTTGACAGAAAACTATTTTGTTATCACCATCTTCCTTCCACTATAGTTTGTCACCAAATTGTGTGTTTATATTTTTTCATTCTCTATCAAGTAAGCTTGTTTTCACTAAAATGCTGTTCAAAAATGATGCCAGACTGAAAAAAGATGTAATAAAGAAAATGGCATTTTTTTTGTTAAAATAGCCAGTGTATGTTTATGTTACTGGGGTTTACATAAACAATTGTTTTACGATATTTGACCTCACAAATTAATTACTGTCATCTGCAAATAAGAAACAGGCTCTTAGTGATTTTTGATAAACTGGTTGATAAGAAGCAGAATGTAGCTAATGTTTAAAATTCCTAATACAATGTTGATCAAGTAAACACTATCATAGTTATAATAGAACTCCAGCGTAATAATGTCTATATTGATATTACAATTTGATATGCTTTTTTCTAGGTAATTAGCCGATCGAACCTGTCTAACCAAAATGTGATAGACCAATGAAATTGACACTTTAGAACTGAAGTGCAGTGGTGGTTTTCGACGTTTTACCACCATCTATGCCAATGTGATCGTTAGTCTGCGACTTTCAAAAAACGCCGTTTGCACACTCAAGATGACAACCAAGGATTTACTGATGTAATCATCAGTCATTCATTGTGTAATCTCAAGACAACTAAAATGCATTACAATCTGCCTTGTCGGTGACTGACCTTGCCTTTTTCCGAGGTAATTAGCCGATCGAACCTGTCTAACCAAAATGTGATAGACCAATGAAATTGACACTTTAGGACTGAAGTGCAATGGTGGTTTCCGACATTTTATCACCATCTATGCCAATGTGATCGTAAGTCTGCGACTTTCAAAAAACGCCGTATGCACACTTCAGCTGACAACCAAGGATATGCTATTTGTATAACATCAGTCATTCATTGTGTAATCTCAAAACAACTAAAATACATGACAATCTGCCTTGTCGGTGACTGGCCTTGCCTTCAACATGGACATAATCGCGATTTTTTTAAAAATTGATACCCCGCTTTGCATGCTTACGTGCAACGTGTTTGTAAACAGAGATTACTTTTAACAAAATTGTGAAATTATCAGGTTGAATGGTTTAAGAATGAATTTGGAATGATATTGAATGAGTGAGATGAGTTAGTTTTGAGCGAAATTAAAGGGAGGTAATCCAATATCGCTAATTTCAGGATGAACGAAAAAAAGCGATATCTATTACCTTCCTTCAGTGAAATATGCATATAAGCTCCATAAATAGCTTCCTATTTCTTCTAGAAACAACCAGACAATTTCAATTGCAGTGACGGTAAAATCGCGATTTTATCAATCCAATATTATTTTGAATATTGTTGTTGATCTCATTCTTTTAAAGGATTTAGGAGCGTTTTTAACGGTTTGAGTGAGTGTTTGGAATGAATGAATGAAGCGCTGATTGAGCGATTAAGAATGATTTTGGTATAGATGAATGTCAATTTCATGATGTTACTACCTGTAGGACTGGGTATGGAACGAGAGATCCATGGTTTTAACTTTGTTAAAATTTGCGGATGTTTTGAGTGTCTTTTAAATAGTGTTCGTTTAATTTTCCCTTTGGGAGATTACGTGATTTTAATTTTCATCAAAACCCTAATCATAATGTATGAAAATAGGAATCGAATATTTCCTTTAGTTTGATTACTTTATTTTATACCTCAATGAAAACAATGTTCATATTTATTTCGTATCATTTTCCTTCATCCAACAAAAGCCAAACAATTTTCGTTTGTTGGTTTGTTTTCAATTTTTACTTATTTCCAACAAAAGATAAAAAGTTTTAAGTGACTTTGTTTGTTTTCAATGTTTCACTTTTTTCCAATTACCATTCTTTCTACGTAAGGATAAAAGTGGTTCCAATCTGAAAATTTATTTCATGGAGGTGTGTAGCTATTTTTTACCATATGAGTCCGTGGATTTTTATAATTACAAAAAATAACGTTTGAAAATATTTCCTAGTTTTGTCTACCAAGGCAAGCGTTTGGATCGGTCAAAAGCTATTAAAATCGGTCATACCTCTATGATCAAAATTTTGAACAGGCAGCTATTTAAAGCAAAGTTTCAAAATTCTTTTATCACTCGACAAAATTGAATTCTACGAACACATTGAGCGCTCTCAGTGTTTCACTTGTGTAGATCGTGCTGAGATGTGCTTTCATCTAGACTAGCCCTGCATTTTCGATAGCAAATCGATGCATACTGTTTGCAAATTAAACCCGGCTTTTCACGCAAGTACAAGTACAAAGCGGGGTATAATTTGCCACCACTTTGCAACGGTGTGTCATCATGAACGCTGGGTATGATATAGAACGGTATCCGTGACAAATATAAATCAGGCTCTAGAAAGGTGGAGACATGATGACCATTCCCTGAATAATCAAGACTCTGTACTTACGTTAAGAATCTCCCTGGTAACGTTATCATATCTGGACAGTTGGAAAACATATTTATATACAAGGCACTTTAATCAGCATACAAAATATATATGTGTATAATTAATAAATTCCCAAATCACGCCTTATGCGTCTGACATTGTTAGATACTCCTTAAAGAATATCTACTTTTTAACTTGTTTTTCAACATAATCAAATATCACTTGACAGTTAAAACAAAACCATGGATTCAATGGTGAATTTAGTTCGAAAGACAACTAGACCCTAAATGCTATGGGCTGCAAACGTATGGGGTTTTATTATCACCGATTACAAAAAAATCTCCGAGTCAAGCTCAAGATCAGCATACACATCCATGAAATATATTCCGAAGTTTCTCAAAGCGTATTTTCAATGGTATTTTCATTCGAACTATAGATGTTAGTTTCATAGCCTTACGCACGTGTTCGCGTGTTGGAAATAACATGCGCTGACTAATTATTTTCCCGTATATTAAGTTCCCCATTTAAATCACTGTGAGCTCGGTCACACACATGCCATCACCATGTGGAGGCGATTTTTATTTCCATGTATGGTAGAATATTGAACCTCTCCACCAATCGTTATCACGTTACAGCAGTGGGAAGCGCCGTTACTAGAATGTAATGAAGGGCCATATTAGCGGGATTTTAAATTCACCGATACTCAATTAATCGGCCGTATGGTTGGCACACAATCGACAAGTATACACCTATCTTGTTTTAAGGTTTTTTAAGCTTGCATCTTTTCTCCGATTTTTTTCCAGATCTGAAATTCCCTTTTTCAAAATGTTTGGATTTGAACATTGTCGAGAAGGAGATGCACTCAAAATTATATATTTGTGACCCATCACGCGAAAAGGGGCCATCTGGGTAGTGCGTAAGATGTCGACCCTAGTCGGACTGCGCAGATTGCGCAGTCTGACTAGGGTCGAAACTTTTCGCAGCTTGCTTATTTTCTGGATCTAGAATGATCAATCTACCTTCCCGTGAAAGAATCTTTAAAATGTGACCTCTTGATGACCTATGCTGGATCCAATCTCCTTTGCAAAGTATTATTTTACAAAGTTCCCTGATGGCCCCTTTCAGTGTGACGGTTCACATTTGTCTTAGTAAGCAAAAAGACCATGTCGAACGTTGAGTAGCAAAGGCGCTCCACCCATGACCTTGGATATCGCGGGTTCGAGTCAAAACAGTAAAGCGATGTATTGATCAGCAAGGCATTTAAAAGAAACCCGATCTACCTTATTGTAAAATTGTTAACGTCGGGTCCAAGCTCTCATAGCGAACACTCTTGCCAAGTTTGGCTTAAATAGGCCCAATTGGCTCGGAGAAATGGTCAAAGCTTGCTGAATATTTTATGAATAAGATAAACCAACATTCTTGTCAAGTTTCGTTTCAATAGGAAGAATGGATATGAAGAAGAATTTGGAAGTTTTTCAACTGATATTTACCATCACTCTACCACACCCATTACGATGGGCCTCTCAAATTTGCACTAAGGTGTATGAGAAGGGTCACTGAAAGAACCGTTTTGCCAAGTCTGTTTCAAATTGGCCTATCAGTTATTGAGTAGACCTTTGAAATATTTCTTAGTAAACGTTAGTCCCACCTTGCCACGTGAAAATTGTATGAGTAGAATCAATCAAGTAACATTCTACCAAGTTTTATAAAAATTGGCCCTGTAGCTGTGAAAGACAATTGTCTCTTGCACGGACATGCTTACTAATGACTGACACAACGCCATGACAATCGCTCGATGGCCTTTTACAAGCAGAGATAAACTTCGAGACGGTCGCAATATAGCGTCTCAAGAATTTCTTACATGAAAAAAACACATTCTGTCTTACCATCTTTTTAAGGCAAATAAGATGTGTATCAGGGCATATTTGCTCTATTCACTTATATTTGAATCCTTCGTTTAATCTGATATTTTGTACGTAAAATAAAAGTAAATTATGTTAAAACCCATATGGTCCTATTTCCTGTGTATTTTATGGAGCCATGCCTTTTTCAAGAACGATCTTCTTTATGGCCTTACAATAAATCTGATAAACATTATATATACTTGTGGACTTACTTGGGTAAACGAGAATATACTTCAAAGTTAATCCATACGACCTATTTCCTGTGCATTTATACATATACATCCCAATTTCCTTAAAACCCTACAGTCATGTTATGAGAGTTTCAAAGATTCCTATGATATTTGTGGATTTTATCCCGACTTAAAGAATATTTCATGTGAGAATCCACAATACCCATTTTCCATTGTAACCCAAGCGGGTCTACCTCATTTTCTAAAGGAAGATTCTTCGTTACCCTACAACTGCAAGCTCTTCGGAAACTCATTGAGCTGTATATCCAGGGTCGAGAGTTCGAACCACGGCTCGACCAACAATCATACTACACTTGACAAAAGTCAGTGAGAAACGAGTAATATGTCACCCTTAAATGATAAGTACAGTTAACAAAATCGTGAAACTGACAAGGTGAGTGATTTTGAAATGATTTTGCATTGACATAGAATGTGCGATGAATAAGTTTTGAGTGAAATAAAAGGTGGCCATTCAATATCGCTAATTTTGTTCAGGATGTAGCCCAATTTCGTCTTGATTTTGATTCCGCTGTCTACACCTAACAAGGCTGGGCGTAGGCACTGTCACGTGGTGCAATTTTAGCTCTACTCGACAAGGGTAAGTTTACTGTACCATACGAACAATTAGGAATTCGACGATTTGACTCAATAGTTATAAAAGATACACTGGGTCTGTCTGTGTCTCGAAAGAAATTAGAAAACAAAAATAATGAAATAAAGCAATCAAACGGAAATTAATTAAAGCAAGTATCCTGGCACAGAAGTTCAAATTACATCCAGGCTTTAGTTAACCTACATTTTCATCTTAGATATAGGGAAATCGGATGAAAAAAAAGTGAGTAAAACTTTTGATATCAACAATTTCAGATAATTATCTTTGTGAATTATCCAAGTAAAATGGAAGATCAAACAAACAAACTACTTATAGATGGTGAATTAAGTTCCTGTTGTCATTTTAGAACTCTTTGAACTATTCTAGGTTTAATTAACTAAGGAATGTATGACTCGCAGGCGATGGCTTATTGATAGGGTCATCTAAGACATAGAAAATTGTTTCTATCACCTCAAGAATTGGAATTGTACAACATATGCTTTTTTTTATAATTCTAACGAACTGGGTGCATTAACTGATGTATTCCATTGCCTGCCTATCCTACTCGCCTGACGAATTATTTTCGGATTGTTTATTTGAATAGGTGTTTTATGCCTCTTTCAACAATCTTTCAGTTATCATCGTGGCGGGCGGAGCACCTAATTATGTATTGTATTATTTCATATTTGCCCTTGTTGTATAATTGTTATACCTGGGTTAAGAAAAAGATTGTTCTATTCCTATCATACACTGAAAGGATTTTCAATCTTCAATTGGTCTACTCCATGTAAATTGGCTATGATTAGCCATCTATTTAGGCAATGCCGCCATAATTTAGCATATTAACAACAAATTACCTCCCTTTAGTTCATCTCATTCTAATGTTCTTGTTACACAGATTCATTGAGAGAATGAAAATCTAAATTATCATTGACATTGACCTTATCATCTTATATTGTATATTGATTTTGGACGAAAAACCATGTCGCCGTATACATCTATAGACAAATCTAGAGGCATAATGATGATTTGACCATCAATACGCGGTTAAATTACTGAGAAGCTCTACTACGGGTGCCAAGGCTCGGCTGTAGGTGCTGGATAATATGAGAAGATTGAGGTAGTGGACCCGTAATAGTTCCGCAGCATTTCGGCAGTCATGATCTTTCACAATGTTGACAGAGGTTCCCTAATGAAAATCGTAAGGAAACCATTACGTCCAGATCTGCGGAACTATCACGATTTCACTACCTTAAGTCGAGTTAGAGTCATACCTCTTACAAAAATGCTTTCAGAGATATTCCCTTTGATTGTCTGGTTAGTTCCTGTAATAATCAACACACGTACCAAGTTTCATAAAGTTATCTTCAATATCAACAAAGATATGGTCAAGGTTAAAGTTTTGTCACACTAACACCGAGGTCAGTGCCAACGACCACACCAACGACAACACCAATACCAACGACGCAAAGGTGGTGACAATACCTCGGAGTTTCTCCTAAACAAACGAGCTTAGTCAAGTGCGTGCTACTTTTTGAAGTTGATTTTATCACACGCTTCCCGAGATAACGTTATATTTTATGCAATTTCAAGAATTGTTGTTTAGTTGTAAGAACGGGGACTTCGAAATCGGAAGGTCCCGGGCTCGAACCCCGTCCAGAAGGCAGGAGTATTTTAAAGCCAAAGATTAACTTAACTTGCTCCGTCGAGGTGCATAAATGGGAACACGTGACTAGGTAGTCAATCTGCTGTAGTTGCAAATGTTACCAAGTGTTAACAGCCGCCATATGCTTCGATTGTCGTAAGATTTAGGTTAAAGTCGTTAAGCGAACCATCGATTTGAAATGAATATAAATTAAGTTTTTAACCCCTATCGAGATGTTCTTGTTGAGCATAAAACTATGGCAGACAGTATAGATTTATATTTTGAGTGAGTGATCAAAGGTAATTTTTTGGTATATACAGGCATAGACAAACTTTACCTTTGATCACTCACTTCAACTTGTGCATCTATAACTCTTACGAGCAGTTCGATCTAAGCATACGCTTGCTGGTTTATATCTAATGATTGTGATGGAAACGTGACCTACAGCGTTAAGATTGTCTTTGAAATTGGTAATCTGCTTGAAATAGAATTTAGATTGACCAGGATAAGGGTGAAATGACAACATGCAAAGACACTTTAAAGACGCTTATCTGACCAGGAAAATTTGATCAATATCTCTGTAGATACGCAGCCTATTTTCTGCCCACAAAGTTTAATTTTGTTCTCAATTCTCTTGTGTACAATTCATGCGAAGACAAAAAGAATTTCATCTACTTTTTAAAGCCTGATAATTAAGTTTCCTCATATTCTCTTATTTGCCATTAATACATTTTTTTCAGGGCGACTTTTTTTTCTACTGTTCTACTATCAATCTACAAAAATGCTTTGCATACGCCACAGAACTTAATTATAGCACTCATTTGAACCGATGCTCTGAATGTTTTTCAGTCGCGTTCATTTCAACCAATATAATCGTGGTGCCTGTGGTCTTAAGGTAGAGCGCGTGCCTCCTAGCCAGATGGGCCTAACTTCGATTCCCGGGAGCGGCTATCGATCATGGTTCTTTCATTGACCCACACATTCGGCGCGAGTACTGGTGAATTTTACAGGAAGCAGAATTAAGAGGGATAAATCTAAAATTTAGAAACTCGTTTCTAAATCGATTGAAATAAATAGGTTTAAACCAACCAAAACATTAACAAAAAGATAGGCGAGTCAACTAACAGAAAATGTCTGAGTTAAATCTAGTAATTTGATTGGTCAATTGATCGACCAATCAAAACACTCAATTTTTTCAGACATTTCCCCCATTTTGTTATTTTTAAGTGAATAGGCGGCTTTAACGTCGTTTAAGCTGTTGTTACGACGTTCATACCGCCTTTAAACGATATGTTGTCTGCTTCATGCCCATTGCCATTTTTGCGATATATGATGTTTTAAAATGATGGAGGTCAGAGGGCGGGGCCAACGTTCTATCTAATTCTTACACTGTTTTTTCTGACAATAACCTCAGATACTGCCCTAGATCCCGTTGTCACTATTCAAAGGGAGATTGCTAGTCCTGGTCACTGCTAACAATACTTTTTACAGATTACAAAACGTGACCTCGAATGTATTGCACTTTCAACCAAATATCCTCTAGAACTAGTAATATGTCAGGGGGAATCCATTTTGTGTTCATGTATTACGCAAATCCCAATGGTTCAATTATTACTTCAGACTAAAAAGAATCACTCCATCATAAAGCCGTAATAATCAGATTTACTAAAAATTTATCCAACTAGCATGGTCGATCGTGTTTTCAGCTGATACGCTTTATCCAGAAATTCTTACATATGTTTTTGCCCTGCTTTAAGTATTATTATAGGGATGAGTGTCTTTTTCACTGCGTTTATTGGGGTATAAAGTAGGGCATTATGTTTAAGCCATGTGCTAAGGCAATTGCACTTTATACCAAAATAAACGCAGTGAAAAAGATACTCGTCCCTTATGATTGCAATTCTCTAAAGAATTTATTAAAATACTCGGAAAAACATTAAAGCTTCAAGTCTACTTTCTGTGCGTATAGATTACACAATCTATTTTTAGATCGTGTATTTTTTTTTTTTTTTTTAACTCGAGCGCGATCGAAGTAAAATGTCATAAAGTAAAACAAATGATACACAAATAAACGACAACTTTGAAATTCGTAGAGATACTTATGACAAAATACTTGTTTCTGCCAAGTAAGTCTGTATTTTTAAACGAAAACGGCGTGGTCGGTCTTAGTTGAGAGGGTTGCTTGATGGTCTTCGTCGACTCGATGTTCTCTAAGTTCACGTCGACTCAGAATCAGAACTGTATGCTAGCAATCGTAAATTCTTTCGAAAATATCGTATTTCATAATAGATTAAATAGTAAGTTTGCGTTGATAATCGGCTACTAGTTTATTCGAGTTCCTACAACACAGGACTTGCAGATCGAAGGTCGGGGGTTTCCCGAAAGACATATTGCATTTTATACAGAAATAAAGTGCAATGGACTTCCCCACGTGATGCGATTTAAACCAATCAGAATTCTTTATTTTATTGGATTGCAATTATTAAATGGTACAAACTGTTTAGCAATTTAATCCCGCTTTGCCAGAGAACTTTCGTGCAAAGTTGGCTAAAATTGGCAAACAATTTGCGCCGTTTTGTTATGCTGAACGCAGGGCGGTTTTCCTGCTTTAGATCTTTTTACGTTGTAATTTTATCTCGATTTATTTTTTGTGTATTATCCTTTTTCATGTATGTGAGCGGAAATGTGATCACTTTCAAAGTAATGTGAACTGTCTTTTACATGAATTCTTTAATGAGTAAATAATTATTCTTTTTGAAAAGGCCGGTTTCCTAACGATGTTTAATTAGCAATTTCCATCCACAGCGACAGACGAATCTTTGGGTCAATCATTATATCCGAAGGATAAAACCTTCCTGCGTTCAGGAGGGCAAAGTGCTTGCGAACAAAACAAAGTGAACAAAAATGGCGGACAACTTGACCATTGTCGATTTTTTCGAAATTCTTGGTTTTCGTTTTGTTTGGAAGTTTTATCTTTCGAGGGGCGGGATCTAAGTAAAACAAATATTTTCCTCTTAATTGCACACAAAAAGTATATGTTTTCGGGCCACATTCGAAGGATTAAACTTTCAATTCATTCACCTTTTTTGCCTAGCAACCATTTTTGGAAAATGCGTGCGGTGCGTTCAAGTTAGACTGCTTGCTGTAAAAACTGTTCTCGGTGAACGCTTCGGTATCCTGAAGCGGTGCGTTCAAGATCAAATTCTCGCTGTTAAAACTGTTCGCGGTGAGCGCTTTCGTATCCTTAACACAGGGGTTATTACTGTTAATAACAACTATTCCGTTAAGAAGAGATACCAATAGCTTGTCACATCGTAAAATAAGGGAAACAATGCGCAATAATCTTTTATCCGTGGAAACACAGTTACTTCGCTTGGAAAAGGATTTTGAGCAAGGGAAAGAGATAAACTTATTAATGTATATAAACGAAAAATGTAATCCAATAAAAAATGAAATTTAAATGGGGTAAAGTCAGGTCACGTGATTGAAATTTTGTGTTTTATTTCTGCGTGGAACACAAAAAAACATTCGGTAAAATCCTATCATTCATCTAATAACCTGTTACTGTAAGTGTTAAAGATGCAGAAGTTTGGGTAATCGATTAGAGATCCTTCTGTATATTACTGTATATATGCAAACTTGACCTTTGATCACTCAACGAATAAAAACCACAATAGTCTTAAGAGATTATATCTTTAATTCAAAGCCCACAAAAACTGTAAGAATTGTCAATTAGTTAAGAAGAATATTATAAGCTTTTTCTTTTGTTCTCATCTTTTTTGCTTGTTTTACATGTATTTGTATTAAATTAATATGCATCGTCATGTTGAAATTAATGCAAATAAAATGTGACCCGTCACGAGACAATGGACCACCTGGGAACTCCGTAACAAAGTTAATTGAATAATTGGAAAAAGAGTAAGGGTCCATCAAAGGTCAACCAGGGGACGCATTTCTTAAATTCTTATACAGATAGGTGGAATGAACATTTTTGATTCAGAAAATCGGGGATGTGGAAACGTTTCGACCCCAGTCAAACTGCGCGGACTGCGAAGTCTGACTGGGGTCGATACTTTACGCACCACTCGGATGGTCCCTTTTCGCGTGACGGGTCACACACTATACATTTTACCCAAGATGCGGAGATCATAGCACTCCTAACGTTTTCTCCAATTTTAACAATGCATAAGTATTTAACCCTTTGCTGTTTAATCCCTGCTTTTTACATGCCATTGAGAAAACATTGTGAAAAAAGAAGAAATTGCTCCGGACAAGCAATTTCTTCTTTTTCCATACTATTTTCTACCCTACTGAATGGTTATTTTTCAAATTAAACGCACTTTGAATTTTCGTCTACAAAACCTTTGAATTTGGACAGGTCCAAAATATTGAAAAACAGGAAAGGGTTACAGAATTCGATTTTGTTTATGACAAGCTGATCTTAAACTCGTCTAGAATAGAAAGTTACTAAGCTTGTCAAGAGTCGCTTGATAACGTTTCAATTCTAGACTCGATTTAAAACAGTTTATCTCGCACAAAATATCTTGACAGATCCTATACCTTTCAGCGAGGGAATAATAAAAAAAACTATATTTTCACGAAAGGCGTAATATCAATTTCTAATTCAAAATCTTAAGCTGTGCTCAAGTGATATGGCGTTAAAGAAATCATAAAAAAAGATAAAAATATTAGAAATAAACAAATTACAAACCGTTCCCTTCTTTGTATTGAATTGATATTTTCTCCTGATTTAATATAGTACATAAAAAAGGAGTTTTCTACTTAACTTTCTAATGAAAGATTTTCAACAACACCCCCGATAATCAAAAAAAATATAGCTTCTGATCTGAATTCATTTTCGTTGTACAAATGATTTTTTTCTTTTAACATAGAAACAACCGTTAAGAAGTAAAATAAACAAAGAAATAAATAAATAAAAACGGGAATTCGGCAATTTTCATATTTCATTTCGTTGTTCCAGAGGCTACATTGAAATGAACAATATATAAAGAGGCAGTTTTTTCGGTACTTTAATTAATTACGTTAGTACATAAATATCTCTTTCAGTCTAAATGGTTGTAATTCTTCTAACTCTAGGAAAAAAATATTTTCAAGGAGCGCAGTCTGGAGAGGAATGAATTCTCTTCGCTTTACAAGATCGACCAGGGTTTTCCCTCTATGTTCAAAACTGGGGGTCATATTGCCACATTATGACCCCCTTTAAACTAGATAAAGAATGTTTCTTTGAAAATTTTAGGGGTCATTTTAAAATAAGGGGGTCCAAATTCAAAGAAACGGGTGGTCATGGAAACCCCTGGATCGATAGATCTATATCACGAGTCTGAAGCCTGTTTCATTGAACATCTTAAGATCATTGTTTGCGGAAGTCAAAAATGAGCCTGTGCGTGAGATTTCCAACAATTTCAAATATGCACAAAGAGAAAACTCTGACCAGCCTGTGCATCCGCACAGTCTGACCGGAGTCTTCACTGTACGTTTAGCACATATATAATGTCTTAAAGTATCTGTAAGCCATCAGGTATCGTTACATTTACAGCATATGGCTGTCTATGCTACGCAATGTTTGCGCCTCATGCATCTGGAGAATTATTGCAAATGTCACGCACAGGCTTGCTTCTAGATTAGTAACTAAAATGAAGTTCTGCTATGCATTATCTCATTTGATCAAATGAGATATTGCGAGCAGAATCTAACAATGAATGAAACCACCACGTAAAATGTGTGATTTTGACTCACGATTTTTTTTCTCATTCGTAGCAAGTTCCTGGTCTCGTATTCATTTCAAATCGAAAGAGAATATCGTCTTTGGAAGCACGAAGTGTTGTGTATACGACTCCATGTTTTGGTCGTCTACGAAAAAATACAACAACTACAATATCCAAAACTGGTTATGAAAAAAAAATCAAAGCACTGAAAGTACTGATGGTGAACGAATCTGTTGGCATTCTAAAGTGATATATTGAATTCGTTGAGAAAAGAGAAATTATAAATATAAAAAATAATCAAGGGAAAGTGTCTCGTCAAAATTCTAAATTCAAAGAATGAGAAAGAGAGGAAAAGAAAGGTAGAGAGAGTGACAGACAGAGACAGACCGATAGACAGAGAGCGATAAGCGTAGAGAAAAGAAAACAGGCAACTATGGTGTCAAGACTAATGATTCTTTTCTTAACTCAAAAAATAGCAGTCAGAAAGGTAATTCAATTTCCACATGCGGAACCCATATTTTAGCAGATTAAACAGCAGTCTTTCTGCATTTTGACTTTTAAGCGTTATCCGCTATGGCTCTGGTACGACCTGAATGCCCCCCCCCCCTCCTCCGAATTAAAAGACCGCTGTTTCGTAATTGTAATTACAGGGTTTTGGTCTCTTTCGGTAATATTCAGACTCGTGAAAGAATAATCATCTGATGCCATTGCGTAAAAATGAATAAAAAAAAAAAAAAAAAAACAATTCGATGAAATCTATGTAGGAAGGTATTTTGTACAGCTAATGAATTGTCCAAATATAGTCGTTGTTTAAATTTTATTGCTCCTAACAAACGGCAGATAATCGTAAACCTAAGAGGGTAGAAGATGGCAGCTACGTACGGATGTATGCTCATTATAGTTCTGGTGCGAGAAATACCAATTTCCATATTAAGGTAGAGATGCTCCAGTCCACAGGCGATTGATTCACAATCCAAGTTTCGTTTTCTGTAATATTTTACATACTTCCGGTAAAACAAATATATGAATGATTGTATTGAGGAAACTCTAGAGCCATCCGAGGGATAGAAGCGCTACTATTCAGTTGTAGTTACGATGTCAAGTACTTTGAGAAAAAAATCGATTCGATGTTAAAATTTGAAATTAGATCTATCGTGTTGGGATATTTGTTCATTTGATTCTTTTATTTATCATCTATTCATGACATTCATATATTAACAGTAAATCGTACCGAGATTGCTATATCCCCTGTTTTCCGGCCTTGTTTGTAACGAAATAAAACCAGGGAATGGGATTTGGGTAATATGATACAAAAATACCCGTAAGCGAGGATATTTACATTACACAAGTATGCAACAACAAGCTTTAAGATAAAAACGGGATTTAAGCAAGAGGTGTAAATTTTGTAGTTGAGAACATAAGTTGTCTGGTAATGGTTTAAATTTTATTTCATATCAAGGTTGGTCACGGTCAAGTGGTGCGTGTTTATGTTTCAATGAGAATTAAGACGCGCTCTCCCTCATAAACGCGCTCCCCCATAAATACGATTCCCAGGCCCTTGACTATACGATCAACAGCATCCAACCGTCCGCGGTGAAAAATCCGGTCTTGAATTTAAATTCAAAAGCTGCTACTCCACGACGTAATGTTCATTAGATTGTGGGTTAAATTCCTATCAGGATAAGGCTGGTTGCGTCATTAAAAGATCGTTCAACACTGAAAAACTAGCGCGTCCTAAATCGCGCAGTCTTCCGGAAGTGCAAAAGGTTAAAATTTAACACAAAATTAAAACTATTTCTCGTTATTCTTCATAAGTCACATGCGAACAAAATCCCCTTTCGTTATTACGAAAATATTTCTGAAATCATTTCACCTTCTGCAAATATAAATCCTAGTCACAATTCATACTGTTAAAATAGGAAAAACCCCGTAAAATCTCGCGTGTGACTTATTTCAAAAGCGACGTCGCCGCTTGCAAGGATCTGGGGACTTCAAAGGGTGCCGACACGCGGTGACCCAGCTAGCTCCAGACGTTTTGTGTTTTCACTACGAAACACTTTCACTTCACGTACCGGGTGCATTTACACGTCACGAAATTTTAGGATTTAATACAGGATTATTTATTTCATACGTGAATAGGTAATGATTTATTAGACCGCTTTGTCCATCGGTAGCGGAACATTGAATATTGCATCGTCTGGAACTTCCTACCTTGTACAAATAATAACAATAATAATAATCTCGGCTTCTGCTAACACAATCACTTGCTTTTGAAAGCTGCAATTAATGGTCGAGGGTGGCCGTATTTCGATAGATGACTTAAAATGACAGAATTACAATTCATTAGCTAACATTTTATTTTATTTTTTAAATCTATAGCCTTAATAGATCAATAGAAAAGCGTATTGGGTACCGTAGTATTTCATTCGATAATAACGAACATGTTAACAGTTTGCTTCTCTTAGGTACCAAAATACGTAATTTTTTTTAAATAAGTAAAAGAGTCTGAAATAATAGCGCCCCCCACGACGTTTTGCATCGCGCTCGGGCGCGTTTAATAGGAGAAATACGGCGGGAACATTCCATTCGTTTGTAAACTTGACCTTTCGTAACTTATAAGCAAAGACTTCATTCATAAGAAGGCAAGTAAAATCGTAGTAGGTCATCACGTGGGGTACAGCCAATCAGGGGTGTGTAGAAGTTCAAGAGTTCACGACCTCAATAAACACACATTTCCGGCAAATTACTACATGTTGCAATAGCGAAGGTGTAAATCCAAAACATAGTATCTGTCTATACTGTGTACAGACACAACCTTTGTTTTTGCTCTCAACTCTCGACAATCTTACGCCGATCAAAAATTCGCTCGTATAGACATTCCAAGATAATTTTGTGTTTTTAAAGGGTAATTTTCATTATCTTCACTTGATGAAGAAAGCTAGAATCATGCATTTCACGATACAAACAGTGATTTTGTAGAGAGAAGTATCTAGAGATACTAAATTGAATCGAAAGAGGTACTGCTTTATTTAAAACCTATTAAGATCCTACAGGATTTTCCATACACGGTATATAACACTGGTGAACGAAAATTTCGTTCACCAATAATAAAACAGTTATTATTTTCCTATTTCAACGTAGCCAATGAAAATCTTAGATGTTTATGTGCGAATTCCCTTTTTTACGATATAAGATCTAATGAAAATTACGACAATTATCTAATCTGTAAAAGGTCATGTATGGGTACATACAGACAAACACACGTACAGCTTACCTGTATTTTCTCTGCTGTGCTACTAAAGCTTCTTCACAGTGTATTCGATGTTCTATCATCAATGCTCTTTGTTTGGCCATCTACAAAAATTATCAACTTTCGTGACTAGAATAGGAATCACCTGGGAAATGCACGGTGAATACACGAATCAGACTCTGTGGCTGCACAGGCTGATCTAAGTTTTGACGTTGCGATTACATATGTTACCCGTCGCGCAAAAAAGGACCATCTGAGAACTGTAAAATAAACATTCGAAAAAGAGATTGGTTCTAGCATAGGTCAACCAGAGGTCGAATATCAAACATTCTTTCACAGGAAGGTAGATTGGTCATTCTAGATTTAAAAATTATGCAAATTGCGAGAAGTTTTTACCCTAGTCAGTCTGTGCAATCCGCGCAGTCTGACTAGGGTCGACACTAAACGCACTACCTAGATGGTCCCTTTACGCGTGACGGGTAACATATTCTTTTTTGAAATATCACGCAGATGTTCCTGTGTAACTATTATTATCCTTCCAAATACTTGCACCTAAACCACCATAACTTAACCTTCTCTTTCTGATTTAGAAGACTCATTTTTCATCTAGAAACCGACTGGAATCAATATTTATTTACCGGTCTACGTAGCACACAGCTTATCCGTTAACGCACGCAAAACACTCCATATTTCACCAGAAAATGGTCTTGTTCATAGCGATCAAGTTATTTCATACATTTTGTTAATGGTTCCATGCTTAATGTTTCGATTAGCTCATGGTATCGAAGGAAATCGCTCGCTTAAATTCAGCTTATCAAAAAGACTGACAGTGAAGAAATTACCTAGAAAAGAAGACATTTTTTGACCCGTCAGAGTTCGATCTAAATTCTAAATAAAACAATTTCATAGGTTCTCGGCAAATGATTTTGAACTTCTAAAGCGAAGAAGACAATGTACTAGTATATTGCTTTCTTTGAGAAAAAAACGCAGAAAATCTTTACACTATTTGAATACGCGAATCGTTATTAAAACATAATTATTGAATTTGACCTCATAACTCCATTAAGATCAAAATAGTCACTTCTTTTCTTAATCTTAAACCACGTCAGCCAAAAAGTGAAAAAAATATAAAAAAAAAAAAAAAATGGAAGTACATACATCACGTAAGAGCATACAAAATACTTGCATTCTCAAAAACTGTTTTTACTTTTGAAATATAAAAAAGAAATAGCCAATGAAAACGCATGTTTTTTAATAAACGAAACTTAACTCAAATAGTTAGTGTATGAACTTAGTTCTAAGAAATTCTTATTATATCAATCCCTTGAATTAGTATATTCTCTGTCAGAACAAAAGTATGTATGAAGTTTTGATAATATAATTGCCATAATTGGGTTAATCGCAACATCACGTAACCCTTGCCTCCTGGTCACAATATAACGAGTGTATCAAGAAAAAAAAATGATACAGTGCCCAAAAACAATGATTCAAACCTTTAAGAATCTGTCCTGATCGGCGTTCAGGATGCAATAGCATTTGAAAACGTTTGAAAATTGTATTCCGCTTTGTACCAAAGGCAAATTGCAAAGGGTACCATTTCCCAAACGTTTGCGAACGCTTTCATCTTGAATGCAGGGCTGGTCGGACACAAACCAGTCCTGCGTTCAGGATGACAATACGTTGCAAACTGTTTGCCAATTATACCCCGCTTTGCACGTGCACTGGCGTGCAAAGCAGGATATAATTGGCAAACAGTTTGCAACGTATTGTCATCCTGAACGCAGGACAGACCGTACAACCACAGCAGCTGCCGTGAGATGAAGAAATCTATATCTAGAAGTAAGAGATGTCCATCTTTCGAAAATAAAGATGCAGGTCAGCCATGCGTCCAGGATGACAAAACGGTGTAACTGTCCACCAATTATACCTCGCTTTGCACGGAAGTGCACGTGCAAGCGGGGTACAATTTGCTAACAGTTTTCGCCGTATTGTCATGCTGAACGCAGGACAGATCTGCAGTGTTCATGTAATTTTTCACGATCAAGGTATTCTGCGTAGTTATCTACCTGGCAGGGCGTGGCTTAGTCGTGACGTAATTCAGCGAGTTTACATTTTCAATATTTTGGGTTTTTTTCAAAATTTGGTCAGCAATTAGCGTTAACTCGTGAATATTTCTGTTTCTCGTAGCGTAAATGAATAACATGCTGAGCCGAAAAGTGAACGAATTGTATTGGTGAGTTACCAGCTCCCAGTAACTTCAGCTCACAAGTATATGGTTACCCACCTAAAGCTGATTTACCTGAACCTTCTTATTATCCATGATTAATGCCCTGGCAGGGCGGAGCCTAAGTAACGGGTCGTTGCACTTAAGGTTAGGGGAAATCAGCTTTTATCTAAAATAACCTAATTCTAAAGAGAGGCGACATGAATGACTCGAGACCTTAAATCGTAGATTGGTAACCAAATCCTCGTAACTTCAGCTTAATCAATCTGAAGTTACGAGGCCTTGGTAACTAAACGATGAAATGTGTTGACTCTCTCCAAGCACATGGATCCTGAGGTTTTAGGATATAGTAATTTGCACGCGTTAACGATGATTACCGACTAAAATTTGAAAGAACCCAAAGCATTGGAAAGTGAACTTGCCAAATCACGTCACGGTTAAGCCCCGCCCTGCCAGTTCATTACTTACGCAGAATAAGTGCAAAGAATAAGTAAGTGGGCAAAGATCTTGGATTAAACATAATCTTGGTCATTTAGTCTATATGGTTTCATATGAGGGTTTTAGTACACTAGACTACATATCGAGAAGATGCTTCTTTTATCTCGTCATAACATTTAATATGGTGTTTCCGAATAACGGAGCGTTGGAGATAAACTACATAACGTTTTTCTCAGCGTGCTTACGTCATCGGTAAAATAGGCGGTTCTAAGATATTTTTCAATAGTTTGAAGTCAAAGGCAAGAGGATCATTTGAATCATTGGTTTAGCAGAACAAATATTAAGTGATAATCCACACAAAAAAACTCGATTACCCATCGAAAAGTATAAATGAAGAGAATGCATTCAGTTTTTGCGGTATTTGGAGTAAAGGATGGTGTATGATATTCTCCAATGCCTGTAGTTATATGGAATAGAAAATACGTTCGTTAATAGGTGTTAATAATTGATTTAATATCAGATTTTTCCCTGCATGTCTGTAATAACAGATACCTGCCCTGCGTTCTGGACGACAAAACGATGCAAACAGTTTTCCAATTATACCCCGCTTTGCACGTGCTCTTGCGTGCAAAGCGGGGTATAATTGGCAAACTATTTGCACCATTTTGTCACCCTGAACGCAGGACTGCGGACAGAACCAGACACTTTAAAGTCGACTCAATAAAGGGAGCATGTATTTGACATTTCCATCAATTCCATGTGTTGAGAAGGACATACATCCACAGGCTTGAATTTCTTTTAATAGCAAATCAAAGTTTTGAGTAGATTTTTCGATAAATTTTGTTCTTAGAGCAAACACAAACTTAAAAGCAGTAATGTGGGCCTTGATGGTCCTTGGTTAACCTCAACCTAGATAGCTAGAAAATAACACTAATGTCAAATAAGGATGCAAGGTTATTATCAAGCTAAAGCTGTCATGATCCTATGAGTCTTCAATGATCAAAATATGTGGCTGTAACAGTGAAAAGGATGTTTAAGAAAACTGCAATTTCGTTAACGTCATGGGAAAATAATTCAAACAAGTAATAAAGTGTCTTTAAGTGTCACATACTTAAATAAATCTGCAAAGGAAAATTCATGATTAATGAATAACATACAGCAAATCAACCTCCGCCTGTTAAATATATATTTGTTATCCAATCACAGTAATTTTGTGCACCCTCATAATGGGTCACCAAAGGAACATTCCAGTGGAATTTGGTTGATATCCATCTGTAATATTCTGAGAAAATGTTTTCAAAAATTTCCAGTATATAACATATAGAGAAATGACCACTGCCCATAAAATACATACATGTATATTTCATCTGATCACAATAGTTTTTGGTAGATTTAGGGCTCATTCCAGTGAATCACTCACTTAATTTTCAAGAAAATTATATTCAAAGTTTTCAGTAAATAACATATAGAGAAATCACCTCCGCCCATAAAATACATATTTTCCATCTGATCACAATAATTGTTGGTAGACTAATAAAGGGTCACTCAATGATCATTCCAGTGAAACTTGGTTGATACCCATCACTTAGATTCTGAAAAATGATTTTCAAAGTTTCCAGTATATCACATATAGAGAAATTGCCTCTACCAATAAAATGCATATTTTTTCATCTCATCACAATAATTTTTGGTAGACTGATAATGGATTTCTAAAGGCTCAATCCAGTGAAATTTTGTTGATATCCATCACTTAGATTCTGAGAAAATGATTTTCAAAGTTTCCAGTATATAACATATAGAGAAATGACCTCTGCCCATAAAATGCATATTTTTTTCATCTGATCACAAAAATCCTTTGCATACTGATAAAGGGTCATCCAAGGATCATTCATGTAAAATTTGATTGGTATCTTAGATTCTGAGAAAAGTCACTTTTTACCATATTTGGGAATAAGCCACGCCCATTTTATCGATGTTTTTCAATGGATCAAAATTTCTTGAACAACTTTGAAAGAGGTTCACCCAAGGATCATTCTTGTGAAGTTTGGTTGATATCCATCGGTTGTTTCTGAGGAAAAGATTTTTAAAGAAAAAAAGTGTACGACCGGACGCACGGACGCACGGACGGACGGACGCACGACGGACACAGCGCCATGACAATAGCCCCAGTGGCCCTCGGCGTGGTCGTAATCTCACTCAATTTGCAAAACCGAGTGTCTGATTTTATTTGCGAGTGCGTTTATACAGTTTGAAGTAAAACTGGATAACAAAAATTGAGGGTTTTTTTTTTTGTTTTTTTATTGTGCATCTAACAATTCCAGGGGACAGTGCAATACTATTGAAGTGCTGTAAATATATAGGCACTTACAAAAGTGTTGAACTAACCCATCGAATTATTATGTCAGTCAGTTTCTGTCGTTTTGATATAGGTTGTACACGAATGAACTACAGTTTGATCACGTTGTTGTAACGACGTTTGGGTCGTTTTCCAACAATTTGCTGTCGCTGTCATAGCGCAATGGTAGCGCGTAGACCTTCAAGTCACGGGGTAATGGCTTCAATCACCGACGTCGGCATTTATTATCTCCGACAATTTGTCCCCCCCCCCCCGTCGGTTGAAAATCGTAGACCTATGTGGGATAGTAGCTGGAAGCTAAGAAGGGTTGATATGGTAGTACCGGTGCGAGAAATAGGGGCCTACCAGAAATTCTTTGTTATGAGCTCCAGTCGACGCGATATAACTGAAATTTTGATGTTTTGTTTTTGCTTTTCTTTTTTGTAAGTGGCGTTAAACACCATTCAAACAAACAAATCCAACTATTTGCTCCCGTTTTATGTCCGTTTCTAACTGTTTTACGGATAAAGTTTAAAGGGATGTGTAATGTTGGAAGTCAGGAGGCGGTAAACGCGTGATTGATCAGCCCTGCGTTCAGGATCACAAAACGGCGCAAACAGTTTTCCAATTTTACCCCCGCTTTGCACGTACACTTGCGTGCAAAGCGGAGTATAATTGGAACTCTGTATGCACCGTTAGGTGATCCTGAATGCAGGTTAGTTGTTTGAGTGACTTACCTGACGTTGACAGAGTAACCGGAAGTGTTCCACCTCCCTCCACAACACGTGTATTTCCGTTTTGTAGAGTTCTCGGAATACCTCCATTGGCATCGTGAAGTGTTGGGGGACCTGTAAAATACAATTTATTATGTAATAACACACAGGAATGATAAATACGTTTATATATATTTTTAAAAAAAAAGTTTCTTTTATATTGAAGACCCCCAATTAAAAAGGTTTGACATACATTTTTTTTTTTCATTTTTTCTACCCCAGTTTCCTCCGAACTTTATATGATTTTCGTGAATGTTTTAAAATCATGCTACTGCTTTCTAGTATCTTGAGGCGCAAAATTACCACAAATATTCGAGGAGTTCGCGCAAAGCAATTGTAAGTTCCTATATATAAATAGGACTTACTGTAATTTGATGATGACCGCTTGGAACAGTGAACAGAAGTATTGTTTACATTTTGTAAATACATCAATTGTCTTGTCTCTTATTTAAGGACAGATTAATCAATTCTGCTATTTAATCTCGTCTCGGACCAATCGATGATTGTTGATATTGAATCCAATATACCAAGATTGACTGTAGAATATAATTAATGCACTCAGCAATTTGTTTCAACCCATGGTTTTGATGATTTCGGATTAACAAATCAAAGTGTTCCATGCAAATAATGTAAAATGAAAAAAGTGGCTCTTCGTAGAACATATTATCTAGACAACCTTTTCTTCGTTATCTCTAAATACATTGTTTGTATGCTATTTAGTGCGAACGCAGTAAGAACAACATTTGTCGTAAACTGATGTATACCCCATCGATCGCTTGACACATGCAAGACTTTTTCGAAAGTCAACGGGAATGTTGTTTGGTCCTATCTGTAGTAATAAGATTAACCCTTTGATGTTTAATCCCTGTTTTTTACGTGCCTGTGATTTTATGATTGAGAAAACATTGTGAAAAAAGAAGAAATTGCTCCTGACAAGCAATTTCTTCTTTTTCCACACTATTTTCTACCCAACAGAATGGTTATTTTTCAAATTTAATCCACTTTCGATTTTCGTCTGCAAAACCTTTGAATTTAGACAGGTCCAAAATTTTGTAAAACATGAAAGGGTTAAGACATTCGAGACGAACTTGAATTAGGTAAGCAATGTATAAGCAATGCATATGATTTCTGTCTGATACACCATACAAAGTTTCAAGTTGCTGCTGTTGTTAGCTGCTGAGAAAAATGCGTCAAATGTTTTCGTTATGTTTCGACAGACGTTAAATCCAAAATTAACAAAGTAGTGAAATAGAACGTATATAACTGCCGCACATTATTATTCTTATTCGGTAAGCGACAAAGAGAACTTTTAGCTGATAAACCAAGCTAAGTTTTAAGTTAATGCGATTAAAAGTTGATGTGAAAAACGCGACAAAATTTAGTTTTATACCAAAACAAGTCGGAATAAACAGTCATAAAACAGAAAGTCGAGATCCGAGGGACATTAATTCGGTAAGCGAGGTATAGAACCTCTCTCTCTGATACCCAAAACCAAGTTGCAAGTTGTTGTGATTCATATTTGCAGAGAAAAATGCGACGAGAATTTCAATATTGAAAGATGTTGAGTCCGAAAATAAACTAAATCGTAAAATAGGAAATAATTCTTCAACGTACATAAATTCGGTAGAGGAGGTAAAAAAAACTCTGTCTGATACAAAATACCAAGTTTCAAGTTGCTTGGATTCATCATTGCTTAGAAGAGTAGGATGAACATTTAACAGGAAAAAGATATTCGACGGACCTTAATTCGGTAAGCGACGTTATAAGACCACTTCCATGCCGAGTTTCAAGATGCAGCCATTCATTGCTGAAAAAAAATGCCATAGAAATTTTAAATTTGTCTATCTTAAGTCCGAAAATAAATTTTTTCAAAGTTTCAAGTTGTTGTAATTCATAGTTGCTAAAAAAGCGCGACGACAATTTTCGTTACGGACGGACGGACGGAAGGACAGGCTAATTGACGGACGGATACACAAGCGTCAACCGGTATACCACCCCTTCATCGAAGTGGGTGTGTTAAATTTGTTGAATGATTTGATGGGCACGTTTTTTACCATTTGTTATAATTGATATAATACATTTTGCTTCACACGAAGAACTTTGAATTTCAATAATTTAGTGCGCAAGCATCCATCGTCTCTCATTAATCGGTGTTTTCCTTAGATCTTAAATGTTCCAAGTGCATCTACATACTAAATGCACTCACGACCTTAAGGAACTGGAACCTGCCCTACTTTCAGGATGACAAAACGGTACAAACTGTCTGCAAATTATACCACGCTTTCCACGCAAGTGTACGTGCAAAGCGGGGTATTATTTGCAAACAGTTTGCATCGTTTTGTTATTCTGAACACAGGACGAGTAGTTACAATACATGAATTGATTTGTTAAATATCTATTTTTGGCCTATCTCTAGTGATGATCATACAATTGCACTACAAGAAATCCCCTGTGACAAGATGGTTGGAGAGTAGTATGAAATAATCCGAATATGTCGCGGTAGAGTCAATTTTGCTTCATCTATTATTTAGTTTCGTATCACATTTTCCGGTCCATCGCCAACTAGCAATAATAACTGTTCCCCTTTTTGGCATAAAATCATTACGCATTTAGTACAAAGATATGTTACCGTTAACATTAAAAGAGAAATGGGCCTGTGCATTTGACATTTCCAATAATTTGACGTTTGCGTGAGGAACAGACATTGGGGAGCATAGATAGCCAAATATTGTAATAACAAGATTGCTTGAATGTCTCTAGATACTCTGAGACCGTATTTGTCTACAAAACGCAAAGTTAAGACTCTGGTCAGACTGTGAGAATGCACAGACTGGCCAGTGTCTTTGCTTGGCGCACATTTGAAATTGTTGTTGAAAATATCATGCACAGCCTCATATGAAAAGGTTATAAATATTAACCTTGAAATGCAAAATCGTGCTGACGATTTTATTGTATTTTATTTTATTTTTTTTTTAATTTCTTTAAATACTTAATATTTGACAAAGTTATATAATGAATAACATGGCAAAACCTTTATTTGATTGTCGTTTTACACCGCTTTTAACAATCTTTCCTTTATATCGAGACGGCTTAACATCTAACCTAACAATTGATTCCTGGCATTTCTCATATCAGTACTACCATTACATCCACCCCTAGCCTTCAGATAGGTCTGTGATTATCTACCCATTGGTGGAAGATAAATCGTCGAAAAGGATGAGTGCCGCCGTCGGGGATTGAACTTAGGATCTTATAATTGACAGTCCGACTCAATGTTTGTGAGTTGTTTCTGTTATAAATATCTTAGAATTTACACTTAAAGGCGATAGTGCAAAACTATATTGAGGGTCTATATGCCTATAAATATATAGGTGCAAACCATTTTGTGAATAACATTAGAAATATAGGCACCGACAATAAATTTGTGCTTAGCCATCCAATTTCAGTGACTTGCCTTCTACAAGATGTTTGCCATTGGATAAAACCTCTTTTCACATTCATGGACTTGAATTAAGATGTGTTCAACCTTCACTCTTATAGATATGTGACCCATCACGCGAAAAAGGGATCATCTGCGAACTTCGTGATAAAATATTTAAAAAATGATAGGTTCTAAAACAGGCCAAGCTAGGGTCGCATTTCAAAAATTCTTTCACAGGAAGGTATATTGAATATTCTAGATTCAGAAAATTACTAAGGTGCGAAAAGTTTCGACCCTAGTCGGTATGCGCAATCCGCGCAGTCTGGCAAGGGTCGACACTGTACGCACTTCCCAGATGATTCCTTTTCGCTCGACGGGTCAAATATCTGAGACAATATAAAATATGCTAGAAAGAAAATGCCGACTAACCATCACTTAATTATCAATGTAGCTATTATCAACAATATCAACATTCTTATATTCATAAATATACCTCTTCTAGATTAACGTTCCTTTTGTCATCATTCGTCTCGTGGGGAGGTGACGTCATCATTCACATTATGTTGACTTGATATCAATCATGACCCTAAAATATATAAAGGCAGTTTACTAAGTTAACATTTGGAACTGACGATAGAAAATATATACATATTAACAAGCAGTTTGTTTTGTCGCAGTTTATTTTTCATTTATATAAATAGAACGTTAGTCAGCTGAAATAGGGACTTTCGTTTTTATTAGAGCCTACTAAAGATTCGACAATTATTCTTATAAGACAGCTGAACACTTAAGTAAACTTTCTTCCTTATTAGTAAACATAAACCGCGACTGTCATTCACCTGAAAGCAAGACTTTTCTACTTAGAAGTATACTGAAGGCAAAAATGTCCTTAACCCTTTGCTGTTTAATCGCTGCTTTTTACGTGCCTGTCATTTTATGATTGAGAAAACATTGTGAAAAAAGAAGAAATTGCTTCTGACAAGCAATTTCTTCTTTTTCCACACTATTTTCTACCCTACTGAATGGTTATTTTTCAAATTAAATGTACTTTAAATTTTCGTCTGCAAAACCTTTGAATTTGGACAGGTCAGAATTTTGTAAAACAGGAAAATGTTAAAGGTTTGCTGAAAACATGACTTCCATTGTTTTGTGTATGCGGGAAGCCTGACATTCCTTCTTTTATGTATTCGAAAAGCCTGAATTATTTTCATTCTTATATGCGGCAACTGAAAACCTCACCTTCATTCTTATTCAATGAAACGAACTTCAAATCGAGATTTGCTTTTAAGAAATTAATATTTCCTATGTCATTTTAGAAGCATTCTGATAGAAAATTCATTCAGGAACACACTTGAATCAATACCAATCTGGAAAAATGAAAAAAAGCAATGAATTTGCGCGTGTGGTGTAAATTTATCATTTCAATTTCTTATATAAGAAACTTCGCAATCACAATGCCATTTTCCTAAACAATCTGACATGTAAAGGCTATCAGAGTTTGGCCGTTTTTGAAGTGATTTCCGAGATTGGCTTAAACTTATATAATAATAATTCTCTAAAACAAATGCGTCTTTTTTTTACTCAAGCGTCAAGGAAGTTTTCTTTGACCTGCTGAATAAAGACACCATGAAGTTAATTCGGAATCAATTCTTCTTTGCCAAATTGAACTGTCAATTATACAGAAATGACCGGTATTTGATTTAATGTCTACAAATACATAATTTACAAGACGCCCAATAGGGCCAGTATCACTCCACTGGCTTTCAAATATCTATCAATGAGAAACTCGGTCAGATATTGAAGTTTACATGGAAATTAAAGAAAATGCCACCTTTCCATGACATAGCATTGTAATGCCAAATACAAAGAATTCTGAAAGAGGTCAATCTGAAGACTCTTCCTTACAAAAATCATCAATTTTAAACAATTTTAAACAGAGAAGTAAATTAGTTCATCTTTAACTGCATTGGGGCCATTTTTGTTATTAGAGTGCCCATAGTACTATGATGAGAACAATCAGAATTTCACAAAGACAAGAGGGTCAGAATGGCCAAAACCGCTCACGTGAATTTAAATGGTCCAGTGGATATCATCAAGTAGCTTTCTTATTAATTAGGGAGAGGCGATATTCAAAAAAATTTAAGTAAAAATAGACCCTGCCAACCAATTCATGACTAAGGAGACTCAAAATAAGCCCCGCCCTGCCACGCCCATATTTATGGGCCAATCAAAATTTTGCAAACAAATTTTGAAGAGAGTCATCAATGGAACATTTTGGAAAGCTTCGTTGAAATCAACACAATGATTCAGGAGAAGATACCGTTAAAAGATTTCGGGCTCAAAATAAGCCCCGCCCTGCCATGCCCTTACTTTTGGACCAATCAAAATTTCACCAACAATTTTTGAAAAGGGTTACTTAAGGAACATTCTGGTGAAGTTTCATAGGAATCAGACCAGTGAGTTAGGAGAAGATGTCGTTCAAAAATTTTGCGCTAAACACCGTATTTATGGGCCAAACAAAATATTGCAGGCAATTTTTGAAAAGGGTCACCCAAGAATCATTTCTGGAAAAGTATCATTAAAATCGGTCCAGTGGTTAAGGAGATGTCGTTAGAAGATTTCGGGCTCAAAATAAGACCCGCCCTGCCACGCCCATATTTGAGGGTCAATCCTTATTTCTTGAACAACTTTAGAAGAGGGTCACCAAGAATAATTTCTGTCAAATTTTGTCAAAATCCGTCCATCGGTTTAGGAGGAAATGTATAAAGAAAAGTTTACAAATGCACTAAAAACTCGTCCCACACATCCATTCAATTTTATTCCAAAATCATTTAAAAAATATTAATTTTGTCAATTTCACAATATGGTTAACTATAAGTTAAGTTTAAGGGAAAGTCTCGCAGACGGACAGACGAATAATTGCAAAAAAAATATTCACTTAATCTATCGATGCTAGGACATAGAAATGTCCATTTTTAAACTTTACTTTACCTGTAGCATTTTAGTTCCTTACTCTGTCTTGGAGATTCCAAACAAGTGCTTGAATGTGTGCTTTTGTCGTGATACTCAAACGATTATCTAAATCTTTGGTTTAAAACACATTTGAATAGTTTCAGTGAAACTAGGAAGTAAGTGTTGACTTTCACGTTAAATTAGGAGCATAGTGATTTGTCTAATAATACATATGTTTCATGTACATGATAATTAACCAATCACTAATCACACCCCTTTGGCTCCTTGATGACAGAACAACTCAGATATGAAAACGTCATTGTCTGAAATTATGTCTTAGAACTTTGGGATCTTTAACAAAAAGCAAATCTAAACCTTGCCGATCAAGTCTCCCACCCACAAAAACATTCGACAGAAAATGCCTTCAAATTTTCAAATTTTGTAAAAAGAAAGTAGCTTGGTCTCGAAAATTGTCTCACATTAAGAAATCCGCTCACATAGTAAAATAAGTATACTATTATTAACTGTGAAAACACATCTTTATATTTTATCTATTTTGTAACTTTTAGGTGTGTCTGAAATATGTCCTGAACTTCGCAAATAACGCCACTGAATATTTGTTATAAATCATCGAAGCTTGACACTCACGCAAGAACCTATTTACAGATAAAGCTTTAGGCAATAGTTTAGATTCTTTCGATATGTAGGTTTTTCGGGCTTTTACAGATTGAAATATCTTTTGTTATGTAAATGTGCGATTAGGATTTAACGCAGGCGCTAAAATACCAGCGACCCAAATAGACTTTTTAATAGCAAAAACCAAAAGCCCATGATAGCCACGTGAAACTAGAGGCGCTTGAGCACCTGATTCGCTCCACAGGCCTTCATAGCCTATTATGATTATAAGAGGGTGATAAGGCTGTTTAACTAGAAAGCCATGAATGGCTTGAGTCGCTCCACAGGCTTGAATTTCATGTAAAGCAAAAATAGTTTTGACTAGATTTTTAAATATTTTGGATTCTACTGGTGTTGAAAATGATTTTCAAAGTTTCAACTAAATAACATATAGAGAAATGACATCTGCCCATAAATGCATATTTTCATCAAATCAAAATAATTTTAGGTAGACTGAAAGAGGGTCACTAAAGGATCATTCATATAAAATTTCATTGGTATCCATCTTTTAGATTCCGAGAAAATTATTTTCAAAGTTTCCACTATATAACACATAGAGAAATGACCTCCGCCCATAAAATGCATATTTTTCATCCAATCACAATAATTTTTGGAAGACTGATAGAGGGTCACTCAACTTTCATTGCAGTGAAATTTGGTTGATATCCATCAGTTAGATTCTGAGAAAATGATTTCCAAAGTTTCCACTATATATCATATAGAAAAATGACCTCCGCCCATAAAATACGTACTATTCATGCGATCACTATTATTTTTGGTGGATTGATAAAGGCTCACTCAAGGATCATTCGAGTGAAATTTGGTTGATATCCATCACTTACATTCTGAGAAAATGATTTTAAAGTTTCCACTAAATAACATTTAGAGAAATGACCTCCGCCCATAAAATGCATATTTTCCATCCAATTTCAATAATCTTTTGTAGACTGATAAAGGGTCACACAAAGATCATTCATGTAAAATTTCGTTGGTACCCATCCATTAAAATCTGAGAAAACTCAATTTTTACCATATTTGGAAATTAGCCACGCCCATGTAATCCATGTTTTTCATTGGATCAAAATTTCTTGAACAACTTTGAAAGAGGGTCACCCAAGGATAATTCCTGTGAAGTTTGGTTGAAATTCATCTAGAAGTGTCTGAGGAGAAGATTTTTAAAGAAAAGTTTACGAACAGACGCACGGACGCACTGACGGACGCACGACGGACACAACGCCATGACAATAGCCCCCGTGGCTTTCAGCCAATGGAGCTAAAAACAAAGGAATCAACTCACATGCAACACTTTTCAACGTTGTTTGACGCACGGATAACGGATACATCGCCATAACAGTAGCCCGCTGGACTTTTTGCCAATTGACCTAATAAGATGGTAACTGCCGGATAATATATAAGAGAAAATATTGTTAAAGGAGAAAATGCATACACTGAGAACTTTCTCATTTCCCCCAGTATTTTTAAATCATACAGCTGTATGAATTGGACGAATTTTTGTTCAAAGTCTTTTTCATTCATGGGCAAACAAGATAAATTTGTCAGTTAAATGATGATAAATAGATGGTCTACTGAACAATCTTTTTTGGTGGAGAAGAACTTCGACATATTTAGTTTGTAGAATTTTTTTATTTAAAGAAACTTTTTATTCTAGAATAAAAACACAACAAGTAAATACTGTAAGTATTTTTAAAGTGAAATGCTGAAATATTTCTGAAAAAAAATCGAGATTGGTGAATTACATTAAGAAAATTGACCACCGCCTGTTTAATACATATCTTTCATCAAATCAAAGTAATTTTGTGCATCCTGATAATGGGTCACCAAATGAACATTCCAAATTTGGTTGATATCCGTCTGTTATATTCTGAGAAATTGATTTTCAAAGTTTCCACTATATAACATATAGAGAAATGACCCCTGCCCATAAAAGATATATTTTCCATAAAATCACAACAATTTTTTGTAGAGTGAGTAAGGATCACTTAAGGATAATTCCAGTGAAATTTGGATGATATCCATCAATCAGATTCTAAGAAAACAATTTTCAAAGTTTCCACTATATAACATAAGGAGAAATGACATCCGCCCATAAAATGCATACTTTTCATCTGATCACAATACTTTTTGTCAGACTGATAAAGGGTCACTCAAGGATCATTCCAGTGAAATGGGGTTGATATCCACCCGTTAGAGTCTGAGAAAATGATTTTCGAAGTTTCCACTTTATGACATATAGAGAAATCACCTCCGCCAATAAAATGCCAATATTTTTCATCAGATAACAATGATTTTTGTAGGCTGGTTTCATAATTTCGTTTCATTTGATAATGCCGAATACCAAATAGGCCAAAAAACTTATTTTTTTTATACTTTTGAACAGAGAAAGTTACGTGTAAAAAAATCAATATTAAGTTTCGATAATTTGACAACTTAAGATGAGATTTTTTACAATTTGCGCGGGGAACAAGATAGGGTTAAACGCCGCTCGAAAACTTTTTGCATTCCTATCGCGGCAGCTTGAACACCTAACCATAGGTTCCTGGTATTTGATCTCACCAGTACAACCACAATCTTTTCGAGTCCACGGCTGCATATCCAACATAGGTTTATATTAATCGACAAATGTCGGAAGGATGTACCGGGTATCGAACCCGGGATATCATGATCAAGAAACAGACGAGCTTCCGACTGTGCTATGATTGCTAGTCAGTTATCTGTAGCATTTTGTGCTCGTGTGAGCAAAAAATTCTACAAAACACAGTTATTACTTTGCTAGTCTTAGCCAAGTCGGAGTATTCCTTTACTTACACAAGGTTCATTTCATATGTTATTCTAACTCTTGAAATAATTTCACACAGAAAGAAACACTGTGTCAAAGAATAAACACATGAAAAAGCCAAAAATTGCCAGTTGAAGAAAATAATGTTGTTGAACGCTGACATAGGTGAAAATTAATCAAACTTCAAATTCACTATCAGTCCACTTATATAATTCGAACACTTAATAAATGATATCATATAAAGTGAACCAATTTGCAATAAAGCCGATATTTTCCGATAGAACAAAAATAAACCCATGGGCTCCAGTTACACTCGCAACGCAACATCGTGAATTATTTAATTTTGACTGACGACATAGTGTAGTTTACAATAACAGAACCTTTGTGTATCGACATAACTTTCCACAAATCTCAATGAAATATAGAGTTGACGTTAAATACAGTTAGTTACATCGTGAAATTGACATAAATCTCAATAAAAAAAATTCTGAATTATTTTTTGTAGGGAGCCAACGCTGTAATTTTAAAGACAATTGGCGCTTTAAAATCGATCACTGACTACAAGGTCGGGGGCAATGGGGACATCGCCTGTCGGTGTTTTTATTTTTAGCTTTTTTTCAAATTTATCGGATGCATAAATTTAAGTGAGTGACCGAATGTCAATTTTCTCTCTTGATATTACACTTAAACTTGTAGATCTATATCGTCGTTGGCGACCTATATTTGTTTAAAATATTTCCCGAGTTGTACAATTCAGAGAGCCGAGTCTAAAGGATATTTGGTACTTGTTTTTGCAGTGATACTTGACAGAACAGTCCCTTTCTCGAAATGACCAGTCTTACAAGAGTATAAACATTGTTAATTAAAGAGAGTATTTGGATGACTTTATTTACAAGGATATTCTAATTAAACTTCCCAAAGTTCCTTTTTCATGTGGCACTTGAAGGAGCTGGCCCTGGGATCTTTTTTTTTTGTCAAGTTTGAAGAGAATCTGATGAAAATATCCATGTTCGAACCGACCTGTAGTTATGCGAACCGACTTGTAGTTATGTATCATTAAACGATATTGTCTGTCTCTAAAATGCCTGTCACAATAGTGCGGCGATGTCAGGGCACCCTAACGGTAATCTGAAATTTCCAGAGCGCAGTGAAAACGTTGTGACACCGCCTTCATGCAACTGGAGCGCGATGAGAACATCGAACTGTCACCTAGATCGCCGTGGGTCAAAACAGGGCGCGATCCCAATGCGCCCAGCATGCAAAAAGTACCCCCGTGAGATCGCAATGTGACAAGGTCGCAGTAAGAGAGTCGCGGGATCGCGGAGGCAGCGCGATTAGGTCGCAAAAAAGCCGTGGCAGTGCCGTGACATCTCAGTATGAGCACAGTATAAACGACGAAGAAAGTCAGAGACGCTTGAACGTCGAATCTACTCTATTTCATTACGACCCTACTGTGCTCATACGTCGTGCCTGTAACGATGTTCAGAATTGTCAGTTCAAACACAAAGTTTGTCAGAATGCAAGTGCTATTAGTGCAGGATATTGAGGTCATGGATGGACGGACAGAAAGACATGGTGAAAACAATATACCCCCCTCTCATTCGTAGGCGGGGGGTATAATGAAAGCATATACCCTAATGAGTGTTTACGTAATATATAAAGCCTCTAGGATTAATATTGATAGAAATAAAAAACTTTAACCTAATGTTGACGCGGACACCAACACCGACGCCGACATCCGAGGGTATGACAACAGCTCTTCAGAGACTTTCGTCCCGGGCGAGCTAAAAAAGTATTCTACAATAATACATACGGGAGACAGATTTTATTACAAAAACAAAAATAAGGATAAACAAATTATGCATGAACACAATAACTAGATATTGCCAATGAGTAAAACACAGGGTCTGTGTAATATCTTAAACAATTAATATTTGCTCATCAGCAAAGAATTGGATTGATTTATGAGTTTCAAACCTCTTAAAATAGCTGTCCTAACTAAACACACGTGATTGAATCTAAAATGATCCGTACACTTTCAGTAATATAGACAATCTTAATGCTTAAATATATCGACCAGGTTTTTTCTTTTTACTTGATGAAAGGATGGGTTCAATATGATATCAGAATCAAAGACAATCATCTACCAACCTTATATTTTTAACTTATTAAAGTTACAAACTTTACAATTCAAAATCTTCAAACCTTTACTTTGGACTGAAAACAGTCATGAAATAATAAATCATTTTAGAATGTAGGTCAAAGATAATGGCTGGGGACAAGGGTTCATCACCATCCAAGAATCCATTGACGAGCATCTACCAAAATAAACAGAAGACAGTAGTGGACCCGTAATAGTTCAGTAACAGTTTGGGAGTTATAAACTTTAACAGTGTTAACCAAAATTTCCTAATGATTTTCATTGTGGAAGAATTGTGAAAGAACATGTGGTCAAGAATGTTGCAGAACTATCACGGTCCCACCGCCTTAAATTGTAGAAAGTAGGTCAAAAATCAAAGTATTGGCCATAACGAAAGCCATTTTTTCAATTTTCAGTGGTCCTATGTTTATATCAATATTTCAGAAGTAGGTAAAAGGACAAGGTCAAGGTCAACAAGGTTCAACATGATGCATGAGTCAAAATCACAAACATCTACTATTACTCATACATGTATTTGACTCATTAGAAATCTGGACCTAGTTATTCAAAAATAGTTTATATTACACTTATGTTTTATACTGTGCTGTTCAGTCAAGACTAAGTAAACCAACACAAAGGGAACCATATTTTAATGAAGAAATCTGAAAGAGAGTTTCCCATGGAATCATTTCTGTGAATTTTGGATAATATCTGACCAGTATTTTAGTGGAGAAGATTTTTCTATAGTTCACCATATTAGACCATTTTGTGACTGGTCAATCTGAATAGCCCATGATGTCAACTCAATCAGAATGTAACAAAGAAATCTGAAAGAGAATGTCCAGGGGATCATTTATAGAAGCTGGAAGTATAGTTGAAATTCATCCAGTAGTTTCAGGAACCATTTTATGGTGACTACACAGCCCAAAGGGCCCAGGTTATTAGCCCAATTATAATTTAACAAAGAAATCAGAAAAAATTAAATCATTCTTCTAATGAAAGGACGGGTCTCCATAAGGGCCTTTTTGTGGCTAGAATAGAATTTCTTTTAAACTTTTGTCATACATACTATGATATACTTTGCGGGTTTGCACAACATGTTTACAAATAGCCTTGAATATCAAATTTCTTTTAATTATTGTCTTTAAAATCAGATAATAAACAAATAAGTAATGCACATTGCAAGCTGAATTTGAGCTGATTTTGACCTTTCATCTTGGAGTGTGACCTTGATATATGACCTTTTACAATAATACAGTGAAATCTCAGTAGTTCGCACACCGGTGGTTCGTAGGTATGTGTTGGTTCGTATACATTCTTTGGTCCCGATTTTCTTCCTTCTTTATTTTTGTAAGAATACTCTGAGTAATTCGCATGTCGATGGTTCGTAGTTCGTAGCCCATGTCAAGTCCCGAGACTTTGCTAATAACACAAATCCATATGTTTAATCCGTAGGTGTGAATTGTGCGATCAATAGTTGTCCTAGGTGTAACAATATACATTTACCTTGATTTTCACACTTGTTGATTGGTATTTATCGATTATTATTATGCATCTTTATTTACCGGCTTTATTTGATTTGTGATTTTTGACGAGTTTAATCGAATAAAATTTTCAATCGCTGACCTAAATTGTATTTAATCTGGCTTTCTCATACCGATCATGCATAAATGAATGTGCAAATCTTCGTTGACTTGATTGTCAACTTGTCTTCCATACAGATTCATCGTAATGACGAGATTAGTCGTCCACTGAATGAGTACTCAGAGTGATTTGATCCAAAGGGAAAACGCTCTGATGAAGTTAAATATCGGCATGTAAATAATTGAATAAAATTACTTAATTAAAGTTTTGAATATGGGCTAAACAAAAGATGATCATTGTTCGAAAGAGATTTTTTGCGTCTTAACTCTCTACAAAAGGGTGTCCTTTAAACTTAATTGAAAAAAATAATCCATAGAACCTTAGAATCAAGTCACAAATAAAGCGTGACTTAAGAATATGTCCGATCTGAGCCGACAAAATTCTACCGACCGCTTGACATTGGTTTGTTCGTATTATGTTTAGTTCGTATAAACTGTCCCTGTCCCTTGAGATACGAACTACCGAGAATTTACTGTAAGTTTTAAATACAAATGAGTTCAATAAAACTTGGGGCAAATGGTTTTGTATTTTCTTTGCAAACAATAAAAGAAATTTAATATTCAAGGCTATTTGTAAACATGTTGTGCAAACCTGCAAAATTGGTGGGAAATAAAACAAAGAAATTCCTAAAAAGACAAAAAAGGGTAGATAATCACAATGTAAAATATGATATGTCAAAATAAATTCTGGATATCAACTAAGGAATAGTTCAATGATGTTTTGTGTGGTAGCCTCAAACTCAAAAGCAACTAATTTTGGCGATATAAAGATATTAAAATGAAACTCAAGTTCGTAATAAATTACCCCATCCACTTTCAACACAAGGCACAACTAGAACCAGTTAGTTTGAGATGCCAATATTTTGTCAAAAGATGCAGATTATATCATAGTTTGGATGCAAAAGTTTAAAAGAAAATCTATTCTAGCCATGAAAAGGCCCTTATGGAGACAGGTCCTTTAGTTAAACTCTACCGAGCAGTTTCAGTTAAGATGTTTAAATAAAAGGTTATGCAGACACACAGATGCAAAACAGGCAAATAACATGACATAAGCCCAACTGGATTTCGTCTAGTGGAGGTAAAAATAAGTCATAATCTAGTATAAAACATTGCAATATACGGAGAAATTGCTTGTAATGAAAGGAGAAATTACCTGTAACAAGCAAATCCTTGTTTTCAAACAAGTTTTCTAAATCTCTCTTTGTTTGTAAAATCAAGTGTTTCAGATCAAGAAATTAAGGGACGCACATATCAATGGCTCAGCATGAAACAGTTGAAACTCCCTATATGTTTATAGAGAAAGTTACAACAGTTTCACGCTAAGCCATCAATATCCTTGAAAAGGATCCTTATGGTTCCAGTCCTTCACTTTCAGTCCATGGGTCACAAGTACCAAACTAAAACCCTAACACTCAGCAAACCATTGCAACTTTGACCAGTCTATTTATTTTTTTTTTTCAGTAAAAAAAAACAATGGCAATAATCAACATTGTGCTATTGTAATTAAAAATCTCACAACTACAGCTTTTGACAAACTGTAGTTATGAGGTCTTAGAATAACACAGACAATTGGTTTTGTGTCATAAAATGATTGAAATGGTTAAATAAGATGACAATTCTCAGCAGCAATCATAAACATCATTAGAATAAATAAAGGGTGAGGTGAGAGGATATAACAAGTAACACCACAACACAAGTCCGGCCACAAAGGCACCGATAAGTCTCTGTCTGATGGATTTATCTTCATACGCTACCACTTCATTAAACGCTGGAAATCCCATATGGTTACAAAAGGCATGTGCCATAACAGGTGCTATAAAATGTCCTGAAAAATAGAAAACAAAGTTATGAATTACATGTGCGCCAAATTAAAAACTTAATCCCTTATCCTGACATTAAATTTAAATTCAGTTTGTTACTGACAAATTGCCATATGGTATATTTCAACCAGATTATTCAAAGTTTTTGCACAATAATTACAAGGTGGAAAATTGTCACAAGACATGCTCTTTGCAGTGCTGGATGCCCAAGCATGATAAGCAACAAAGGGAGATAACTCAAAATTTAATCTAGATAGAGTTATGGTTCTTGCATACTGCACTCCACTCTGTTATCAAGAGAGGAACATAACTGCCAAGTTTCAAGTCAATTGGACATAAAGGGACAGAGTAATGCTCCAGCCTAAGAAGTGGATGCCGCCCGTGGCACCAAGACCCCACAGGTGATCCCATAATATGTCCCGTCTTTCCATGGTCCTATGAAACTAGAAAGCCATGAATGGCTTGAGTCGCTCCACAGGCTTGAAATTCTTGTAGAAGCAAATAAATGTTTTGACTTGATTTTTAGATATTTGGGGTTCTACTGATGTTGAAAATGATTTTCAAAGTTTGAACTATATAACAGATAGAGAAATGACCTCCCCTCTGAAAAGACATATTTTTCATCAAATCAAATGATTTTTGGCTGTATGATAATGGGTCAACCAAAGATCATACCAAAATTTTTTTATTGATATCCATCAGTTACATTCTGAGAAAATGATTTTCATAGTTTCCACTATTTAACTTGTTGAGAAATGACCTCCGCCCATAAAATGCATATTTTTTATCCAATCAAAATAATTTTTGGTACACTGATAAAGGGTCACTCAAGGATCATTCCAATGAAATTTGGTTGAAATCCATCCATTACATTATGAGAAAATGATTTTCAAAGTTTCCACTATATAACATATAGAGAATTGACCTCCGCCCATAAAATGCATATTTTCAATCCAATAACAATGATTTTTCGTAAACTGATAAAGGGTCACTCAAGGATCATTCCAGTGAAATTTGGTTGATATCCATCAATTACATTCTGAGAAAATGATTTTCAAAGTTTCCACTATATAACATATAGAGAATTGACCTCCGCCCATAAATTGCATATTTTCCATCCTATCATAATGATTTTTTGTAGACTGATAAAGGGTCACCCAAGGATCATTCATGTAAAATTTAATTGGTATCCATTGATTAGAATCTGAGAAAACTCACTTTTTACCATATTTGGAAATTAGCCACGCCCCTTAAATCCATGTTTTTCATTGGATCAAAATTTCTTGAACAACTTTGAAAGTGGGTCACCCAAGGATCATTCCTGTGACGTTTGGTTGAAATCCATCCAGTAGTTTATGAGGAGAAGATTTTTAAAGAAAAGTTTACGACCGCACGCACGCACGCACGGACGGACGGACGGACGCACGACGGACACAACACCATGACAATAGCCCCAGTGGCTTTCAGCCAGTGGAGCTAAAAAAACAGGATTTGTAGGCTAGGTCCATATGTCAGTCCTTAATGTTTACCAAAGCTATGTGTTAAGCAGGAATATTCATTAACAGCATGAGAAGGGTTAACTGATTTCACCTGTGTATCCAAACAGAAAATCTCAGGCTAATGAAGCTATTAAAGCTATGAAAATTGACTCTATAAATATTTTGCAGAAGAGACTCCTATGTCATAAGCCTTGGTCATTATAAACCTTGTAGAGAATTAAATAATATTTGTTTATTTCAAATTATCATCTATTCAAGGATGTTCTAGGTGAAAATCTGTAAGGATCCTTTAAATGGGTGTAGGACAAAAGCCCCCTGGGACAAAAGCCCCCTAGGACAAAAGCCCCCTGGACAAAAGCCACTTGGGACAAAAGCCCCCTAGGATAAAAGCCCCCTAGGACGAAAGCCCCACAACATAATAAATACTGGTATATAAATTTCCATTTCTTTAACTGAATCATTTAAATAAAATGGTTCCTTTTTTGTTTGATTGTTTTATTTGCCATTATTTAAGATGCATTTTTATTATTCTTAGCAATAAAAACCACCATTTGAGTCCTCTTTCTAACAACTAAAAATCAGTTTAGTTTGAATTTATTAGATATTCCAGCAAGCAAAGAAATGTACATTGAAAAGGAGAAACCTTAATATTTAATTCCTTTATTGATGTAAATTTCTTTTATTCCCCACATTTTACATTCTTGACATCATTGAAACATAATCCATTTTTTAGCTCCACTGGCCGAAGGCCAGCGAGCTATTGTCATGGCGGTGTGTCCGTCGTGCGTCCGTCCGTCCGTCCATGCGTTATTTTTTTCTTTAAACATCTTCTCCTCCCAAACCAATGGGTGGATTTTAATGAAACTTGGTAGAAATGTTCCTTGGGTGACCCTCTTCTAAAATTGTTAAAGAAATTTTGATTGACCCCCAAATATGGGCGTGGCAGGGCGTGGCATTTTTTCACTTTGAAATCTTTAAAAATCTTCTCCTCCCAAACCATTGGGCCAATTTCAATGAAACTTGGCATGGATGTTCCTTGGGTGACCCTTTACCTAAATTGTTTAAGAAATTTTGATTGACCCCAAAATATGGGCGTGGCAGGGTGGGGCTTAATTTGAGCCCAAAATCTTTGAATGACATCTCCTCCTGAACCACTGGGCCAATTTCAACCAAACTTTACCAGAATGTATCTGGGGTGACCCTTTTCAAAGATTGTTCCTGAAATTTTGATTGGCCCCCAAATATGGGCGTGGCAGGGCGGGGCTTATTTTGAGCCCAAAATCTTTGAACGACATTTCCTCCTGAACCATTTGGCTGATTTCAATGAAACTTTACCAGAATGTTCCTTCGGCGACCCTCTTCTAAAGTTGTTAAAGAAATTTGAATTGACCCCCAAATATGGGGGTGTTAGGGTGGGGCTTATTTTGAGCCCGAAATCTTTGAACATCTTCTCCTCCTAAACCACTGGGCCAATTTCAATGAAACTTTACCAGATTGTTCCTTGGGAGACCCTTTCCAAAAGTTGCTCTCAAAACTTTGATTGGCCCATAAATATGGGTGTGGGCAGGGTGGGGCTTATTTTGAGCCCGAATTCTTTCAACGACATTTTCTCCTGAATCACTGGGCTGCTTTCAATGAAATTTTACCAGAATGTTCATTCTGTGACCCTTTTCAAAAATTGTATGCGAAATATTAATTAGCCCATAAATATTGGCATGTCAGGGTGTGGCTTATTTTGAGCCCGAAATCTTTTAACTACATCTCCTGATGAAGGTTGGGCCGATTTCAATGAAACTTGAGAATTTTGGTGCAATGTAAGCCATACCCAGTTAATTAATATAAAAAAGGTCTTAAGAGATTTCAAAGGTTGTTTTCATTCAAAGAAAGATTCATTAAATGCGAGTCTAATGATGTTTAAGCCAGTGGAGCGATACAGGCCCTCTTGGGCCTCTTGTTTTACTTATTTCACACCTTCGAGGGAACAAATATAATTATACATGTAGTTTACAAGATGGAAGGTGTTAACAAAATTGATTATGAAAACAGTATATTTTTTGTCTTTCAAAAATCCTACCTGTTATTCCCTTTTTTTGACAATTATTTTTTTGTAACAATTCAATTATGAAATATATAACCTAATGAAAGATATTTTCCAAGAAATCTTTTCACAGATATTTATACACAAGGGAATACTTTATCCCCCCCTTAAAATGTTTATTTTCATTCCATTTAAAATGACAGAGATATTAATTTCCTTAAAGATTTAACATGTTAATATTCACAAATTCATATATTAATCAAAACTTTGTAAGTCTTTTTTCAAAAATTCTCAAAAAACACATTTTTTATAACCATGGGGCTTTTGTCCACTTTTCAGTTAAGGGCATGAGGCTTTTGTCCCATGGGGCTTTTGTCCTAGGGGGCCTTTGTCTGTACCCCCTTTAAATATGCATTCATTTGTATTCCATTCGATCATAATTCCCACTTGAATATGTGACCATCATTACAGCCCTAAATTCACCTTGTGGAAACTTCATGAGATTCTGTTGATATTTTTTATATTCTATCACATGAACAAGAAATGTAAACAGAAAATATACTAGATAAAAGTAGAAAAGCAAAACATCTCTGCTTGACACGGGTATCTCTATGAATTTTGAATCAGATCATTCATTACTTGCTCCAAAAATGAGGACACAAAATCTTTCACAAAAGGAATATAACTCTGTCAAAAGTACATAGACAATAACAAAAGAAGATCAGCACTTCTCAGCCTACAATTAAGCTTACCTGTGAAGTTTGAATTGAATCCCTTGATTAATTTGCTGAGAAATAGAGCACACCAGACTTTTTTAAAGGGCTTTAGCTGTCAAAGGTCAATCATCAAAATACAATAGCTTGATACATGTACTGAATATCTCTTGGAGGTTTGAATCCATCCATTAGTTGCTGAAAAAATTGGGCTCGTAATGCTACTCATCAAGGGGCCATCAAGGGCATAACACCCATTATGCACATGATGCAAGTGCTCTTTAAAATAAGACCATTGATGAATGATCAAAAAAACGTAACTACAGCATATTCAAGCTGTAGTTACCATGTTTTAATAATCCATCAATGCTCAAATCAAGGAAAAGGGGGGTGGGGGTAGAGGGCATTTATATTTTGACTCAGTCCACATATCGCACTTATACTATATATTCTTTGGTGGTCCCCTTCTGAGTGCGTATAAATTTCCAAATCCTAGTTACCCCTATGGCCATTGCTCTATAACAATTGAGGATAAACCAGGATCTTTGTCTCGATCTAATGTACAGGAATTCAACTTTATAAAGACAATTTTCTACCGATGTGAACTTGAAGGCCTCACTCACCTGTTCTTAAAAAAAGAAATGCTGAGTAGGCACCAAATACTGTGGTATAAGCCATCTGAAAAGCTGGAAAAATATATAAAGAATCCAAGCTTCACTATTTTGAATTTAAAAATGGTCCATAAAGAACTTTGAAAATTACTGTATTTTTATATAATCTGCCACATCCATTTTCAATGGACTCGGTTAGCTCACAGGGTAATGCAGTTGGGTGCCAATTCTAAGGTTAGGAGTTTGATTTCAGCTCGGATACCATCCGGTATTCATCAATGTGATATATACTGTTTGTCTCCCAACCTCAGAAGTAAAACGTATGCATGTAAATGAAGAGAGTTAGCAGCTGGTAACGCAGATGGAAAATAATGGTTGTGAGATATGTAAGTTTACCATTCAACCATTTAGACAGAGTTGAAAAGGTGTTTAAATGGAGTATAATTGTTGGTTTCCGTGTAAGACCGATCTATATTTCATGGAGTGAACAACAAAAGCTATAATTTCACTATCACCGAAAATACTGGTGAAAATATAGCACCATCACATTTGTTGTTTCTGAAATGAAATATTAATCTATCTTACTCAAAAACAAACAATTATTCTATTTCTTTAATGCTAAAACGGGACACACTGAGAAAAGATTGGGATAAATTTACTGAAAGTGCATTCATTTGTAAGTGATTGCCAAGCAACATCATTATTATGTCATAAAAATTATATTTGTTCGGCTTGGCTTAGATAATGCTAAATAGGAAGAAATGAATGGTTTCACTGGTTTGGCGGTGAGATTATCAAGTGATAATCTACCTTTAATTCTCAACAAACTTCTCAACAAAATAAGTATTAAAGAAACCTATATAATACCATATCTAAAATACATAAGTACAAATTAATGATAATCCACAAAGAGGAAAGGCTGTAATGTATTTAGAAATACCTGATGTTTTAAAGGCATCTAATACTTCTTCTTTATTCTGAGTGATTTTTTCTACCATGTGATGTAAATGGGCTGAAAACATAAATAGACATGAATAAGTAATTCCTATGCGCTTCTTATCTTACCCTGGCTTTTCTACCAGAGGAATAAGACTGTCGCAAAGCTGACTAATACCCGTCATAAGTGCTTGTCCATAATGAAATGCCATTCTTGATAAAAGGGCCATAACTGTGTCAAAAGTCAACCTAACCGAACCAAAATTTGACATGCACATCTCTGCTTGATACTGATCATGTCTGTAGTTTGGACGAAATTCTTCCATCAGTTACTGAGAAATGGAGCGGACATGAAAAAGCTACAGACATACTGACCCAACGACCAACAAGCTGACTCCTTCATCCCCCCAACATAGTTTTAGGGGGTATAAAATGTAAATGTTGCTTGTATACTTGTCTCAAGACATGTGCTTTCTGAGGTAGTAAAGAATTTAGTAGGTATAATTCTAAAATCTTCTTAGTAAGATAAGTTAAAGCAGTAGTTATGATGTTTTTGCATTAAACAAATAATTTACAGATTACGGTGAATGGTCCAAATTCAAACAGCAGTTCAATGAGTGATCAAAATGAAAAGTGCTTGAATGGTAGAAAACATAAGGAAAAAAAAATTCTCCTTTTCCTCTTCTCCATATCATTTTATATTTTCACAACTAATTTTGGTTGGGTTTTTTGCTTTGTTTTCGTTTTAATTCAGAATACTAGATCTCCAAGTAAGACAAGTAAAATTATTATCCTATCAATTTATCCAAGAAATTCAAATAGCCCAATTCAAACAAAAATACATTAAGTTATTTTGCTATCCTTCTTGTTAGTTTAGGTTGCACTTTTGATTGTCAAGATTTATTTTAAGTATTAAGTGAACAGCTTTCGCAATTACAGAGATTTCACAAAAAAAAAAAGCAGAATAACAAGCACAACAGTAATGCTTTGGTAATTACCATAGGTTTATTTTTTTTAAAAAAAACATCAACTGACCTAAAAATGTAAAGAAAAAAAATACATTTTAGATGAAGATCTGCATATAACATGTGACCTGTCATGCAAAAAGGGATCATTTGGGAACTCCCTTAAATAAATATTTGAAAAAGAGACTGGTTCCAGTGCAGGTCACATTTCAAAAATTCTTATACAGAAAGGTAGAATGATCATTCTTAATTCAAAAAAAAAATAGTGTGAAAAGTTTCGACCCTAGTCAGTCTGCACCGTCCACGCAGTCTGACTTGGGTTGACACTTTACACACTACCAAGATGGTCCCTTTTTGTATGATGGGTCACATAATATACTTACCTACACCAAAAAATAATGGACAGATAAATATGGACCAGCCCTCTCCAAAATGAGGAACCAATAGAGGCAACATACACGCTCTAAATATAAACTCTTCTGATATAGGCGCCTGAAAGTCAGTAAAACATGAGATCAATTAAAATACATTGAGCTTTTCTCGGGCTCAATTCAATTTTTTCTCAAATTTCAATTTGAGATTTATTTAACCCGTAATTCTGTTTTATCACCCATTTTAATGTATTATCATAAAAGATCATATTAATAAGTTGTTATAAATAACAATTTATTAATATTATCTTTTATTTTCGTACATTAATTTTAATTTAAAATTTGAGAAAATTGAACCTTAGCCTGAGAAAAGCTTTATAACCTTGGGCCCTGAAAACAAAATCATAGAAAGACCTCTGTAAACAAGATCAGAAGGTTTTGGCTTTTGTCACTCTTTGGAAGCAACTTATGCCCATTTCTGAAGTAGATTCTTGTTATTTGTCCAATAAAGCAATTTAAATGCTTTACCATTCTTATCAAGATGAGCAACAAACAAGAGCACCATCTACAGTTGTCAAAGCTTGGCTGATGGTGCTTGATAGTGGATAAAAACTAAGTCAAACATGATGTGTTTGTGAAACAGGAGCGTCCCCAAAATGGCATTTTGTTAAAACTTTGACCTTGACAGATGACCTGACCTCGTCACATGACCTTGACATTGGTATCTGTAGATAGGCACAATCAAGATTTATCATCATACTAAATATGAGCACTGTATCTTGAAATAGCTTTGAAGTAATTTGCAATGTTAAGTTTTTTGGTTTAGTTTTGCAGGCAGACAGACCAACACACAGACAGACAATCGTAAAACAATAATATGCTCTAGATCTTTTGATGCAGGGGCATAAAAATGGGCATAATGCATCTAGAGTTATTCCCCTTGATATGAATCTTGCTCTTTTGAACATGTGTGCCAAATTTTAAAAGAATGCCTTTAGTAATAACAGAGATATCTTTAAATATTAAAAAGTTTTTGACAATAACATCAAGGCTGTAGGAATACTTCAGGTTTTTTCATACACAGTTGAGCTAAAATATACAAAATGCGGGCATAATTATAGATTATAGACTTTTCATGTTCATACTTCAGTGAGACAAGGTTGATTGTTCATGTCTCTATGTATAAAAAAAACACTCTCTTATTCTTCAAAAAGCAAGTGCAATACATTCTATTTCAATTACTTTGAAAAATTTACGGCATACACCCAGGGTTTAGTGCAAGAGGGTACTAAGTGTATATACATGGTATATACATAGTACACTCTTGCACTGAATTATGCAACTTCATTTTCACATGCTTTTACACTTGAATTATTTGTTATCAAAATCAAAACACTTGTTTCTTTAATTTGGTATGAATCCAACATTCATACTTACAACTACATGATTCCGTAACCACCCATAATTCTTTGCATTACTCATCCAGTAACGGGGTTCTGAAAAGTTAAATTCAAAAGAAACATTGACATTACAGATACAAGCTTTTAATTGCTCCAATATGGTTAAAAATAAATTGAGCCTGTGCACAAGATTTCCAACAGTTTCAAATATATGTATGCACAAAACCAAGACTCTAACCAGCTTGTGCACCCAAACTGTCTGACCAGAGTATCACTATGTGTTTGGTAGATAGATAAGGTCTCAAAGTATCTATAGAGCAAAGAAGTTACTTTATATTTTCAGTATGTGGATTTCTACGCTACTCAATGTTTGCACCTCACTAACACTTCAAATTGTTGTAAATCTCTCACACAGGCTCAAATTAATTTGAAGTATCATGATAGAGGTCTTTGAGAACAAAACATTTGAAGTCTGAAGGCCTTCTTATTTAGCAGATTTATTTCCAAAGTATTAAAGAAAATTCTTCACGTTTTCATTACAAACATAGTTAAAATTGATTACAATTCTTTGAAGTTGATTGTAGGAGTATTACCCAGAGATCTTTGTGAGGTTTTGTCAAAATCTCATTTGTATTATAAAAGCTATTTCTAATATAAATGGAGGGTTTGAAAGATAGATGCTAGACAACTGACGTTTCTCATAACCTCACCTGAAGCACTTTGTACTCTGGTGAGCTAAAATTGATGTATGTCCCTAAAGATTTTAAAATCCATTAAAATTCTTTTCATTCTAATCTTGATCGAAAGAAAAAAATGTTTATCCTATTCTCACACAACCTATCTTTTTTAATGGTCTAAACATTATGAAAAATAATGAAATTTAATCTAAAAGGCAATTTCTGCATTGTCTTTAAAACAATTATGACAAGACAAAATTATGTTTTCAAAAATTGTATATTCTTACTGTCGTCTAAGATTTTTGTTTCCATTTGGATAAGCCTTAAACCAATATGACACCAATTGCTTAACAATAGAGAAGGCAAAGCCATTCCAAAATCTGTATTTCCCAATTAAATCTTATATTGTGGATACTCATTGGAATTGTTGGTATAAGTCTATAAGATGATTCCAGATAGTACCCACAATAATGGGTGTGTCAAATTATTGTTGAGATCTTTAGATCTGGGCCCAAGGTTATAAAACTTTTCTTATTCTCATTTCCATTTTTTTCAAATTTCAATCTAAGATTAAAGCTGTAATTCTGTTTTAATACTCATTTTGATGTATTTAAAACATGAACAATAATATTAATAAGTTGTTATAAATAACAACTTATTAATATTTATCTTTCATTTTCATACATTCATTTAAATTTAAAATTTGAGAAAATTCTCAGTTGAGCCAGAGGAAATGTTTGATAACCTCAGGCCCTGAAGTTGATTTTACCCCCTCTATCTTGTAGCCCTGTAAATCTTACCTAAATATAGTCTGAATACACCATCCATATAATGAAGGGATAAAGGACCAAAGAATAATATCTGAAAATACAAACATTGTCATCTTAATGAGATTTATTGTATTTCTATGTTGAATTTGAGAAACTTCTCAAGTCAATACCAGGATCCCATGTCTAATAGTTTCTCAGTAAAATGATAACTCTAGATTTGAATGCAGTCAAGTCTTGAATACTGCACAAAAATACTTTCATAAGATTAGAAGCATCATGAGCAAACTTGAACTCAATACATGCATAAAGTTCTATAACTGAACTTACAACAATAATAAGGAGGATAATCGTCAGTTTCAGTGTAGGATCAATTTCTATTTCATTTAGTGAACAACAAAGGCTTTATTTTCACGAGTGGCAAAGTCACAAGTGAACATATAGCTTTTGTTGTTTGTGAATTGAAATATCAATTCGATCCTACTCAAAAACAAACAATTATTCTATTTCTTTAATCCAAAATTGACAGGAAATGTGAAAATTTTAAAAGAAGAGAATATTATCTTACTTATGGGCCAATCAAAATTTTGTGAACAATTTTTGAAAAGGGTCACCCAAGGAACATTCTGGTAAAGTTTCATTGAAATCGTCCTTCTGGTTCAGAAGATGTTGTTAAAAGATTTCGGGCTCAAAATAAGCCACGCCCTGCCATGCCAATATTTATTGCCCAATCAAAATTTTGCAAACAATTTTTGAAAAGGGTCACCCAAGGAACATTCCGGTAAAGTTTCATTGAAATCGGCCCAGAAGTTCAGGAGAAGAATAGATTTTAAGATTGTTGACGACGCAAGACAGACTCAGGGTGATCCTAAAAGCTCCAGGTGAGCTTAAAAGAGGGAACATTATACAAAATTTATGGGCGACAAAATCTAGCTATCAGGGTAATAGAACCAAGGGAACAGAGTTTCCATGGTCTAAAATACCTGTGAGCATACTGTTACTTTTTGGGGACAATAGGGCAAATGCATTCTTCACATATCACTGACATTATACATGCATAGAAACTGTTTTGAAAAAGAAGGAATTGCTTCTTGCTTCATTTAGTAACATTGTGAAATTGACCTTCATCTCAATCAAAACTCTAGCGCTCAAAAACACTCACTAAAACCATTCAAATGTGCTCTAAAATGACCAAAAAAGATAAGATCAACAACTACATTCAAATCAAATGTAGCTAGAAAACAAGATGTGTTTGTGAAACAAAAATGCCCCCGTAACAGCATTTATCGAAATGTTGACTTTGACAGATGACATTGACCTTTTAGCATGACCTTGACCTTGATACCTACAGATGCATATCACTGAGATCTTTCATCATGCCAGTTATGAGATAGGGTATCTATAATATGCTTAAATAAACTGAACAATGAAAGTTTTTTGGGTGATGTTTTTAAGAAATTTGATCCAGACTGATAACCTTGACCTTGTCACATGACCTTGATTTCGGAACCTGCAGATGCCTATCATTGAGATCTATCATCATGCAAAATATTAGCCTTGTATCTTGAAAAGGCTTGAAGATATTGGCAATGTTTTTTTGTTGTTGTTGAGTTTTGAGTTATTTGACCTTGACAGATGACCTTGACCTTGTCACATGACCCTGACGTGGTTCCAGCAGATGGGAATCATTGAGATCTATCATCATGCCAAATATGAGCGTTGTATCTTCAATAGGCTTGGAGATATTGGAAATGTTAAGATTTTTTGTTAAGTTTTTGAGTAATTTGACCTTGACAGATGACCTTGACTTTGGTATCAGCAGATGCGGATTATTGAGATCTATCATCACGCCAAATATGAGCCTTGTATCTTGAATAGGCTTGATGATATTGGTAATGTAAAGTTTTTGGTTTTAATTTTTCAGACAGACAGACACACAGACATAAAGATGGGCGGACAGACACACGGACATCAGTAAAACAATATGCCTCCGAAATTTTGATATGGGGGCAAAAAAATCCGGATTTCAGACATAATTGAAATTGTAAGAGTCAAATTGGTTTTTGAAGAAGAGGGGGTATATTGCTTTGCACTTGTCAGTCGATCCGTCCGTCCATGCATAGACCGCTTTTGTCCAGAGCAGTTATTATTATTAGTTATTGCCCTTTGTTAATTGATAAAGAACGTAACATTGATTTGCTGTTTCTCTCGTTTGAATGAATTTGAATTTGAGACAAAGGTGCTATTGAGAAAACATTGCAACAAATGAATACATAGTAGAAAATGAAGAAATTGAAAGTCGCAAGAAATTGATTACTATACCCCCATCTACGGAATAGAGGGATTGGTTATATTGGTTTCACGATTCCGTTGGTCTGTCCCTCCGTCTTTCTGTTGCTCTTTTCATTTTCGGACTCAAGATCAAAGTAACCTAGAATCGTGAAACTTCATGTAAATGCTGCTTATGATCAAGGGAAGTGCTCAATAGTGTTTGAGTCACATCGGTAAAATGTCAAGGTCACAGTTAATTTTTAATAAATTATTGTTAAACATTTTCGTTTCCAGATTCTAACTTAAGAACCAAGGGACCTTGAATCAATTACGGGCATATAACTTTAATTCTCAATATTTGTTACAAACATATCCTGCTCTAATAGCACTTATGTTTTGACAAAGCGCTGGTGGCGGGATAGGGTAATTAGTCCTCTTTGCGACAGCTCTTGTTTCATTTTATTTTTTCTTCCGTGTTATATAATGAACTTTTGTGAGAATTATATCCCTTGAATGTTATGAATATCCTATCATCCATAGTCAAGTGTATCATCAACTATTTTTGCTTTTTGAAATACCCAATAATTTTAAGTCAGTCTGTTTGCATTGTGGTTTTACGCCGCTTTTAACAATGCTTATGACATATCGCGAGGGCAGGAACATATTACAATAAATTCACGGTATTTCTCGCATCATTACTAGTTTTTCCTAGCCCCCAGCTGCTTTCCCTCTTAGTTTATAATTATTCACTAATTTGTGGGAGACGAATGTCGGATGGGAAAATGTGTAGCTTCTGGGGATCGAACCCATGACATCCTGTGATTGACATTAACATAACCAACGTTGTTATGGCGGTTTCCTTGCAGTCTGAAGATGGAATTGAATTACAAAACTGTAAAAAAAGAGTTTCTACAAACCCTGGCAGTGAGAGAGACATAGTTATCATAATATCAGTTCGGTGTATGTATGTCTGGTTGTCTATCTAATTTTGTTCAGAAGATTTTTTCCAACATATAAAGAATAATTTTGAAATAATTTGGCACGCTTGTCATCCATCATGATTAGATGTGCTTTTTGAAAGAAATTTTCAGATCGCTCAAAGATCAGCTAAAACTTAAATGGTATAATATGGGATCAACATCAGTGATCCTGTGAAAACCAACTATTTTGTCATTGAAGACAAAAAATGTAATTCAATAATTTTATGTGAACATATACAAGAGAACAAAGTGTTAGGGAGAATTGATCTTTTTCCTTGTTATCAAAAAAAAAAAAAAAACTTTTCTTTTTCTGTTACAAGCCCTAGCTGGTATTGTTATTGTAAACTTTACCGTTACTCTGCCTTCATGATAACAAATCCCACAGAAACAAATTCGGCACGAATACTGGTGAATTTTCCAGGAAGCAGAATCAACGAGGATTAATCTAAGTTTAATCGATTTAAAACGAATAGGTTTAAACCAACCAAAACCCTTGCGAACACTCCATAATTTATATATATCATTATATATAGCGAAGCTTTCTATCACATGTTTCAAGGCGTTTCAAGATGGAGTGCAAGTTAACCATGAACCTATTGCAGGTTTGATGTTGCTTTCTTCAAAATTGTCAATCCAAAATTCCAACATTTCAAAATACTGCAGATATTTCTATAAATCAAATTCATGTAAGTATAAAAAGGTATGAACAGCAGCTAAAAGTAAAACGGTAACAGTGTATAGGCTGATCTGAGTCTCAATTCTCATACATTTTCAACTGATATAAAAGTCAGGCCCATTATGATATTTATTTTTTCTTCTTTAAATGAATTAAAAACAAGAGTGCCATCGTCACAAAATACGCCGCCACTTTGCTGCTGTTTCACAGAAATATTTGTAGACACTACTTATTTTGACAGAACCAAATTGAAAATGACCAAGTTTCATTTAAATCAAGACAAAAAGTTAGGAGGAGTTGCCTTCACAAGGCTGCAATTTCAATAAGCCCCAGGCACTAAGTTTTAAGGGGGAATAATTCAGGGAAATAAATGAGCCATAAAATCCTTGATCCATGTACATCTACAAACTATGGTGATGACATTAAGCCCTAGATACTAAATTTTAAGGGGGCTTAATTTAGGGTAAAATTAATGAACCATAAACTCCTTACTTCATGCTCATCAACCAATTTCAGTTATAACATCCACCAAGTTCATTTAGATCCAGCCAGAAACTTAGGAAGAGTTGCATTCACAAGGCTGCAATTTCAATAAGCCCCAGAGACTAAGTTTTTAAGGGGGCATAACTGAGGCAATAAGCCCCAGAGACTAAGTTTTAAGGGGCATAACTCAGGCAAAAATCAACAAACCATAAAATCCTAACTTCATGCACATCTACCAATTGAGGTGATAACATTGACAAAGTTTCAAGAAGATCTAGCCAGAAACTTAGGAGGAGTTGCATTGACAAGAAAAGTGGACCCAGAGACTAAGTTATCAAGGGGCATAACTCAGGCAAAAATCAACGAACCATAAAATCCTTCCTTCATGCACATCTGACAATTGAGGTGATAATATTGACCAAGTTTCAAGAAGATCCAGCCAGAAACTTAGGAGGAGTTGCGTTGACAAGAAAATTGGACCTAGAGACTAAGCTATCAAGGGGCATAACTCAGGCAAAAATCATAAAATCCTAACTTCATGCACATCTACCAATTGAGGTGATAACATTGACCAAGTTTCAAGAAGATCTAGCCAGAAACTTAGGAGGAGTTGCATTGACAAGAAAATTGGACCTAGAGACTAAGTTATCAAGGGGCATAACTCAGGCAAAAATCAATGAACCGTAAAATCCTTCCTTCATGCACATCTACCAATAGAGGTGATAACATTGACCAAGTGTCAAGAAGATCCAGCCAGAAACTTAGGAGGAGTTGGGTTGACAAATAAAGTGGACCCAGAGACTAAGTTATCAAGGGGCATAACTCAGGCAAAAATCAACGAACCGTAAAATCCTTCCTTCATGCACATCTACCAATTGAGGTGATAACATTGACCAAGTTTCAAGAAGATCCAGCCAGAAGTTTAGGAGGAGTTGGGTTGACAAGAAAAGTGGACGGACGTATGGACGGATGGACGGACGGACGGACAGACGGAGAAGATGACGCCAATATACGTCCGCCTCCGGCGGCGTATAAAAAATGAGAAATCATCAATGCAGGAAGCCAAAAGCTATTTTTCTGCACAACTCATTCCAACAGAGTTTGATTTATGGGTTTTATTTGCTGCCAGAGTTTAGTGAAGTCAGTTTGATAGTGGTATTAACTACAGGTCAAATTCCTAGGCATTGATGCCAGTGAAGGTGTTAATTACTTCAATTGGTTGATAATGACACTCCCATGAGACCCTAAAACTTGGGTGAAAAACTCAGCCTGGTACTTTTTCCAGGGACTGTTCAGGAAAGAATAGAACACTGCTTTGAAAAGTCTTCAATTTTTTTCTGATGTTGATATAACAAGAGCTGTCACTGTAAGATGACAATGCCCCCGACACCGCTTTGATAGTAATAAGGAAGTTATGGCCAATGTTAAAGTTTTTGGACGGAATGACGGACGGACGGACGGACAGACAGACGGACGGACAGACGGACGGACGGACAAGTCAAATTTATTATGCCTCCCTATCGGGGGCATAAAAAGAGTCAATGGGACACCCATCAGATACAGTCAAAACTGTCTTAAGCATGATTAAGACAGCTGCTTGCTTAACATTGGTCAATTTCAGTGCAATTGGTTAATTTGGGAACTCAATGGCTGCTTGCTGAATACAGGTGGCCACTAAGACAGGTTTGACTGTAGTTGTAGTTTGAGGGTCTTGACTACTTATTTGTGAGCCTCAGACTCACAAAACCTGTGCCCCTTACAACCCTGCCAGGGTAGTCTAAATTTTCAAAAGAAAAAAACAGAGTAACTCATAAGGAATGGTTAAGGATAGAGGTAGAAGTGGACATGAAAGCCTGACAGCTCGATTAGCTCAGTCGGTAGAGCACTAAACTTCAAAACCATTGAAGTTCGAACGCATGGGTTCCATTCCCAGGCTGGCACACTAACACACTAATTGTCTTTTGCAAGAGACGTTAAACGGAGGTCCAGAGTGAAGGTGCTTTACACCGAGCACGTTAAAGAACCATGGTGGATCTCAGCAGTAGTTTCGTCATGCATCCTTGCACTATCCCCCGTAACAACTAATTGTCTTCTGGGGGCATTGCTCATATGGGCATGTGCTACGGAAGCAATGATAAGTAAACTAAAATACACATGGACATGAAAGTCTGTCTTGACACATCAACTTACCATAGTAAGGAGTAAAGGAATGACTAGAGCTGTTATAAATCCACTCAATCTGAAACCCAACCAATCAAAAAATCCAGGGGTCTGAAACATAAAATTGTCACATGTTAGTACATCATAGCAACGGTTTATGCACTTCCTCTAACACAAATACCTCTGCAAGTTGCTTAGATTATCATTGATACATGTATTTGGCCTTGACTCAGAAGAGACGTCTTGCCACAAGGAATATTCAAGTTTAACTAGAGCCCATAGACTTAGGCCTGGAAATCTCTTGTGATTCTGTCCCAGGTGAGCTAAATAGGGGCATAATTTACACAAATTGCATCATCTTAGAGTTATCCTCCTTGATAATAAAGGCTGATTTTTTGATGGTGAACATATGTGCCAAGTTTCAAGTACATGCCTTCAGTAGAACTCAAGATATGACAAAATGTCAAAGTTTCTGCACAACAAAGAGGACAATGACCATGATGCCAAGGCTATCCGAAAACAGCTAGGATAAAAATCTAAGTCAAACTAGAGTGCCATTGACACAAGATATGCCGCCAAGAGGAAAGCCGCACTTTACTATGATGGTGCATCATAAGAGTAAAATGTAGAACTATGCTCCTGATCACAAGATGAAGAATAACCTTTGAAAGTACAATGTATCAACCAAATCAATCCTTAAATGGCAAGTTGTTCCTTTTATATGAAATGTAAAATTTGTGTCATAAGAATTTTTACATTAAAGGCACTTTAACCATGACATGGCATAGTTCACTAAATCAGGACAATATGCACATGGCCCCGTTTTCCATGATGTGGCTGAATTTAATTAAACCACCACAATATGCACAAGGTCAGGTGACAAGGAACATTTTGTTAAAGTTTCATCAAATTTGGTCCATAAACGTAGAAGGAGTTGTGTTCAGGAAAAATTTGACATAAGGCCCTTTCTTTAAATGCTGCTGCTGAATTTCAACCTTTTAAGACCAGGTGACTAGGAACATTAGGTGAAAGTTACATCCAAATTGGTCCATAAATTTAGGAGGAATTGCGTTCTGACAAAAAATTCCACAAGAAGGCTCCTTATTCTATGAAGTGGCTGAAATTCACCAAACCATGACAATATAATCAGAGCCAGGTGACAAGAAATATTTTGTGAAAGTTTCATCCAAATCTGTTATAAGTGAAGTAGGATTAGCGTTCACAAAATTGTAACATAGAGATGGATGGACGGATGTTCTTACATCGGGACAGACGGACAGACAGAAAATATGATACCATTCTAAAACCACCTTTGGCAGCATATAAAAAGGAGCATAACTCACACACAATTACTTCTACAGAATGTACCATTGATGTTTAGGGTTGCTCTCTTGTGATGGTTAAAACATTTGGCACATTTCAAGTAGTTAGATAACAACTTAAATTTTAACAAGTTTGAAGTTTGTCGCACCAAAGCCCAGGCCAATGATACCAAGACAATGACAATAGCATGACTTTTTGTTAAAAAAACAGCCAAGCTAAAAATAAAACAGATCAAGAGGGCTGGTTATTAACTTAAAGAATTGTGTATTTTAAAAGAGTATATAATTAATACCAATCACAGTCCAGTCTTAGGAATCTGTTTGACCAACTTATTTGACCCCTAGAAATAGAATTAATAGGAACATACAGTATTCTGTTGTTTCAAGTTTACCTCTTCATTATCAATTCTGGATGAAAAACACCACAACATTGGTACTACCATAACACATACTACACATACACTTGTGAACCGCTTTCTAATGACATCTGGGTGATCTCTGAAATGTATTCAAATTAAGGGGCCAACTCATTTCTGGCAGGCATTCAGGTCGGGCGTATAATGGTCACACTGTCAACTATAATAATAATAATAACAACTGTATTTAAAAGAGGCTGCATATTTTGTTTCCCAATCTTCCATATGGGCCCAAAATTATTGGATTTACAGAGATTATATTAATATTTATATACGCAATGTTATACACAAATGAAAATCTATTGTTAACCCATTTTCAAAAACAATCCATCTTTTTGGTGTCCCTGAAGAAAAATAGACTATTCAATTCTATTTTCATAGTTGACTTTGGGACCAGTGTAGCCCACTGTCTGAGAGGTACTCTGACAGTACCAGCCTTAGGACAGAAATAAGTTGGCCCATAAGTGTAAATGTATATTTCACTGTTGTTTGAGGTATGTGTTGAAGGACAATAACTAGAGGTTAACCCAGTCCATTATCCTGCTGTTTTCAAATTGTATTTCTAACAAATTACCTATTATTCTGAAAATTACACCAGTTAGGCTTGAGTTTTTCGCTAAATAATCAAGTAGAAAGCAAGCAGTATAGACTAAGATAAGACTGTATGTCTGTGCAAGCTGATCTAGTCTAAACTGTTTCCACCAGTTTTGAGGACAGCAGAACTATGTTGTGAACATTATAGGAAGGGTTATATAAAAAAAAAATTGAATACTTGTAATCTCCAGAATAGCAGCATGAATCCAAACTTCATGTATTGTTAACAATGTTTCATCAGTAACCCTATTACCAGTGTAAAAACTTAAGTGGTGTGGTAAGTAACAGGTGAATGAAAACAATAATCATTAGGTTTCACTATGATAAAAATTGTTACTTCATCAGTTCATGTTTACAAAGGAGCATTGACCATTCATTGTATGTGACAAAAGTTGAAAAAGTCAAAATTACAATGCATCTCTTAAACACAAGCTAGTTAATAAATGCCTCGAAATTGATGTGCCTTTTTCTTATCCATCTTCCTTTCCCATTTCGTGTTTGCTTAGTTTTTCAATTTTCAATTGCTGTTGTCACTCAAAATATCGAAAGACCAATAAAAACTTTCATGTATTTAGAGATGACTGATAAATACAAACATTTCTTGGTGTAATGGGACTTGAATTGTAACTAGGGGCTCAAATTGCCCTCGGGTTGTGTTTTTGTGCTTAACACTTGATTGCAAGCCCCAGTTCATACAACTATTGAATTGGGTAGCGCTAGGTTTAAACCACAGCCTTTCTCTTACACAGGGATGCAAAAATATCTAGCAATATCATGTTTGAGTACTCCAGCTTTAGCTTTCATTGCAAGCAAACTTAAATGAATTAGTATAAAACTTATGCCTGTCATATTCTGATGATAGGAAAATTAGTCTACTTTCTATTACACTTTTTTATGGAACTTTATTTCTACACAAGAATAAAAAAAATCTGCAAGCTCAAAATTCATGGAGCTTTCATTTTAGTCAGGCCAGTCACAAGGCATTTACTTAACTAATTTGCTATGATATTTGAGGGTCAACTGCCCTCTTGGCAAAACTTTACCAAATAAGTGACCACAAAAGATACATTACTTTAAAATAGCCACCACATGAAACTCAGGTTGTCTGATCTGGAAATATAATTACCTTTAACCATTTATCCGAAGCCAAGACATATCCGGAATCCTTTCTTATAAACAAATACTAGCGCCTTTATTTCAATACCATTCATTTTTTGCTATTCAAAGAATGATATGGTGTACCTTAGTAGCCTATATTGATCATAATTAACACAGACATTTTTAAAATTTACGGGAAAATATTCATCAGATTAGAGATTTTTTGTGTCCGGGTGCAAAACGGAAGGAAACTTCTTTTGACACAACATAATCATTGCCGATCCTTGTTTTTTTTTCTGCCAAAGAATCATACCTGTTTTTATTTCTGTTTTCTGTCCAAATATATAAACTACCGACATACAATATAGCAAAGAAAAAACATAAAAGTATTGCTTGCCACGATTGTATCGAAAACACGACACCCGCCATTTTTTACATTTCAAGGGAAGTAACTTTTTTTTATAAAAAATCTATAACAAGAGCCCCCTTGAAATATTAGACTTGCATTTCAGTGTCCATGGACAGTTCCTAGCACCCCATCCTTGTTTTTGCAGTATCGCCCCTTTAAATAATGATAAAATCGTCTTAGTGCGTTTTGTCAGTAAAATCCTTCAAGTTGGATAAAAAATTTACTAGTTCCGCAAGGACGGCGTAACTTACTCATGGTTGTACGGAATTAGTGCGTAAAAGAAATAAATCCTCTTTCGAAAAAGATCGTTGATGAAAAATTATGACATCGAAACTACAGCTTATCCAAGCCGTAGTTACAATGTTTTGATTATTCGCCAACGCTCAACTTATAGAAAAGGGGAACGGACGGAGGAAACTTCTTTTGTCACAGTCCACATGGCCTTTTTCCTATATGTTCTATGTTGATCGACATTTGAGTGCGCCAGAATACAAAGTTCAAAATCCTGCCTATGTTCCATTACATAAAAAGGGCGATACAAATACCCATTGAAATAATAGAGACATTACCTTAAAATCATGTTTGTAGAAATGTAACGATATATCTCAATTTTAACAAGAAGAATGGTATTCTTTGTCACACACATGCAGTATAAGTTTCAGCATCACTAGCGGTTTTCCGTTTGATTTTTCTGCGGATCTTGCTACAGAAAAAATAGTGTATGGTGTCTTTCTTTTCGGAGAAAATTTTGATCTTGTTACGAAGGACTTTCTGATTTTGCCGTGGATAATTATCATGCTGTGGAAAAAATCAAAAGTTGGTATGGTAAAAATTTTTGATTTTGCTGCCCAGATTTTTATTACTTTTATTATTATTATTATTATTACTATTAGTAGTAGTAGTAGTAGTAGTAGTGGTAGTAGTAGTAGTAGTAGTATTAAAAGCGTTTCAGTGTAATATTTTGCCCCCAATATGCTTAACGCCATTATTCATTTTCCAGATAACAAGATTTACACTGAAACGAGTTCAAAGAAACCCCAGGCAATTTTAACGTTTGTGCAAATTATTCAATGCGTAATTATATGCAAAAGAAACCATTTTATGAAAAAGATACATTTCCTTTTGCAACAGTAACTACCCTTTCTCAAAACGCTTTGTCCGCTATATATACGGGCATGTTGAAATGAGGATTTGACGGTCCAATGGGCTAATTACTAAATGTCTGTTGTAAATCTTGAAAGACGTTGTTATGCGAAAGAGCGGCACTTTTTTGTCATGGGTGACCAAGTCAGTCTGTACGAAAATTGCAGTCTGATTGTGAATAGCATTGCCTTTCATGTGTTGTCCAGGTATTTAAAAAGTAAATGGAAGTCCTTTTCGTGGCAACTGTATGTCATGTAACACTTTGCCCCGGTAACTGTAACACTTTGCCCCAAAAGCCCGAGGCAATGTGTTACATTTACCAATGATTTTGTCTGCATATAAAATTCATATAGTATGAAGAAATTGTTTAAATAAAATATTTTTTTTAGTTCGAAATTCGTTAAATTTTCAAATAAATTCAAAAGAGCTATAGTGTCGGAGAATGTGTGAAATGTTCAAAAAATGGAACACTTTGCCCCGGTCTCCCTTATATTGAAAAAAAAATGATAAGATTGAAAAAGGGGTAAAAAATGAGGAACCCCCCCTACCCCGACCCCGTGGTTTGTAATAACGGCTACCACTCACTTACTGTAATTATAACATTAGATATATAACACAATATAAGTTATCGATATGGCTTGGAGCCCCCTTCCCCATAGAAAAAATCCTGGATCTGCTATTGACTTTCAATTATTAATCATTGTCATTCGGAACATCTTTTGGCCATTCCCGCGAAACTTCAACTGGTCGAATGCTGACCGTTATAGACGATTAGAAGCATTAGGTGAACGGGACATCCTTACCAGAGTAAGCATTGAATTTCTAGCGATAAAATTCTTTGAAGGAAACTGATATAGGGTAACACAAGGTATATTCCTGTGAAATTTGGTTTTGATATCCGTAAAGTAGTTTCTGAGGAGAATTTCTTTTAAAGAACAGGTTTACGGATACACGGACGCATGCACAACGTACACATCGCCATAACAGTAGCCCACTGGCCTTTTGGCCAGTGGAGCTATAAGGTAATTGTCCTTCGTGACAGGTTGAATGCGACAACGGAAACCATGCATTTTTAGTAAAAAATAAGCGATCTTTTTTTTTTTTTTTTTTTTTTAAAATCTTTTTTTTATTTTTCATTTCATATACTCTCATATGCCAGAGATACGCATCTAACGGTTATGTTTTAATGTACGTTTAGTTTCTGCATGCGTTCATTAAAAGCAACCCTCTTTTGCAAAGGTTGTTTGTAGAGCTAAACCGGACTTCTGAGGCGAAATTTGAAATTTATCTTTTTTTCCGCTTAAAGGCAGGTGTTCCAGTTAGAATATATTGTAAGAGCATTAAAAAGCATTCGATTGAGTAAATATTCCCTGGCTTTTCTGAGATATGTTCGAACCTGCGACAGAAAATATCCGTTTTGTTCCTTTCATTGACAGTATGATGGCTGACTGGCGCTAAAACGCTAGATTATATCAAGGCATACGAGCTTAGCCCATATAATAACACTCTTTCGTTGTCGTGAAAATGATGTGAATTCACAAACGGCGTAAAGTGTTCCGCAGAATTCTTGAAACGATAAATTTCTAAAAATTTCTTGAATTATCGCAAAATTTCCGATCAAATTCCAAAGATTATCAAAATTATGTACATAAAATACCAAATCTATTAAACTCGCCATCTAAAATAGGTTAACATTCGAAAAGCCTTGTTTTTAACTGTTCATGGATGAACCGTACAATAAATTCGGTATTTGAAAACCATCAATTCAATATCCTCTATTTGATAAACGTTTAAAAGTAAGCGGAATTGTATTTTAGTTCTCGTCATCGTTGCTATCATGGGTTCAAAAAAATTGTTGAAACCAGACAAACCCAACCTTCTCAGCCTGAATAAAGCGAGGGTTTTTGTCTAAGAAATTTGTCTCAAGAGGTCAAGATTTCCTATCTGGACGATACCATGGAGGTTCTACCAGCCCTGCGTTCAGGATGACAAAACGGAGAAATCTGTTTGTCAATTTTACCCCTGCTTTGCACGCTAGTGCACGTGCAAAGCGGGGTAAAATTTGTAAACAGTTAGCACCGTTTTTTTTTTCATCCTGAACGCAAGGCCGGAAATCAATCATATTTTTTCGTAAACTAGAAAGTACCTCGGACATTAGGGTATAATCTTAGGTCGTATTCTAGTTGTTCGCCTCTTAGTTTTAAATTGGTAATTACGATTGAAAACAAAAACATGTATGGGGATTTTTACGGCATGTTATAATTCGATTACAAAACTCAGCAAATCTTTTGCTGATTTTGTTTGACTCAACGTCATCTTTAGCGGGAATGTTGATATTTTGACGTCAGACATTCTCATCTAAATCGTCTCTACAAAACCACTACGCTATCTATTATAGATAAAATTAGTTACATCGTGAAAGTGACATTCATCTCAATCAAAACCATTCTAAATCGTTCAATCAGCGCTCCATTCATTCATTCGTCCATTCAAAACACTCATTCAGACCATTCAAAAATGCTCCAAAATCACTAAACAGATAAGTTCAGCAACTTCATTTAACATAAATATAGCTAGAAGAAATGGCGATTTAACAGACACAATTAAAACTATGAGCGTCTGATAGGTTCTTGAAGAAATATGAAGCTATTTATAGAACTTGTATGCGTATGTTATTGAATGTAGGTAATAAATATCGCTTATTTTGTTCATCCTTAACAAAATTAGCGATATTGGATTATCTCCCTTTAATTTCACTCAAAACTCACTCATCTCACTCATTCAATTTCATTCAAATATCATTCGCTTTGTCAATTCCACGATGTTGTTAACTTTACGTTGATAAATGCAAGAGGAGTTGCATTCATTAGATGTGAACGAACGGACGGACGGTCAGAAAGGACGGACAGAAAAGATGCTACCAATATACATCAACCTTCGAGAGCGTAAATAATAATGGCTTTAGTCTACAAGAGATTCCACAAAAAGCCAACGTTTTCAGCCCGAACGGTGAAATGAAGACTACAACGATACTTCTGGTTTTCTCCGAGTCAGCCAACCTTAACTTGAAAAGATCTGTCAATGTACAAATCAAACAGGCTTTAATTATTAAACGAATAAGAAATATATAGAGGTAAATCGTTTGTTTTAGTGTACATTTAATTTATATTTCATTGAGTGCACAACAAAAGCTACATGTTCACGATTTGAAATATCAATCGATCATACTCGAAAAACAAACGATTGATCTATTTCTTTGATACAGATGAGACAAAATATGACAATTTTAGGACGTCATGTTGTACGTGATTGCTAGCCAAATGCATACGATGGCGTCAGTTTTTGGCTACACTTAGACAACATAAAATAGAGTGAAATGAACAAACGAGGGGAAAAAGTTTTGATAATTTCTCTGGTTGGACGGTGAGTAAATCGAATGCTTATCTACAGTTAATTATCGATAATACCCATGACATTAAAGAAAGGATGATCTTTTAATTCATAATAATACATATTTCAAAAATATTTTATAAAAGAAAAGAAGGAAAGGTATATCATAAATGAACATAAAATAAGGAATACTACTTGAGCATGGGCTTGATATTTCTTATGGTTTCAAATTGAAGGTAGTACAGACTCTGATAAGTTTATGTATTCACACAGTCTGGTCAAAGTCTTCGATTTGCGTTCATCTGTAATTATTGTTCAGTATGTGTCTGCTATACGCAAGCTATTCTTTCAAACGAGGTTTAAACAATATCTAAAAAAAAAAGATACAAATTATCTTGAAGAACCTGTTTTGCGTTCAGGATGACAAATGTAATCAAATGAAATTTCTGATAACAGCGCATAAAATTGTCAAATGTATTAAGTGAATGATTTTCGGATGAACCTGAATGAGAGGGATGAGTGAGTTTTAAATGAGACAAAGGGAGATGATAAAAAATCGCTTATTTTGTTCAAGATGGTCGAAATTTGCGTTAGTTATTACCTCTCTTAAATGAACATACATCATACAAGTTATATAGATTGCTATGTCTTCCCGAACTTCTCAGACGTTTCAAAATTGAAGAAAGTCATGGAATCATGGATTTTTTGAGAGATTTGAAGTAGTTGAACTTCAACTACTTCAAACGCTCAAAGATTCCATAATAGTTGTTGAGTTGCGTTGGTGGTATTGGAGCGTTTAGGAACGGTTTATAAAGGAATGGGTGTGGACTTCTTTTCATTGCTCTACCCAAAACATTTCAAGGGAAGTATCCTACAGATAATCACCGGTACAATCAAACAGTTTTAACACTATTCAAAGTGTTTTTAAAGTCATGGCACTTATGTTACACATTAGATTCGTATGTTATTTTAGAGGTCTGTGATATATTGGAGATATCTGTAATCATTGTGGAAAATGATCGACCGCCTATAGTAGACATTGATGATCGGCTAGCGGATTTCTGAAAGAATAGATAGAACAGGAGGAGATAAATTATGATAATATCCTCGACAAACTACAATTTTGATCACAATACTAGAACTATTACTATATATAAACAAACAGTATTTTTTTCTTCGTTACATTGTCCAGATCTTTTATTTCGATTCCAGTTAAGAAATAATGGGAGCATTTGTTGATTTCGTTGAGGTATAAAACTAAAAATCTACCCACACTGTATGAATTTGATAAGCGGATTGTTCATACAGGAGTGTGATAAGTGTGTTAGTTTTACACCGCGATGAAATCAACAAATACTCTCCTTATATCTTAAAATCTAATATCAAGAATCAAAAATGTAAAGATTTATCCAAAAAGATATCTGTTATAAGTATTACTTTTCGCGTAAGCTTAAAAAAATAGCTGCGTACTCAAATTTTTTTTTTCGTTGGATAACGGAACCAGGTTCATAATCAAATCATTAATACATGGATCACTTATCATTAAAAGAATGTTGCTTTCTATGGTGAAATGAATCACAATTTTGATAGTTTTTTTATTTATTATGTTTGAATTATGATTATTTGTTATTCTTTTTCCTTACATTTTTCTTTTGCAAAATTACAATATTGACTCCATACTTAAGATTACCTGTAAACAAGGGAGGGTTGATCACACTTACATTTAATGAGTGTAGACTGCCTATAGAATTTCCAGAGTAAGCCCTGTTGAGGTAGGCCTTCTCTGATTGTGGATCGTTGACAAACCCGTCTACATAATCTACTAGTTGCCGATGTTTGACTAGGGCAGGACCCCAGGACCGGGAAGGGGCTGCGACATTTCTCACTCTCTGTAAATATCACAGACTATACCCGTAATAAAATCATAATTTAACATGAAGCATAGACAAAGACCAGCCTGCACATGTGTGTAGTCTGGTCTGAAGTTAACCATCTGCATTTGAATAAGCACTTGTTTATTTCATAAATTTTCAAATGAAAAATTCTTACAATAAGGATTTCCAATATCTTTAATATTTGGTGTCCAATTCCTGTCGTGATTAAAGAAATATAGAGAGATTATTATGTTAACAAACGTCTTTGAATATGAATTTTAATTAGTACATGTCAAGGCTTTGCCGATTCATGATAATTTCTCACAGCCTAGACCAGATCAAATTGACATTTCAGACACAAATGTAATTTATTCTATAAACCATACAATCATTTTTCATGGCTTAAATTTTAATGAAACTTTAGAAACCAACGAAATGCTGGTGAAAGTGATTCTAGTTAAGAGCATACATATGCAAATTGTTTCAAAAATTAGATTACTTGATAATAGTATATGTTATCAAGGAAGTGCTATCACGTCAATTCATGTTTCGTTGGATAGTAAAATCCAATGACATAGCATTTTGGGACAAATAAGTTGATACATTGTCATAATGTGAAATGTCAGGAACGTTACCCGGTACCAGCCATGTCGACCTAGAAAATTTCCTCACCTCTAGAAGTGTGTCACCATCGTCTTCTTTATATATCTTATAAATCATAACACCGGGTATGAATATAACGGACGACAACGCCAATAACCAACCGACAACATCCACCCAACCCGGGTACACGTAGTCTCCGTAGGTAACGGAAGAATAATCGACCAGGGCAAATATCAGGATAAACTGAAAAATAGAATGAAGTCTCAGTTACTGAGAATTATGGTAGTACAATGTGTATAATTAACATTATAGAATCGGTCCGAACTGGGAGTTCGCCGGATGATGTAATCTTGAACAAAATTAGCGATATGGAATTAGTTACTATCCTTTAAATTTAACCCAAAACTAGCACCGCACATCCATTCAATTTCGTTCCAAAAGCATTTCAAAAACATTCTTCTTGTTAATTTTCACAATATTGTTAACTGTTTATAGTCATACAGTTATTTAAAAATGTTTGACAATTTTCTTTTATTTGGAACTTAAATCTCAATAATACATTTATGTAATTTAAGAGCAAAATAGGAATAATTAAATTAAATGAGATATTGTTTTCAAACGCAATGCAAAATTAAAACCAATCGAAACTTGTGGTCAGGTTCCTTTGACCAGGCCGTATTTCATGTATTACATATATGCATAGATATTCTACAAATCAAATAATAAATGTCGTGAAATTTAATTTTAAGTCATATGTACATATTGAATATAAGTTCATTTCTTTGCAAGATGCACTCAAGATTTTCAGAATTATTAAATGAATTTGAATTATTTTGTATGATATAAGGTAAAGTAGAAATAAAACCAAACAGTACTCACTGCAATTCCTATTGGACAAGTTGTGCACCACGTGACTTTCCAATAGAAAGATGGCTGCCTTCCGGTCATGAGAGTAATATCTTTACAAAATCGTCGCCAACCTGTTGTAGAATATAAAATTAAAAATGATTAATTAAAATTTGATGAATGACACATTTTTCAAGTGTAACACGTTTACAAGAATTTTTAGTTGTAACCACAACAGAAAAGAAACTACTGAAAGTATACTTACAAAGAAAAGCACAAAATTTGTAATAGTATAACAGTATTTCTTGTCCCTTCAATAAAATTTATTTCTATCACATTCTCATTCTTCAAAATTACAGAAAGCAGATATATCTGACATACTTTTAAACTCGTTTATTAACGATCAGTATAACTTGCAGATTTAGAAAACTTTGCATTTTGCCACAGTGGTCCAGTTAGTGTCTGTAAGTCTGTCATTACCAAAAGGTAGGTGGTATTAATTCGGCGGCATACGATATCAGTGCTGTCACATGATTTTATGGACGATTTTATCAAAATATTGAAACGTCCTGCAAATGCCATAGCCAGTAACCCATCGCACAGTCGTCTTCAGAGTATTGCTAGGCGGGACTGTGAGCTGCTTCGTCCGTACGCTCTACACGATATCTGAGGACACATTACTCGGTATCCATGTTTGAAATGTACAGTTTTTACATTGCTATTTATGTACAGTCGTCATTCAGACTCGCCAAGGATTTATGTTTCGGTTTAAATAAATACGAGCCATCGGGCGAAACTCAAAGATTGTAGCATACGACATCGACGTCGTACGGTGCCAAAAATATTACAAAATGATATCGTACCGGTACATATGACGACAAAGGCAAATTGAACCCGAAGTGTGGCTGATTTTTCCTATATATTTTAAGAAGTATATGAGCATGTGTGAGACATTTCCAACAACGTTGAATTTATGCACTTTTCATTGAATCCGTACAGTCTAACCAGGGTCTTCGCTGCGCGCTTTGTAGATAGATGATGTCTCAAAGTATCTTTAGACAGTCAGACAAGCTTATTAAATCTATATCTGACTGTCCAGGCTGCTCAATGTTTGTAATCCACTATATGTCAAATTGGTGAAAATGTCTCGCACAAGCTCATAATTCAATGATACCGTATACATAAGTGACGGCCATAACCTCTGTTAGACCGATGATTAGTAAGGACCATGCAGCCACATAGAAATCCATGATCTGTAAAATATAAACACCTCCCTGAAAATAAATCAAGGAAATAGAATTAGTGGTCAGGGAACACTGAATTCGTCAAACAAAATGTCTATTATCGATGCTTTATTTCGAAATTTTATTGACATGAAATTTAAATTCCTTCCATTTTACCTCAATTATTAAAAATAAATCCGAGAAAGACCCCTTTGTTTATTCTTTCTTTTAATCATGTTTTATCCACGAAACATCTAATAGCCAAGGGCGTAACTCCTGTTACGCACATTTCGCAAGTGTGTAATAGAAATTTATCCCCTTTCAGAAATGGCAAATGAATGATCAAAACATCGAAATATAGCTTATTGAAGCTGTAGTTACGATGTTTTAATTATTCACTAACGCTCAAATTAAAGAAAAGGGGAGCGGACTGAGGACATACATCTTTGGTCACAGTCCACATATCACATTTATCCTTTATGTTTTATGTTGGTTTGTTGAGTGCGTATGAATTTCAAAATCCTAGTTACGCCTATGATAGGCTTATGAATTAAATTCATAACTTTTTTTAATGAAACCACACCGAACACATTTGGCATATAGGCCTAGTCAGTTCGACTATTTAGAAAGTCTGAAGTCTATATGAAGATTTGATAGTCCTTACCGGCGTGCACATTGGAAGTCCCAACAAGAATGACACGACACAGATGAGAAGCGTAATGAAAGATTTAAACTGTCTGGAGGATGGAAATGAATCACAAACACCGGTCAGAATCGTTTCTACTGTAGCAAACTGAAATATAAACAATGTTGTTATGTACGAACTGTCCTCAACCGAAACATAGCTGAAAAACATCCGTCGTGAGCCGGCCTCGAACCCACGCGGACAACAATATTCTAATTTTTGGTTTACAAGTCCAATGCTCTACCACTGAGCCAAAGAAGACATTCTTTGGCTCAGTGGTTAGCGCATTGGACTTGTAAACCTATGATTTAAATATTGTTGTCCGCGTGGGTTCGACACCTGCTCACGTCGAATATTTTTCAGCTATGCTTCGGTTGAGGATAGTTCGTACGTTACAATGTCAATACTGGATCTAACATATAGAGACATGTTAAAAAACTATCACGGTATACTTTTTCAAGACGAACCCAATCCTAAAAAAATAATCATGAGTATCTGCAAGGGCCTAACACTTTTCAAAATCCCTTCACAAAAATGTTCCTTAATTAGAACTATCACTCAAACATGAGTGTCATCGCAAATATTGCCACTTGTGAACGCAAAAATGCCACTTGTGAACGCAAATATTGCCACTTGTGAACGCAAATATTGCCACTTGTGAACGCAAATATTGCCACTTGTGAACGCAAATATTGCCACTTGTGAGCGCAAATATTGCCACTTGTGAACACAAATATTGCCACTTGTGAACGCAATAATGCAACTTGTGAACGCAAATATTGCTACTTGTGTCTGTAAACGACTTATATCTGGTGATATCTAACAGATATAAACATGCAACGACTAAAGTCGCTACTAGGATTTTGAAATTTATACGCACTCAGAAGGCGATCAATATAGAATACATAGTATAAAGGCGAGACGTGGACTTTGACAAAAGAAAAATGCCTCCAACCCGCTGCCCTTGTCTATGATCTGAGTGTAGGTGAATAATCAAAACGTCGTAACTACAGCTTGCAGTTTCGATGTTATGATCATTCATCAACGATGTTTTTCAAGAGAGGATTTATTTCTATTACGCACTTGCGTAATTTGCGTAATGGTAGTTACGCCCTTGACTACAGTTGAACATTTCTTGATTGTTAACCGATATCACTACTTCTGACACTTGTCAAAGATTATTCCAAATAAGACACTGAAATTATGTGTTTATCTTCAAAGATAAGCGCTTTATCACTCTTTATCATGCAATAAAGCCTGTATTGACCTCATATCATGTCTGATAACATCACATGATATCAGGCAGTCTATTTTTAGAAACAATTTGCATACACTTCCACATTTATTTCAATGATTTTTAAGGTTTATTATGAAGACGCGCTGGAAATGAGTGCGTGGTGAATAGAATAACATGTTAGTGTCTTTAAATATCACTGTTATCTGGTCTCGGCTATGAGAAATAATCATGACTCGGCAAAGCCTCGTCATTAAAAAATCTCCCAACCTCTACCCGATAACATTAATACTTTAAGACAATTATATGTTATTCTCTATATACCATCGCCCCCTGTTTTTACAGGTCTTATCCAATAGATACCTGACTGTCTAATCCGAGTGTAATCAACATAAAGAAGAATATCACAGCCCAGAACGAGGCTCCGGGTAACAGGTTTAACGCCTCTGGATACACAACAAACACCAGACCAGCTCCTGCATAAAATACAACAAATGGGATTCAACTATGGCGCCTCTACAATTATTGTTAATCAAAATATCGCCTCTCTTTAATAATTGCTCGACGGATTATCATTTGATTATTTCATGGATATACTAGCGAAATGATAAAATTCTAAATCAACGTTTTCGAAATGGTATTTAATAAATTCAAGCAAGCGAACATCCACACGGCAATTGGCTGTCGGATCGTGGGAAAATCTGAGTTGAAAAGGGGCATGACAAGCACAAATGCATATAGTGCAATCAATAGTAAAGGTTGCTTTTTTTGATTGTGTAAATGTGAGACAAGTTACAGGCGAATGTTTTTTGTAATACCAGAAATACCACAAGATTTCATCTTTTTCGCGCCACAACTATGACGACACCAAGACAATAGCAATACCTAAGGGGTTCCCAGAAAAGAAAAGAGCTAAAATATTTGCGGTTTTATTACGGTACCTCTCCATTCGGAAAAAAAATCTGTAACAAACATTTCAGTCAAATATGGTTACATCTAACCTAGTACATGTACTACGGTTTAGGAAAATACGACTAGATTGGCCAGATATATAGACCAGGGCCCGAGGTTATAAAACGTTTCTCAGACTAAGGCTCAAATTTCCCAAATTTGAATCTGAGATTAAAGCCGTAATTCCGTTTTATTACTCATTTTAAGCATTAACATAAAAGATGGTATTAATAACTTGTTATACTTAACAACTTATTAATATCATCTTTTATTTTTATACACTTATTTCATTTTTAAAATTTGAGAAAATAGAGTCTGAGTCTGAGAAAAGTTTTATAACCTCGGGCCCAGAGCTCTTTTTTCAATCGTTAACTCTTAATGATCACATACCGTTAGTGGCAACATCTTTAATATTCACACCAAGTTGGCCCGCCATAAAACCAATGTACGAAAATATCACAAATCCACCAAATATACTTGTACTGCAATTACTAATGGCGACAAACAGTGAATCCCTGAAAATATTACAGTAAATATGTTTAGGCGATATACATGTTCAACAATTCAGTTTATCTTTCTTTAATACTTTGCGGTAGATTATCGAGAAATAACGGTATATTATCATTTGATAAGCTCACTCCCTAACAAATGAAATTATCAAAATTTCGGAAAGATGAAAGAGAATATGAGATAAGCCTGGTAAAATACAAACTTAAGATTACCTGACTATTCCGTTGTGAAATCGATTGTAGCTTGATAATGCCATAAGACCTCCCCAACCAGGACCGAGAGAATAAAATATTTGTGTAGCTGCGTCTCTCCAGACCTATAAAAATACAAACAGTTTGGTTTTCCTGTGTGTTTGCATGTACATGCATGTGTTATCTTCGTCAGTTTGATTTTGCTTTCTTTCGCGTTGATTCGAACGGTATAAATCGGTTTAAGACTGTTGATTTTCTAATTTTCACCAATCAGCGTTGGTCTTTTATTTATCCAAGTCTTGTAAATAAAGACCATTTTCTTCTACATGGTCCTGGTTCTAATATGTTAATTGACTTTACTTGCTGTCCACAAAATGGCCACAGATCGATGGGCTTCTGTCACTAGCTGACGATTGTCCAAGTTAGAAAGAAATAATTTTGGGAACAAGCGTTTGGCATTCAAACGATGTAAATGGTTAATCTTATTTCGTGTATCAAACCTGCCCAGCGTTCAGGATCACAAAACGGTGAAAACAGTTTTCCGATTATACCCCGCTTTGCACGTGCGCTGGCGTGCAAAGCGGGGTATAAATGGAAAACTGTTTTCGCCGTTTTGTGATCCTGAACGCAGGGCCGTATATACCTTAGCACTACTGAGTTTTTCAAAGTCTGGTAATATATAGAATTTGATTCCTTCTCCTGCATTATCTAAGGTAACACCACGGAAAAATAAAATAACTAGTATCACATAGGGAAATATCGCTGTAACGTATACCACCTGAAAAATAAAATTATTAGTCATTTATAAGATAATGTATACCGAGTATTAAGTGGAAGTAAAGGTCAGTAGCATCTTATATATTTCTGTAATTACACGAAATAAAACCTAAAACAATGTCAAGCATACAACATGAATTTTTGCTGTAACGTATTATCGTAAAGATATCTCATAAGTATCATTCAGGAGGGCACCATTTTAACGAAAATTACAGTGATATGATATAAGTAGTATCATTGAAACCTGCTTTCCGTTTCCAGAGCAAGAGATTTAAAAAAAAAAAGCTTTGCATTATTTCTCAGCTGGCTTCTTGTTTGCTTAGAGTGCTGTGTTAAAACAACCCTGAGTGTTGTGTTTTGCGTGTGCACTTGATGCATGTGGAATTTCTTAAACGTGGTCGTCAACTTGAATGCAAAAAAGTTCGTACTACGGCCTGGTAAAGTATTGGGTTGGGCATAAAATGGTGAACAGAATCTATATATTGACTAAGCTCAGGTGTAGCCGGGTTAATTCAAAAGACCCGACTTTGACCTCTGTGGAAAAATGCTTAAATAACAATTACCGATATATTTCATTATTTTACAAAATTTATAATACATTCAGTATCGTTTGTTATTCATTCCTATGACAGCACGTGCAAAGCCGAGTAGGAATAATCAGATTTTTATTCATCTAAATGGCAGGGGTCAGATTCAAGTCAATAAAACCGCACTATAATAATTGAAGCTGCGTACCAACCTTGCCAGTGGTTTTTATTCCTCGTATCAAACATAAAAAGATAACGATCCAGGCCAACAGTAAAACTAACACCAGCTGCCATCGAGGTTGTCCGACATCTTCTACACCGTCACTGATACCCAGAATAAAACCACTGAAAATAGACGAGTGTGGTATGGGAGACAAAACCGGGAATTTCGGAACTTCGCTCGAACTTTTCCATAAACTGAAAAGTACCTCGGACCTAACTGTAGTAATTTTGGGTCATTTTTTAGAAAATTCGGCTTCTGGTGGTACTTCGGTCATTTAATACGATTGAAGAAAAAACACGCTTTGATAATTCTTTTCGGTCGTGTTTTGAGATGTTTTGGGCATATTATAATTTGATGACAAAACGCAGTAACACACTGCGTGCTCTTGTCTAATCACACTATGTCCGCTTTTATTCTTCCGTTGATTTTGTTATATGCAACTTCATCATTAACGGGATGGTTGATAATTGTGACGTCATGTAAACCCGCGTGTGCCCTATTATTCCCGAGGTCTATTCCTTAGAAACACCGAGTGTTCCCGATTGAAAACGGGGTTTCGTTGTGGGTTTTTTGTGGGTTTTTTTTTTTTTAATTTTTGTAAGTATATGTAATGATACAACAATGCACTTGGGGTTTTATAACTAGAACAAGATTTTAAAAATGGTAAAGTGTGTTACTCCGTTGCAAAACGTAGATCAATTCGTTAAACTTGTCAGTGAATTGAAGCATATAAAGTATACAGACCATTAAGCCCCTCTGGTTCTTTCTTGTCTTCTTCTGCTATGTTCGCGATTAAAGGGCGTGACTAGCCCTGCGTTCAGGAACACAAAACGGTGCAAACAGTTTTCCAATTATACCCCGCTTTGCACGAGCACTTGCGTGCAAAGCGGGGTATAATTGGAAAACTGTTTGAACTGTTTCGACACCCTGAACGCAGGGCAGCAGTCCGCACTATACGGGACACTTATTGTGTATAAATGAAGCATTTCTACCCACGTCCTTTGACATCCGACAATGCTGACCGACACGGTCTTACGCCATTTCTTTGCAAACCGAGTCTAAATGGCCTGTAGTAGATTCTATATCATTTTCCACATATAGCGGATATTGTGTTTTCACTTGTAGGGACACATTTTTGATGTATTTTTACTCGTATATTTTCTTATATAGTTGAAATTGTAAAAAGAATCTTGTAGGAGTTTTTCATGTTATTTACTTGTTTAGTCGATTCAGAATGCAGGTGATAAATTGCTTGCGTATTTTAACATTATGAATATTTTCATTTACTTGTAATATTCCTCTGAAGGTGAGACTCTCTTTCTCCCGGTCACATTTGTAAATAAGGTGTCATTCCACAACCCAATAAACGTTCCATCTTTATAGCACGTGCCATCCGGGTTCTTGTCGTCCACACAATCTATAGATGGCAACTTCAGTCGACAATCTGTTTAAATATATTTATTTCTATAATGCTTTCTAATTGTCGGAATAAAACTTTAAACTTGGCATTCGTATACCTTCTTGTCATAGTGATAATTATGTCTCTTTTGATGGAAGTGGCATCGACAAAAAGGGAAACAATTGTATAATTAGAAACGTCTAAAATACGTCTACAAATGTCTAAAAATGAACAGAGTATTTGTCTTTTAAACCGACAACATTATATTATAAGCAATTAAGAGTTTGTTTTTTTTCTTTATTAGAAAAAAGACACGAACGTTCGGTCTGTTAATTTGCCATTCAGCCAGCGAGCTAACTTCAGTCTGCCAGTTGCTTACTTAAGGATCATTTATGAACCAAAAAGCTCAATCAGATTTACATGAATCCGCTAAGCATAGTGATAGGGTTTTAAGATTAATATCTCAATGAAAAAAGAAATTATTCCCTTCATTTCTTCACTGTTAAAGGAAATATTTACCCCGTGTATTCCAGTCATTATCGCATCCTGACCAAGGTAATGGACTTTGAAATGACATCATGAAGTAAAACATACACCACGCTATAATCATGTTATAATATAGCTGTGTAATCCCTGATACCGCACACATAGCTATACCGATACCTGTAAAATATATACCACGCAATCACCATGTTATAATATAGATGAGTAATCCCTGATACCATAGTCATAAAATATCTAGGTAATTCCTGATTTTGCACACTTGACCATATCGATACCTATTAAATATATACCACACAAACAGATTGTTACAAAATAGCTTGGTAATTCCTGATACCGCAAACATAGCTTTAAGATACCTGTAAAACATATACCACGCAAAATCATATTAATAGATTAATAAATATGGTAATTCCTGCTGCCGCACACATAGTTGTGCTGATACTTGTAAAAGAAAGGAATTGATTTTACAGATCATAGATTTCGAGTATAAGGATTAACACTTTCTTCATTCGATCCAATTCTTTTTAAAGTTAAATCTCTTGTATTTCACAACGGATCTTTTTCTGAATTTGTGTACAGAATTCCTTTCTAAAATACTGAGATATACTTCGAAAAAAATGAATTTATCGAACAACTCCCTGTAATATTACCTGAGAATAGCGGTGAAAATCCCCAGCATGTAGTTGGACCGCAGCTGGTGAACTGTGCTATACTGGTCTCCATAATATAGAGTGGTATACCAACCAGGACCAGGAATATAAAATATGGAATGAGAAACGCTCCACCACCATTCCGATAACATAGATAGGGAAACCGCCATAAGTTACCCAGACCAACTGCATAACTTAAAATTAATAGAAAGGGCTAAAAAGTATAACAAAACAAAATATTTCGAGTCCGGATCAGCAGTAACTCGACTGTAAAGCTACAAAAACGATGAGAGTAGTGAAAAATCGGAGTTCAAAAAGAAAATATCTCTGTGTTTGTTTTCGCAAACTACTAGTGATTGTTTCAAAACGAGGGTTCTTATAATCCAAAAATGTGGATGCCATTATTTTCCCAGTCTAATTGCCCCTCTCTGACTCTAACTTACCAAAATAAAGCCAATACGAAGTCAAATTTCTCCGTCCAGTCGCCCCTTTCAAAATATATCTTACCCAAGTAGAGCCAATATGAAGTCAAATTTCTCCGTCCAGTCGCCCCTTTCAAAATATATCTTACCCAAGTAGAGCCAATATGAAGTCAAATTTCTCCGTCCAGTCGCCCCTTTCAAAATATATCTTACCCAAGTAGAGCCAATATGAAGTCAAATTTCTCCGTCCAGTCGCCCCTTTCAAAATATATCTTACACAAGTAGTGCCAATATGAAGTCAAATTTTTCCGCCCAGTTGCCCCTTTCAAAATATATCTTACACAAGTAGTGCCAATATGAAGTCAAATTTCTCCGTCCAGTCGCCCCTTTCAAAATATATCTTACACAAGTAGTGCCAATATGAAGTCAAATTTTTCCGCCCAGTTGCCCCTTTCAAAATATATCTTACCCCAGTAAAGCCAATATAAAGTCAAATTTCCCCGTCCAGTTGCCTCTTTCTTCATTCTCATCCACTCCGAACACCTGTTTTCTATCAATCTCATCTGTTAACTGGTCGTCTGTTTTATCTGGTTCGTCTGGTGATATATCCACTGGGCTTTTCTGTTCAACAAAACGAAGAAGCACAAGAGCTTTCAAATTTTCAAATTATTAAATTTCCTTTTATGCAGTTCGATGGTTTACCAAGGAATAAGGGTGTATTATCAATTTGATAAACTCGCTACCTAACCAGTAAAATTATCAAAAATCTAATACCATGCTTTCGTTCATTTCACTCTATCTGACGTCATCTGGGCGGAGCAAAATAAGTAACGCCACTACACAAAAAGTGGTACATTTTAACCCTACTATAATAGTAGGGCATAATAGTGCAAGTAAATGATAATCTTATCTTATCTTATCTTATCTTATTTACAAACGTTGCATAGCAATCTCGTGTAAAATGACACGCCTGAAGAAATTTTATCTCAAAATTTTCGCATTATTTCTCATTTTTGCATTAAAGAACAAGAGTTGTCCGCGGACAACGTAGCTCGCCCAAACAGCTGCTTGTCACAAACAGCGCTTGACCGAAGACCGAAGTTCAAAGTGGTTTCTTTTAATGTTAAAGTCCATGATCTAATATATATCTGTTTGAGTAGTAATTAAGAAATATAAAAACTTTTTTGTTTTAATTGCATGTATAAGGTTAGGGTAAAGTGAAAGCCTACAAGCAGATGAGGTTACCAATGGAATTTCTTTGTATCAAACATGAAGTTTTTCTTTAATATATATTTCTAAGTTTACAAAATGTCAAGATCAAGGTCAAGGTGAATGCCATGATTAATCAAGGTTTTCAAAATTTAGTGCCAGCTTTTCACAGAAATATAAATCGAGATCCGTTGAATACATTATTACATGTTTTGACATTTCGAATAAACTTTTCACAACGAGGGGACAGAGCAAAACTATTGTGAATGTCAATCTGTGTTTGATCCTAGAAATTATCAGTAAGGTAGAAATTCCAGTCTCGGTGAAATTGGTGGATACATCAGCCAAATGCACATGGTTACCTTAGGGTCTTTGACATTAACAGGTTGATCACCATTAACAACAAAAATTCCTGGTTCTATTGGACTTATGAAATATTTCGGGGATTCTAGCGGGGCATCTGTCATGGACGGTACATCCGGGCTAGTCTCCACTGTCGGGGGCGCCATCTTTCTCATCGTAATGATTTAAGTTTTACCGGATATTTTCATCTGAAATGCAACAAACCATTGAAACGAGATATTCTGCACTTACAGCCCCACCCCTCCTCCTATTATTTTCAATAGTTAATTGCTTCTTAAAAAACGCATTAGATGACGTTTTCTAAACTATGCATGAGAAGACGCCAAAATTATGTTTGACACCATGGTATAACATAAAGGCAGATCGGCTTCTAAGTTATCTATTTTTCTCGAACAATAATTGATATGGTTTCCGAAATTGGTCATTCACATAACGTATGACGACTCTTTCGATTTTAAAATCCTCATGCGAGCCTTTGAAGAAAACCGATTAAAAACTATGGACAGGAATTGGGATTCGTTTTACTATACTTCTTACGAAAATAAAAAAAAAAACGTAAGTCAAAACAAAAATTCGTTCCTGGTGTTTTTATTCCATGTTAGATTCCGCCATGCAATAATTCATTGAAATCGTCTTCAAAAGACGATTCCAACGAGATGTTGCATGGCAGAATTCCATATTTAGTTACTACTGTAGACGCAAATTTAATTTTTGACCTACACAAGAAATGGTCGTTGATTGATTGATTGAATAGAGTTCAACGCCGCTTTCAACATTTTTGCAGTTATACGCGGCGGCCGGAGCACCTAATAATGGTTTACTGGTAATACTCTCACCAGCACAACCAACACATCCTTTCCTAGCCTCCAGCTGCTATCTCACATAGGTCTACGATTATCAACCCATTGGTGAGAGACAAATAGTCGGAAAGATTGAGTGCGGCCGTCGGGGATCGAACCCGGGACATCTAGATTGACAGTCCGACGCGCTACCAACTGCGCTATGACGTAAGATGTATAGAAAAACTGGCACCTGGTTTCAGAAGGTCCCTTTTGTTACTTGGTGGGATGAACTTAAATTCTATATGAAAAAAAAACCCTCTCTTTCTTTAAAACCATTCTTTATAACTTAGACAATAATTCGATTAACGGTGATTTGAATCGCGATAACGACTAAATTGTATTTTGAATTTATATGGCATGATCCTCGAATAACTTGACGAAATTGTATTGTGATTTTATAAAGCATGATCCTCGAATAACTTGACGAAATTGTATTGTGATTTTATAAAGCAGGATCCTCGAATAACTTGACGAAATTGTATTGTGATTTTATAAAGCAGGATCCTCGAATAACTTGACGAAATGGTATTGTGAATTTATAAGACAGGATCCTCGAATAACTTGACGAAATTGTATTGTGATTTTATAAAGCAGGATCCTCGAATAACTTGACGAAATTGTATTGTGAATTTATAAGACAGGATCCTTGAATTACCCGACGGAGTTGCCACATTTAGAAAGAATAATCTTTTTGATGGTCAGTTATTAAAAACTGAACAGCCATGTTTAATTACTTTTATATTTGCCATTCAAAATATTTCAAATTTGGTTTAAGGCGTCTCGTTGGATAAATATATACATTATACATGTATACGGAAGTATTTCCGCGTTTAATTTACCTGTAAAATCAATTTAATCATTAATCAACATGAGCAGGCCTAATTGAACTAGAGTTTTGGATAATGTGTACATGCCATCATAATTGATAAATTAACGTATAAAATATAAACTTCAAGAATTAAATATAAAAAAATAACATACCCCACCAGTCCTCTCCATTGTTACATGGCGAGTTGTTTACGTTCGATCCTTTACCCATCTGGTCATTATTTATCTTGATTTTAGAAAAGATCCTCTCGCTTCTCAGAGCATTGTTACGTTACTGGGAAGTCATGAAAAACCTTGAAAAAATAATTGTTAATCTTCCTTAATCATGTGATACTGTCTTTGACCGATGTCATTAATTTTGAATTTATTTTCACGTGATTAACAATATGCCATCGTCCGTGTTCCTTTGTTTATAATTTGATAGCCCCGTTATGTAATCATATAAAGCAGATGCAAAGATATACAATGTTCAAATACTTGCAACAAAGCCGCCAAATGTAACATGTTGCATTTTATTAATTTGAATGACTAAACATGTATAATTCGCCATATATGGAGTGAAGGTTAATCTAGGTTATTTTTTCAGCATCAATGGTTCTGAATGGTCACGTGACTCGGGTAAAATGACAACGTTCTATAAATACTATTTTGTATTGAATTTCCCTTACTATATAAAATGCTTCGGATACCACGGGGTCTCCCTATTTGCTACGCTATATCGATATAGCGTAGCAAATAGGGGGGCCCCGGGGTATCCGAGGATGTGTTGCACCGAACTGTCACCGAATTTCGGCCAGATAGGTCTCCAGTGCGGGTAACGCATTCTCACGCTGTACGGTTATACATACACTGACGACAATTTACGTGGGCGGTCCTAATTCACATGTCGTTAGACTAATACAAACAAATGCTTTGAACTCAGTCAAATTACGATTAAAAAAGAAACTTTCGTAGAGAATTAGAAGGTACGAGTACGGACGACAGTACAACCGGTTACGGCGACGACAGGTTAGAGTCAACTACGACAGCATCGGATAATTATACCGAGGAGACGGTAGGTCAAATAAATTATTCGTGCAAATAAACAAAAGAAGATCTGGTATTCTAAAGTTGTTAAATGGTCGTGTAAGTGTTCAGCGCTTCTATAGAATAAATCTTTACTCAAATCCCTCCAAAATAAGGCCACAATCATTGATTATTTCGGAGGTTTCCCATGAAAAGTTTCGAAATTAAACTTTATACCCTCATATTTCGCCTATCTCTAAATAAATGCTAGTTTAACATGTACACAGCCGAAGTCTAATCATCGGCCGATATTTCTTCCAAAATTGAAGCCATAATTCAAAAAAATAAACTGACAGCGAGTCATAGATACAGGTAGATTTTGTGCGATGAGCCACGAACGGAATAGACTTCGGGAATAATACGGTCGCATCCATGAAAGCGCGTCATTTCGCTCGTGGGTTTGATGACGTCACAAATATAACTGAGAATGACGGTGCGAAAAACAAAATCAACGTAAGGTAAAAATCGGGCATACTATGATTTGAAAACAAAACGCAGTTATTTACTGCGTTTTGCTTTCAAATCATGATATGCCAAAATAATCTCTGTAGGCGATCTGAAAGCATTTAAGGAATTTGCTTTTCTACTAGCGTATTAACCAAATTACCACCGGGAGCCGAATAAACTAAAAATGGACCAAAAACTACTACACTTACGTCCGAGGTACTTTCCAGTTTACGGAAATGTCCGAACGATGTTCCGAATGCAAGAATGTGGGAGGTCAGAAACCGACCTGTGGATGACGAGCCGTTGAATGGTACGCACAGAGGTACGCACAGAGTAGTTTAAGTGCCTGGGGCCTGTTTCACAAACCTGTTTAGGACGTATTTTTGTCTTAAAAATGTCCTAGGACATTTTTAAGACACAAATCGGGTTTCATCAAACTCGAGAGATTTACGAAGTTCCTAAATTTTGTCCCAAACGTAGGACACTGATTTAGGCGTCCTACGTGATACTTTTGTCTTAAATATTGTATCTGAGGAAGATGTGGCTGCTGTTTTCCAAAATTTAGATGAAGAAAAGTGCAAAGATGAGTGAGTTATACTAAAAGGAAACATCCCGCTAAAGGTAGTCAATGGTTAAGGGAGGGGAAAATGTTATCATATTTTCATTAGACCCCTTTTCCTATGGCCCTTGAAGGACCTTACTCATTTTCAAAAGGAACGATCCATAAGTTAGCAAAATCAATACCCGACAGCTTGAAGCAAGTCGGATGAAACTGTCTTATATTTCGCGAAAAAATGTATTTTAACTTCCACAAGGCCCGTGATACTTTACGGACACGAGCCATTTACAAAAGGAACGGTTATCATGATAGTTCAATCATTCTGTAAAAAAAGAATGATAAAGCAAATCGGATGACGACATTTTATCAAATTTACGTAAGCCCATATTTCCGCTATACTGGACAGACCTGACCCATTTTCTAAAGGAACAATCCTGATAATGATACAGTTATTTCGTTTAAGTTTGAAGCAAATTGGATGAACATTGTGGACTCTTTCGCGATATCATTCTTTATCGTCTTGAGAAGTGCTTTGGAAATGCCTGATAGTCTTTTAATTTGTCCGATGTCATTTTGCCTTTGATAATTCTGAAATATTTCGGTTTTGCTGAATATCGTCTTTTTATAATTGACTTTTTGAAATATCAGTCAATTTTTTTTTCTGACAATTGAAAGGCAACGAAATTTTACAGCGTTACAAAACCAAGATATACAACGGGTATATTTTCTTTCTCGTTTGCTTGAAGGAGGTGGACCGTTGATGATTTTGATGGGTAGAGAGGAAAACGTGATTTGAAACGTACAATGCACGAATGTAAATGACCAGAAACTACAACAGAAGAAATATGAATTGATTTATTTTTTCATGAAAGTAAAATGTCAAAATAACAGACAATTAGAATTGTCGATAAAATGTGTAGAAAGAAATGGAGGGCGTTAAGGTGATGAATTATGACAAAGAAATCATGAAACTCGAACTATATCAGTACCGGAATTTAATATATTGAGATATACAAATAACAAAGGAAAATCTATAAAAACGACATAATTGCGGTATATTTTCAAAACTGACCTGAAACCCGATTTCTTGTGAAGACGGTAAATGTAGTCTTTTTCTTCTTTATTTTATTTACCTTATTTTGAAATACATGTACACGGTTGGTTTTGGCTCAGCTCAGCCTCATTTCTTATGATAAGTCTCTGACAGAGTTGACTGCAACTTCGCCTCTTTGACGCTTGTAAGCGATGATGAGATCTTATACTTTTTGTTAACCTTTTCAGGTTCATCTAGAGTATCTATCCCGTTCGATTATCTGTAATTGTTTTATCTTTACTGATATTCACACTTGAAGGAAAACCAATCTACACGGCTAGTTTTAGATTTTACGTGATTTTTCACGTGTGTTTTCGGGCTCTTTAATCGAGCATGATTAAATTAGGACAAAGTTTGATGAAACGCAAATGTACGTCCTAGGAACTTTTAAGGATGTTTTGATGAAACTGACTTCGGAACATCCTAGGATGTGTCCTACGACACTTTTAAGACACGTCCCAGGATATTTATTGATGAAACAGGCCCCTGGCGAATTTTCGAATAGAAGCACCTCCAATCAACATTGTTATTGCAGTATGCCGCTGGTGTAACGTCATGGCAGGTTTACGCCCCATCGCACAAAAACTTACAGAATGAAGTGTTTTTTCGTTATGCTGCACTGACTTAATGACAACAGAAAATAATTGACAGAACATTGATCCTGATTAAACAAACTTGGAGCACATGTTTTTGATTTCCCCGTAATTTAACAAAAAAAAAAAAAAAAAAAAAAAAAAAAAAAAAAAAAACCGACGTTCAGAATACATTTTTTTCCTAATTGTTCTTGATGCTTAAGATCTACGATACACTACATGAAAATCCTTTAAAACATTTCTTAGCAGTCTTGTGGCCGTAATACGAGATAACGTTTGGTCCGTTTCCGTAGACGGTTATAGTAGTTATGTTAATTACTTTGTCGTTAACAAATTAGCAAAACTCCGAAATCCATACTCATTTTTTGTTGTACCTATGATAGATGATGGGATCCTGAATGCTCGCTGTTACAAGATTACTGTTGGCCACAAAATGCTCACCTCAATAAATGAGCATGATTTCAATATTTTTTTATCGAACTCCTGAGCAGTTTATGATTCATTCTTCTATTACCCTTTTCTATTGAAATATAGTGTAGACAGGTTAATTAACCTAACTGTCACCAAAGACATGGCATGGACAAAATTCGATGGGTCAGTGCAACACTATTGTAAGTGCCTATACATTCACTAGTTCGAGTGATCAGTGCAACACTGTATAGTAAGGCTTACTATAAAGTGTTGCACTGATCCCTCGAACTAGTCTATCTTGTTTGAGAGAAGATAATTCGTAAATATTTTGGACATTTTCATTCTTTGCAAGATGCAAGAGGTATGGGTTCAAGCAATGCAAAAATATGAAAAAATTAATTGTCATCAGAAAAAAATAACCAATTAAATAGCAATGTTATATGTGTCCAGGAAAAAAAACATTTTCATTCATTCTATTCTCGTCTATATAAAAGCGGGTGGACCTGATTGAAACATTAGGGGACAATTTGGTAAATTTTCTCTTTGACTTGCTACAAATCGAAATGCCAGAGTCTTTTTTACGACAACTTGGTAATAAGTAGATATCCCCTAGGACTTCCTGCAAACTGCAGTATTGGAGGTCAGTTTTCAAAGACAAACGGGTCAATATCCTCAAACTGAAATACCCCGGCATTTAGGCTTGGGGATCTTTTTCACTGAATGGATCACGTCTGGTTATGCGCTCGCTTCGTTACATTTGGTGGCAGCGGTGTGAAAATGACAACTGCCAGATTGGAGTTGCCTTAACCACGTAGATCTTCTAGGCCAAGAAGACTTGAGACGAGTCTCTCGGAGGGGAGAGTAATCACGGTAGCGGTTTAAATGGAGGTAAGTTGCAGTGGGTATGCAAATAAGAGATACCTGTCCTTACTTTAATGGCTAATGATAGGCCATGTATAGACAGAGTCGACCCCAGCATTTATCTTTGAGGATCATGGCCTTTTCATCGGAATGGATCACCGTCTGCCTATGCACTCGGTTCCGGTTACAACATCTTGCAACAAAACGACACGGTTGATGAAGATGGGCAGCGGTTTGGACAGTCCAATGAATCTGAAATTACACTTTTGAAAAGGGGAAGTGTTTTCGTAATTTGACGTTGCCGTTTTCATCGCGGCAGACTAAACGTTATCGAGTTATCATGTCATCAGAATAAAATAAATCTTCCAACCAACGCATACTATTTAAAAAACAATTATTTGTTTTTGTTTAACTATTTCAGAGCCATTGAGTGAAGTTACACAGGGAAAAAACGGCGCTTTAAAATAGCTACTTCCAAATATTCGGGTAAGACGTATGCAGACCGTTTTATCAACTATCCGAGCATCATCCTGAATGACAAAATCTCGTAACTATTACAGCAGTAGTAATTTTCGTAGTTTTCGCTCAGCCAAATTCCAGGGGGAAAGGGTCCGATGATTGTGATTGAATTTACTGACCCTTTTTATTCGTGTACCCCGCTACAACCCCTCTAAATCTCTGCATGAAATGTAGAACTAGTAGCATTTTAGAAATGGAGCCAGGGGAAGTAACCCGGTATTGATTTAGTACACAGAAAACACAGATTGGTAAACAGTTTTCTCTTGACAGTGTATGCAAATGAGGGGCGGAGCTAATGTGGAAAACCACACCACTTGTGAGTCATGCATGTTAGTTTGTTAGTAGTGTGCAGTAAATGAGTACGGAACTATGAATGGAATTTAAGTGTATGTTTATGGATTTTAGAAGAAAATCACAATTCTGATTATGTCCGTTCTCAGGAGACCCGAACTCTCATCTCAAGGTAAGAAATCTTTGAAGTTTTATCGTTAATTGCTCGTTTCACGGTCCAATGAATTCTTTGTCCGAATGTGTATCGGAAATAACGGTGGTATTCGCGTGGCTTTTTGTTTGACAGCCGAATATGACATTAAGTGTGTATGAAGTAATAATAATAATCTTCGATTAGTACACTCATTATATAGGTGCCCTTTTTATGCCGAGTTCATAATTGGTTTTCTAACCATAAACCAAAGTTCTTAATTAACCTATGATCGGTCTTTTTGTTTCACACTTTTCCATCTTGCAGACGACAGAAAGCAGATTCCCCGACTTCCCCAAATTGCTCTCTGTTAAAATCTGCAGAATAAAAAAAATAATAATAAAAAAACAAAACACTCTCTTATGTCTTCAAACCCTGTTTTTGAATAATATCTAGATGGTGCGAATATTCTGCTTAGGAAAGAAACCTAAGAGAAAAAGAAGGGATTTAAGAAAACGTTATGAGAAAAGAAGAACAAGACAAACTTTCAAGATAGCTAGATCTACAGAATGATTCACAAAGCACTTATTTTATGTGAGAGTACCTCTTGCTAATTATGAATTAATCTTATCTAAAACATGACATTGTGTGATGAACGAGAATAGCTAAGGGTTGTGATGCAGGGTGTCATGACAGCCTAGCTATTAATTTATTCTTGTAAAAATTCAGTTAAAAAAATAGAACCCCCCCCCCCATCTCTCTGAATCTATTTAGACATAGTGAAATAAGACGTATATAGGGGTTAATAAGTCACTCCAAACTAAGGTAGCCGCGGCAATAGCGCAGTTGGTAGCGCGCCGGACTTCTAATCCAGGGGTCTAAATTCGCACGGGTTCGATCCCCGGCCGCGGCACTTATCCTTTCCGACATTTGTCTTCCACCAATGGGTAGATAATCGTAAACCTAAGTGGAATAGCAACTGGAGGCTAGGAAATGGATGTGGTGGTAGTACTGGTATGAGAAATACCAGGAATCCATCGTTAGGTGCTCCAGTCGTCGCGATATAACTGAGAGATTGTTGAAAGCGACGTAAAACCCCAATTCAAATCCAAACTAAGGTATCAACAAATTGTTAGTAGGTCACATAAACATTGTAACTACAGGAGTTACAAAGTATTTCCATAATGATTGATGTCAATGTACCTCTATCATTTATCAGGTTTTACTTTAGATCAAACCAAACCATTTAGATGCGGTGAGAGCACCCCAGCATCTTCCTGAATTGAATCATTTATGAACTTTGACTTACAGATTGTGATTCTTAGGACAGAGGAACAATTTTCTTTTCAGACAATCACTTGAATTGTTAGAACTAGAGGTAACTAAGACTAAATAATCGGTGTAAAAGGAGAAAAAAAACATAAAAATCCCATCATAAATTGCTTTACAAGTTATGTATTTCCCAAATAAGGATGTTTACTTTATTATACTTCATGATAGTGGCAAATGAGAAAAACATTTTTATAGTATGCAGGACACTGACAACCATAAACAGAGCTGGTGTTGGACACTTAAACCAGGGTTTTGACCCTCACTTAAACCAGGGTTTTGACCCTCAAAAATCTGAAAATGTCTCATTTTGACCCGTAGAAATTTCTTCCAAGGGGCTCATTTTGACCCCCTTGTTAGAAATTTCTAAGGATCAAAACTTGATTTTATGACTCAAATTTAATTGATAAATATTGCATACTATTTAGAATTTTAAAAATCAATTTACTTCATATCCTGACTAGAGGGGATGGTCAATTGACACAGCATAAGTTTTTACAAATATGCTTCTCCTGTTGTTTTGACCTCTTTAACCCTTTCCTGTTTTACAAAATTTTAGACCTGTCCGAATTCAAAGGTTTGCAGACGAAAATTTAAAGTGGATTTAATTGGAAAAATAACCATTCAGTAGGGTAGAAAATAGTGTGGAAAAAGAAGAAATTGCTTGTCAGAAGCAATTTCTTCTTTTTTCACAATGTTTTCTCAATAATAAAATCACAAGCACGTAAAAAACAGGGATTAAACAGCAAAGGGTTAAATTCAGTTTTTACCCCAAGATTTCTTGATTAAGGATTTCCTTTGACTCCCTTATTTCACCCACTAGCACAAGCCCTGGATAAATCAGAACTCCATATAGATGGAGTTACTTAGATTTCAAAATGAAATAAAAAAAAATCTTATCCATCTTAATCATCAATCATATATTGTAGGTACTCATTAAAATTGTTTCATCAAGAAAATTCCATTGAGTACCAACAACATAGGGTCTGGGTAAGAAATAACTGGTTATAGATGTATTGTCATCACCCCCCTCTCATCTGAAGCCCTGAATAAGCCCTTAATTTTATAAGGTCAATATGTTCAATAACCAATAATAGTAATCAGCAGAGCTACAGATAGAGGGAGAATTTTGGATTTTATATCCTTTTTTTAAATATTTATAGCGCAAATCCAATGTAGTTGGTACTCATTGGAATCATCTGGCTGAGACGATTGAAATGAGTACCCACAGCATAGGGTTTTATTGAGAAATAAAGATTTAAGACTGGCATTACTCCCTCGTATCTGTTCCTGAGTAATCAGCAACACTATAGACAGTCTATTATAGGGTTAAACTTCGTTAAACAGATTCAATGAATAATTATTGATTTAGCAGATGGTCCATCCCTCTAGCGTTGTTTACCTTCATCGTAATCTGAATCATTACCTAACCTTGTTGTTAAACAGAGATTAACCCTTGTCATGCTGAATAAAAAAAAACTTGACAAAATTGCAACAAATTCAAAGTGCTAAAAGCATTGGATGCTCTTTATGTGAGTCAGTATTCATTATAGAAAATAAAATATAAAGCTTTTCTGGTTTCAGAAAGGAAAAACAGGTGGTATGAACAAAGATCATTTGTGCAGGCTGATGTTTGTCTATAGCTCCTGCAAAAGCAGGAATATTCCCGGTTCAGCATGATAAGGGTTAAAGTCTTTTATTAACAGAATCAGTTTGCCCTTTGTGAAGCTGATCCAAAAATAATCCTGCTTTAGCAGGAGGTATGGACAAAGATCAGCCTGCTCATTAAGTGCAGTCTGATGATAGATTTAGTCTATAGGGGAAAACCGGGTAAATTCAGATGCTTTTTACCAACCTTATTTCAGGCTTGATTCTGAAGCTATAGGTGGAAACCCGGACACTAGCCGTATTCATATCACTCGAGCGGTCATTAAACTTGCACTTAATCCAAAAAATATTAAGCAAAAGATGGCCAAAACGTTGTGAAAACAAGAAGTTTGAGAGTACTGTGAAACGGGTAAATTCGGATGGGGTTGGAAAAATTCGGACATGCAAGTGGTAAAACTCGGACATGTTTATCGTCAAAGGGTGAAATTCGGACAATTAAGGAATATCAATAATTAGGGGAATAAAGACAGGGAATTTGTTAGTTTAAACGAAGAATGTTAATACGAAGCCTTAAAACTTCAATTCAGGAATGTTTTGACTATAGATACTATATTTATTCACCAACTTTGATGTTGAAAATTAGCAAATATTTCGAATAAAATAGAAACAAATGAGTATATTAACAGACGCCGACATGAAATGTCTAAACATGTCATTAAGTTCGGAAGTATTCAAAGAAAAAATAAAAGGGGGTAAAATGGTATTACTTGGTTTTCAAAGCATACAATTCGTATAGTCCGAATTTTTACTTCTGCTGAAAATTGAAAGTGGAAATTCGGACACTTCGAAAAAAGCTATATATAACAAATCCGAGCAAATAATTGTTAATTATTTTATTAAAATTGTTAACCTCTTTGACATTTTAATCGAATTATAACCATTTTACAATTAATTCTCACCAATCTATACATATTTCTTAACTGTTGACCGAGCCTATATTCGTCAGCAATGTATGAATGTCAGCTCAATTCGCAAGATAGCCAGGGGTTTGTGACTTCAAATACTTTTATTGGCACCAACATATCTATCATTTTATCACAAATTAAACTGACTTATGCGAGATATATCCCAGAATATATAAAAATATTTGATAAAAACGCTGTTGTCATTGCTTTTTCAAAATATTATCTTAAAAAGTATGTCCGAATTTATACGTCTGTCCGAACTTCTACGGTTTTCCCCTACCACCTGATTTTCCTTTTAAAAACAGGAAAAATATTGAGAAAGCATTGACAATCGAAGGTTAGAAAATATATTCTTTAATGACGAAAATGCTGGCTAATAGCATTTTCTTCATTTGTTGTTAGCCAGCATTTTTTGTCATTAAAGAATATGTCTTTTAACCTTCGCTACAAACATTAGGATGACTTTTATCCTAGATCTTTTTAGTACTGTTCCAAAATTTCTCGGGTATTTACTTGTCCACAGACAAGTGACCTTGAAAAATGTGGTCTTGTCCTCAAAAGGAAAAACCTATGTCAGAAAAGTTGGGCATAGGAATTCCACACCCCTGATACACCTATAAAAACAAAGCCCCTCTATGACACACCAACATGTTTTAAGTCCACTCTAAAATTTTTAATAATAATTGCAAGTCTCTAAGGTGTTTGAAATCTTAGGTAAATTATGGTATTAAACAAATTAGAGACTGGATATTGTGGAAAGTTCAGGGTGATAAAAAAAAAAGCACGTTGATAAATTATTTGACATTTTTGGATGGATGCCTAACTGCCATTGATCAAGAAATTGAGATGGTGCAGTTAGCCTTCATCAATTAGTGGTTAGATGAAATATTAATGGCGTAAACAGACCTTTGTTCTATTGTACCATACTAGTCCATCATAGTGCATATCTTGCATAGGTAAAATTATTAACTTTGTATTTTGTATTATTAAGGTGTTTGAAATCTAAAGAAAATTAGAGTATTAAACAAATTAGAGACTGGATGTATGGAAAGTTCAGGGAGATAAAAAAAGCATGTTGATAAATTGTTTGACATTTTTGGATGGATGCCTAACTGCCATTGATCAAGAAATTGAGATGGTGCAGTTAGCCTTCATCAATTAGTGGTTAGATGAAATATTAATGGCGTAAACAGACCTTTGTTCTATTGTACCATACTAGTCCATCATAGTGCATATCTTGCATAGGCAAAATTATTAACTTTGTATTTTGCTCTATTATTATTCAACTGGTATGGCTTAGCTTAGTCCTGACGTAATTTTGTGAAACTAATTTTCAATATTTTAGGTTCTTTCCAAAGTCATTCAGCAGTTATCGTTAACGCATGCAAATAACTGTATCCTTAAACTTAAAGGATTTTTTTGCTAAGAGAAAGTGAACATATTTCATCCTTGGGTTACCAAACCCTCATAACTTCAGCTTAGATAAGCTGAAGTTATGAGGGTTTGGTTTGACTGATTGAATGGTGTTTAATGCTGCTTTCAACATTTTTTCAGTTATATGGCAGAGGCTGGAGCACCTAACAATGGTTTCCTAGTATTTCTCTAACCAGTACAACAACCACATCCTTTCCTAGCCTCCAGCTTCTATCTCACATAGGTCTACGGTTATCTACCCATTGGTGAGAGGGTTTGGTCACCAACCTACGATTTAAGGTCTCAGTTTAAATTGACTCTCTGTAGAAGTAAAACAAAAGCTGATGGAGAGAGCCGCCACCATAGTGCAGTTGGTTAGGCATAAGACTTCCAATCTGGAAGTCGTGGGTTTGATCCCCGGTGGCGGCAAATATCCTTTCCGACGTCCGTCTCTCACCAATGGGTAGATAATCGTAAACCTATGTGAGATAGCAGTCGGAGGCTAGGAAAGGGTGTAATGGTAGTACTGGTGTGAGAAATACCAGGAATCCATTGTTAGGTGCTCCGGCCGCCACGATATAACTGCAAAATTGTTGAAAGCGGCGTAAAACCCATTCAAACAAACAAACAAAGCTGATGAAGAAATCTTGTTTATAAAGGGTGTAGAGAAGATGTACAAAAAACATAAAGTAGATAATGTTTGACAGCAACTTCTTCAAGCTTTTGTCTCCCATTCATATTTTAGGGAAGTTTATCTGCAATATCTGGAGGAGTTCACTTTGACTCTTTACTTCCAGGTGAGATAAATAATACAAAACTCTAAATCTCGGATTTCTGGAGGTAAAAAAAAGTGGAAAAATAATGGTTCTGCTCAATTTCTATTTTTTATAGTAAATTTATGAAAAACCAGTAGAATCATACTAAGAAGAATATGAAAAGTTGAATAAATGACTTTAATTTCTTCATTTGAAACCAATCTTTGAACTTACCATATATAGTTAAAGAACTGCCTGAAAAGGGTTCAAACTTCTTTGAAAGATATCAACTTGAAAGCCATCTTAAGTTACTTTTGATAGCCTGATTGACCTTTGAGATTGATTTTCTAAAGATGCGAATGCAGCATATTTTGTGGATTCTGCTTGTGGGGACAATTCTGTTTTTCAGACATACCGTAAAAATTCTAATAGAACCCCATGCTCTAATATAACCCCACCTTCCTCTTTGAACGTCAAAAACCATCATAAGAGAGACACATTAGAAATAAAACATGTTAACCCTTGTCATGCTGAACCCGGAATATTCCTGCTTTTGCAGGAGCTATAGACAAACATCAGCCTGCACATATGTGCAGTCTGAGGTTGGTCTATGCCACCTGTTTCTCACTTTCAAACCAGAATTGTCAATAGTTTTAGTTTTTCAGATAAAATTTGACCTACAGTTTGTGCTTTCAGTGCTTTTTGCCCTATGATTTTGATGCAAATTTTTATCCAAAATTTATTCAGCATGACAAGGGTTAAGAAAATAACTTTTTTGACATTTCAGGCTGTCGGCCAGAAGATGGGGTTCGTGACATGATTGTGATCAGTAACATTGATGAGAATGGAATAAATGAGAATTTAAAGACAAGATACAAGCAAGACAAAATTTATGTATCCTTTCTTCTTTTATAATGATGGTGTGTTATTTGTGATGTATGTTAACTGTTCATACAATAATAATATCTAATTGAATAAGGAATATATTTACCATAATTATTAGCTTGACTCTTTCGGAAATTTATGGCGTTGTTGATTGTTACAAACATGGTATTGCTGATGTTGTTGTTGGAGTGACGAGCTGTAACATTTGTCATATTGCTGTGTTTATAGCTAATGATCGACGATATATGTTAAGAAATGTATAAGTCAAGACTCTCTCTCTCTCTTTTTTTTTTTTTTTTTTTTTTTAAATAATGATTGAACTTAATTCAACCATTCAGCTAATAATACTAAATTCAATAAAAGAAAGTTTGTGAATTTTCAAACTTGGGTTGAGTCATTTCCTTTTATTCTAATTTTACATATTGTGGGTTTACTACAGTCAATCTTGTATAAACTACTATCTGCTTTTACTTTTTAACTGTAGCATACTATCTTCTTTTATAGAATTTTAACAATGTAAAATATCTTCTCTTTCCTTAACAGCTCTTTTACCGGTTATTAGCACACCCGCACCCAGTTATAATCGGCAATCGATTGTTGGGTTAAACAGTAGATGTAGATGTAGATGTCTTGCACCAAATCCTCGATATGCAATTTCCCATTTTTCACAACAAATAGACAATTCATTCTAGTTTGCCAACAGAAACATCCACCATCAGTACTTTCAGTGCTTTGATTTTTTGTTTTAACTTCTTTTTAACTGAAAAATCAAATTTAAACTATTATAACATATTTTACCAAAAGCTTTTAACTAATAAATCATTGAAAAAAGCCCAAGGTATCTATTTATCGGTTTGAAAGTAACTTACATTATCATATTTGTATTATGGTTTGTGAGTTTACACTGCATTTAACACCTTTATATTTCTGTATTGATCCTTACAGTTTACAAGTTGAGGTTTGAAAATGTATATGTAATTATAAAGTATGCTACAAAAATATTTCAAGGTGTCAAAGCAACACTATTGTAAATACCTATATATTTATAGATCCTTACAATAGTGTTGATCTGATATGTTTATTTCCGTTTATTTATCGTCCCTACCGTAGCACATGCCCATATGAGCCACCCCCAAGAGACCATAAGTTGTTACAGGGGATAGTGCAAGGATACATGACAATACTACTGCTGAGATCCACCATGGTTCTTTAATGTGCTCGGTGTAAAGCACCGTCTTACAGAACCTCGGATTAACATCTCAACATGTCTTAAACTGACCCCTTGATTTCCTCTTATAGGACTTTCTAACTGTCGGCTGGTCTGCTGCACTATGATTTATTAGAAAACATCACATTTGATGTGATAAAAATTGCCTTTTCAGAATTCAGTTATGTTATATTCTGTAATTTGAGATTAATTCCTTTAAAAATCATTTGAATGAGGAAAATAAAGCAATTGATAAGAGTGAATTATCCTCAAATGAAACAGAAAAAAAGCTGAAAGTGACCAATTTGATTAAAATTTCATTCCAGAAAATAGTTACTAAATGAATGCTTCCACCTCATGTTTTGTATGGCTCCCTTGAGTGTTTATTAGGATAAAAACTGTACCATCTTCTTACTTTCTAAAAGTAATAAAATTTATTATAAGGTAAAGATCAAATGCTGATTTGGCTGAATTTATTGAGTATTGCTATCAGGTGTATGGCTGATTTGTAATGTTCCAAATGACAAAATTGAAAACACCTTTTTATTACATGTATTGTGTTTGTGACCTCTCATATCAAGAAAGATCAGAGATCTTTAACAAATATAAGAATAAAAGATTGGATCCAACAGAGGTATCACATTTTGACATATCAACCAAAATTTTGACAGAAATTAATATTGAAAAGTTAAGTGCCAAATTATGCCACGCTACCCTTCTAAGTAGAATATAATGCAGACATTTATGATAATAATAACAATAATAATAATAATAATAATAATGACTTTATTTATTGAGGCTACACATTTGGGAAACCCAATCTTCCATGTGGGCCTCTAAAACACTTACACATTTATATCACAAAGGTACAATTTAAACAATATATATACATAGCAATTCAATTAACATGGCTACAATAATTTCTCTGACAGACAATAATTTAGTGCAAGAATTGGTTTTGAGTACAAATTAAAATTAATGACACTATCATAGGATTATATTTATAATCTTTTTATGTATCAATAAGATTTAAGGCACTTGTATGTAATCTTGTACTGGTATTACATACTTTAACATACCTTAAGTGTGGTTAATACTTTATGCTGACAAAAATCCTAATTGGATTAAACCCTTGCAGAAAATATTACCTATGAATAAGAAGACTTTAATTCTATGGTATAATTTTGAAAGGAGACCACTGGTTGACCTATGCTGGACCCAATTTCTTTTTCAAATATTCATTTCACAGAGTTCCAAGAGGGTCCCATTTCGCGTGAGGGGTCACATATTTTTGTCCAACTTATGTGAAGTGCAGCAAAAAAATCAACAAAGCTAGGCTTTTTTTACAAGACTAAAGCTTCAAACAGGAAAATTGTGATTGATAAGAAATCCAGTATTAAGATAATGAAATTACAAGCCAATATTCTTTGCCCGGCAGGGTTCTTCAGGTGTATGATCACACACATAAAGTCTTATATTTTCAAATGTATGTACCACATTTCCTCTAATAATAACACCCTCCCTAATAGTAGCACCCCTACATTTTTTTACTTAGAAAACTTACTTCAAATGCCGTAATTTTAGGATCTTTTTGATACTTCTTCACTATTTTTAGATGAATTTCCTCTAAACAATCATCTATATAATTGTTTAGAGGATATTCAGCTCAAATTAAATGGGAATCAGCCACAAAGTCATCAAGTTTAATTATTTTTTAAATGAGAAAATGCATACTAAAAAAAGCTCCCTGACCATGTTATGTATAGCTCCCAGGAGCGTTTATCAAGAGAAATATGGTATCAGGCACATATTCCAGGGGTGTGGAAATATGAATTTTCTCCACTTGTCCATGGACAAGTAAAAGTTAATTTCTCCCTTGTCCAGGATCAAAATGAATTTGTCCACAAAAATGGAATGGTAAATATTGAGAAAACAACGTTTTTAATGAAGAATATGCTGTTGTCCAGCACTTTCTTCATCAAAGACAATGTTTTCTACCCTTTGATACAAACATTAGGATGACTTTTCCCCTAGATCTTTTAAGTAATGGTTCATGATTTGCTCTGGTATTTACTTGTCCACAGACAAGTAGAATAGAAAAATGTACTTGCCCACGAGTGGAAAAGCTCATGTTGGGCACTGTAAGAATTCCTACCTTGCGCAGTGCGCAAGCATTGTAAATTCTTTTAAAACATGGCCTAAGAAAAAATAAAATATACTTATTTTTACTTATGAAATTATACTAGTAATTATATTTTTGGCAATATTTTACTGTAATGCCTAATAAATTTTTACTTTCTCGAACACCATTCCTGCTTTGGGCAAGGACTCCCTCAGGTGGAAAATCAATAAAACACCTTTGTGGGATTCTAGAATTGTCTGTTACAATTCTAGAATTGGCAGCAATTCCTACCTTCAATTTGTGCAGGACAATTCCCGAATTGTACCGTTTCTTACTTTGTGCCAAACATGTATGGAAGTTGTTATTGCAAGACCTTTTTGTCAGTGCCATTTGACATTATGGTCATCAATAAAGGTCAAGATTAAATCTCAAGGTCTGTTTGTCATAAGATTAGCAGTTGAGGAGGCTTATGTATTATTAATAAAAATTTAACACATCTTGTCTTAAGATCGAGATAATTCTCTGATGAAAAATAATGTTAATGTCTTTATGAAATAAGAAATATTACTGCTCAACTTTCCTTAACTCAGACTTCAGACCTTTACGGGATCTATTTTGGTTGCAGTTAACCCCTACAAGTATGTTCCCATCTATGAACAGGTCAGTATTACAATTTTCTCACTTTGCTCCTGTAATAAACAGCCATCAGTGATATCATTGTCCTACACATGTATAGGATCACATTCTAAATGATGTCATTATGACATATTTTTATCATTTTGATGTTTTAACATAACAAATGCGGCTTTTTGTTGTTTGAAAAAGAATATGTCTATTGATTTTTTTTGAGATGAGCCAATTTTGTCTAGAATAGAAAAGTTATAAAGCTTACCAAGGCTCATTTCTATTCAGGACTTTGTTTATATCAGTGTGCCTCAAACAAAATCTCATCACAGTGCCTATATAACTGATACCCATCAATCGATACATTATCCATCAATTGATACATTTATTAATCGGATCCAGAGACTGGATCGAGTGTCTAAACGACCCCTCTATTCAGTGACAGGCTTGATTCCAATGTTATTTTTCAACTGGTTACGTCAACATTGAGTCAAACTTCAGATAGAGGGAGAACTTAAACTGGTACAGTTGTAAAAATATAGTCATTTCAGATCAGGCAAATTTCAAACATTTATGGAAGAAGGAAAATAAATATAATCGCGATATAGCAATTTACTTAAAAATAAATCTGAAGAGTAAGAATGAAAGCTAAGTACTAAGTTAATCTTACAAACAAGTAAGTTGAATCATTGAGAAAGTGCATGTATGTTGTCAAAGGATATAGTTTCTGAATAAAGGCAACTCCTTTCAAGCTCACCTCAACACAAAGTGCTCAAGGTGAGCTATTATGATCGTCCAATGTCTGTCATCCATCGTCAGTCATCTGTTGTGTACTATTTCTTTAAACATCTTCTCTTAAACTGCTTGGCCAATCTTGATTTAACTTTTCAGGGATGTTCCTTTGGTCAAGCTCTACCAAAGTTGTTAAAATAATTGAAAGCTACCCTTTACTGTAGTTGCCATGACAATAAAAAGGGTGAAAAAAAAAATGAAAATCTTCAAAACTCTTCTTCTCTGAAACCAGAAGGCAGACAGCTTTCATATTTGGTATGTAGCATCATCTAGTGGATCTCTACCAACTTTGTTCATATCAAGACCCTGGGGTCCTATTTGGGATCCTTCAGGGCCCATCCCTTTTTACATTGAATTAAATAAATAAAACCTTCAAAAAAATCTTTTCTGAAACCATAAGGTAGACATGCCTGATATGTGCCATCATTTAGTGGACCACCACTTACCGGGTAGTTTATTCATATCAAGACCCTGAGGTCATATTTGGGCTCTGCCTGAGCCATCCCTTATTACACAGAAATTGAAAGAGTGAAATATTTAAAAAATCTTCTCCAAAACCAGGTGCCAGAAAGCTTTTAAATTTAGCATGTAGCATAAACTTGGATAGTGTATCCCTTTTTACATAGAAACAAAGTGCAAAATCTTTAAAAATCATCTTTGAAGAAACCAGAGGGCAGAGAGCCTCTATCATAATCAAGTGGTCCTTTAGCAATTTTGTTTATATCATACCATTGGGGTCAGATTTTGGCCCAACACGGGTGCATCCCATTTATAGCTCACCTGAGCACGAAGTGCTCAAGGGAGCTATTGTGAATGATTGTTGTCTGTCCGTCACGGTGTCAACTTTTTCTTTAAACGACATCTCCTCCTTAACTTATGGATCAAAATCAACCAAACTTGACAGAAATATTCCTTGTGTGGTCCCTTATGAAAATTGCTCAAATGGAAAGGATCCGTGCCATATCACGGGAAAAGGGGCCTTAATGACAAATTTCTTGTTTACACTATAGAAGCCGAAAATATCGTCCAATCTTCATGAAACTTGGTCAGAATGTTTGTTAGGTCATGAGGATGAAGTCTATTGAAAATGGGAAGGATCGGTGCCATATCACGGGAAAAGGCGTCTTAATGACAATTTTTTTGTTTACTCTCTAGAAGTCACCAAAATGTTCCAATCATCATGAAACTTTGTCAGAATGTTTCTTTGGTCATGAGGATGAACTCATTTGAAAATGGGAAGTATCTGTGCCATATCACAGGAAAAGGGGCCTTAATGACAATTTTCTCGTAGGAGCTCCAAACGCCACAAATATAGTCCAATCTCCATGAAACTTGATCAAAATGTTTGCCAGGTCACAAGAATGAACTCTGTTGAAAATTGGAAGGTTCATGCCATATCATAGGAAATGGAGTCTTAATGATAATTTACTTGAAATATCAGGTGAGCGATTTAGGGCCCTCAGGGTCCTCTTGTACATAGAAATAAAGTGAGAAAACTCAGAAAATCTATTAACCAATAGGAAGACACCTTTAATATCTTGTGTGTAATATTATATAGTGGATGTCTACAAATGTTGCTTGTGTCATGCCCCTGGGGTTATATTTGGGCTCTGAATGAACCAACCCCATTTTACATTGACACAAAGGAGGACATTTTAAAAACATGTTCTGAAACCAGAAGGCAGGGACTTTGATGTGATATCCTAGGGGGTCAAAGAGACTAGGGTGAGCAATCTAGGACCATCATGGTCCTCTTGTATCATATTAAATCTCTGTGATGTCATATTGCATAATAATTATACCCTCCCACCTAAAAAGTAGAGATGGGAGTATTTGTTTCACCAGGTCTGTCTGTCCATCCATCTGTCCGTCTGTAGACCTTTTTGTTTCTGGACTCTCACTTAAGAACCAAGTGACCTAGAAACATGAAACTTCATAGAAGTGCCCTATCATTTTTGGGTCGCATAGGTCAAAGTTCAAGGTCACAGAAAGCCTTTGTTCAATTTTTGCTTCCAGACTCTCACTCGAGAACCAGGTGACTTAAATTCATGAAACTTCATGCAAATGCTGCTTTTGACCCAAGGGGGTGCCTTATTCTTTTGGGGCCACAAAAGTCAAAGGTCAAGGTCACAGTCAATTTTTGTTAATTCTTTGTTAGAACTTTTCGTTTCCAATTTTAAACTTAAGAACCAAGTGATCTATAATCAATCATATGCATATAACTTGAATTCTCAATATTTGTTACAAACACATCCTGTTCTAAAAGCACTTATATTTTCACAAAGCTGGTGGGGGATATTGGTGGGGGATATCAGTCCGCTTTGCGACAGCTCTAGTTTTGAGATTTAATTATACACAAATTAATGATTGCTTTTATTCACCACAAAACAAAGTCAAACAACTAAATTGTAACTTATTTGCACTCTGACTTAAATATTTTAAAACTTGGTGATATCTTTGAAGAATCATGTCTGTGCTCTAGAGGCTACTTTCTCAATCAAGTCCCCTTACTTATTGGTTAGAATGTTCGATAGCTTGTTTAAATTTATAAGTATCTCCAGTCGATAACAGGTCACTAGGTCAAACTTTTGGTAAAACTTATACCCTTCAAAGGCTGATGGCCCTTGATCTGATTAGTTTAAGGTTTGTAAATTCAAAACAAAAATCAAGTAGACATCTTTAGTTAAAAAAACCCAGGAATATTAGATTGAATAAGTGCCCTGGTCCCTTACAAAATGGGGCCAGGGATCACATCTGGAAACAGTGTGGATTTTGAATCCTGTATAACAGTTTTGTCATGAGGAAATATAACAGAAAAGCAATTATCAACAGTAACAGACCATTGTCTCGGCTAAATATTACACGAACTGCCATGTCGTGCATGTAATAACTATACCATATTTTCCCATCTGCATCAGAGACATTTTGTCTAGTCTCTAGTTTAAAATTCCTGTTTATGGAAACTGGGATTGAAATGAGATAAATTTTATTGTAAGAGGTTATGAAATGCTAGAATCTATTCCTCCAATATCTATTAGTATTCAATCTTTAATATCTGTCATTACTGATAGATTCCTGAGTGTTTGCTGGATTTTGTTATTATTAAGCACACAAAAGGCTAGAGAGTATCAAATTAGATAAGAGAGTGCCAAAAGAAAGAGACCCTAGTGGACAACTCTATTATGTGGCACATATTGTGCATAATGGTATTTAGAAGTCCTTAGATTCTTAGATAATGTAATGATAAATTTAGTTTTTTGCTTGCTGAGCACAGAATGTGATACCAAGAAAACCTGACCCATTTTACTAAACTTCTTACGAAAAAAATATTCTGAAGTCAAAATAAAAAATCATACCTGGTATTTTCATTCGTTGTTGGATTCTGCCTTGAAATATCTCATTGGAACCGCCTTTGGAAGACAATTTTAATGAGATAATACATGGCAGATTTTCATATTTAGGTTCTACTATAGAAGCAACTTCAATATTTTACTTAAGCAAAAATGGATCATAGAAATAGATGTTTAGTAGAACACGCCCCTGGGGCCTGTTCAATCACTTTTTATGTAAGAAGTTTACAGGCCCACTAAACTTTTTACATAAAAAATGATTGTAAGTCAAAATCACATATTGCACCAGGTATTTTCATTCATTGTTGGATTCTGCCTTGCAATATCACATTGGAATTGTCTTTGGAAGACGATGTCAATGAGGTGGTGCATGGTAGAATTCCATATTAAGTTACTACTGCAGAAGCAATTTTATATCGACTTGCACAAAAAATGGTTGTTAGATGTTAAGTAAAATAGGCCCCAGGGGCCGATTTTACTAAACATCTTACTATCATTTTTTGGGTAAGTCAAAAATTAAAGTTACTTCTACATTATTAACTAAATATGGAATTCTGCCATGGATTGTCACTTTGGAATCATCTTTATAAGATGATTCAAATGAGATATTGCAAGGCAGAATCTAACAATGGATAAAAACACCAGGTACGATTTGTGATTTTGAATTACGATCAATTTTTTCGTATGAAGTTTAGTAAAACAGGCCCTTGGTGAATTAGCTAAGTTTTGCATTGATTGGCCAAGAAGAAGGAAATTAAACTGTAAAAACATGTTTTATGTCAAGTATTCCGGAGTCAGTTTGGTAGTCAATGGTACTTGAAACACAATAAGAATGCTTGTTACATAGTTAAGTAGTCAGACTCGGATCATTTAAAATTGTGTAGTATATAGAGACAAAGGTCAAAAGAATTTTTATATCTATATACCACCTGCTTGAAAATTTAGAAATCTTGACCTTAAACTTGAGAAATTGTAGTTACAGTAGGAATTGGATTTTCAGACAGATTTATAAACAGTTCAAAATAGAAAGGGACTGTAATCAATTGTCAATATTGATACACAGAAAAGGTCATTTTTATGCCCCTGTATCGAAAGATCGGGGGCATATTGTTTTACCATTGTCCGTCTGTCTGTCTGTCTGTCTGTCCTTCTGTCTGTCCGTCCATCCGTCTGTCTGTCTGTCTGCACAAGTAAACCAAAAAACTTAACATTGCCAATTTCTTTAAGCCTATTCAAGATACAAGGCTCATATTTGGCATGATGATAGATCTCAATGATCCGCATCTGCTGGTACCAAAGTCAAGGTCATGTGACTAGGTCAAGGTCATCTGTCAAGGTCAAATAACTCAAAAAGTTAACCAAAAAACTTAACATTTCCAATATCTTCAAGCCTATTCAAGATACAAGGCTCATATTTGGCATGATGATAGATCTCAATGATCTGCATCTGCTGGTACCAAAGTCAAGGTCATGTGACAAGGTCAAGGTCATCTGATAAGGTCAAATAACTCAAAAAGTTAATAAAAAAACTTTACATTGCAAATATCTTCAAGCCCAGTCAAGATACAAGGCTCATATTTGGCATGATGATAGATCTTAATGATCTGCATCTGCTGGTTACAAAGTCAAGGTCATGTGACAAGGTCAAGGTCATCTGTCAAGGTCAAACTTTGAAAAAAATTGCTGTTAAGGGGGCATTAGTGTTTCACAAACACATCTTGTTTTTATTATGGATATTCAGATTTGAAAACAAAACCTTGGAAATCTTTGTTACATACTTCAGCCACTGTGATACAACTGATAAATTGTTAACAACAGGATAAAACCCCATTTAATCAAACTACAGTCAAACCTGTCTTAATACGCACCTGTATTTAGCAAGTAACCTGTTTTAAGCAAGCGGCCACTGAGTTCTAAATGAACCAATTACATTGTAATTGACCTATCAAGCAAGCAACCTGTCTTCAGCAAGTGGACAATGAGCTCCTAAATGAACCAATTACATTGAAATTGACCTATATTAAGCAAGCACCTTGTCTTTAGCAAGCACTTTTTGAATGTCCCTTATGGATGCTTGCTTAAGACAGGTTTGACTTTATGTTATTATCCTGATTTCTTTATATTCGTTTAGTTCATCCCTTTTGGTACTTGCTTATTGTATCATTGACCAATAAGTCAAATGGTCACATTAAAAAATTGATGGCTCAGTATGAAACAGTTGTAACTGCCTATAAACATATAGGCAGTTACAATTGTTTCACGCTGAACCATCAATTTATGAACTATTGAATATGTAAGGATGTTGCAGAAAAAACTCACAAGATGTTGGCAGAGGGTGTTATCCATATTCTTTGATAAATATTTAAAATGAATGTTTGTTAGAGAGCATGATAAAATATTTGAAAGTTAATAAACTATATTACCTGCATGTTGGAATGTAGCAGAATGATGGATTTTCATCATGTACAAATAGATCCTACAGAGGCCATTTGATTCTCTGCGCATTTTCAAATATTTTGATAAACACCATGGTCTCTTTTAAGGAAAGGGGTTGCTGGTTTCATTTAAACCAAGCTATAGATTGAAAATTTGGAAAATGTCGGTTACGTTAGTCTATGTCAGGCATTTGCTAGCAAAAAGGAAATAGGTGGACTGTTACCAATTACTTGGTTAATGAAGTTGAAGTAAAGGTTTTGCAGGGTTTTTAAGGGATGCAGGTTTTTAGAGTCTGAGACTCACAAAAAAGTAGCAAGGACCCTGAAACCCTCAAAACTATCTGATGTGAGTCCCTTAGACCGGGATCAGCTTCAGAAAAGAATTGAAGACCTTTTTTAAAATCCTGAATCCTGATCCTGTTTTGACTCCTTTAAGACCAGTTTTGACCCCCAGACTTTTATGGTTTAGGAGTCAACTACTCCAGTCAATGACCCCTCAATTTGATAAACTAGCATGCACATTGGATAAGTATTTGAACTATTGCATATGTGTACAGTTAACAAAAAAGTGAAATTGACAAGGTGAATGATTTTCAAATGAAATGGAATGAGTTGGAGGAGCAAGTTTTGAATGAAATTAACTGGACGTAATCCAATATTACTTATTTTGTCTAAATGGTTGAAATAAGCGATATTATTTCACCTTCTTATTAAAATCCTCATTCTTTTGTCAGGTATCTTGTTTTTTTTTTCACAAACCAATAAGACTGCACTTTACAGCCCATAGCAGCCAAAAATGTAATGGATAAATTTGAATGCAATGTTGGTTGTTCTGAACGATTTTGAAATGTTATGAAAATTTTTGAGAGTTTTTAATGGTTTGAGTGTTTCAAATGAATGAATGGAGGACTGGGCAAGGGGCACATGAAGAATGGTTTTGATCAAGGTTTGTGTTAATTTCACAAAGTTATTAATGTAACTCAGGTCAGGCTCAGGTGAGATATTGGTTGTATAAAGCCCACGCGATAAGCGCGTTATTGTATACAAATACTGGATCAATCCATGTTATTAGAAACACTGTTCATTTTAATTAGTTGTCTTTATTATACTGAAAAAACATGCTCTAGTTTGTCTGAGTTGCGTAGTCGAGTGGATAAGGACGACAGAATATAGAGCAAGCGGACCAAGTTCGATCCTGCATTGCGACATACTTTTTTTTCAATTTATACATTTAATAGCATGTTTTTTTAAAAAAATTATGTTATATGTTGTGCTAGTTTTGAAATTGCTTCAATTGTCTGCATTACTGTATTATTAGGTTGAAAAGAGTTATGTTATATTTACTTCACGGTAGGGTTGAATATTAAGCACGACTTACATATAGGCTGAAAATGCAATATTTATAAGATCGCTTGCTTAGAAATGGGATGACATTGCCAATTGCAGACCAAAGGCAAATGTTTCATAATTCGATATTTTGTCGCATAGAATCGATATTCTTTCTCCGAACTGTCGTATCCCGTATATTTAATCATATAATACACATCTATAAAATAAAGAAATGAATAGAAAAAAATTTTTAGAGTGTATTTGATGGTTAAAAAAACTTAATTTTCTGGAAACAACAACAAAATCTGGTATTAACCAGTATAGTCTAATAGTCTAGCATGCGTATCCACTGAGCCATCGCAGTCATTTACATACGTCACAGAATTTAAATTCTATTAAATCAGGTTGTGTACAGGGAGTTCATATTTTCGATAAGTAACCTGCACTACCTATAGAAAATATTGATACAACCCTGTAAATGTTAGCATTATCGCGTTCAATTTATACTAGTGTGAGAAACTACAGGAAGCCATGGGTAGGTGAACCAATCTATTGCAATTAGATAATAATAAGAAGATACTTGAGAGACTGCATTTCATGTTGAAATTGTCTGAGTAAATTCAGGTTACCATGTTGAAAGAAACCATGAGTTTTAGGAATCCTGTCTAATTACAGTATTTAGCCATGTGGCTTCACCAGCCAGCCAACTTACAGAATCTGTATCGAGTGCTGAATTGTCTGTTATTTATGGGGTGTTTACACTTTCTAGTTTGATGGGGCATGTGGGATAATCTCGGTAACAATTAGTCATATTACAGAACTAGATAATTGCTTTTAGACTGCTCCCTACTGTATAAATACAATTAAGGTCTACTTTAATGCACACTGAGAGTAAATATACTTTAAACAGATAATTTTGAGATGAGATTTGGTTGGGTTTATGAAAATTAATATCATTTTCACATTGATGTGTCTATGCAGTGTTGTGCCTAGGTCAGAATTTTTGGGGGACACAGGTGTCCCCCTACCTAAATATCAAGGGGACATTGGGAAAGTTTGGGGGACAAACTAAGACAACTATTTCTACCTTCTAATTTGAGTATAATATTCTGTCCTTGCTGGATTTCCATAGCTTCAATGCTGGTTTCAAGTCAAACTCTTTTGGAAATTTCGTTCCTCCCCTTTTTTGTGGAAGAAAATGACTGGGTCATGTCGCTGTCTGCATTGGCAGACGTAGACGGCGCTGGATCGGAGGTTTTGCAGCCGTCTCTGTCGATTCAGTGTCGTCTGCTAGTTTTCTACTTTTTACCGACATAAAGTCAGTCAAGCGCATCTGTCGTTTCGCCATTTTGAATTTAGTAGCAATTTTAAGACTGGTTCTTGTATTCTATATTAAAATCGACTGAATTGAATGGTAATTTTTTGGGTCAGAGTCAAGTTTTTGAAAGTGCCCACAACCGGTTCACAATATTTTACATCAAAATCTGCAAAATTGAATGGTAAATTTCAGTCCACAGTCAAGGTGAGCTAAAAAGTGAGGTATTACTGGATAAATTGTGACAAAAGACAACTTTGCTTTATCTTTGACATCATCTAACTGCATCATCCAATATTTTGAAACATTGATGAATCATAGATTCTGTGATGGGAGATTCCTCTAAAGACAAGTGTCATACAGTGAACAGTCTGGCCAATATTTATTTGTTCCATCACAAACTAGCTCTAACAATACCGGGCCAATTGATTCAAGTTATTGGAATAAATATCATTTGTCTCATAGACCTTCTTGACATATTAGTCAAACTCAATGTCACTCATACATAAATAAGGGAACTCACAGACTGAGTCATATGTCTCATTAGTTTATGGAGAGATTTAGTTAAAAGTCAATTGCATTAAAGAGATGAAGTGAGTATTTGTTGATTTTTGTTTAGGTATTAAACTAACAATCAGATCACATTGTATATATGAATATGCAAAGCAGATTCATACATGAATGTGATTATGTTTTAATTTCATACCTCTATGAAATCAACAAATATTATCTTCATATTATAATTTAATTTCATAAAGCAAAAATGTTAAAACTTGTCAATTAAGATGGGACTACTTTTTGCGGAAGCTTGCAATACAGCTGTGTACTCAAAATTGTTTTCATTTGGGAATAAAGCCAACTTTTCAGTCAATCAGATTGCACAAATGTTGATGGACACAACTAAAATTAAATCATTTAAGAATATTAACAAGATCAAAGACATTATACCATGTGGCTTTATAATAATGAATACAGTCAACTCCCAAACATTATCATGCTCCATGAAATTGAAAGGAGTCTGATTGTGAAATTTCATCAATTTCTAATCATAATAATAATCCTCTACAACAGTTTTCTGTTATGGCTCTTTATACAAAGATTTATCTCATCTTATGTACACTTTATGAGCGACTTGTTAATGGACCTTACCCCTTGTATTTGAAGATTTGTCTCCCCTTGGATAAGACATTACTAAATGCACTTGTACAGCTTTTTAGCTCCACTGGCCGAAGGCCAGCGAGCTATTGTCATGGCGGGGTGTCCGTCGTGCGTCCGTGCGTCCGTGCGTCCGTCCGTGCGTGCGTGCGTAAACTTTTCTTAAAACATCTTCTCCTCCTAAAGCAATAGGTGGATTTTGATGAAACTTGGCCAGAATGTTCCTTTGGTGACCCTCTTCTAAAGTTGTTCAAGAAATTTGGATTGACCCCCAAATATGGGCGTGGCAGGGCGGGGCTTATTTTGAGCCCGAAATCTTTGAAGGACATCTCCTCCTGAACCATTGGGCCAATTGTAATGAAACTTTACCAGAATGTTCCTTGGATGACCCTCTTTTAAAGTTGTTCAAGAAATTTGGATTGACCCCCAAATAAGGGCGTGGCAGGGCGGGGCTTATTTTGAGCCCGAAATCTTTGAAGGACATCTCCTCCTGAACCATTGGGCCAATTGTAATGAAACTTTACCAGAATGTTCCTTGGATGACCCTCTTTTAAAGTTGTTCAAGAAATTTGGATTGACCCCCAAATATGGGCGTGGCAGGGCGGGGCTTATTTTGAGCCCGAAATCTTTGAAGGACATCTCCTCCTGAACCATTGGGCCAATTTTAATGAAACTTTACCAAAATGTTCCTTGGATGACCCTCTTTTATAGTTGTTCAAGGAATTTGGATTGACCCCCAAATATGGGCGTGGCAGGGCGGGGCTTATTTTGAGCCCGAAATCTTTGAAGGACATCTCCTCCTGAACTATTGGGCCAATTGTAATGAAACTTTACCAGAATGTTCCTTTGATAATCAGACCCTCTTTTAAAGTTGTTCAAGAAATTTGGATTGACCCCCAAATATGGGCGTGGCATGGTGGGGCTTATTTTGAGCCCAAAATCTTTGAACGACATCTCCTGAACCATTGGGCTGATTATAATGAAACTTTATCAGAATATTCCTTGGGTGACCCTCTCCTTAATTTGTTCAAGAAATTTGAATTGCCCCCCACCCACCCCCCAACCCCCAAAAAGCGGCGTGGCTGGTTGGGGCTTATTTTGAGCCCGAAATCCTTGAACGACGCCTCCTTCTGAACCATTGGGCCAATTTCAATGAAAATTTACCAGAATATTCCTTGGATGACGCACTTTGATAGTTGATCAAGAAATTTGGAATGACCCCCAAAAAATGGGTGTGGCAGGGTGGGGCTTTATCCGAATGTTCCTTGAATGACCCTTTTCAAAAATTGTTTGGGAAATTTTTATTTGCCCATAAACATGGGACTGGCAGGGCAGGCTTGTTTTTAGCTCCACTGGCCGAAGGCCAGCGAGCTATTGTCATGGCGGTGTGTCCGTCGTGCGTCCGTCCGTGCGTCCGTCCGTCCGTCCGTGTGTGCGTAAACTTTTTCTTGAAACATCTTCTCCTCCCAAACCAATAGGCGGATTTTGATGAAACTTGGTAGAAATGTTCCTTGGGTGACCCTCTTCTAAAATTGTTCAAGAAATTTGGATTGACCCCCAAATATGGGCGTGGCAGGGCGTGGCATTTTTTCACTTTGAAATCTTTAAAAATCTTCTCCTCCCAAACCATTGGGCCAATTTCAATGAAACTTGGCATGGATGTTCCTTGGGTGACCCTTTACCTAAATTGTTCAAGAAATTTTGATTGACCCCCAAATATGGGCGTGGCAGGGCGGGGCTTATTTTGAGCCCAAAATCTTTGAATGACATCTCCTCCTGAACCACTTGGCCGATTTCAACCAAACTTCACCAGAATGTATCTGGGGTGACCCTTTTCAAAAATTGTTCCTGAAATTTTGATTGGCCCCTAAATATGGGTGTGGCAGGGCGGGGCTTATTTTGAGCCCAAAATCGTTGAACGACATTTCCTCCTGAACCATTGGGCTGATTTCAATGAAACTTTACCAGAATGTTCCTTGGGCGACCCTCTTCTAAATTTGTTCAGGAAATTTGGATTGGCCCCCAAATATGGGGATGTCAGGGTTGGGCTTATTTTGAGCCCGAAATCTTTGAACAACTTCTCCTCCTGAACCACTGGGCCAATTTCAATGAAACTTTCCTAGAATGTTCCTTGGGAGACCCTTTCCAAAAGTTGCTCTCAAAATTTTGATTGGCCCATAAATATGGGTGTGGGCAGGGTGGGGCTTATTTTGAGCCCGAGTTCTTTGAACAACATCTCCTCCTGAATCACTGGGCTGCTTTCAATTAAATTTTACCAGAATGTTCCTGCTGTGACCCTTTTCAAAAATTGTATGTGAAATATTAATTAGCCCATAAATATTGGCATGTCCGGGTGTGGCTTATTTTGAGCCCGAAATCTTTTAACTACATCTCCTGATGAAGGTTGGGCCGATTTCAATGAAACTTGAGAATTTTAGTGCAATGTGAGCCATACCCAGTTAATTAATATAAAAAAAGGTCTTAAGAGATTTCAAAGTGTTGTTTTCATTCAAAGAAAGATTCATTTAATGCAAGTCTAATGATGTTAAAGCCAGTGGAGCGATACAGGCCCTCTTGGGCCTCTTGTTTAGTACTTTTCTTTCTATATAATTTAATTTTGAAAGAATTGTAGAAGCTTTTGCAGTAGATTGTTCCCACTTCAATTGACATTCAGTATGTAAACCCAATAATTACAGTAAAACTTGTGTTAAGCGACCACTAAGGGGGGCACCAAAAAGCGGTCGTTTATAGAAATAGTGGCTTAATACAGAGTATCATGATAAATGTGAGTGCTCATTTTGATAGCATTTATTAAGATTGTCGGTCAAGTCGTACTGAATCCTATGATGTTAGAACCCATTAGAATCGTCTTATTGAGACGATTCTAAGGGTTCCAACATCATAAGATTAAAAAATAACACATTTTCTGTTAAGAATGTCCTCTATTGCAGAGGTTTTGCTTACTGGGAAGGACTTTTTACGGTGGTTGCTAAATAGAATTGGTCGCTTAATAGACATGGTCGCTCGAGCAATATCAACTGTATATGACATGTAAAATATGAAAAACAGATTCCCATTGCTTGTACTACTTGGTGCCCTAAATTAGAAAGCTTGTGAAGCATTTTGAGAGCATGTTCTCTGTCTGTTAGTCCATATTTTACAGGATAAAAAAGAAATGAAGAATAATTCACCTGTTAATCTATATTACAGAAATTAGAGGAAACATCTTGATGAATTTACAGAGCTTGATATGTGATGTTTGCATCATTACTTAATTGCTCTCTAAGATTCTTATTGTGAGGTTTCATTTAGGAATTGAACTTGAAACGATTTCATGATAAAATGTTGTTAATAGTAAAAATTGAAATTATAACCCCAGAATCTAATATTCACTCAGGAATGATTTGAAAAACAAAGAAAATCAAATTCATGGACAAATTCCAATCAGGTGGAATGAAGAATTAAATTTGTGAAACAGTAATTTCTCCTAGCATGTTCAGAAATATTCTGTGGAGATGTTCCAGAATTATTCAGCCAAAATTAATAAAAAATTCAGAACCTAAAATTCAGACATGATAGGGATTATAAATTATTATAATATAAGTTATTTATTTTCACAAAGATAACTGAAGAATAATAACTGAAAGGAAATTTATTCGACAAAAAAAGAATTTTATTTTATTTTGTAGAGATGTGACAATTAATTGTAAGTGCACATTTACAAAAAATGTTGTGATATACCCATAGGAATTACTAGGTAGCTATCAGTATTTTGAAAGTGTAATATGATTGCCATGTTCAAACACCTGAAATATTTTTGGTCACAATAAAAGCATCAAGCTTTATTGCTTTATGTAAATTATACATGCACTTCAGTCATTAACCTTTCCTTAATATATACATAAGATAAAAGGTACAAGGGCTACTAAAAATTATTGAACTTTGACAAAGTATATTTATCAATTTTTACCAGGTAATAGCTAGCAGGCCTCTTTGATAGAGCAGTTGGTAGCACATCATATGACTTCCAGTCATGCAGTCCAGGTTGCAGTGGAATGAAACCAATTTTTCAGCCAATCAGAATGCATGAATATTGATAATCTTAAGTAATATCAAATATAAACCATCAAGGGATGAGCAGTTGGGAGTATGATAAGGATGCTGTGGTATAGTACTGGGGAGAGAAATAACAGGAATCTATGGTTAGGTGCTCCAGCTACTATACTGCTTTATGACTGAAAAAATGTTAAAAGGAGTATTAAGTGCCATTAAAACAAACAAACAAAAGCAGGACACGGATTGTTAGTTAGGCAACTTTAATGAAATGAAATCAAAGGATTATAGCACTTTTCCACACATTTTTATTCTGATGTAAAATGAATCAGGTGGTATAGACTTAGATCAGACTGCTTATATGTACAGGCTGATGATTGTCTATACATCCTGCTTTGGTAAAATAAATCAGGTGGTATAGACTAAGATCAGACTGCTTATACATACAGGCTGATCATTGTCTATGCATCCTGCCAAAGCAGGAAAATTCCAGGTCCAGCAAAGTAAGAGTTAAGTTCTGGAACCTCTAAGGGATAGAAAGAAATACATTTGTATATGAAACAGCCGTTAATGACAAACAATAGAAAATGTTTTTCTGGTGTTCCAGCCCATTTGAATTACAGATACATGCATTTCCAGGATAGTTTTTGCCTCTCTTTAAGTAGGTTATGTAATTGAATTCTAGCTCAATGCCACTGGATGCTAACCTTTCCTTGGTTACCAGAATTGTTTTATGTTTAATCAAGATAAAAACTGGCTTTAGTTTTAAGTGAGTTATTGTATTATGTATTTTTTCCCTCTTTCACCATTTACCTCATTGTATGGTGAGCTCTACATTCGGAACATCACTCGGCCATTTCCATAAGCTGCAACAGACCTCGGATGTATGTAAGGCGGATGGGTATGTAACAAAATTGTGCATTTTAGGCGGAAACAGTTCAAGAAAAACTGGCGCGGAATAATCCGGCGCTATCTTTAAATTCATATTATCTTACAGTAAATAACAGCTGAAAAATCTTAATTTTTGAGAATGACCAATCATTCTCAAAAATTAAGATTTTTTCAGCCGTTTTTTAAGAATCTAAAATTATTTATGTAAGAATACAATGGTTTCACGTCAGTGACTTACACGAGTAGCGTTGACGACATCTAATGTTTTCACTCAAAATTTCGAGGGCTAATGCCATTTTAACTGACGTCATCGAGTTTTTCAAAGGGCTTCCCATTATTTTTAAAAATAGTCTGTCTATGTCCATCCAAGGTTGATTGTGAGATTAGCCGAGTGGTGTTCCGAATGGTGAGCTCTGATGACTTTACTGCCTGAATGGATGTTGTAATATTTAAAGGCCAGGACTGGTTATAAGTCCTGACATTACTGAATTTTAAGCCTTTTCTATTTCTATCAGTTTCAAAAAGCATTAATTTTGTAAATGCACTTGACCAGTGACCTGGAGGTCCATGGTTAAATAATGAGTTTTACAATTGCCGGGGTGTGTTTATGGGTAAAACACTTAATAGCCAGCCCTAGATCACCTAGCTGTATAATTAAGTAGCAGTGGGTTTAAACCCTTCCCTCTCCTTCAGGAATGTACAAATATCAGGTTTGAGTGTTCGAGTGACTCTATAAGCTTTCGTCAAAATCGAACTGAAATAAATTGTATAAACTAAAAAGCATTTGCAAGCATTTTGAACAGATATTTCAAAACTTAGAAATTTGACAATGATTGGGAAATGAATTCTTTCAACTTAGATTAACCCTCTTCAATTCTACTTCCTAGAGAATGAATCAGCTCTCACTTGGAACGTGTGGGGCCATGAAAGAACCAAGATCGATAGCTGCTAATAAGATTTGAACTCCGGATGTCTTGGTCAAGAGGCTGATGCTCTATATCTGGATGATGGACACTGATTCTCTCAAATACATTAACCCTTGTCATGCTGAACCTGGATTATTCCTGCTTTAGCACATATGTGCAGTCTGATGATAGTCTATACCACCTGTTTTTCACTGTCAAACCAGAATTGTCAATAGATTTAGTTTTTCAAGTAAAAATTACCCTACAGCTGGAACTTTCAGTGCTTTTTGCCCTTTGATTTTCATGAAAATTTTTGGCCAATATTTATTTATTATTACTATGTGATTGACAACTGAAGATGCCATCATGAATATAATATTATTATATTCCTTAGTAATTTGAAACGGCAATCTGTAACTTGTTGTAGACTGGCTGCCATTAACTCCTTTACAGTATTTTTTCTAAGGGAATTAAATATGACAGTCATTGCAAAAAATTCAATTAAGTCTGTGTCTTTGGCTTCCTTTAGTTTTTAACTCCACTGGCTGAAAGCCACTGGGGCTATTGTGATGGCTTTGTGTCCGATGTGCGTCTGTCCATCCATATGTGTGTCCGGTCGTAAACTTTTCTTTAAAAATCTTCTCCTTAGAAACTACTGGATGAATTTCAAAGGAACTTCACATGAATGATCCTATGGTTGACCCTCTTTCAAAGTTGTTCAAGAAATTTTGATCCAATGAAAAACATCGATTTAATGGACGTGGCTAATTTCCAAATATGGTAAAAAGTGAGTTTTCTCATATTCTAATTGATGGATACCAGTTAGATTTTACATGAATGATCCTTGGGTGACCCTTTATCAGTATACAAAAAATTATTGTTATCGGATGAAAAATATGTATTTTATGAGCGAAGCTCATTTCTCTATGTTAAATAGTGGAAACTTTGAAAAGCAATTTCTCAGAATGAAACTGATGGATATCAATCAAACTTCATTGGTATGATCCTTGGGTAACCCATTATCATGCAACCAAATATTATTGTCATTGGATGAAAAATACGTATTATGGGCGGAGGTCATTTCTCTATATGTTATATAGTGGAAACTTTGAAAATCATTTTCAACATCAGTAGAAGCCAAAATTTCTAAAAATCTAGTCAAAGCTTTAATTTGCTATTACAAGAATTTCAAGCCTTAGGAGCGACTCAAGCCATTCATGGCCTTCTAGTTGTTTAGCACTTGTAACTATGAACTTGGATTTAAGAGGCTTGTGATGGAACTGCAACAAAAAATATTCCTGAAAATGCTAACAAAAACAACTGAGGCTGTTCTAGTAACTTGTGTACATTCCTGAATATAATCGACATTTATTTATACAGTATATAGCTATTGTATTGCAATCAGAAGTCCTAAGATCTTATCATATCATTAATTAAGTAGGGAATTATCAAGTATAAAATTGATACACTGTATATACGGCAAAAGCTCTGATAGAACCCAGGGGTTCTATTAGAATCATCTCATTCACATTTGAATGGGATAGGCTTTTATTAGAGTCTAGACTGCAGAATTATTTGTCAAGTCATACAAAAATAGGAAAACAATAAACATTATTCACACAAAAAATATTAACATTTGATTGTGGAATGTGCATAAAATCTCTGTTGTATATTTAGAGACCTTGATTTTGTAGATATGGGCTGTTATTATAGGCTTCAAGAGTTTGTAAAATCACATCAAAAATGGTCGATTTCAACCTCCAAGATGGGGTTGGGGTTCTTTAAGGGCATGGGGCTCTATTAGAATTTTTATGGTAATATACATTCTATATCAACAATAACTACTAAAATGATAAATTAAGTTCAACTTAATGACCACTGTTATTACCTTAGTCTTACTGTTGTATGAGCTTGACAATTTAAGGAAGGTCAAAAAGAATTTAAAGGGCCATTATAACCAATGAACCTCATAAATTCAAACAAACAAATCTTGTTGTAAAACTTGACCATTATACATATATAATGTCAAGTTGTATGTCAGAATAATATACATACTTCATTCTTATAATTTATGAATATATATAATTGACATAATTCTTTGTCCCAGTGAATTAAAGTTGTATGTGCCTATATCACTGTATGGAAACACTGTACTGTAGTTTGCAACGGTATATTCAAAATGCAGATAGGGGTTCGTGAAAAAGTAAGTGTTCTTTATTCTTGTTCGATATAACTATAATCAGTCATCCTGCAAAATAATGACAACATTTACGTAATCAGCTTTGAATACATTATCCATCGTACCTAATGATTGAAAGTCCTATCGCACTGTTTGTGTGTAATACAGCTTCAAACATTGTGTTTTGATGACATTTAAAATTGAAGCGCAAAATGAAAGTAGAATTGGCCATATTTTCCCTAAAATAACCGCACCAGCAAAATCAAATGTGGCGGTGGATGGGGGCAAGATATCTCCCTAAATATGACCCAAAATGATTTGAATCTAGCCTCTTGTCTAGGAAATATAGACACTTGAAAAATCCGACGGTGTACGCTACAGTTAAAACCGAAACTTATAGATCACTGTACAGTGCAGTATATAGATATATTTGTACTCACCGGTTTAAATTTCGAATGAAAATCTGTACGCAACGGTTTATATAAATTATCATGTGAAATTCTTTCAATGAATTGAATAGCACGAAAAGGTGAAAGGTGACTTTGATACTATTTAATCTTGGTAAATACTGCAGAAAGATGAATATGTTCTTTTTCTTATTTTATTTGTTTTGCCTGGAAATGAAGAAAACCGTCGAAAGAGTTTCATTACACACAGTTCTAAATCTAATTCAATGTTTCTACTTAATTAATTCTTCTGTCCTTCCTGAATAATTTTGTAAAACCCTGTACACATAGTTAAGATTAAAGCTTTTAACAAAGGCATAAAACTTATCAATATTTCAGACATTCTTCTCGATGATGTAATAAGACAGAAAAATGGTAAAAGCGGCGTTATACCCTTTTTTTAAATAAAAAGAAAATGAAATATGAAGCAAAATCGCTTATTGTTGGGCTATATAAAGTTTTCTTTGGCTCAGTTGTTAGGTGAAAGCTGCTTGTTTTAAAATTCCATATTCTCATTTGCGATTTTAGGAGCCATCTTTTGCTTCAACGGGTGTGCTTTTAACGATGTCACTTGACAGTCAATAGCGCGGGTAAGGCATGTGAAATCGATTATTAGCTCCACTGGCTGAAAGCCACTGGGGCTATTGTCATGGCGTTGTGTCCGTCGTGCGTCCGTCCGTGCGTCCGTGCGTGCGGTCGTAAACTTTTTCTTTAAAAATCTTCTTCTCAGAAACTACTGGATGGATTTCAACCAAACCTCACAGGAATGATCCTTGGGTGACCCTCTTTCAAAGTTGTTCAAGAAATTTTGATCCAATGAAAAACATGGATTTAATGGGCGTGGCTAATTTCCAAATATGGTAAAAAGTGACTTTTCTCAGGTTCTAATTGATGGATACCAATTAAATTTCACATGAATGATCCTTGGGTGCCCCTTTGTCAGTCTACAAAAAATTATTGAAATCGGATGAAAATTATGTATTTTATGGGCGGAGGTCATTTCTCCATATGTTATATAGTGGAAACTTTGAAAATCATTTTCTCAGAATCTAACTGATAGATATCAACCAAATTTAACATGAATGATCCTTGGGTGACCCTTTATTAGTCTACAAAAAATTATTGAAATTGGATGAAAAATATGTATTTTATGGGCGGAGGTCATTTCTCTATATGTTATATAGTGGAAACTTTGAAAATCATTTTCTCAGAATCAAATTGATAGATATCAACCAAATTTTACATGAATGATCCTTGTGTGACCCTTTATCAGTCTACCAAAGATTATTGCGATCGGATGAAAAATGTGTATTTTATGGGCGGAGGTCATTTCCACTATATGTTATATAGTGGAAACTTTGAAAATCATTTTCTCAGAATGTATTTGATGGATAAATCAATCAAACTTTATTAGTATGATCCTTGGGTGATCCATTATCATGCAGCCAAAAATTATTGTCATTGGATGAAAAAATATGTCTTTTATGGGCGGAAGTCATTTCTCTACATTTTATAATGTTGGAGACTTTGAAAATCATTTCAACATCAGTAAAACCCAAAATATCTAAAAAATCTAGTCAAAACTTAGATTTGCTATTACAAGAAATTCAAGCCTGTGGAGCGACACAAGCCATTCATGGCTTTCTAGTTGTTAATAATGTCCTTTTGAACTACTTTATGACAGAAATAGTTGCGCTTTTAACTAAATTAATTCAATTCGAAAAAAAAAGCCGATGCACAACAATTTGACGAAATACGAGTCTCCCCTATGTGTGCGATAAATTAATCGTCCAAATTACATGAACCAATTCCTTTTTCTAATAGAACACTTTTTAAAAACGTCCGTTGTGTTTAACAACAACGGTATAAGGAATGTGAGAAAAACTTAATTTCAAACTCAAAACATCTTTTCAATAACTTTATTTCTGGAACCGTGAAAATGTATACTAGATTCCTTTGAAGGAGGTTATCAAGGAATTTAAGGCAAGGGCAAGGACTATCTAGCAATAACTTTGGAAGATTGGAAGGACGGAAAGACACGCAGCTTGGCAACGTTATGCTTCCATGGATTTTCTCTAGTCATTTAAAATTTCTTTTTAATTAAAAAATGTTGTGGAAGGAAATTACAAGATATTTGTCTTTAAGAGATAAGTAAAAGAAATAAAACTATTTTCTTATGTGTATCAGAACTATTGAGTATTACATCATTTATTTTTTTAAGATTTCTTCTAACTGTAAGGTTCTAAAGCTGAAAGTAGAAAAACAAACAAAAAACAAAAACAACAACAACAACAACAAATCATAAATTAATATTACATCATCGAGAAGAATGTCTGAAATATACTACGACAATTTCTAAGTTTTATGCTTTTGTTTAGCGCTTTAGTCTTAACGATTTGTACAGGGTTTTACAAAATTATTGAGGAAGAACAGAAAAATTAAGTAGAAACATTCAATTAGATTTAGAACTGGGTTCAGTTATACTCTTTCGACAGTTTTCTTCATTTTAAGGCAAAAACAAATAGAAATAAGAAAAAGAACATATTTGTCTTTCTCGGTATTAAGCAAGGTTAAGTAGTATCAAAGTCACCTTTCACCTTTTCGTGCTATTCAATCCGTTGAAAGATTTTCACATAATAATTTATATAAACCCTTACCAGTGCGTACAAATTTATCCATATACTGCACTGTTCAGTGATTTAGTTTCGGTTTTAACTGTAGCATACACCATCCAATTTTTCAAGTGTCTATATTTCCTAGACAAGGGGCTAGATCCAATACATTTCGGGTCATATTTAGGGAGATATCTTGTCCCCATCCACCGACACATTTGATTTTGCTGGTGCAGTCATTTTAGGGGAAATATGGCCATTTCTACTTTCGTTTTGCGCTTCAATTTTAAATGTCATCAAAACACAATTTTTGAAGCTGTATTACACACAGACAGTGCTACAGGACGTTTAATCATTAGGTATGATGGATAATGTATTCAAAGCTGATTGCGTAAATGTTGTCACTATTTTACAGGATGATAGATTAAATCAACATCGAACAAAAATAAAGAACACTTACTTTTTCATGAACGCCTATTCGCCATTTTGAATATACCGTTGAAAACTACCGTACAGTGTTTCCATACAGTGTATATGATATTATACAAATACAACCTTTAATCAAGGGGATGGATGGATGTTGCATAATGAACATGGGTAGGATATGAAATTAATGACAGAAAGGATACATACCTTCTGTACCTTTGGATCAAACATCTAATAGGTTCCTGGTATTTTCTCACACAAGTACTACCATTACATCCTTTCCTTGCCTCAAGCTGCTATCCCACATGGGTCTATGATTATCAACCCATTGGTGGAAGACAAATAGTTGGAAGGGACGGGTGCTGCAGTCAGGAATCAAACCAAGGACTCTTTGAATGCGAGTCCGAGGCAATACGGCTGTGCGATGACATGGCTCTTTCAATTTGGACCTGTCTAAAATTTTGAAAACTTACATGGGTTGCCCCTCCTGCTATTCACATAATTTATTCCTGTTATACACAAATTTTGGGAGACAGTTTAGACTAAGATCAGACTGCGTAGACATGCAGTCTGATCTTAGTCTACACTTCATACTTTCTACTTAATTACGTATTTTGGGAAAACCTTCAGGCATTGGCTTGTTGAAATGTAAAAAAAAAAAAAAACCCTGACAAATTGTTTGAAATAAAATCAAAATTCAGCAGGATGAGGGTTAAAGAGAAGTAGAGTCTTGGGCTAGTGAAGAAAGGTAGAAAGGATAATCCTTGTTAGAGCCTTTATCTGCCAGGGTTGTTAAACCCAAACTGTCAGGAAATAAAAAGATGCCAATAAAATCCAGGAAGTAGATTTTCAAACAGTAATTAGGATATTTGTTTACAAGAAATCTTTGATGTTGAAAAATACAGGTAAAAATAGAACCACCAATACAGTAGATACCAAAGTTAACATTCTATGAAACACCCATGCTCTGATTTATGCCCAACAATCTTAATTATTTATGGAACTACACAGAATTTATTTCAAACCAAATGTTTTCACTATTTTATTATTCCACCATATCATCAAGACATAAACAAGAAAATATTTTGAAAAATTGATGCATGAATATAGATTTATTAGAAAAAATAATGTCAGTGAATTTTATAGTTTCTAGGAACTATACAATGTAAAAATTAAATATATTCATGATTTACTTCTGTGATGAAGAACTATTTAAATTCATTTACCATCTTTTTGCCAATAAAAGCACCTTCCCCAATAGTAGCACCCTTACATTTTTTGCTCAGAAAAAACACTTCAAATGCCTAAATTTTAAGAATTTTTTGAGACTTCTTCCCTAATTGGATGTGAATTTCTTATAAACAATCATTTATATGATTGTTTAGAGGAAATTGACCTCAAATTAAAGTGAAAAGGGCATGAAATACATCAATTCAAGTATATTTTTTTTTAATCAGTAAATGCATACTAATTTAAATCTCCCAGACCATGTTATTTAAAGCTCCCGGGAGCTTATATTAGAAGAAATCGTAAACTTCGTAGAAATATCAAAGTATGAATGAAAATAAAATCATTATATTTTAAATAAGATCAGAATCCCTTGTGTAACCAGAGTACAGGCCATGAACAGGGGGAGGGGAATAACATTGCTCTGAACATTACTTCTAAAATTTAAAGCTTATGAAAAAAATGAACTCTGCACTATTTAGAGTAACAGTAATTGACTTTAATGATCTTTTTATGATTTCACAAAGTACGAGCAATAAAAGAGCAGATTCTTTGAGATATATACTGAGGTTATCCTGTTTTTGAAAAGTGAAACTTGCAAATATTCCATAACTATTAATCGATTTCTCAGCGTGAAACAGTTGTAACTCCCTATATGTTTATAGGGAGTTTCAACTGTTTATGCGCTGAGCCTTCGAAATGCTGCTGCTTGATTAGCGTTAACAAATTTCAATAGACATTCAAAGGGTCTTATTTAAATCACTAGAAAAAAATATGTAATCTTAAAATTGTCTCAATTTGATATGAAGCATTATAAATGCAGTTGGGGGAAAAAACACAAATGTATGTTCATGTATGTTGAATTTTCAACCATGCTGGCTTCATTTATATTAATTAAGTTAATTAAACTTTACTCAATAATTGGCTGGCACATGCAGTTATTTTTTCTTAGTTTTGTATGCTCCCCGAAAAATTTTCTAGGGAGCATATAGTTGATGGCTAATGTGCGTGTGCCCATCTGTCCTGTCTTTCTGTCCTTCTGTCCGTTTGACCGTCTGACATCATATCTCAGGAACCCCTGGGACTAATTTGTTGAAACTTCATATATAATCTTCCTACAAATTTCCAAGACATCTGTTTGAATTTTCTCGATTTAAGGCTGTGTCATGGGAAAAGGGACCTTAAGGTAAAAATTACTTTTTTACCAATTTCTCTAATAGTCAGAATTTTATGAAATTTCATATTTGAGTAGCAAATCAGATCCTCTTGATTTTAAAGTATTGAAAATGTAGGTTTAAAAGATGTGTCATGGGAAAAGGGGGCCTTAATGATAAAGCTTTATGTAAACTCTCTTTTTGGCATGCAAAAAATTATATTGGCAATAACTTTTGATTGGTTACAGACAAAGTCTTCATATTCCTCATGTGCATTGCTTGTGACAAACCCTTTTTGTTGCTACTTAGTTCAAGGTCATCAGTCAAGGTCAAGGTCATGTGTCAAGGTCAGAAGTTAGAAAATTAAAACCAAAGAATTTGCTTTAATTTGGGAATGGTAAGTGATATAGCCTTCATATTTCAAATGTGTATTACTTGTGACATGACCTTTTATTAGAAAACTAAGGCAATGATCTCACCCAATGTCAAGGTCAAATTGTCAAGGTCAATAATTTCCATCATAAAAACTCAAAGTTGGCCATAACTTTAAATTGGAATGAGATAGGGTCTTTGCTTGTGATAAGACCTTTCTGTTGGTACCAAGTTCAAGGAAATCAGTCAAGGTCAATTGTCAAGGTCAAATTTTTGAACCCCCCCCCCCCCCCCCAAACTTAAACATTTGCAATAATTTTGAATGGCAAGTGATAGGGCCTTCAAATTTCACATGATGATTGCCTGGGTCAAGGCCTTTCTGTTGGTACCAAGTTTAAGGTTATCAGTCAAAGTCAATGTCATTTTTCAAGGTCAAATTTGTGAAGAAAATCAAAGTTTAATATTGGATGTAAAATTTGCATGTAAGTGATAGGGCTTCCATATTTCACATGATGATTGCCTGGTACAAGGCCTTTCTGTTGGTACCAAGTTCAAGGTCATCATTCAATGTCAAGGTCTTTTTTTTAAGGTCAAATTTGTGAAAAAAAAACACTAAAAAAAACATTAGCCATAACTTGGTAAGTGATTATGTATTTTTATTTCGCATGATGATTGCCTGGGACAAGGTCATCAGTCAAGGTGAAGGTAATTTTTAAGGTCAAATTTTTATATATAGATAAAACTAATATCAGCCGTAACTTTGGACTGGTAAGTCATAGAGCCTTGAAATTTCACAAGTCCATTCCTTTTGACAAGACCACCACATGCATAACAATGTCAAGGTCATTGGTCAAGGTTAAGGTCATTTGATGAAAGTCACTCATTTATAACATAAAAACTTCACAATTTGCTTAAACTTTTGATTTGTAAAGACACCAACTGTTGAAGAGTGGTCTCCAGAAGCATTTTGTGCAAATTATGCCCCTTTTTCGACTCGGGTCTTTTCATCATCTAGTATTTAACAGCCTAGCATAGGCTCGGAAGGCAGTGCTCTTGTTTGTTTATCCACCAAAAAGCATTAAAGAAAATGTTTAATTCGCCTTATCATTGGCTATATTATTCATTAGTGACAAACACTGGTTAGAAATATATGTCCAATAAACATGTCTTTTAAAAAGGGCTTGATGTGATATCTTCACATTTCTCCCGGTAATCCGTTAATCCGTCCTAAACTTTTTCTCCACAACCCTGGGAACCCTTCAGCATAAGCTAACCAACATATATCTTAAGATATGGTAAACTGTTTTAAATAAATTTTGAATGTTGATTTATAGCATACTTAATTATCAAGCACCTATTCTGGGGCATAACCTGACACCGACGATTCTTGTTTAACGCTTCTATTGATTGAAATTAACAAAGGCCATTCTAAGGAGCAAAGCAATTGGGCCTAATACAGAGGTACTGCTTACAGGGCGTAATGGCAGTCTAAAATCTTTATTTCTCATAGAAGCCCCATGTTACAGGTACGCATTTGAATTGTGTTTCAATGAGTACCCATAACAAAGGATTCATGCAAGTATCGTTGAAATAATATAATTTGAAATCCAAAATACCCCTTTATATGTAGCTCTGCAAAAAAGTGCATTACAGTAAGTATTTGTCCAGAAAGGCTGTCGTCTTGGCGCAGTTGGTGGCATCAGACTGTCAATCTAGAGGTCCCAGGTTTGATTCCAATGGTGGCACTCACTCTTTCTGACTAATATTGTCTCTCACCAATCGGTTGATAATCGTAGACCTATGTGAGATAGCAGCTGGAGGGTAGGAAAGGATGTGATGGTTGTACTGGTGAGAGAAATACCAGGAATCCATTGTTAGGTGCTCCAGCTGTCGCAATATAACTGAAAAATCATAGAAAGTAGTGTTAAACTTCATTCAATCAATCAATTGTCCAGATAGAAAGAAAATGCAGGACATAATATTTATAGTTCTGTGTATTGCAGGAGATACTGTAGACTTTCTAGTATGAAAATCAATTGATATGGGACTAGAGCATTTCATCCCAGTCATTGATATTTTAATGACCCATACTTGCTGTATTTTTATGGCAGAAAATATTCATGAAGGGTTCCCCATTTGGCTTTATGTATCAGATATGATAAATCAAGAGACTGGTTAACTCTAAACTGTGGCTCTTGCCCATTGTTGTCAACTAACTTTTCTATTGGTGTCTTACTTTAATTGTTTATGAGGATAAAATGCTACTTATATCCATTAGCCAATAGAACCGAGATTTATGATAGTTGGCACAGTTTCAGTCTGACTTCAAAAATATTGGGTCCAAAGGACTCATCAATTTGGATCTTGCAAGTCCTTTCTATTAATGTTTGGGAGTCCCTGATTTAGATTTAGACTATATATCATGTAATTCTGTTAAGCAATAATTTTGTTTTTGTGTGAATTTAGAGCTATACCCTGGTTAAAGGTGTAGGATGTGTTGGATATATATGAATATCTGGGGCTCAGCTTAAGGAAAGAATTGAAGACTGTTCTATTCTGAAATTGATGCAGAGAGGGTTGAAAGGACTCACTTAATGTAGTTTTGAGGGTCCTGGCTACTTATTTCTGGTCTCACAAAAGACACGCAAAACCTATGTCCCATAAAATCCAGAGTAAGACAAGGAAAATGATACATGTAATATATATGTAATAATATACTGTGGCAAACCCAGCCCATATAATGTTGGCACCTCTTGGCAGTGCTCTTATTTTGCAAACTAATGCTTTAAGACTGGAATTGGTGCTTTTAACTACCAGATAATATGAGAAAGTTATTTCAAGGATACTTACTCTCATGTATATTAAAGGCTAATATGTTTGCTAGATTTTTGGACAGTCTGTATCATTTAATAAGAGCTTCTCCCCTGATATAATATGTAAATGAACCTAGATTTCTCAAGAAACCAGAAATTTTATGTCTAGATATTTTATTGATGGTCATATTGTTCTGCCAACAGAATTTCCAGTCTGTAGTTACCATCAAACCAAAATCAGTATATCAGATATTATTTATGGCAAGCTGGGGGGTGTCAAACTGAGCATATAACTTTCTCATAATCATAAGTCCCCAGTGTGGGAGAAAAACTTCCTAAGCACAACTTGCTACGACATTTTACTCGCCCACTGATCAAAAGTATTCCCTACAACCGGATCTGTGCATGTGAAGTTAGAAGTTTTCATCATTGTTCAATGATATTTCTGGGTTATCCATTTTGTTATACTATTATGTCAGTCTGTTTGGCTGGTTACACTGACATGAGAATGGCTAGGATTGATTTTCACTGATAAAAATGATCATTTCTGGTCCCCTGGTTTTGTAGACATTTTGGAAGATAATAGGGCTAATACAAAGAATGATATTGATCCCATCTCCACAGAAAAACACTTATCTTGCTTTGCTGCATGTGGTGCATATGAACTAGTTAATTTTTTTTTTTTTTTTTTTTCATTTAATTCCTCCAATAATGAAGATTTTTTTACAAATATATCAAATGAAAATACAGTAAATAAGCACAGACATACAGTACAAAATAGACGAAAACATGTTGAAAGATTATTTAGTAGCTATGAAAATGCCTAAATCAATCATGGAATGCAAATAATACAGTGGGCGAAAAAGAAAAGGAGCCTTATAAAACATATATCATTGAAACGCGAAGTGCGTTTTTGCGAGGGGCAAAAAAAAAAAACACAATTGGCGACAATAACTCGCTGAAAAACCATTACTATGGTTACGTATTACCAACTTACCCTAAACCCAACGTACATGCTTTCTCGAAACGAAATAGAAAACATCTTAAAGGTAGAAGGAAGCACGTGTAGGCTGTAATAGTTATGCCCTTTAAAACGGCCTTTGGTAGAATGACCATATTACGTGGAAAAATCGGATCACATAGCAATAAAATTGCTCTTTAGAACTGTAAAAATCTAGTAGATTATCAAATAATTGGTTAATCCCAAAAAGAGCTCGCAAATACTGCTCATTGTCCATTAGATATAATGCATTGAGAACTATTTCTCCAAATTGCGCATGTATTTTTCTGAAGAAATTTTGAGAACAAACTTTGAATACTGGACAACGAGTCAAGATATGTTCCGTAAGGCTAACTTGTATGGATTCGTTACCACATCTATTACAACTAGAGACAAAGGTAGAAAGATATGCTATTAACTGAGCCGTCGAGAAACAGGCACGCAACATATGCGGATACCGTGCACCAAATTGCCAAAGTGGAAATTCCCAAAAATCCTCCTGTATTTCACGATACAAAATAAATTGATAAGTAGAAGTTCTAATGTTCCATTCTCGAATACAATGATTTGACAAAGCTATTGAACTCGCTCTTTTCCAAATACTTTTATCTGGAAAAGAACCAGAATTAACAAACTGTTCAAGGAAGCCATACAAGTTATACTTATGCAACAGGGCTACAATGTCCGGAACAAACCCTACGCGTGAAACACCATTCATAAATGAGAAGAGACGCAACAAAAATAATTGTTTTACAGAACAAAGTCTGTTTAAGCGACAAAGTTGTCCAAGGAACAGAAACTTTCTCTTGTCGATCTCAGCTGCAATAGGATAAGATCCTAACATACCTAGCACAATATCCGTCCTAGAGCGTATATGTAAGCCTTGAATTTGCTTAAGACAAAGCCTGTGTGATCGTTCAAGAATAAGAAGATCGTTTTCGGAACATGAATTATATAATTCAGATCCAAACAATGCACGAGGAAGTACAATTGATTTATATATACGATGACTTGTTAGTGGATTTAGACCATTCCTGTGAATTCCGTCTTTGATTAGACCAAAAAACGTGCCCCTAAGCTTACGATCTAAACACTTCACATTATCAGACGATCTGTTTCGTTTTGTACACAAAATACCCAAATGGTTATATTCTTCTTTCTCTGTGATAGTTGTATTACCCAAAGACCAAGTCTTGCAGCGATTTATGAATGATTTTTTTGACTCATTGAAAGTAACTATAACAGTTTTCTCCGTGTTATATTGGTATCGCCATTTGCACGCATATTCATAACAAATGTCAACCATATCTTGCAGCGAATTGCATGAGAGTGCCAGGAGAGTCATGTCGTCCGCAAACGACGGGGCGCAAAAGTCGATACCCTCAATTTGCAAACCTAATTTACTTGAAGATAATTGTTCAATAAGTGAGTTGATATAAACGAGATACAAGAACGGGGACCAGACCCCGCCTTGTCTGGTTTCCTGTAAAACTGGGAACCAGTTTGAGTGGAAACAAGAGTAAACTAATAAATAATAAAGTATATATAATTATACAGTATGTGTATAACACTCCTTGCAACAACATTAAAAATACTTGTAGGTATAGGTAGATTTTGCGCAGTGAGCCGTGAAATCAACTTTTTACTGTTAGATTCTCGTGCCATTTGCTCAAAATAGATAAAACAGATTTAAATATCGCATTAAGAAAGTTAGCAATTAACCTTGTAAACCAAAGTTTTTGCTTGTCTTAAAACGTAATGTTCATTCAAACATGTCCTTACATAATTGCTGTGAGTGGGTCAGGTTTAATTCCTATCTTTTGCTTTTTAATTATACCTGATTTACCCATGACAATGGACTCAGCGCCTACGTCAGAGCTCAGTTTACAAAATACACCTATAAATCGAACCAAAGATTGTTGAAAAATGCTTTTAAAGAAATAAACATATAACAACTACATTATTATGACTTTGTCAATGAGTGGTAAGAAATTTTTCATAAGGAATTTTAAATCTTTTTGAAATGTCTAACAAGTCCAAATTCATTGGTAAAATTATAGTTTTTATGCAAACTTGATCCTACAATTAATTTGAATCAATATTTTCAATCATTAATTTGTATTTGTGCAGCTGCAATTAGGCATGCATGCAGGTGTACACACCCATAATCAATGATATCACTTGTTGATTTTTCCTGGTCTAAAGATAAACTCGATAAACTTAATATAAATCTTAATTAGGGATAGAACTACCCATTTGAAGTTATTTAAGCTCAGTCACTTATCGAAGCAAAAAGTGAAATTGACTTCACCTTTTTCTAGCCCCACTTAGTTTGATGCTTTGTTATCTATCTTTTCTTTGAAATGTATATTTTATTCAATCAATTTTGTTATCAGCTTAATTAAACCAAAATATGTGATAATGTTCCTAGAGTGACCTTTCTCAAAACATTTACATAAAATTTTCATGAGTGTTGCTTATATTTTTTGCTAAGAAACCTTTTAGTATATTCCCACTCCGACTGAAATGGCTACTTCGTGAAACAAATCCTGCACAGATATATTAAGTGACTTCTTTCAAGAGCTTTGTTTTTTAAGTTATTGTTCTCTTCAGGTTGTCTGTAAGTAAGGATAGCTATATACATGTAAAGGCTATATTAACAAGACAAGGTGAAATCAAAAGCAGTATCTTAGCATTTTGATAAAAGTTGGCAAAAACTTCTGATTTTTCATCTGTCCAGACCATTTGGGATGAGTTCACAGCTCATCTAAATAAAACTGTGGAAAAGTATACTCCTACAAAGCAAGTTAGTGGAAAACAGCATCTCCCAAGGATAAACAGTAACATTAAAAAACTCATGAAAAAAGGCGACCGGTTCTATGCAAAAATGAAAAGAAATAACAGAACTGACCTACTCCCACAAATGAAAAAAGTTAAGGCAGTAATCTAGAAGAGCACAAGAAACTCATACTGGGATTATATGAAACACATCATTTGTGATCCTTCTGAACACAAACACAGTACAACAAAAAAGTTTTGGGGTTTTGTGAAAAGTTTAAAAAAGAGTCATGTGGAGTAGCCCCTTTGAGAGAAGTGGGTATTTTAAAGTCTGAGGCAAAAGATAAAGCAGAAATCTTAAATAAACAGTTTTCTTCTGTCTTCACTAAAAGAGAATAAAACCAAGAATATTTAGAGAATGTGCTTCAGAAATCTCTCCTATCTTCACCATCTTGTTTAATAAATCTCTGAAAACTGGATCTGTCCCCTCTGAATGGAATGAAGCAAATGTTTCACCTATCTTCAAAAAGGGAGAAAAGTTTAAAGCAAGTTATTACAGGCCTGTGTCCCTTACATGCATAGCATGCAAGGTCATGGAGCACATAGTTGTTAGCAATGTTCTAGACCACCTTAATAGACATCAAATCCTTTTTGACAACCAACATGGTTTCCCTGCTCGTCGATCATGTGAGACACAACTAGTCTGTTTTATACATGATATTGCCCAGTCAATACAAGGAGCACAGGTTGATGTGGCAATAATGGACTTCAGCAAGGCTTTTGATGTTGTAGACCATGCAAGGCTATTGCTGAAGATCTCACACTATGGTATAAGGGGTAAAACTGTAAATTAGATCAGAGTGTTTCTGAGTAACCGCACACAACAGGTTGTAGTTGATGGAACTAAATCTGGCAAGGCATGTGTGGAGTCAGGCGTCCCTCAGGAATCTGTTCTAGGGCCACTCTTATTTCTCCTCTATATAAATGACTTGCCAGCTTCAGTTGGGTCCAAGGTCAGACTCTTTGTGGATGACTGTGTCCTCTATAGAGAAATAAGGACTCGAACTGATTCTACAAAATTACAGGCTGATCTAAATAGTCTCGCAAAATGGGAGGAGAGGTGGAGAATGTCCTTCAATATTGCCAAATGTCACATAATGCACATCTCCAGATCAAGGAAGGTACTGAAAACCTCATATACCCTACATAACCAGGCCCTTGAAACTGTAAACCAGGCAACCTACCTGGGAGTCAAGGTCTCATCAGATCTATCTTGGTCTCCCCATGTAAACAAAATATCCAGTAAAGTTAGTCAGAGCTTGGGTTTCCCGCAAAGAAACTTCCCTCTCGCTCGACCATAGACAAAACAAGCTGCATACACATCTATTGTACGACCCACCCTTGAGTACTGTGGAACTGCATGGGACCCTTACCAGCAAAAGGATATACAGAAGCTTGAAAATATCCAGCGCAGAGCTGCCAGATTTGTGTCCAGAAACTATGACAGGGCTCCAGGGACAGTGACAGATATCTTATCTCGTTTACATCTGGAGACCCTTGAACACAGATGCAAATAAGTCTTTTACAAAATGGTAAATAATCATGTTGATGTACCCATCTCAAACTACCTAAAACTCCAAACTAGACCAACAAGACATTCCCATCACTTTGCTTATCAGATACCTGTGGCAATAAATATTCATTCTTTCCACGTACAGTTACAACATGGAACTCTTTGCCGTCATGTGTAGTTAGTGCTGACACAGTCCTTGGTTGCACTGACAATACCATAAACATACATCATATCTTTTTATCCCCCGCGTTTTCGGCAAAGTGGATATAGTAATGCTCTCCGTCCGTCATTCCGTCATTCCGTCACTAAACTTGTCCGGAGCATATCTCCTAAAGTATAATAGCTATCAACTTGAAACTTTATGGGTGGATAGATCTCATGGAGGAGAAGTGCAGTGCACAAGAACTACAACTCTTGCTTGCATAATTTTGGAGTTATTGCCCTTTGTTATTTTTAAGACTTAGATTTTGTCCGGAGCATATCTCCTAAAGTATAATAGCTATCAACTTGAAACTTTATGAGTGGATAGATCTCATAAAGGAGAAGTACAGTGCACTAGACTACAACTCTTGCTTGCATAATTTTGGAGTTATTGCCCTTTGTTATTTTTAAGACTTAGATTTTGTCCGGAGCATATCTCCTAAAGTATAATAGCTATCAACTGGAAACTTTATGGGTGGATAGATCTCATAGAGGAGAAGTGCAGTGCACAAGAACTACATCTCATGCTTTTGTAGGGGCTTAATTTCTTAAAGTAGAATCCTTAATCTATTAGGCTTCAGTTTACTATCAAGCTTTCTTGGCGGGGGATGGCCATGTCCGACATGGCTCTTGTATCTTTTATCACTACTAACAGTCTTCCCTTCACCATACATATATAAACACTGTACATACTTGATGGTTTTTAATGTTTTTTAGGTATGCACTTTTTTTTTCTCATGTGCTTCTGGGTGGACTGAGTAGCTTGGGAGGCATGGCATCTATCTCTTTATCTAACACCCCACGCATGGCCAAATAATCAACGTGATTGCTTGCCATTATTGTAAAAGAAGAAGAGAAGAAGAAAGAAGGTCTCAAACAATGACTGGCATCATTCTGAAAGTTGTTTTTCTTTTGAGCCCTATAATCAGACCATTTCATAAAAATTCTCCTATATTTTGGTGATCTAGAGTAAGCATATCAATAACTCAACATGAAACAGTTGTAACTGCCTATAATTGTATAGGCAGTTACAACTGTTATATGCTGAGTCATCAATATCATTTAGTCAGACAGACTGTCATGTATTTAATGTCATAACTTTGTCTATAGTCTGTAGAAGATGCTATATATCTTCATTTATGGTAGTAATATATTTCTACATTCAAAGATTGCATACATAGAAGTAATGATTTTCATGAAGACTTTAATATCCAACTCAATTGATATAAATCTATGACATTCCTCTAAAACCAAGAACTGCATGTTTCTTAGTAAGCTTAGACTTCCAATTCAAAAATTTTATGGAGTGTTTGATAAAAGCACAAGAGCTTAGATCAAGAACTGCTGTTCTTGAACTGAAATTTTTGAACTGCCATTTATAATATTTGAAAAACTGATACTCTTACAAATTGTAAATTATTATAAATCAATAACAAAAACTTGAATTTGAAAAAAAGACAAAAAAAGACAAATATTTGATCTATGCAATCAAGGGAAGTAATGTGAAAGAATGTAGAAGAAAAGTTAGAAATTTAACCTGGAATATCTTTGAACCTTTTAAGATTGAGAACATTCATTGTTTTATACTTAAGTTTTTGAGCTGCATCTATTCTTGAACCTTTTTCTAGAACTTAAAATACTTGATAATACAAGTTAAAAAAACATTCATTTTCTAAACTGATGCTAATGAACCACTGAAAGGTTAGAGAACTAGAGTTCTATTATTTAAAAGACCAGAGTTCTAGAAGTTCAAAACCAGTTCTTGAGTACAAGAAGAATGGCATGTAAATAAAGGAACAGTTTAGAAAGTTTCTTGATCTTGAAGTTTTTCAACCTTTTTTCAGGGGGTGACAGTATGAAAAATATGGATCCCCATTGCTGACATAATAGGGTATGAAAATAAAAAAGAAATGATCAATTAAGGCCCTTGTAGTGCTTAAAATTGTCCAAGTGCATCACTGTTTTTGCAATTAAGAAGATGGTAATGATATTGAAATAAAGCATTTATAAATAAGTTCAGCTGATTAGAAAATTTTTTCAACATCTTATCTCCTTCAGAGCCAATGAATTGAACATTTTGTTCTCAATTGTGAATTTGATTTAAAAAAATGCATGTAATCTATGCCCGTGTTTGGAAGACTGCTAGTTTGGAAGCATGGAGTTTATTCAGAGAAATAATCTAATCACAATTGGGTCTCTCCAATACATTATTGTATCAATAGACTGGCAATATGACTACAGGACAATCAGTCTTTGATTAATGACCTTATTTCTATTGCATCCCAACCAATCAACCAAATAATTTATAGGCATATTGTTGTCAGCTTCACAATACCAACAGAATGTAGATTGTTGTCATAATTCTAAAACCTCGTTACTACAGCTTTTTTTAGAATTAAAGCTGTAGTAACGAGGTTTTCCAATTTACACCAATGGTATTATCTGCAGTAATTATTCATTTTATGGCAAGTTTTTTTTAAAGATTAATTTTGGGCAAATACAGTAGCAAGCTATTGTCATGTTCCATATGATAGCTTAACTATCCATATGATAGCTAAACTATCTGCCATAAAAGCTTTTAAATGCTTCCCCCCGTCCTAATGCTTTTAAAACATATATTTTTCTTCTTTTGCCAACTATAGATGCTTTATATCTTACATATCTATAATTTCAGGAGAATATTTTTGAGTACAGTGGACAGAAACTATAGGTACAGTTGAACCCCATATCTATGCAATATAAGAAGCTTTCTCAAATTTCAGGACGGCATATCAATGGCTTGGCGTGAAACAGTTAGGCAGTAACATATAGGCAGTTACAACTGTTTGGCACTGAGTCATCGATATTTGAATATGGTGGACAGAAACTGAGAATGGTAGATCCTCATATCTATGCAATATAAGAAGTTATATGCTTCATATCTATAATTTCAGGAGAATATATTTGAGTACAGTGGACAAAAACTGTATACTGTAGAATCTCATATCAATGCAATATCAAAACCTATATAATCTACATATCTATAATTTCAGGAGAATATATTTGAGTACAGTGGACAGAAACTAAGTACAGTAGAACCCCATATCTATGCAATATCAGAAGCTGCCTTCCAGAGACTCAATGACAACAACAACACTGCTGACGGCAAGACCAACCAATCTTGTATAATAAGCGGAGAGAGTGGGGCTGGCAAGGTATTGGTATCCCTTTAACCCTTTGCTGTTTAATCTCTGCTTTTTACGTGCCTGTGATTTTATGATTGAGAAAACATTGTGAAAAAAGAAGAAATTGCTTCTGACAAGTAATTTCTTTATTTTCCACACAATTTTCTACCCTACGGAATGTTTATTTTTCAAATTAAATCCACATGTAATTTTCTTCTGCAAAACCTTTGAATATGGACAGGTCCAAAATTTTGTAATACAGGAAAGCATTAATCTAAATCTTTCCTGATTGTTCAATTTTCAAAGCATTATAAAAAGAAAACTAACTCTGTGGTAGAAAATATTGAGGGCAAGGAAGAAATTGTTTGTGAGAACAAATTCTTTCTATTACAGCATTATTTTCTTAAATATAAAATTATGTAACAAGATTGAAAACTAATAGATTGTATAGTATAGTCCGTTTGACTTCTATATGGACCAATATTTCGCCGAAAATCTCAGAATCGAATTCATGAAGCTGTTATATGCCTCTCTTTTCAGACAGAGAATACTAAGTTTATCCTACAGTACCTTTGTTCTGTGACCAACCACACATCTTTCTGGGTAGAACAACAGATTCTTGAAGCCAACACAGTTCTAGAAGCCTTTGGTAATATTCATCATCTATACTTGAATCAGTCCTTGTATATGCAATAAACAAGAACCTTATAGTATAGTCTGACCTACAATCATGAACACTAAGGGCGTAACTTCCATTACGCATATTACGCAAGTGCGTAATATAAATAATTCCGATTTCGAAAAATATCATTGATAAATGATCATAACATCGAAACTACAGCTTATTTAAGCTGTAGTTACAATGTTTTGATTATTCACCAACGCTCCAATCATAGAAAAGGGGAGTGGACAGAGGACATTCATCATTTGTCACTGTCCACATATTGCCCTTATCCTATATATTCTATATTGGTCGCCTTCTGAGTGCGTATAAATGTCAAAATTCTAGTTCCGCCTTTGATGAACATATGTTCTCCGCTTGATCTCAACAGTTGTCATGTTCAACCTGACCTGCATTCAGTATAACAAAACCATGCAAACTGTTTTTGAATAATACCCAACTGTGCACGCAAGTACACAATGCAAAGCAGGGTACAATATACAAACAGTTTGCATTGCTTTGTCATCCTGAATGCAGAGCTTGATATGCATATCATCTTTCAATTATAATTGAGCCTGTGCATGGCATTTCCAACAATTTGAAGAGGTGCAATCACTGAGCAGTATAGACAGCCAAAATCTGTAAGTATAATGTTATCTGATGGTGTACACATACTTTGAGACCATGTCTATCTACTTAAAGCATAGTGAAGAGTCTGGTCAGACTGTGCAGATGCACAGACTGGTCAGAGTCTTTTCTTTGTACATAAAGAAAAATCTTGGAAATCTAATGCACAGGCTCAATGGATTTGGTAAGTAAAGTCTAAGTAACTTTGTAGTTCAATGAGTAAAGGAAATATTTTATAAGTTCACAACCACTTGATCCTACATATAATCATTTCCTCTTCATGATCAAGATTAAAACATGTCAGAAACAGAGCAGCAAATACATGTATCTTTTGATCAGTATTTATAATTAATTGTCAGTATTATTTTTAGCTCACCAGATTATTACATACTCAAGGAGAGCATTTTTGATCACCTTTTGTCCATCATGGGTTTGAAGTCATTAACAATTCTTTTTAACATCTTTTCCTCAGTAACCAATAGGCAGATTTCATCCAAACTTAGCAGCATTGTTCCTTGGGTGACTCTTCTCAGAACTAGTTGGTGGAATTTTGATGGACTGAAAATAAGGGCGTTGCAGGGTGGGGCTTATTTTGACCCAAAATCTTTTAAACATCTTCACCTAAGTAACCAAAGGGCAGATTTCAACCAAATTTGGCAGAAATGAAAAAACTTGTTTGTAGAATTTTGATTGACCCACAAATGTGGGCATTGCAGGTTGGAGCTTATTTTGACCCTGAAATCTTTAAACATATTCTCCTCAGTAACCAATTTGCAGATTCCAACCAAACTTGGCAGAAATTTTCCTTCGGTAACCACTCTCAAAACTTGTTCGTGGAATTTTGATTGACCCACATGTAAGGATTTTGTTTATTTTGATCCTGAAATCTTTAAACATCTTCACCTCAGTAACCAAAGGGCAGATTTCAACCAAACTTGGAAGAAATGTTCCTTGGGCCACACTTCTCGAAACCAATTCAGTAATTTTAATTGGCTTTGGCATGAGTGTTCCTTTCTGCTTAAAATCAGGTTCGTGAAAATCTATTCCGTTCATAAATATAGTTGTTAAGTGGAGGGACCTTTTCACACTGTGAATTCTATCAACAACATCACCTCCTAATCTAATAGTCTATTGTCAATGAAACTTTGCTAGAATGTTCCTTTGGTGGCCCTTTTCAAAATCATTCTGAGACATTCTGATTGGGCTATTAAAATGGGCATAGCATGGCAGGGTTTATTTTCACTTTAAACTCTTGAAATTACATCTCCTCAATAGATGTTAATGAAATTTCGCCAGAATGTTAATTTGGTGACACAAACTGAACCAATAAAATTCAGGTGAGAGGTTTAGGGCCATTCTGGCTTTCTTGTTATTTCAAGAAGAGAATAAAATTTAAAAGAGACAAAGAAAAATTATTTTAATGGGAAAACAATTTGAATTGGGGTTTAACGTTGCTTTCAACAATCTCTCAGTTATATCGCGACGACTGGAGCACCTAACGATGGATTCCTGTTTTTTCTCACACCAGTACTACCACCACATCCCTTTCCTAGCCTCCAGTTGCTATTCCACATAGGTTTACGATTATCTACCCATTGGTGGAAGACGAATGTAGGAAAGGATAAGTGCCGCGGCCTGGGATCGAACCCGAGTGAATATAGACCCCTGGATTAGAAGTTTGGCGCGCTACCAACTGCGCTATTGCCGCGGCCAATGGGAAAACAAATTCTTTCACGGGATAATTTCCCATATCTTTCTGTTGCATGTTAGTTTTCCCACCAATGGGGTGATAATCATAGACTCATGTGAGATAGCATCTGAAGGCCAGGAAGAGAATTCGATGGTTTAGCGTGAGACAGTTGTAACTCCCTATAAACATATAGGGAGTTACAACTGTTTCACACTGTAATGGTAGCACTGGCGTGAGAAATGCCAGGAATCCATTGTTAGGTGCTCTAGCCATCACAATATAACTGAAAGATTGTCAAAAAAGGGGATTGAACCCCATACAAACAAACAAACATGTGAGTTTAATAGAGGACTAATCTGTCAGGAAAGCGTCAGACTGCCCATGTAAATGTAATGAAATGCAAATTTTGGATAGGCTATACACTAGCAATGAAATTAAGCTCAGTTCCCTTGTGAATTTGTTTTTACCAGAAAACAAAGAAGTTTATGCAGAAACTGGAAGGCTTTTATAATGGGTAACATAGACATTGGCAAAGCAAGCTATATAGAATACGCAGCAGTGTACTCATCCTTTTGTTACTTGAAAAAGGATAGGTTAGCAAATGCTTAAGAGGTATAAAGATTATGAATACATATAAAAAAGAGATTGCAAAATTGAGCTAGAAATAGACAGTATTTTTTAGGGAGGGCCACAAATTCTACCCATATTGACTACTGCCTGCTATATTATTTTGATCCTGAAATCTTTAAACATCTTCACCTCAGTAACCAAAGGGCAGATTTCAACCAAACTTGGAAGAAATGTTCCTTGGGCCACACTTCTCAAAACCATTCAGCAATTTTAATTGGCTTTGGCATGAGTGTTCCTTTTTGCTTAAAATCAGGTTTGTGAAAATCAATTCCGTTCATAAATATAGTTGTTAAGTGGTGGGACCTTTTCACACTGAGAATTCTGTCAACAACATCACCTCCTAATCTAATAGTCTATTGTCAATGAAACTTTGCTAGAATGTTCCTTTGGTGGCCCTTTTCAAAATCATTCTGAGACATTCTGATTGGGCTATTAAAATGGGCATAGCCTGGCAGGGTTTATTTTCACTTTAAACTCTTGAAATTACATCTCCTCAATAGTATAGGGATGAGTGTCTTTTTCACTGCGTTTATTGGGGTATAAAGTGCAATTGCCTTAGCACATGGCAAATAACGCCCGTAGGGCGTTATGTTTAAGCCATGTGCTAAGGCAATTGCACTTTATACCCCTATAAACGCTGTGAAAAAGACACTCTGCCCTTATAATTGCAATCCTCTTGGTCTAAGAAACTATTTAAATACTCGGCTAAACATTAAAGTTTCGAGTCTACTTACTGCGTGTATTAAATAATCTATTTTTAGATCATGTATTTTTCTCGCTATTGAAGTTAAACGGCATAAAGTTAAACAAATGGTACACAAATAAACGACAATTTGACATTCGTAGAGGTACTTATGATCTAAACATAATTTTGAAAAGTTATTCTTCATTTTAAACTGAAACTATCGTGATCGGGCTTAGCTGAGAGGGTTGCTTGGTGGTCCTCGTCAACTCGCTGTAAACATCGACTCAGAATCTGAACTGCATGCTTTTAATCATAAATTCTTTTGAAAACATTCTATTATATTAAATAGCAATATTACGATATGAAAGGGGAACGAGGGGTTTTCGAGTTCCTACAACACAGGACATGCAGATCGAAGGTCGGGGGTTTCCCGATAGACCTATTGCATTTTATACAGAAATAAAGTGCAATGGATTTCCCCGCGTGATGCGATTTAAACCAATCAAAATTCTTTATTTTATTAGATTGCAATTATATGTTAATGAAATTTCGCCAGAATGTTAATTTGGTGACACAAACTGAACCAATAAAATTCAGGTGAGAGGTTTAGGGCCATTCTGGCTTTCTTGTTATTTCAAGAAGAGAATAAAATTTAAAAGAGACAAAGAAAAATTATTTTAATGGGAAAACAATTTGAATTGGGGTTTAACGTTGCTTTCAACAATCTCTCAGTTATATCGCGACGACTGGAGCACCTAACGATGGATTCCTGTTTTTTCTCACACCAGTACTACCACCACATCCCTTTCCTAGCCTCCAGTTGCTATTCCACATAGGTTTACGATTATCTACCCATTGGTGGAAGACGAATGTAGGAAAGGATAAGTGCCGCGGCCTGGGATCGAACCCGAGTGAATATAGACCCCTGGATTAGAAGTTTGGCGCGCTACCAACTGCGCTATTGCCGCGGCCAATGGGAAAACAAATTCTTTCACGGGATAATTTCCCATATCTTTCTGTTGCATGTTAGTTTTCCCACCAATGGGGTGATAATCATAGACTCATGTGAGATAGCATCTGAAGGCCAGGAAGAGAATTCGATGGTTTAGCGTGAGACAGTTGTAACTCCCTATAAACATATAGGGAGTTACAACTGTTTCACGCTGTAATGGTAGCACTGGCGTGAGAAATGCCAGGAATCCATTGTTAGGTGCTCTAGCCATCACAATATAACTGAAAGATTGTCAAAAAAGGGGATTGAACCCCATACAAACAAACAAACAAACATGTGAGTTTAATAGAGGACTAATCTGTCAGGAAAGCGTCAGACTGCCCATGTCACCCTCTTATTTTAAAGGATACAACCACTTCAAAATAGTAGACACCTTCTTCCTGTTGTATATATAGATATATAACCCATAAACTCTTGTCCAGATGAAATGAAATTGCATTCTTAACAAATTGTCCAATTTTGGGATAATTAACTGGTCTGTCTCTAGTTTTCCTGTACTTAGAGAAGAACACAGGCAGTTTAGGCTAAGATCAGACTGCACGTTTGTGCTGACTGATCTTAGTCTATACTGTGTGCCATAGCTTTTAATACAACAGGAATATTCCATGAACTGTATGAGAAAAGTTACTTATACCTTTTGATAATGATAATGATTCAACTCTGATAATAAAATAAATAAATAATTTCAAAAGCTGTGCTTTACAATGGGCTTAGCTAGAAATAACTATTTGAATTTGTCATCATCAAGCAGACGGAGTAATTTTTCTGGGAATATATTAAATTTATTGAAAAAATCATCATTTTCATCTTCCTAGATATTGTCAGGACAAAGCATAATGCTGTTATAGCGCTGTTTATAGCTTGTCAGACTGTTAATCTAGAGGCCCAGGTTCGATCCCGGACAGCAGCACTTATTTGATCCGACTATTCGTCTCTCACCAATGGGTTGATAATTATAGACCTATTTTGATTAGGAAATGACGGGAATCCTATTTGCTTTGGTCTCATAGTACAGTATTTTCTATTAACAATAGGGGGCTTAATGTTATTTATGGCTTGCCAAAAAGGGGTTGCCAGTAGGCTGAGCACAAATTGCTTGAATTAAGCTAACTTGTAATCCCAGTATGTCCATAATTTGTTGTGTTGATCTATCAACCGTTTCTCTCTCTATATATATATCATTGATTCTGCCGGAATACTGTCATTGTTTAACACTTGTGGGCATAAATTTAGGCCGAATTTTTCAAAAGGAAAGCCATGTGCTTATTTTCCGGTTTAGGTCATGCACTTGATAATCAGCTACAGCAGAAAGTAACCATACTTTGTGGTAAAAACTCTTAAGGAAACATTTGAAAGTTGTTTTACTAGCATTTGCAGTGTCCTTATTTAGAAGCATTTTGTCCTGTTTCCGGTGCAACTGATTCATGTCTATTGCAAAGCTCTTTAGTTGGTTTTCTCTCTCAAATATTGATCATTATAAAACAGACAGTTCTGAATCTATTTTGTGAATTAATCTGAGATATAAGATTGATAAGATCCATGTCAGAATATCTCAAACATCCAAGCTTTGATAAGATCATTCAGTTTTGACTGGCCAATTAACCCTAGTGACATCTTTGCATATCAAACCAATATTTATATTTTAGGTGCAAATTTGAACATTAAGTATTTTGATTTGTATCAAGAATACGCTGTTAAACTTGATTCAAGGGAACTCATTCCCTTATTATCCCACTTTTTTATTCACCCAAAAGAAAAGAGCTATTGACAGCCTTGTGTAAACGAAATTGTTTGTAACAAGCAATGTTTTCATTGTTTACAACAGGGTTTGAAACTAGCAACTTTTTGCCACCAGTCTGAAGGACCTGTTAGCCAAAATTATTACAGGTCCTTCATGATAACATTGGGTCCTGCATGTAACCGTGTTTGATTTTTAGCAATTTTGGGGATAAATTGCAAGGAAAACATTGAAAAAAAAGAAGAAATTACTTATGACAAGTAATTTCTTCTGTTTCTACTAAATTTCCATTTTGTAATGCAAATTTTGGTATTTGAAAGGCACTTATATTTCAAAACATGATTTGAAATACTTAGTACTGCCATTCACTACAGGCATAAAGGACTGGAAGCATAGTAACATCTACCAGTCCTCCCTAAAATCCACAGATCTCAGGCCCAAGGACTGATATGTTAGTTTCGATCCCTGTTTACAATGTTCTCTTTTCTAAGTAAGGATATTTATTTTTGACAAATTTTTACATAATATCAATGAAAAAAAAAGCAATAATCATTCTAGAATAGTGATTCGGGGTAAGTTGGTTACACTCATCTGCATTTAATTGATTAAAAACATTTCATCAATGAGTAAAGACAGTATATATCGGACCTCTAGGGCTCTAAATGACATTTGATCTCTGAAATGCATGTAAATGTAATGAAATGCAAATTTTGGATAGGCTATACACTAGCAATGAAATTAAGCTCAGTTCCCTTGTGAATTTGTTTTTACCAGAAAACAAAGAAGTTTATGCAGAAACTGGAAGGCTTTTATAATGGGTAACATAGACATTGGCAAAGCAAGCTATATAGAATACGCAGCAGTGTACTCATCCTTTTGTTACTTGAAAAAGGATAGGTTAGCAAATGCTTAAGAGGTATAAAGATTATGAATACATATAAAAAAGAGATTGCAAAATTGAGCTAGAAATAGACAGTATTTTTTAGGGAGGGCCACAAATTCTACCCATATTGACTACTGCCTGCTATATTAATATAGCCCTTCCTCTGAAAGCCGATGGAGAAAATCTTACCAGATAGAAGACTACGCTATAAAAGCATGCTTAACCCCTCTCGCACCCCAAGGGGCAGATTTTGGGCCTTACAGTGATGCCTATTAGTTATTTCCTTGCATACACTTTTATTTTTACGCAAGGGCGTAACTACCATTACACATATTACACAAGTGCGTAATAAAAATAAATCCTCTTTTGAAAGATGTTGCTGATGAATGATCTTAACAAAGAAACTACAGCTTTCATGATGTTTTGAAAGGGGAGCGGAAGTAGGACATTCATCTTTTGTCACAGTCCACATATCACCTTTACCCTAAATTCTATATGTTGGTCGCATTCAGAGTGCATATAAATTTCAAAACCCTAGTTACACCCATGAGTAGCCTTGGTAGCTTACACAATAGAGTACTGATATTGCATGTAAGAGATCACAGGTTTGAGACTCGGACTGACTGAAAATGTGTATCTTGCATGTTTGATATATTAATTGTTCTTTAAAAGTGAAAGAACTGAGTGAAGTTTTTTTTGGTTTGCTTTATTAGTTGTTGAGGAAAACATTCTTACATAGTTTCTAGCACAAGATCTAAACTCCAAATTTTACTTGGAGAAAAAGGTATTATAATCTTGAATGCAAGAAATCTAATTTTACAAACTTTTATGGATGAGAAAGAACATGAAATATCCATGAATAAAAGGCTGATATTGATATGCATGAAATTGGTTTTGCCTCTTGGAAACTTGATTTATATCCCTTATATTCAATGTTACTCATAGAATGGGTTTCTTTGAAATTAACCCTTCTTGCCTCTGATCTAAAATTGATTTAAAAAAGTCATTGATACAATTGTACAATTTGGAGATATGAAGAAATTTAGGCAAACCATTATTCCGTATTTTTAGCTTCCCTGTTCTATGATAATACATAATGTATAACTTAAGCCATTGTCATAGATGTGGAATTTTTATGTTTAGTAACCAAAATAGCATAAAATAAAGCTTGAAAAAAGAAATAATCTAATTAGGTTTTATCAAATGTGAAAAAATGCCATGATGTTATGATCTTGTTGGGCAAACAAAAACCTGTAAACAGTGGTTGACATTAACACCTGTGATCAAGGAGTCAATTGGACTCCTAACTTGGACTCCGAATTTCAATAATTAGAGAACATTGTGTAAAAGAAGAAATTGCTTGTTATAAGCTATTTCTACTTTCAACAATGTCCTTCTAAAGGATCTCTAAACAATATACAGGATGCAAGTAAAAGTTTACTTCTAAAATTTCTTTTAGTGAAAATATTATAGTTTTGGCAAGTGTTTAAAACAACACTGCTCTGTGCATTTATTTTTCAAAATTTTCTCATGGCCTTTGGAGTCCATTGGACTCCTAACTTGTAAATGGAAGGAGTCCCAACTGGTAAACAAGGAGTATCTGACTCCCGGACTCCCCTTAGTGCGGAACCCTGGTAAATGCAGCTTATTCAACATCAATGTTCTGTTTCAGGTAATGCAAAGACAGTTAGAAATGACAACTCTAGTAGATTTGGAAAGTTTGTGCAGGTGTGTTTTGATGATTCCAGCCAAATTAAAGGATGTATCGTCCAGGACTATCTATTGGAGCAATCGCGTCTCACATTCCAGTCTCCGTGTGAACGCAACTATCATGTTTTTTACCAGTTTGTGGCTGGGGCAGAAGCCAACCCGGATATTCAGGAGAAATTCTCTGTGGGACCCGTGCAATCTTATTCATACCTCAATCAAAGTGGATGTTATACGCTAGATGGTGTTGACGATACTAATATGTTCGATAGATTAAGACTTGCATTAAATGTTCTTAGTGTTGAACAACCAATGGTGGAGGGGATTTATTCAATTCTATCTTCTGTGTTATGGTTAGGAAACATGACATTTGCTGATGTTGAGGGTGAAAAGAGTGAATTGACAGAGACAGATTTAGATATTGTTGGACTAGTGTGTGAACTATTGGGTCTTGATGTAGACAGTTTTAAAGACGCCTTACTCTTTAGACAAATCCAAGTTAGGGGAACAATCACTAGTATACCTTTTAAACACCAAGAGGTAAGTCTTATTATTGTCTTTAGCAAACCTGGACATGTGATTTTAATTTGGAATTGAAACATTTCTAATATACTTCTATCCAAATTCTGTTTAAATGTTCAATCTCACTACTAATCTGATTGACTGATGTTCTGAAAATCATAATGGAAATAAGAATAAATTACTTAAAATAAGCACATTTTATGTTGCAAAAGAAATGATGAGAACTATTATCCAAGTATAATCCTGCAAAAGTCTATTCAGATAATACCTAAGTCAAGAGAAAGAATTTTTTTATAAGAGGCATTAACATATCACAAATAGTATTCCAAAGAACTATAACCAAAAGTTTTGTGAAGCCTCAATGCCTCCTTGTTTAACTAACATGTTTATATTACAGGCCTGTGAGAACCGCCATGCAATGGCAAAGTGCCTTTATTCCAGAACCTTTGCCTGGCTAGTTGATGCTATAAACAAATGTACAAACCCTGGACAGCACCAAACGAGATTCATCGGTATCCTGGATATCTTTGGATTTGAAAACTTCCAGGTATAGTCAGATATTGTTACTTCTCTCATAGCTACCGTTGGCTTCCATAGCCAACAGCCATCATAGGTATTCTACTGTTACACATGTATAGGATCACATTCTATATGCCATCATCACAAAATAATCCTCGCACGTTTTAATCATAGGCGTAACTAGGGTTTTGAAATTTATATGCACTCAGAAGGTGACCAACAAAGAATAAATAGGATAAAGGCGATATTTAGACTGTGATGAAAGAGGAATGTTATCTGTCCCCTTTTTAGCTCACCTGAGCACAACGAGCTCATGTGAGCTATTGTGATCACCTTTTGTCCGGCGTCCGTGTGTCGTCCGGCGTCCGTCAACAATTTCTTTAAATAACATCTCCTCCTAAACTACTAGGCCAATCCTTAGGATCAGCATAAGGACTTTATAAAAATAGCTAAAATCATTATTGTAGATTCACCAGGTGCGGAGCACCAGGGGGGAGGGGGTAGTACTTTTGTGAAAATTTTGTAATCTTTAACCTTCTTCTTCTTCTGAACCACAAGCCCTACAAACTTGAAAATTGGCATGGATTATCAGAATTTGAACTTTTATAAAAATAGGTAAAATCATGACTGTAGATTCACCAGGTGCGGAGCACCAGGGGGGAGAGGGTAGTACTTTTGTGAAAATATTGTAATCTTTAACCTTCTTCTTCTTCTGAACCACAAGCCCTACAGACTTGAAAATTAGCATGGAGGATCCGCTCATGGACTTAATAAAAATAGCTAAAATCATATCTGTTGGGCCACCAGGTGCAGAGCACCAGGGGGGGAGGGGGTAGTACTTTTGTGAAATTTTTTTTATCTTTAACCTTCTTCTTCTTCTGAACCAGGTGCCCGACAGATTTGAAAATATTTGGCATGGAGGATAAGCATAAGGACTTTATAAAAATAGCTAAAATCATTATTGTATAATTCACCAGGTGCGGAGCACCAGGGAGGAGGGGGTAGTACTTTTGTGAAAATTTTGTAATCTTTAACCTTCTTCTTCTTCTGAACCACAAGCCCTACAGACTTGAAAATTGGCATGGATTATCAGAATTTGAACTTTTATAAAAATAGCTAAAATCATGACTGTAGATTCACCAGGTGCGGAGCACCAGGGGGGAGAGGGTAGTACTTTTGTGAAAAAACTTTGTAACTTTAACCTTAATCTTCTAATGAACCAGGAGCACTACAGACTTCAATATTGGCATGGATGATAAGCATATGGATCTTAAATAAAATAGCTTAAATCATGAATGTAGGGCCACCAGATGCAGAGCATTAGGGGGGAGGGGGTAGTACTTTGGATCAATTTTGAAATCTTTAACCTTATTCTGCTCCTGGATCAGGAACCCTACAGACTTGAAAATTGTCATGGGTGATATAAATAGCTAAAATCATGACTGTAGGGTCACCAGGTGCTGAGTGTCTTGGGGAGGAGGTAGTACTTTGGATCATTTTTGAAATCTGTAAACTTCTTCTAATGAACCAGGAGTCCTACAGACTTGAAAATTTGTGTGGATGATCAGCATTTGGACATTAATTGAATTAGCTAAAATCATGACTGTAGATTTACCAGGTGCAGAGCATCTTGGGGGAGGGGGGAGTGCTTTGTTGAGAATTTTGAATCCCTACAGCCTTTATATTTGACATGGATTGATCAACTCATTAAAGAAAACTTTAAAAGTCTCAGACCCAGCCTGTATATCTGGCATAGATTAGCTGATCACAGACCTTTTATGAAAAAAGCTTAAATTAATAATGACCAGGGGAGGAGCAAAGAGGGGGTGAGGATTATTTCAAATGTTATCTGATTGAATAAGTGAAAATCTCTTTTTTCTGTGGTTGCATGGACATACCTAGGTAATGAAGCTTTTTTCTCAGGTGAGCTACCCAGGGCCAACGGCTCTCTTGTTTATGATTTGAGCGTTGGTGAATAATCAAAACATCGCAACTACAACTTAGATAAGCTGTAGTTACGATGTTATGATCATTCATCAACAACATTTTTCGAAAGAGGAATTATTTCTATTAGGCACTTGCGTAATATGTGCGTTATGGGTGCTACGCCATTGTTAATTTTTAGCTCCACTGGCTGAAAGCCACTGGGGCTATTGTCATGGTGTTGTGTCAGTCCTGTGTCCGTCCGTACGTGCGTCCGTGCGTCCAGTCGTAAACTTTCTCTTTAAAAATCTTCTTCTCAGAAACTACTGGATGGATTTCAGCCAAACTTCAAAGGAATGATTCTTGGGTGACCCTCTTTCAAAGTTGTGCAAGAAATTTTGATCCAATGAAAAACATGGATTTAATAGGCGTGGCTAATTTCCAAATATGGTAAAAAATGACTTTTCTCAGGTTCTAATCGATGGATACTAATTAAATTTTACATGAATGATCCTTGAGTGACCCTTTATCAGTCTACAAAAAATTTTGTGAACTGATGAAAAATATGCATTTTATGGGCGGAGGTCATTTCTCTATATGTTTTATAATGGAAACTTTCAAAATTATTTTCTCAGAATGTTACTCATGGATATCAACCAAATTTCACTGGAATGATCCTTGAGTGATTCTTTATCAGTCTACCAAAAATAATTGTGATCGGATGAAAAAAATGCATTTTATGGGTGGAGGTCATTTTTCTATATGTTATATAGTGGAAACTTTGAAAATCATTTTCTCAGAATGTAAGTGATGGATATCAACCAAGTTTCACTGGAATGATCCTTGAGTTATACATTATCAGTCTACCAAAAATTTTGTCTTTGAATGAAAAATATGTCTTTTATGGGCAGAGGTCATTTCTCTATATGCTATAATAGTGGAAACTTTGAAAATCATTTCAACATCAGTAGAACCCAAAATATCTAAAAATCTAGTCAATACTTAGATTTGCTTTTACAAGAAATTCAAGCCTGTGGAGCGACTCAAGCCATTCATGGCTTTCTAGTATTTTTTGGTATTTCCAAAAACTGGTTTAAAGATGCAAAATTGATATTTATGTGAGAAAAAGAATATGTTACTCAGTTTTTAGCTCCACTGGCCAAAGGCCAGCGAGCTATTGTCATGGACGATGTGTCCGTCGTGCTACGTGTGTGCTTCCGTGCGTCCTTCCATGCATAAACTTTTTCTTTAAATTTCTTCTCCTCCCAAACCAATGGCGGATCTTAACGAAACTTGGTAGAAATGATCCTTGGGTGGCCCTCTTCTTAAATTGTTCAAAGAATTTTGATTGGCCCCCAAATATGGGCGTGGCAGGGCGTGGCATTTTTTCACTTTGAAATCTTTAAAAATCTTCTCCTCCTGAACCACTAAGCCAATTTCAATGAAACTTGGCATGCATGTTCCTTAGGTGACCCTTTACTTAAATTGTTCAAGAAATTACAATTGGCTTATGAATATGGGCGTGGCAGGGCGGGGCTTATTTTGAGCCTGAAATCTTTGAACAACATCTCCTCCTGAACCACTAGGCTGATTTCAATGAAACTTTAACAGAATGTTCCTTGGGTGACCCTTTACTTAAATTGTTAAAAAAAATTTGATTGGTCCGTAAATATGGGCGTGGCAGGGTGGGGCCTATTTTGAGCCCCAAATTTTTGAATGACATTTTCTCCTCACCACTTGGCTGATTTCAATTAAACTTTACCAGAATTTTCCTTGAGTGTCTCTTTTAATAAAATATTTGCTAAGCATTGATTGGCCCATAAATATGGGCGTGGCAGGGCGGGGCTTATTTTGAGACAAAAATCTTTGAAATATATCTCCTCCGGAACCACTCAGCCAATTTCAATGAAACTTTACCAGAATGTTCCTTGGGTGACTATTTACTTAAGTTGTTCAAGAAATTTTGATTGGTCCATAAATATTGGCATGGCAGGTGGGGCCTATTTTGAGCCTGAAATCTTTGAACATCTCCTTCTGAACCTTATTGGTTAATAAGATGGGTAAAGGGTTGCAGGTTCATTGTGATTGAGTATTTTGGTGCAATATGGACCAGAACCAGTTAATCATTATTAAATAGGTCTTAGGAAATTTCGGAGTATTAATGTATTCATTTAAAGAAAGCTTTATTTAATGAAAGTCTAAAGATTTTAAAGCAAGTGGAGCGATACAGGCCCTCTTGGGCCTCTTGTGTCTGATTACTGCTGATCTTAACCCAGTCTAGAATAGAAAAGTTATCAAGCTCAACAAGAGTTGCTTAATAACATTTCTATATTCGACTCGGTTGAGATCAGCTTGTCTCAAACAAAATTGAGTAACAAATCTTATATATCTCAATCAGGTTGAAATTGAGCTTTAAGTTCAGAGAAAAAAAAAAAAAGATGTGCACCCCTATAAGTTAATAATTGAAGGGCATAAAATTTGAATCTGTTACATCTTTTCCTATGATAACTATTAAATTCGAACATATTTCAGGGAGTCATTTCATGCCTGTAACAAGGGCATGTAAATATGTTCACACTAACAATGGTGTGCAACAGCAATAGCATTTTGTTATAAGCAGTCATCATTTTTGTTGATGTTGTTGTTGTTAGAACTCAGCAAATTGTCTTTGATATATATTGTCTTTTTATTGTTGCTGCTTATTACAGAAAGAGCTGGGTGGGGTAAGATTAATGATGGAGTCTACCTCCTGACATATAATCATTCTTCAATGATATATACTATCTGCATTATGGACTGTCTGACATCTTTGACCTAATGATTCTACCAGACAGTGAACACATTATTTACAACTAGAAACTGTGTTCCTTGGTCAATATATCCAGCCCTGAGTGCTCAAAATGAAAATGTTTCCAAAATTCTACCTTGTTTTGCATGTGATGTTACATACCAAGTGGGGTACATTAAGAGCTCATGTTAAGAAGAAATAGAGGATATTGAATGAGTGGTCATGGAAAACTGAATTTATTAAACGAGACATCTATAAACAGATAAAAACGAGGCTGTGCCGAGTTTTATCTGTTTATAAATGATGAGTTTAATAAATTCTGTATTTTATGAGCACAAATTTTATGTTCTATTTATAATATGACCCGAATTTTTGCGAAAAAAACGTCAAAATTCTTAAGATTCAATATTTAATTTTTCGCGAAAACTTGATACGCGATAACTTTCAACATCGCTTGAAACTGACGTCACAAAATATACATTATGATGTCATTTTCGAGGTTACAAAATAGCATTGCTATTCGCGCTGAGCTCATTTGCATAGTTATTCCACTAGTGTTATAACATCCGTGTAATATCAAAAATATTCAACGGGGTTATTTCACTCCCGCGACGTAGGTCATATTATAATGTAATTTTTACACATTTTCAAAAATAAAAAATTGCATTCTGATTATGGTGCAGGGCATAAGAATGTTCAATGCCTTTCTCAAGAAGTGTTTAATTTCAAATTTCAGTAATATCCATGTTGATGTGGTTCTTTAAAATGATTGGATACTTGATTTATGTGCATACACTTATAAGGCAAATATGTGAAAAGTAAGATGAAATGGGACCAGCATTGCAGAGGTCAACTACAAGCTTGATTTCTTAAAACAATTATTAAACAGAACAGATATTTAATCAAGATAACAAATTTAACATTAATGGTTCATTTATAGAATAAAAAATTCTAACCGTTGTTTATTGTAAATTTAACCACGTTTCTGAGTTCTAAGGCTCAATAAATAATCCATGAGAGCTTTATAAATAATCCAGGAGAGCTTTAGCTCGAGTAGATTATTCATTGAGCCTTAGAACTCAGAGGCGTGGTTAAATTTTCAATAAATAACAGTTAGAATTTGTTATTATAATTCTATCATGACAAAATTTCACTATTCCATGAGAAATAATCGCGAAGATACCAAGTCTACAACAACTGCGGATTAGTTTCATTTGATAATGCACGCTATTCTTTTTCACAAAAGTAAGGGACGGTAAGCAATAATAAGCTCACATTTCTTCTAAATTCGACCCTAAATTTGAATAAGGAAAATGCACAAAATTATATATATAATTATTCTTAATTCGTTTTTATATGCCTGAAGGGTCGTATTATGTTATGGCCTTGGTCGTCTGTCTGTCTGTCCATCCGTTAGCAGTTTTTTGAGTGCGCCACTCCTAATAAACTATCAATGGGAATAAGCTGAAACTACACACAATTACACCCTATGATGTCTAGTTGTGCATAAGACCTTTGAAATTCAAATCGCTCCAGTCAATCCTGAGAAATCTTGAATTATCTGCCCTTGAATATAACAAAAATCACTGTTTTTTGTGTGCGCAACTCCTCCTAAACTATCAATGGGAATAAGCTGAAACTCCACACAATTACTCTCTATGATGTCAAGTTGTGCATAAGACCTTTGAAATTCAAATTGCTCCTGTCATTCCTGAGAAATCTTGAATTATCTGCCCTTGAATTTAACGAAAATCACTTTTTTTGTGTGTGCAACTTCTCCTAAACTATCAATGGGAATGAGCTGAAACTAGACATATTTACTCCCTATGATGTCTAGTTGTGCATAAGACCTTTGAAATTCAAATCGCTCTAGTCAATCCTGAGAAATCTTGAATTATCTGCCCTTGAATTAAATGAAAATCACTGTATTTTGTGTGCAACTCCTCCTTAAATATCAATTGAAATGAGCTGAAACTAGACACAATTATTCTCTATGATGTCTAGTTTTGCATAAGACTTCAATTCAAAATGCTCCAGTTATTCTAGAGTTATCTTTGATTATCTGCCCTTGAGTTGATGAAAAACAAAATTTCTTGTCGGCTCATTTTCTCCTACATTATGGAAGGGAATGAAAGGAAACTTGCCATAATGACTCTGTAGGTTGTTTTTTTGTGCTTAGGACTAAATATATTTTCATATTTAAATGTTATGGCACCAGTTGTCTGTCTGTCTGTTTGCAATATTTTTAGCTATCATTCAAGCTCACGTTACTGACAAGCTAAGGTTACTGACAAGCCCTTCGGGCGTATATGCGCTGCTCTGCGAAGCTCTTGTTGTCAATGTAAGCATACAAACATATGCATCTATCACACTATCTTCAATCCAAAATTTCAAGTGGGCCAGAGACTCATTTTTCACCGCATCAAGTGAACTTCAGTCGGGGCTAAGGGAAGGGGTAGGATATAGCCTAAATGCTAACGGCTAAGAACCTCAAATGCCTAAATAAAAAAGAGTATTAACCAATCAAATAAACTTTCAAACAAGGTTAACATACCTTAAGAATTAAAAACAAATGGGATCGTCATAATTTTAAACTACGTCATGAACTAGGTCATTGATGAAATATAATTCACCCAAGATAATTTGAGATTCTTGTAAAGTATAGTACCTCAACACTTATTTGACAACCTTGAAATATTTTCGTAATATAGAGAAAAATTTGGATTTTTTTTTTGTTGTTGTTGTTTTTTATCAGGTTGCCTTGCCAACATTCTTTACCTAATGTGACATCAATAAAGATTTGTACATAGGTTGAATGGAACAGCCACTCGGAACTTTTTTCGACCATTGGCGCCCTTTCAACCACTATGCGACTGCTTGCTTTGTATAGACACAAAATCATGTGCCATGATAGAATGAAAATTACTATATCAGGAAGTGAGAATAAATATTGTTTAGGAAAATCTTCCCTAATCAGTCTGTGTTTTCCCATAGTCTGACCAGGGAAGGTCTTTTGTGAACTTCCTATATGGACCCTTTTTGCATGAAAGGTTGTGTGTTCTCTGTGTTTATTCTTTTTCTGGTCTCTGACCCATGAATAAATGTATCTTTTTGTATATTGACGATAAACTTTAATACTTTGTGTTACATATGATTATTATATGTTAACTCTAACTAAATTCTTGTCTTTGCAAACTTTCTGTCTATGTATCACACAATCATGTAATCATAAATATCTCAAGATTAATTAATTAATTTTCTCATGCTTGCTTTGAGAATTCTAAAATTTCTATTTCCATATACATGTATTGTTGGTATTCATTTGATTCCAATGGGTACTAACAATAAAGGGGTTTGTGCAAATTAAGATTAAATGTTTTAACTAGCCCTCCCTATCTGTGTATGGTGCTGATTACTAGACTGTTTGTAAATACAATATGATTTTGTACCGAGCCAAAAAAAATTACTGTTACAGAACAACTTGGGGATTTTGAATGTAATATTACAGTAGTCGTACTAGTATTAGAAAATAACTCCAAAATTGACTTAAGCAACTCAGTGTTATGTATAATTTAAGAATAAATTATTAAAAGTAATGTTAAACCCAATTCTAACATAAACTAAATTATAACATGACTGATCAACTTGTAGGCTAATAAAAAATGATATCCTCTAAGGAGAGAAAACAATGTAAGAAATGGATAAATTGTTTATTTGAAGCCCTGTTTTCCTCTGACATTGCTCCGTTTGTTGTGATTTGCTCATTTCCTCTATTTGTAAGGACTCCGACAGGATACAGGATTACAATATTCAATCATAACACAAACAATAACCAGCTTCTGTGAAACCTGACTTCCTACTTCCGACCATTATACTCCCTTATATTCCTGGTCTTTTTTTAAATGGTTTTCTGAAGGGCCTCCTGTCCATAGAGTTTTTATTTTCATTAGTCTTTTTAAGGAAAACAGAGGTATTTTGATCACCTTGGCATTGATGGCATTGGCGTTGGTGTAGGCATGACAAACTTTAGCCTCTGTTGTTATTGATGATTTCTTCATATAACTTGGCATGTGTGTTCACCATCACAACAGCTATCAAATGGTAAAACTCTGGAAGTATTTTTGTAAGAATTATACCCCCTTTCAACTTAGATTTTTTTTTTGCATTATCCAACGCCTGCAGCCGAGCATTGCACCTGTAAGCGGTGCTCTTGTTGGCACTTGCCACAGTATTATCATAATCCCTTTATTACTGGTCTATTTCAGTTAAAATGAATGTTACCATTATGAGGGGTCAGTGTTGTGCTGACCCCTTGATTTGACTTTTCTGAAGAAAAGAAAATAGAATGAAATTCTAAGTACTATTTCATTATGTAGCTATTTATGGTGAAATGTCTTCTAATCCATCAAATTGTAGGATTGTATGTGTATACCATGGGGCTTTCATACTGGATAAAAAACTATGAATTTGTTGTTGAATCATTGTGCTGAAAGCTCTGCATGCACTAACTGGGTGTCACTATTTGTTTTCTAAATACATTATTCAACTTTTCTTGTTGAAAACCAAACATCAGATGGTAAGGACTAATATCAGTCAGCACATATAACATCAAGGGTTAGTGCAAGACTATTGTAAGTACCTTTATATTTATAGGCACTTACAAGTCTTGCACTGATCCCTCAACATATGCAGGATGATCTGTGTCTATACTTTCTGCCAAAGCAGGAATATTCTTGGTTCAGCATGATAAAAGTTAACAATTTTAGGTCAAGTAGTTATTTAGTACAGAATGACTTTCGATTTTAACCACCAAATACAATAGAGTTTCTGTTCTGTCCTTTGTGTCTGAAATTTCATGCTATTTCTCTCATTAACTAATGAGTCAGTATTAACCTCTATTGATTGGATATAGTGAAAGTACTTGATAATGCTGTTCTCTATGTCAATTCTAAATACCTTGTCAACCATGTCCATGCTAGCCTTCGTTATTTTAAAAACCCTTGCAGAAAAGAGAAAACATTGTGGAAAATGAAGAAATTGCCTTTAACCATGGTCTTCAACTTCTTTCACTTTGGATCAGTCTAAAAATTTCATTTGTTGTAATGGAAGATTGAAGTTGTATAATGTGGAGTTTTATGATATAAAATGTATTTATTTACATTTACAAACAATCTAATTAAATGTGAATTAAATTCGATTTTCTGAATCAGACAGAGTATGCAAACAATGTCAATTGTTTTGAAAAAAGATACAGAAGTTAGCAATTGCTAGATATATTACTGTGCATCAAATTTATCTTTCAACAAATTAAATTATTTTAATTCAATAATACCCTTTAGTGAAGTTAGCTATGCAGCAAAAGAAACCACCTTTAAATAGGGGCTGGTGGATATGTAAATTTCGGATACTTTATTGCTTTAGAAGGAAGGGGAGAAACTTAGGTTAGTGGTAAAATCACAATTGTTCACAAGTTCCTTCCCTTCCAAGTAGCTAGAACTGAAATTAAAAACAATGATTCTATATTGCTGTAAATAATATTGATAGATGATGTAGGACAACCAACCTTATCATGCTGTGTTACAAATGATGTACATGATTATATGTACCTCACAACTGTTCATATAATTATGATCAAACTTTTTATTATAAAACTCCTTTTTGTCTTGTATTTCAGATTAACAGTTTTGAACAACTCTGTATTAACTACACCAATGAAAAGTTACATCGGTTTTTCAACCACTATGTTTTTGCCCTCGAACAAGAAGCTGTAAGCATCATCTTTTCATATTTCAACCCTTATCTTGCTGCATTAAAATTTTACTGACATTTTTGGACATTTCAGTCATTTTGGCTCTGATTTTTAGCTCCACTGGCCGAAGGCCAGCCAGCTATTGTCATGGCGGAGTGTCCATGCGTCCGTGCGTGCGTAAACATTTTCTTTAAAAATCTCCTCCCAAAGCAATGGGTAGATTTTAACGAAACTTGGTAGAAATGATCCTTGGGTGGCTCTCTTCTGACATTGTTCAAAGAATTGTGATTGGCCCCCAAATATGGGCGTGGCAGGGCATGGCATTTTTTCACTTTGAAATATTTAAAAATCTTCCACCCCCAAACCATTGGGCCGATTTCATTGAAACTTGGCATGGATGTTCCTTGGGTGACCCTTTACTTAAATTGTTCAAGAAATTTTGATTGGCCCATAAATATGGGCATGGTAGGGCAGGGCTTATTTTGAGCCCGAAATCTTTGCACGACATCTCCTCCTGAACCACTAGGCCGATTTCAATCAAACTTTAACAGAATGTTCCTTGGGTGACCCTTTACTAAAATTGTTCAAGAAATTTTGATTGGTCCATAAATATGGGCGTCGCAGGGCGGGGCCTATTTTGAGCCTGAAATTTTTTAAATGACATTTTCTCCTGAACTACTTGGCTGATTTCAATGAAACTTTACCAGAATATTCCTTGAGTGTCTCATTTCAAAAATTATTTGCTAAATTTTGATTGGCCCATATATTTGGGCGTGGCAGGGCGGGGCTTAATTTTAGGCCAAAATCTTTGAACAATATCTCCTCCTGAACCACTTAGCCAATTTCAATGAAACTTTAACAGAATGTTTCTTGGGTGACTAATTACTTAAATTGTTGAAGAAATTTTGATTGGTCCATAAATATGGGCGTGGCAGGCGTGGCCTATTTTGAGCCAAAATCATTGAATGACATCTCCTTCTGAACCTTATGTTTTAATAAGTTGGGTCAAGGGTTGCAGGTTCATTGTTATTGAGTACTTTGGTGCAATGTGGACCAGAACCAGTTAATCATTATTAAATAGGTCTTCGGACTTTTCGGAGTGTTAATGTATTTATTTAAAGTAAGCTTTATTTAATGAAAGTCTCGAGATTTTAAAGCCAGTGGAGCGATACATGCCCTCTTTGGCCTCTTGTTTCCACAATGATTTGGTAGAAGTTAGATTTTGTAGGCTATGATCATACCTCTCATCATTGTCTGCTAAAGCTTTTGTGTACAGTAGGGAATGGTTAACCAAGATATCAAACTTTTCTACATCTCTTCATCCATGACTTCACTAATGACATTGTAGACATCCTCAGTGTTCAAAATGCTATAGCCCTTAGACTATAAGACATATAGCTGTTGTCCCATTTACAAGGGATCTTTCTGGCTGGTAACCCAAATGTTGCAACTACAGCTTGAATGAGTCAGAAAGTTCTATTCCTCCTATCATAGAAAATGTTTCTCATTTATGGTGAAAAATGACAGCGTTCAACATTTATACTGGTTTTAATCCATTATTGGATTAATCAATTAATTTTTAAATTAATAGTGGTGACCTTCCAATTTGAACGATTCAGAGAGAATTCTATTTCATGTTTAACAAGACTACAACATTAAATTCTTGATCATAGAACAGTAAATTTAGGCCTGTGAACAAAGTAAGGCACTCAATAGCCTCAACTTTATCCTACTCAGAAAGCAGTAAATTCAGTCTTCTATTGTGTTATTGTATTTTCAGTATAAAGAAGAAGAGATAGCCTTTGAGCATATAAGTTTTACAGACAACACTAAATGTGTGGAGCTGATTGAAAAAGTAAGTACTGACAAACATGTAGTTGATATATATGGTTTGATATTTGTTAAGCCCATTTGTGGTGAGCAATTCAGTTGTATCAGCAAATCTTAAGTGTATGTGCATTTTTGCATCAATTTGTCTCTGTTCATAATCTTGAGTCATCTGATTTTGTCCACACAATAAATCTTTTTACGTATTTAAAAATAATTTAAATTCCATGTTCCCTGAAATAGCACCTGAATTATGTCAAGGTCAAATTTCAAATCAAATTTGTTAGGATCATAACTTTTGCATGTATTAATGAATTTCAAATGATTTGGGGCTGATGTTAGCCTTCAGGAGTAGAAGTGTTATTTTAATCATTTATTAATGCTGCAAGTCTAGGTAGAGTAAGGTCACATCTCAACTGAAATATTTCTGGGCTCTACATAAGTTGTGCCTGGACAGCCATTCTAGATTTGTCAAGATGTTTCTACTTTCAGATGTATTCAATTAAATAAAACTGATTCTACAATGATTAATATACAAATTCACAAAATCTTCTTAAAAAATTATTCTCTTAACCCTTTGCTGTTTAATCCCTGCTTTTTACGTGCCTGTGATTTTATGATTGAGAAAACATTGTGAAAGAAGAAGAAATTGCTTCTGACAAGCAATTTCTTCTTTTGCCACACTATTTTCTACCCTACAGAATGTTTTTTTTTTCAAATTAAAACCACTTTAAATTTTCGTCTGCAAAACCTTTGAATTTGGACAGGTCCAAAATTTTGTAAAACAGGAAAGTGTTAAATATTATTTAATTCAGGCCTTGAATTTGATATAATCCTTGTAAAGCCTTTAAAATTGTCAATGAGCCTTACGAAAGCCATTAAAATCAAATAATTAAAAAAAGCTTTGATTCACCTTTACTCTATTTTGAATGAATCACTCTGTGTATTTCAGCCACCAAGATGTATATTGAAGATGTTGGATGAAGAATGTAGATTTCCTCAGGTAACTACAATGATATGTCTATTAAATGATACATGCTCATTCTCTATAGCAGAAATCCAAACTGGCCATTTCTGTAGACAATTTTGGAAATTATCCAGTCTTTTAAAAATTTGGGAACACTTTCCTCTTACAAAATTTGGTCAAAACATTTCACTGGACCGTTTTCAAAGGATTTTCAACTTTACAAAAACCATAGGGTGTCAAGTGCCTCTAAATAGCTTTGCCTATAAGGATCAAAGAGACAATTTATTATCTCCCTGTCGGGATCAGTGAAGATGTAGGTTTTAGTGGCTTGAAAACTTTTACCTTGGCCATATCTCAATTATTATTTAGGATATATTTGCTTGAAACTTGGTAAATGCATTCTCTCCATCACAAGAGATATCCATACTTCCAAGGGAGATAACTCTAAATGTATGCTTGTATGAATTAAACATCTTTTCCGCTCAGAATTTTTTAAAGAATTCTTTATTATCAAGGACCTGCAGCCAAAGGTGTGCTCTTGTTTTGATTCACATACTAGTTATAGCCCTTTTGTTATTTTCATCTCTCAATTCTGTCTGGAGCATAACTCAAAGTATGCAAGTTAACATCAAGACACTTCATAGGTGGATAGATTTTAGTATGGAGAAATGTAGTACAGAAGTATAAAAAAATTATAATTCTGCATATTTAGGTCTTGTTGCAAAAAAATAGTATGTGTCTTTTCAATGTACAATGTATAGACACAGACTATGTTTTTGCTCTAATCAATTGATATTGTAATCTCCTTTTCATGAAACAACTAGGACTAATCCCTTAGTGTGACATAAATGTTTTTACTAATAGCTCTTTTTTCATTACATTTAACAGGGTACAGACAAATCCTACATCCTCAAACAGCACACAGAGCTAGAGGAGTATGAGTATTATATAAAGGGTAATGACAGACGACTGTGGGAGAAGGAGTTTGGGATCCTACATTATGCGGGGGCCGTCACGTACACGGTGGCGGGATTTCTAGACAAGAATAAAGATGTTCAACAGGACCAGCTATTTGAACTCATGCATAATTCTACCAACATGTTTGTCAAGGATCTTACTAGGTTTCAGGTATGATACATCACATTTTGAGGGGTTAGGCATTTACAATAGACTGCACTGACTCATGGATTTAAACTTTTGTAAATATTTGAGCCAGTGTGTGACATTTTGAACAATTCCATAAGTGCGGGAAGCAAAGACACTGGCCAACCTGTGCATTAACACAGTCTGTCCAGAGTCTTCACTTTGCATATTTTAGTGAATTAAGGTAATGAAAAGTCTTTAGACAGACATGGAATCTTCTTATTACATTGTTTGAGTGGCTAGGCTGTGGTTGTTTGTGCTTTCCCCATGTTTCAAATTCTTGAAAATGTCAATCACAGGCTCATTTATAATTATACAGATGAGAGTGCTGAGGAGGAGCTTTATGGATTTGTTGTATGTTCGTTGTCTGCTTAAAATTTCTTTAAAGATCTTCTCAGCTACCTCACTAATTAAGCTGAAACTAGACAGAGATGTTATTTGGATCTTACTCTACTATAAATTTAAAGTAAATGTGTAAATTCTGATTATCCTGAACACTACTCTGGTTTCCATGTTAGGCTAAAGTAAGATACTGTAAACGGGGTAATTTTGGCGTTGGTTTTATTTTGGCTATATTGATGGTCAATTTAAATGCGTCAAAATTAATCCACCGCCAATATTTGTCATTATTATTTGTTAAATGGGTAATTTGTTTATTATGATAGATATAAAATATATAAATTTTAGTCAATTTTAATCAAATTTATAAAAAAGATATGCAGACCATACTTATTCAACTTGGAAAAAGAAAATCTGCTGACAATGTTGACATTTCGACGGGTCAGCGCAATAGGATTGTAAGTGCCCATAAATTATAGGCACTTACATATGTATTGCACTTATCCCTCGATTTCAAGATTCCAGAACCAAGTTGGTTGATACATTGTAACGAAATCACGAATAACGAAAAGGTGTGAAAAATTTATACACGCATTAAAACTATAACAAAAGGTGTGAAAACAAACTATTGTTAAGTGTGTAGAAAGTTGATATTACTCTAGAAATTGCCTGTCTTTTACTTACTTTGTTTTGAATGACGAAAACATGAAATATAGATAAAGCGTTTAATTTTGGCGTTAAAGTAAGATGCGCCAAAATAAATCAACGCCAATAAATCCTAATCGAAAAACCACCAAATGTGGACACCGCCGATATAAAGCTGTTTACAGTATTCTTATGTCTATCAAATATTTCTCATATCAAACTAAACAGCATGCATAACAAGGATTAAGGCCTATGATATGGCATTATTTACATTGTTAAATAGGAAAATGTCATACCAGGATATATATTTCCAACTGGCCTTCTCCCAGTTTATACTTTCATACATAGAATCAAAGAAGGATATTGTCATTGGGAGACCAAAATCTTGTAACTCCAGCTTAATCACTTATGTGAGCAATCTAGGACCGTCATGGTTCTCTTGTTTGTATGATTATAGGATTTACTTGGTGTAAAACTGGAGGATATGACAGGCAGACAGACTATATCTCGTACATCTAGAGGTAAACCCACTGTGGGAGACACCTTTAAACACCAACTTTCTGCTCTTGTAGATCTATTATCAACAACAAACCCATGGTAAGTCAAACAACAAATATCATAAAATTATTCTCAAGGTGGTGCCTTTCAGTTTCCTTAAAGAATCAATTATGTTCTGTGTAGAATTTCTGTTCCTTAAGTAGAAATCTTTAAAAGAAGATTTCAGATAGTGTAGTTGTAGATATAGACATACGAGATGTGACAAGCCTTTATCATATCGTCAGTTTTCTGCAAAAATCTCGTAACAACAGCTTTAAACAAGCTGTAGTTACAAGCTTTTGGAAGAAGACCCACAGTGCATCTTTCATTATTGGAGACACTTTCTTGATAGTTGAAATGAATGCTTTCACCAGAACAATGCATTCTATCAAAATAGATAATTCTAAAAGCATTTTGTGAAGGTTAGAGACCTTTTTTCATTTTGGATTTTTATTCAGTCTGCCTGTAGCCAGTCATATTCATGGCAGCTATACATAGGTGGATATGCATTAGTGTGCTTCCCCTCAGTCTCTCCAAATTTGTGTGGACCATAATTCCTTCATTTATGGATGAACTTCAAATAATTTTAAACAATAGCATGGTAAAAAAGATCACTAGGTCAAACCGTAGAAAATGTTATAGATATTCAATTGCTACTGAATATTCCTTAATCATTTCTTTCAAAATATGAATGAACAGATGTCATGAATCCTCAAAACATTGCAATTAATTGAAAAGACTAGGTCTAGAACTTTCATCTCATTATGAAACAAACAGCAAAGTTTCTGTCAAGTCTACAGCTCTGTTAACGGTTATGTGACATATATAAGGGACAACGATCACAATGATGTAAAAAAAACTGGAATTAATTGAAGAAACTAACATTTTTTGATAACATTCAATCAAGCTAAACTGTCACCACTTTCCATAATTGTCTGTAAACTATTCAATTTGAACCTGTCAGAAATTTATACAAATTACATGAAGATGGTAAATGGTTGATGATTGTTTCTATTTAGGTATGTCAGATGTATCAAACCAAACAGTGCCAAAAAGCCCAACAGTTTTCTAGATCAAGATGTGATAACTCAACTGCGATACTCAGGAATGTTAGATATTATTAGAATTAAACGGGAGGTGAGTGGTAAAATCATTTAGATGGAAAAAAATTGTTGTCAGGGTCTGAGATTTAAAACTTTTCTCATTCTCAACTGTGAGAATTTATTGTGTAATTTATGCAATGACAATGGCATCAATTACTAATATGCTGGAAAATTAGCATTTTCCAAAGTGATCCATTTCTGAGACTTTTAATTTTGCATCCGGTTTGACCTTACCTTTTAACGAACCATAGAAAATTAAAGACAGGATGGCTTGAACTTAATTTACATTTGAACATTAAAGATAATATTGATAAGTTGTTATTACAACTTGTTGAATAACAACTTATCAATATTATCCTTTATGTTCATACACTTATATTAGTATTTTAACTGAATTACAGCTTTAATCTCAAGTTGAAATTTGAGAATATTCTTAGTTGAGAATGAGAATAGTTTTATAACCTCGGGTCTAGATCTTGGTCTTAGCAAAAAGTTCTAGAGCATGGTAGTTTGTTTCAGTGTTAGATTTATTTATCATGCATTGAAAGAACGACAAAAGCTTTATTTTCAAGATTGGCTGTCACTCACATGTGAAAATATAGCTTTTATTTAAAAAAAAAAAATGAAAAAAAAAATGTGTTGATAAATAATTTTTCAGTCATGTATTTTGTAATGTTGTATTTAGAATTCTTCTAAATACCCAATTTCTATCTTTCTGATATAAAGTAAAATTGTTCGAAGAGGCATTCAGGTCCCATACTTTGTACATCAACTAATTCATCATTAGACTCAGTAGGCCTGTTCCACTGTTACAAGTAAGTCAACATATAACTGAGAATTCATTGAAATGTTCTCATTACATTGACCTGAATGTTATTTCTGCTTAAACATACTTCCTCTTGGAATAACATGCTTATTCCTTGTATGACAGATTTATCTTTCATTTTCAATGTTGCTTTCAATTTTTATTGATTTGAATGATTTGTTTTAATGAAAAAAAAAAAAAAAGAAAAAAAAAATGAATATGAAATATGAAACCAAACATCAATGAAAAACAAATATAATACAGTGTAATATCATTTTGATAACTTCACTGTTACATGAGTGAAATTGATAATTCATTTAGAAACTTAATAATTCTCATGAGAAAAAATTAAGAAAGCTTAGTAAGTTTTTCTAAACCTTGCTAACATTTCTAAAGAATTCTGGCAAATATCCTTTCCTATGTTTGTCTCTCACCAATGGGTATATAATCGTAAACCTATATGAGATAGCAGTCGGAGGCTAGGAAAGGGAGTAATGGTAGTACAGGTGAGAGAAATACCAGGAATCCATTGTTAGGTGCTCCGGCCACCGCGATATAACTGCGACATTGTTGAAAGTGGCCTAAAACCCATTCAAACAAAAATCCTTTCTATATTGCAGGGTTATCCAGTCCATGTGCCGATAGAGAATTTTCTAGACAAATACTGCTGTTTATTAACCCATCCAGTGGGACAGGCGGATCCCAGATCTGATGTAAAAGTCATCCTGAATGGTCTACAACTACCGCCTCACGACTGGCAAGTGGGGAAAACAAAGGTAAATAACTCATGTTGTCATGTATTAGTGGTAATGCATTAGTTATTTCCCTTACTTTAATAAGTTCCAAACACCAAGACTATGGACAATGAGTTGGATATACTGGTAAATGCATGTCTGTAAAACCTTTTGTCTTTCAATTTTTCTGTTCATAACATTTCTGTTTACTTTTCTTTTCACCCTTCTCGTTCTTGATGATGTTTTCTATTGGCATAGTTGGTATCCATCACAAGAATGTGTATGACTTAAAAAACGATTCATAGGAATTTTCCTGTGTCACTTTAACCCTTTGCTGTTTAATCCCTGCTTTTTACCTGCGTGTGATTTTATGATTGAGAAAACATTGTGAAAAAAGAAGAAATTACTCCTGACAAGCAATTTCTTCTTTTTCCACACTATTTTCTACCCTAATGAATGGTTATTTTTCAAATAAAATCCACTTTTGATTTTCGTCTGCAAAAACTTTTCAATTTGGATAGGTCCAAAATTTTGAAAAACAGGAAAGGGTTAAAAGAATAATAAAAAAGTAAAAAAAATATCAATGCTTTTATTGGTGAGGCTTATTTCCATCAATGATTTAAACTTAAAACTCTGAATAATTCTTTTCTGCAAGAGTTATTTGGTTCAATTTCAACCATATCCATGAAAGAAATGTGATTGATGGAAATTTGTTTTGGGGCCTTAATTTTGGTAGAGTTAACTTGTTATGCCCCAACATTGATATATTTGGGGTATATTAATTAAAAATTACTCCTAAAATTTTGTCTGTCCGTAAAATTTCACTGAAAAACTTAGCACTGATGAATTACTCACAGAGCATATTAAGGATTCATAGCTCATTTAACAAGAAATAAGATCATATTGATGTGCTTTTATTGAAACCAAGGTAAAGTTATCTCACAAGGTCTGGATCATTTTACCAGGGCTAACTACTTTGAAAATTAATCCTATTAATTTCTAGAACATGTGAAATTTCTTCAAAATACAATTCCACATCATTCCATTATGACAAACAATGCATGAAAGTTTCATGTGTATCTATCTTTCTTTAATGCTTTTCGGTGGTTTATCGAGAAATAATAGTAGATTATCACTTGATAATCTCACCGCAAAAGTAGTGAAATTATCAAAAACTTATACCCTGCTTTTGTGCATTTCATTCTATCTGACGTCATCTATGTGGGGCAAAATAAGTGACGTCACAATGAACGTTGTATAGCAATCGCGTGCAAAATGAGGCGCTTTACGAAAATATGTCATAGTGATTTCACATTTTGTCTCTTTTTTGCATTAAAGAAATAGAATAATCGTTTGTTTTTCGTGCAAGATCAATTTATATTTCATTTCACTCCGCCACTTGTGAAAATATAGCTTTAGTTGTTCACTCAATGAAATATAAATCGATCTTACACTGAAACAAACGATTATCCTCTATATAAATGAAGCACTTACTGTTGCAAGATATTTTACACTTAGGCCACCTTTTCTGTGATGTGACAAAGCATCCCAAAACTATGACAATATGTGCATGGTCACATAATAAGGACATTCAAAACCCTCAAATATATAAAAATGGTGAGTAACGTTCTATGAAAGATTTATGAAAATCTGTATGTAAATCAAGGTAATGTTTTCACCAGAAATAGACTAAAAAAATAGGGAAAGAGATACCAAGATACATCCAGCTATGTTATCATATCAAAGGGATCTTTCCACAATATCTTTTAACTCAAGTCTTTCCTCATGTATTGATGGATTTTGATTGAATTTTCTAGAGCATTCTTAATCATGTGATCGTTTGCCTATGGCTAAGGTTTATAATATTGAACTATGTCAAAGCGGCCTGCAGATAAGTGTTTCCTTAAACTATGCATATTTATGCCCTGTATCGAGAGATCGGGGGCATATTGTTTTACTCATGTCTGTCTGTCCGTCTGTCTGTCCGTCCGTCTGTCTGAAAACTTAACCCGAAAACTTAACCTTTGCCTTTTCTCCAAAAGTATTTGACATACAAAGCTGTACACAAAAGTCAAGGTCATGTGACAAGGTCAAGGTCATCTTGTTTTAGCACAGCGCTCTTGTTTTAAATACATTTACCAATACATACATATCATGTATATGTGTATCAAAGGTAAGAGAAATCAAAGACCTTTTGTTTCATAGCTGCACTTATTGTACAGTAACTCGTGAAAGCACATTAGACTCTTAACCCTTTGCTGTTTAATCCCTGCTATTTACGTGCTCGGATTTTATGATTGAGAAAACATTGTGAAAAAAGAAGAAATTGCTTCTGACAAGCAATTTCTTCTTATTCCACACTATTTTCTACCCTACTGAATGGTAACTTTTCAAATTAAATCCACTTTAAATTTTTGTCTGCAAAATCTTTGAATTTGGACAGGTCCAAAATTTTGTAAAACAGGAAAGGGTTAAACATGAGAACTCCAGTTCTTAGTCTGCACAGCTCAGGTGATTTTTTCCTACCTATGGGTAAAAAAGTGTAAACCTATGTGGGCTGAGCAGCAGAAGACTTGGAAAGGATGTAAAGGCAGTACTGGTGTGAGAAATGTGAGAAATCCATGGTTAGGTGCTCCAGCCCCTGTAATATAAATGAAATACTGTTATAGAAGGCTTCAATCAAACAACCATTTATTTCATATACAAGGAATAATTTAATATCCTTTCAAGTCCTGGAGAAAACTGCTGTAGTTATTCAACTATTTTGTAAATGGGTCAAAATGTGCCAAATTTTATTCCTCTTTGATAGCCAATGCTGTACATCAATATTAGATGGCTCTGCACAAAAACAGTAACTTGTAACAAACTGAATACCAGAGAAGCTCTAATAAAACTCCAGGGACTTGGTAGAATTATCATGTTTATATCAGAAGGGGCTTGGGGTTTATTACAGGTTACAGTTTTTAAGACATGGAAAGTGGCCAAATATGCTACTGCATGGGGGGCTTATTAGAAGCTTTAAATTTTCCACATATCATACACAAAATGGCCAATCTTGGTGTCCGAAGAAGGGGATGGGGTTATATAAGAGTATGGGAGTATGACATTAGAAGATTTACAGTATAGGCAATTACATGTAAGCTTCTTACTGAGCCATCAGGTTCTAGGCCATATCAAATGTTGAATAATCTGTGACATATAAAACATATTCAGATTGCCTGTTTAGCTGTGGGGGCTGTACAAGGCCAATCTGGTGATTGCTACAATAATCTAATTATTGAACCACATCTGTAGGGGGGTCCTTATTCTGTATATCTTTGGCTTAACATAAAACAGTTGTTACTGCCTATACATTTATAGGCAGTTACAACTGTTCCACGTTGAGCCATCAATATGAGATAATTCTTGTGATGTTTTACATGATCTTTGATAGTCTTTTGATAAGGCTATTACATGAATTACTGTATTTTGATGATTATTCCTATCAACATATTTTTTCTTTTTAAAAAATTGGACCAGTAAAAGTTTCAGCAACATTTCGGAAGTTGTTAACCAAGGTTTCCTAATGATTTCATTTGGAAACCTAGGTTAACATTGTGAAAGATCATGCTTTCCAAATTTTCACAGAGCTATTATAGGTCCATAACCTGAAGTATCAATTAAAACAGGTGACTTGAAATTTGATATCATATGTTTGTTGAATATCTACCGCAAAGACTTTGAGAGAAGATTAGAGGATAATACACCAGGCTAAAACTTAATTTCTCATTTAAACCCTAGAAACCTATGTTGTTGAAAGTCATTTCAACAAGAGAATTCCAATGAGTTCCCACAATATAGGATACATACAAGGTTTACTGAAACATTTTTTTTTTAATTTATAGATATTTTTCTCTTTTTTTAGCTCCACTGGCTGAAAGCCACTGGGGCTATTGTCATGGCGTTGTGTCCGTCGTGCGTCCGTCCGTGCGTCCGTGCGTCCGTGCGTCAGGTCGTAAACTTTTTCTTTAAAAATCTTCTCCTCAGAAACTACTGGATGGATTTCAACCAAACTCCTCAGGAATGATCCTTGGGTGACCCTCTTTCAAAGTTGTTCAAGAAATTTTGATACAATGAAAAACATGGATTTAATGGGCGTGGCTAATTTCCAAATATGGTAATAGGTGGCTTTTCTCAGAATCTAATAGATAGATATCAACCAAATTTTACATGAATGATCCTTGGGTGACCCTTTACCAGTCTACCAAAATTTATTGTGATCGGATGAAAAATATGTATTTTATGGGCGGAGGTCATTTTTCTATATGTTATATAGTGGAAACTTTGAAAATCATTTTCTCAGTATCTAACTGATAGATATCAACCAAATTTGACATGAATGATCCTTGGGTGACCCTTTATCAGTCTACCAAAAATTTTTGTGATCGGATGAAAAATATGTATTTTATGGGCAGAGGTCATTTCTCTTTATGTTATATAGTGGAAACTTTGAAAATAATTTTCTCAGAATGTAAGTGATGGATATCAACCAAATTTCACTGGAATGATCCTTGAGTGACCCTTTATCAGTCTACCAAATATTTATGCAATGAGATGAAAAATATTTATTTTATGGGCAGAGGTCATTTCTCTATATGTTATTTAGTGGAAATTTTGAAAATCATTTTCTCAAAATGTAACTGATGGATATCAATCAAAATTCACTGGAATGATCCTTTAGTGATCCTTTATCAGTCTACCAAATATTTTTGCAATCGGATTAAAAATATGTATTTTATGGGTGGAGGTCATTTCTCTATATGTTATAAAAGTGGAAACTTTGAAAATCATTTCAACATAAGTAGAACACAAAATATCTAAAAATATAGTCAAAACTTAGATTTGCTATTACAAGAAATTCAAGCCTGTGGAGCGACACAAGCCATTCATGGCTTTCTAGTTGGGGTTGGGGGGGGGGGGGGATTGGGGGGTATTTTTATTTGATCTGCAATATCTTTGAAATTGGACCAAAATAAAATTTTGTTGTCTCAAATTGACAGATGTTTTGCTAAATGATAATATGTGCAATAGATTTGTTAGAAATGTAGAAAATTCAAACAAAACTCATACAAATAAGATCTGGGAAGGTTGGTGATGTGGGTTTGAATTGTTACAGATTAACCCTTTCCTGTTTTACAAAATTTTGAACCTGTCCAAATTCAAAGGTTTTGCAGACGGAAATTTAAAGTGGTTTTAATTTGAAAAATAAGCATTCAGTAGGGTAGAAAATAGTGTGGAAAAAGAAGAAATTGCTTGTCAGAAGCAATTTCTTCTTTTTTCACAATGTTTTCTCAATCATAAAATCATAGGCACGTAAAAAGCAGGGATTAAACATCAAAGGGTTAATCAAGACTAAATAGCCAAACACTAACCTTTCTATAAAATGAATATTCATAAGGCACTTTAGTTTAGTTAAGGTGTTGTATAATAAATATAACAGTTTTTTCTGGGAACTTGGAATACTCGAGGGAATCAATCTGAATTACAATTGTGTTTTCCCAAGATTAGGTTTTCACACATCTTGCCAAAAGCAGACACTGGTTTTATATTGAATTCTCTGGCTTTTACTATTATTATTATATATATATTATTGCATGGAATTGAATTTTATGGCTTTTAAAATAAAATTCAGCAAATTTAGTTTGGGGAACACAATAAAGCAAATTGCTGGTAAAATTACACCAAAAAAATCTACAAAATGTACCGTTTTCTTCCTTCTAATAGACTTTGGCATGCTGTTAAATGTTCATGACATAATTAATCAAACCTTTGGCAGACAGTAAGAATCAGACCGGCCTACTAAGGCATACAGTCCAATTTTAAGATGACCCCTTGGGAGAAATTTTCAAGGGTCAAAGTAGGATATTTTTAGATTTTTTTATCGTCAAATCCCTGGTTTAAGGGTCCAACAGGAGCCCTGTAATAATATAGGCACTTTCAATAGTTTTGTGCTGACCCCTAGAAATGACCAGTTTGACCCAACCTTTCTCTCAATTACATATTTCTGTGTTTTCCGGATTGTGATTGTCTGTGGAAACACAAGTTATAGAGGTGTCATAAGTAGATCTGTCAGATGTCAGACAGAATTACTGTAAGTAGACACAAATTTAACAACCATATCTGACGTTTAATTTGGAAGGAACCAATCAAAAGTCCTTGTCATGTTTTACTGGATAGTTATCTTTCTGACTGATCAATGAACATCTAGGGCCTGTTTTACTTAACCCATTCCTGTTTTACAAAATTTTGGACCTGTCCAAATTCAAAGGTTTTGCAGACGAAAATCAAAAGTGGCTTTAATTTGAAAAAATTACCATTCAGTAGGGTAGAAAACAGTGTGGAAAAAGAAGAAATTGCTTGTCAGAAGCAATTTCTCCTTTTTTTCACAATGTTTTCTCAATCATAAAATCACAGGCAAGTCAAAAGCAGGGATTAAACAGCAAAGGGTTAACATCTTACAATCATTTTTTGCTTAAGTCAAAAATTGAAGTGTGGATTTCTGCCATGCATCATCTCATCGGAATTGTCTAAAAATCAATGAAATGCCAAGTATTATTAGTGATTTTGATTTACCTAGATGAGATGTTGATGATCATGAGATGCTTTAAAAATCAAGTTATTTCATTTTTGTCTTGAAACATTTCATACAAATCAGAAAACAAAAACTCAGACATAATTTTGAAAGATTGAACTCCTTTTGTAATTCAGACTTCTTGGATTCATCATTGTTCACCTAATAATGATGCAATTAAGCCTTAACCCTTGTCATGCTGAATAAATTTTGGCTTAAAATTTTCATCAAAATCAAAGGGCAAAAAGCACTGAAAGTACCAACTGTGGATCAATTTTTATTTGAAAAGCTAAATCTTTTGACAATTCTGGTTTGAAAGTGAGAAACAGGTGGTGTAGACTAACATCAGACTGCACATATGTGCAGGCTGATGATTGTCTATAGCTCCTGCCAAAGCAGGAATATTCTGGGTTCAGCATAACAAGGGTTAAAAAAACTAAAAAGGAATCTGTCAAATCCATCATGAAATATCAAGATCACCCATGGTACCTTTATATGTCATCTTGCTGTCCATTTGGTCAGTGTATCTGTCAGTAATCAAACAGTGTGATGTCAATATGGACTGACCAACTTGACCTGTGGTCATCAATCTAACAACTCAGGTTGACCATTCAATCCAGTAGAAACCAGAGGAAAATTCAAGATCAGTGTTCCATTTAAGGAAGTTGACCCGTAATAGTTTTGCAGCGTTTTCGAAGTAATGAACTTTAACAGTGTTAACCGAGGTTTCCTAATGATTTTCATTAGGAAACCTCTGTCAACATTGTGAAAGTTCATGGGTGCCGAAATGTCGCGGAACTATTACGGGTCCACTACCTTAAGTGATATTTTATCAGTCATTTGAGATCTACATGAGTCCAATTTACTGAAAATTAACCCTTTGCTGTTAAATCCCTGCTTTTTACGTGTCTGTGATTTTATGATTGAGAAAACATTGTGAAAAAAGAAGAAATTGCTTCTAACAAGCAATTTCTTCTTTTTCCACACTATTTTCTACCCTACAGAATGGTTATTTTTCAAATTAAATCCACTTTAAATTTTCGTCTGCAAAACCTTTGAATTTGGACAGGTCAAAATTTTGTAAAACAGGAAAGGGTTAAAACATCCAAAGAGCTAATTGTCAATGTAAAACAATTGTAAGTTACTATAGATTAGTCATTTACAGTAGTTTTGCCTGAACTTCAAAATTCGGAAAAAAATAAGAGTCAAAGAATCAAGAAAAAAATGATGATAATTGTTTGGGGTAGAAACTACATAAAGAACAAGATGTGTTTGTGAAACACGAATGCCCCCGTCACAGCATTTTTTTTCAAAGTTTGACCTTGACAGATGACCTTGTCACATGACCTTGACTTTGGTACCAGCGGATGCGGATCATTGAGATCTATTATCATGCCAACTATTAGCTTTGTATCTTGAATAGGCTTGAAGATATTGGCAAGGTTAAGTTTTCAGGTTAAGTTTATGGACAGACGGACGGACAGACAGATGGACAGACAGACAGACAGACAGACGGACATGAGTAAAACAATATGCCCCCGATCTCTCGATACGGGGGCATAAAAATTTGGTATCTGTACTATTTCGGGACTTCACCAATAATCCTATGACACTAGGGTATCGCCAAACGGGTGTTTCTATAACAAATTCATTAGGTCATTAGTTTGTGGTAGTGATTCCAAGGGTTTTAGTAGGATATATTTGCAATCCAAAAAAACGAAGAATTTTGATTGGTTTATATTGCATCACATGAGGATACCCCTTCCCCTTCCACACCCCTTCATCTGTATCAGAACAGTAAACTCTTTAGAATTGAAACATTTTCAAAAGAATTTTCGATTACAAGCATGCATTATAAGGGTTGAGTGTATTTTTCACTGCATTTAACAGAGTATAAAGTAAAATGGCATTAGCACATGGCTTAAACATAACACCCTATGGGCATTATTTGCCATAAAGCCTACTTAAACAAATTTGAGATTGTTAATTTGGGTGAGCGATTTAGGGCCACTAAGACCCTCTTATTTTATCATTTTGTCACTTGAGAAGGTGTTATAATACAGCCTTTTCACAAATTTCTCCGTCTCATCCTTTTGGTGTAAATTCAATGAAATTTGAATATCTTTCACAAAAGCAAAATCTTCTATTTCTTGTGAAAGATTGGATTTACATTGTCATAGAAAAATCGTAGTTGGCATGCAGGCCATTGAACTTGTATTCCTGTACATTTGGCACATGGTTTATTCATAAAGCTCATGCAATATTTAGTAGAAACAGTCTGGTGGGATGCAAACCATTGCTATTTACAGACATGTCCACATACATACAAGAGAAAATGCATCTTATTACATTGATGGCTCAGTGTGAAACAGTTGTAACTGCCTGTAAACTTATTGGAAGTTACAACTGTTTCCCACTTAGCCATCAACCATTTAAAACCATATACCATCCCTAAGCAAAATGAAATATTCCTTAGACCTAGCAAAAAGAAATATCCTATGCCATTTTTGCTTTAGATATCCATTAAAATCTCACTTATTTGAAACTATTTTACGGCATTAAAAGTTAAAAAGTTCCATTTGCAATTTGGCTAAAAAATAAACACAAAATAAGTCAAATTATGCAAATTAGCTTGAAATATTCATAAAAAGATTTTAAAAAGGTTAAACATGGCTTTTCGTGTTACATTATGAAGACCTAACTATAAAACATAGTGCAAACTGAGATAAATTTAATTTGAGAAAGGTTTGTTGGAAGTTGATTGACTTGAGGTTTGTTTCTTTATTTAAACATATATCTACAGAGTTACGATTCAGTAAGTCATCAAATTTAATTCAGTAAATATAAAATAATCACAGTCTCTAGGGCTTTATAAGTTCTTTTGCCTTTCTCAGAAATCAGAGAAATTTTAATTATTGCTATAAATAAAGAATGTCAGTCAGTGGTTTTATCACCCATGTGGGATATTGGTATTTTCAGTATTTCAAATATGTGATCCATTAGGTGAAAAGGGACCATCACGGTGGTGCCTAGAGTGTTGATCTAAATGGAATGAATGCACAGAATTTATTTTAAGCTCCACTGGCCGAAGGCCTGTGAACTATTGTCTTGGCAGAGTGTCTGTTGTGCCTGTGTGAGTTTATGAGTCTGTGCTTCTGTGCATAAACTTTTCTTTAAACATCTGCTCCTCCTAAAACCTTTGGCCAACTTTGACGAAACTTGGCAGAAATGTTCCTTGGGTGACCCTCTTCTAAAGTTGTTCAAGAAATTTAAATTGACCCCCAGAAATGGGCGTGGCAGGGCAGGACTTATTTGACCCCAAAATCTTGGAATGACATCTCCTCCTGAACCAATGGGCCAATTTTATTGAAACTTTACCAAATGTTCATTGGGTGATCCTTTTGAAAAATTGTTTGCGAAATTTTGATTGGCCTGTAAATATGGGCTTGGCAGGGCGTGGCTTACTTTTAGACCAAAATCTCTGAACGACATCTCCTCCTGAACCACTGGGCCAATTTCAATGGAACTTTAGCAGAGCGTTGCTTTGATGTCCCTTTTCAAACATTGTTCGCCAAAAATATATGGATGTGGCAGGGTTGGGCTTATTTTGAGTCTCCTATTATAAGAAAGCCCTCTGAAATAGTAACTCCCTCCACAAACCCCATTGGATTAAATTGAAAATACTTAGGATTTTAAGAATCATGCTAGTCTTTTTCTTTATTTTGAGATTGATTTCCCCTGTTCTAAGCTTCAAATCAAACTCTAATTAAAGGGAGAAAAGATTAAAAAAAGATTTTGATAGATATTTTGCTTTAGAAAATGAAACTGAATATAACCTCACTGTCCATGTTTTGTATGGCTCCCTGTATCTTTTCTGAAATATTCTTTCATATGATGTTCTTACAAACGAACTGTCCGCAACTTAAGCATGGCTGAAATAACCAATGTGAGCCGTGTCAAACCCAGGCAGACAAGAGATATTTTGATTATTGGTTTGTAAGTCCAACGCACTAACCACTGAGCCAAAGAAGATCTTCCTTTATAATTTATGCTTATTGTCATCAATATATGATGACTCCCAAGGGGGAGTGTGTTATGGTAGGCCACTCTCACCTGACTGTCCTGGATTGCTTCTTTAGTTTAGATACAATGTCTGGCACCTGCGTCAGGGAAGATCTTCTTAGGCTCAGTGGTTAGCGCCTTAGATTTGAAAACCAATACTTCGAATGCTACTTGTCCGCATGTGTTTGACACCGGCTCACGTCAGTTATTTTCAGCTATGCTTTAGTTGCGTACGGTTTCGTTTGTAAAAAATGTGATCCAACACATCTTATTAATCTCTGGTGTTGTGTCCATCTAATCATTTGATATTATGTTAACTTGCAGGTATTTATGAAGAATTCTGTGTTTGAGCCGTTAGAAGAAAGACGTCAGAAGTTCCTTACACACAACGCAGTCATGATTCAGAAAATATGGCGAGGTTTTGTGAATAGAAGAGGTAAATAAAACTGTTGAGATTTTCAAACCTTTCTGCCTAAATATGATCCATGTGCTCTCAAGTTAGAATTTGATTCAAAACACAGAATTGCCCCCAAGTATTCAGACAGACAGACCTAAACAAACATTGTAGACTCAGATCAATCTCTTCCTGAAAGATCAGTTTTAACTAGAATATTTCTTTTGCAAAGCCTTATTGGACAATTTAATATGTTTTTATGCCCCTGCATCAAATTATTTGGGGCATATTGTTTTTCCCTTAACCATCTGTTCGTCTGTCTGTCTGCAAAATTCAACAAAAAAACTTAACATTGCCAATTACTCAAAGGCTAATCAAGGTGCAATGCTCATATTTGGTTTGATGACAGATCTTGATGATGCACATCTACAAATACCAAAGTCAAGGTCATATGGTAAGGTCAAGATCAAAGTTTGAAAAAATGCTGTATCAGGAACATTCATGTTTCACAAACACATCTTGTTATACGATTCTTTAATAAATAAATTCTAGAACAATAGTTGTCCTTCTTTAAAGGTTTTTGGTGGATTGTGGAGAAATATTTGTAGATTGACATTTGATAAACTCTCCACTATAAAATTATCAAACATTTATACCCTGCTTTAGTTCATTACATTCCATCTGACATTATCTAAGCAGAGCCCAACAAATGGCGCCATCACAAACCTTGCATAATAGGTACATGCAAAATGCCTCTTTTTAAGAAAATTTGTCCAAAATTATTACATTTTTGTCTCACTTTGTATGAAATGGAAAAGGAATGATTGTTTGTTTTTCGAGAAAGATTGATTGATATTTCATTGGTGAACAACAAAAGCTCTATTTACATCTGTGGCTCAGCCACTAGTGAAAATATAGCTTTTGTTGTTAACTATTCACTCAATAAATTGATCTTAGACTGAAACAAATGGTTATCCTCCTCACTAACTTGTGTCTGAAATCTTAGGGTTATTACAGTCAGTATTCTTTCAGTGTAAGATTGATTTATGCATGAATTCCATTGAGTGAACAATAAAAGCTATATATTCATGAATTGCAGAGCCATGGGTGAACTATAGCTTTGAATGTGTTGTTCACTTAATGGAATATCAATCCAACTTACTTGAAAAACTCTTTTTGCTGCAACCCTAGCACAGCTGGAAGTGCCACCTTTGTAATGGTGGCAAATTTCTATTCCAATTTTTTTATAAAATGGGTATAAATCAATATAATCAAAGTGTGAAGAACAATTAGAATTTTAGAATATACTATATAGTAACTGTTGTCATGCGTTAAAGATGTCAGGAAACTATAGTTAGGTGTTTAATTAGTTGCAAGAGGTGGTATTTCAAAGTTTAGATTCAAATACATGTATTTTGATATGATTGGCACAAACCCTTCATTGTGGGTACCCACAACAAAATATTTTGGTAGAACATACAGAGTTTAGACAGGCTTTACCTTCTGCATTCATTCAATGAATTTTTCCCTGTATCTGAAGCTATTACAATCTTGATATCACAGGAACTTGAAATTCATCAAAGCATCCCAATAAAACAACATATGTATAATGTGCATAGTTACACCACATAGCATATACATGTATGTCTATATAAAAAGACTTATATGCTATGTGGTATTACAATGCACATTATAAGCTTTTTATGCCCCCGTATCGAGAGATCGGGGGCATATTGTTTTACTCATGTCCTTCTGTCTGTCTGTGTGTCCGTCCGTCTGTCTGTCCGGCTGTCTGTCCGTATGTCTGTCTGTCCGAAAACTTAACCTTTGCCTTTTCTCCAAAAGTATTTGACATAAAAGGCTCATATTTGGCATGATGATAGATCTCAATGATCCGCATCTGCTGGTACCAAAGTCGAGGTCATGTGACAAGGTCAAGGTCATCTGTCAAGGTCAAACTTTGAAAAAAATGCTGTTCCGGGGGCAATCGTGTTTCACAAACACATCTTGTTTTATTCATATATAGATAGAGAAACTATTGGAAACAATGCTTGAATTATGTTAATCACAAATCTTTGAATGATATAATTTCAAGTTCCTGTGCTTGCTATTTATAGATTACCAACAAATGAAGGAGGCCACTGTCATCATACAGACTGGGTACCGAGCCTTCCATGTCAGAATACTGTTCAAGAGGAAAAGAAAAGCTGCAATATTACTGCAGGTTGGTTTTGACCTATTTGTGTATGTATGTTTGGACAGAAAAAATAAAACAAAACAATGAAGAAAACCAACTCCATTTATATGAAAATTGTCAATAATAAATGTAAGTGTTCAGACTTTTTCCTGTAGACAAAAGATGAGATATTTAAGAATTCTAATGCTCTAAGGACTAGCCAGCCCCAACTACAGAATTGATTTAGGCAAATTTGGAACTCAGTGCCACACACAAAAACACACTAAGAATGAGCAAATACCACCAAGCTACAAATTTGAACAAAAATTGAATGTAGCCATTTCAAAAGGTTTTTGAACCCTGAAAAGTTCCAAATAAGCTCAAAATTACTATGATTGGTTGAACTTTGACTAAAATCTTTAAAAAAAAAAACAACAACAAAATAACCCACACCACACATGGAAAGCAAAAGTATTTTTTGACATTTTGACTTGGATAGGGCCGCCTGCACAAATCAAGGGTTAAGGTTCCACTTGGTTCCTCATTTTTCCCCTGCATCAATTCGATGGCTCAGCGGGAAACGGTTGTAACTCCCTATAAACATATAGGGAGTTACAACCGTTTTGCACTGAGCCATCGAATTGATAAGATCAAGGGAATATCCTTTTCTTTTGTCTGTCTGTTCAAAGTTAGCAAAATGTAAACATTGCCAATTTCTTTAAGCCATTCATGATACAATGCTCAAATTTGCAGAGCTGCTGTCATGGCCCAGTAGGTAGCACATCAGAATGTCAATATTAAGGTAGTGGACCCGTTATAGTTCAACAATGTTTCGGAAGTAATCCATTAAAAAGTGTTAACCAACATTTCCAAATGATTTTCATTAGGAAGCCTCGGTCAATATTGTGAAAGATCATAAGTTCCAAAATGTCGAGAACTATTACGGGTCCTCTACCTTAAGGTCCCAGATTTGTTCATCAGCCTCAGCTTTTAGTCATGATATGATTGGAAGATTGTTAAAAAACACATAAAACCCAATTCAAACAAACAAACTCAAATTTGGCTTTATCATAGACCCCATCATTATGCATCTGCAGATACCAAGGTCAAGGTCATGTGACAAGGTAAAGGTATATTATCGGGGCAAAAGTTTTGAAAAAATTGCCATTTTAGAGCATTTACGTTTTGCAAACACATTTTGTTTTCAGATGAATCTTGACAGGAGAAACAACGGTTAAATTGTTTAATGAAATAATTGAATACTTGAATATTTTGTTGTAAAGTCGTAAGTGTGTTACATAAGAAAGGATAGAACCAAAAAAAATGATTATAAGTTTGATGAATAACATGTTCTAGAAAGCTGTGGTAGAGTCAACAATTTGTACGCGTTTAATCGGATAAATGACATGGAATCTCCATCTGACAGTTCTCCAAAATTAAATAAGAATTGTCTGGCATAAAGTAATCTATCTGACTTTGAAGGGTAACAAGGGCTTTACGGCAACTTTAATCTTCCTCAGGATACAATCCCTATGTTGCATGTCAGATGAATCCATCTTGATTCAGGAACTTATCTCATGGGGAAGAAAGTTTGTTCAGCAATAAAGTGGTGTAAATTTAGAATATGTTACCTGTCATGCAAAAAGAGACCAATTTTGGAATTCTGTAAAATAAAAGATTGGAAGAGACGTTGAACTCAGGATAGGGATCGTCACATTTGGAAAATTATCAAATACAGTGTTGCAGATAGGAGGTGGTATTTCCAGTCTAAAGTCTTTATTTCTCATTAAAATCCTATAATGTGGGTACTTATTTGGAAGTGTCTTAGTAAGACGATTGCATTGAGTATCCCTTATTAAGGATTTGTGCAATTTAAATTGAAATAATTTAATTTGAAATAGAAAATACTCCTTCTATCTGTAGCTTTGATAAAGTAATATAAAATTGTTATTTTAGATTCAGAAATCACAGAAAAAGTTATATATTTTCCCCAAACATTACAAGTATATTCTTTATTCTCCATCAAAAAAGAAACACATTTTATCAAGGGAGATAACTCTAAATGATTTTTAGCTCCACTTGCCGAAGGCCAGCGAGCTATTGTCATGGCAGAGTGTCCGTCGTGCGTGTGTGCGTCTGTCCGTGCGTAAACTTTTTCTTTAAACATCTTATCCTCCCAAACCAATGGGCAGATTTAACAAAACTTGGTAGAAATGATCCTTGGGTGGCCCCCTTCTTAATTTGTTCAAAGAATTTTGATTGGCCCCCAAATATGGGCGTGGCAGGGCGTGGCATTTTTTCACTTTGAAATCTTTAAAAATCTTCTCCTCCCAAACCATTGGGCCGATTTCAATGAAACTTGGCATGGATGTTCCTTGGGTGACCCTTTACTTAAATTGTTCAAGAAATTTTGATTAGCCCATAAATATGGGTGTGGCAGGGTGGGGCTTATTTTGAGCCTGAAATCTTTGAAGGACATCTCCTCCTGAACTACTGGGCCGATTTCAATGAAACTTTATCAGAATGTTCCTTGGGTCACCCTTTACTTAAATTGTTCAAGAAATTTTATTGGTCCATAATATGGGCGTGGCAGGGCGGGGCTATTTTGAGCCCGAAATCTTTGAATGACATCTCCTCCTGAACCACTGGGCCGATTTCAATGAAACTTTAACAGAATGTTCCTTGGGTGACCCTTTACTTAAATTCCAAGAAATTTTGATTGGACTAAAAATATGGGCGTGGCAGGGCGGGGCCTATTTTGAGCTGAAATTTTCAAATGACATTTTCTCCTGAACCACTTGGCTGATTTCAATGAAACTTTACCAGAATGTTCCCTAAGTGTCTCTTTTCAAAAATTATTTGCTAAATTTTGATAGGCCTATAAATTTGGGCGTGGCAGGGTGGGGCTTATATTGAGGCCAAAACCTTTGAACAATATCTCCTTCGGAACCACTCAGCCAATTTCAATGAAACTGTACCAGAATGTTTCTTGGGTGACTATTTACTTAAACTGTTCAAGAAATTTTGTTTGGTCCATAAATATGGGCATGTCAGGTGGGGCCTATTTTGAGCCCGAAATCTTTGAACGACATCTTCTGAACCTTATGTTTTAATAAGATTGGTCAAGGGTTTCAGGTGTTCATTGTGATTGAGTATTTTGGTGCAATATGGACCAGAACCATTTAATCATTACTAAATAGGTCTTAGGAGATTTTGGAGTGTTAATGTATTCATGTAAAGTAAGCTTTATTTAATGAAAGTCTAAAGATTTTAAAGCCAGTGGAGCGATACAGGCCCTCTTGGGCCTCTTGTTTTCAAAGGATTACACACCTTTTTTACCTAGATTTTTTTTCTATTAAGGTTCTGTAGTTTTCAATGCATCTGCTTTTTGCTCTCTCGTCAAATATCCTAGACACTTCCTATGTTATGTGTTGTTTACTCTTCCATAAGTAATACCTGCAGAATAATAGGGTTGAGTGCAAGACTGTACTAAGTGTATATACATTGTATATACACTAAGTACAGTCTTGTTCTCAACCCTCGATCAGATAGAGCATTGGTATCAAGTTGGATTGAAGTAAATGTTGTACTGCCAAGACTATTGTTATGTGATGATGAGTTTTGTCTGTTTGTTGTAATAACAATGCCAGAAGAAGAAAAATATGGAAAAATGATATCTGTAGTCATAATACAATCCAAGAATGTAATTTGAGTGTGATTGTAAAGGAAGTTAGTGGCATCAAAAATCAAGGCTTTATATTGATACATTCACAGGGGTCTTTAATATTGATATGTTCGTCTTTATTTCGCTACATTTGTTATTTCATTTTAGTAACTTTGGGTCTTTTGAATAAAATTTTGAATTAAATCATTTAATATTTATCAATTGAGGTCTTTGGACCAATTTATTTAGGTCTTTTAACATTGATAAATATTACTTGAAACATTGTTCTAAAGATTTTTGTTAAAGATAAATAAAGTTTGCGTAGCCATGTTTCAAGACATTCATTTTCAGAAAAGTGAAGCTTTCAATTATTTTCTGTTGTTGGGTCACACTGAAGCACTTTTGCTTTGGGAATATACATTGATTTATAAATTCTTTGGGTCCAAATCTCCCAAAACTTGTGTCTCATAAAATCCTTAAAATGGACATACCATAGAAATTCTGATAGAGCCCCATGCTCTTATAGAACCCCATTCCCATTTAAGGAGGTTGAAATCAACCCTTTTGTAAGTGATTTTACAAAATATTGAAGCCTCTAATTAAGGCCATTACCTATAAAATCAAGGACAATAAAAATTCAAGAGACTTTATGCACCTTTTTCCCAATGAAATGTTAATATTTTGCACAGATTTTTTTTCTTTTTTCCATTTTTGCACCCTCTAAGCACCCTCTTAACAAATTATGAGACGTAGCCTTTAATAAAAGTCCATCTCTTTCTTATGGAAATGCAATGATTCTAATAGAGCCCCGGGGATATTTTAGATTAAATATAATTCTTGATGGGATTGTAAATTATTAGACTGTTCAAAAAATCAAATAGGTTACAGAATATAGGCTTGAAATTGGCTTAAGATTGTTACAGCAATCTTTAAGGAAGACATGTGATTTCTATCTGTTTATTTGAACTGTTCTTTTATTGTGGAATCTAAGAGTATGTAAACTCTAAAGTTATAGTAATACTTAATGCAATGGAGTAAATTTTTGTGTGATAAAAGATCTCATTTCATTTGGGATTATTTTGTCCTGACATTTCTGTCTGATTTATGGTTGGAAGGAGACCTGTCTCTTTTTGATCATCAACTGTTTCAATAAAGATCCCTTGATGATAGAACGGTATTGTTCTCGCTACAGAATACTGACTCGACTGTTTCCTTATTGTCCCCATCTTCTACAGAAAACAAATTTCATCAATATTTTTGTGATTTACAAAGATCCAAGATATACTGATATATAGAAAAGATACTCATAAACTCAATTTGGTCAGATTCTGAATATTGTTTTGAAAATATTGATACCAATATTTCTTATTCTTAGCTCAGCAGTTTTTCAGAGAAAACCTGAGATATTACTATAATTCGAAGCCTTGGCATCATTGTCCTTGTAGCTATCATTGTTATTGAGCAAAAGCTTTGAAATTTTGTAATATGAAATGTGGCACAAATAATAGCAACTTTTTCTATCATGGGAGGGTACTCTAGATGCATTTTGTGTGATTTATGTCCCTTTTTTGACTTTGATTTTTTTTATCCTTTACCAAACACTCAACATCTGAGTGTAAGGCACCAGTATGCGATGCTCTTGTTTGTCATTAAATGCTTTATACCCCCTGCAAAACAAATGTTTCGGGGGGTATACTGGAATCAGCCTGTCTGTCTGTCTGTTTGTCTGACTGTCTGTCCATGGACACATATACAAGTAATTTTGTGTCGCAAACTCCTCCTTCAGTTTTTCTTCAAAAGCTTTGAAATTTAATACAAACATTTATCACATGCGGTCTCAATTCCTTCAGGTTCCTTGAACTTAGCATCTAATTCGGTTGTCATTCAAAGTTATGAAACTTTATATACAAATTAGTTCATTACTTTCCAGGACTTATCCTAGAAAATAAAATAACGGATGATGTGCTGTCCAGGACTTCTCAAAGGATATAAAATAGAGTAAATTTCAAGGGAAACATTGAACATTTAGTACTTGCTTAAAGTTCCCATATCAACAAGTAAATCATTCTCTGAAAGTACTTGTTGTAGTCAATTACCTATGACATCTTGATCATGCATTGAAGATTTTTCAGTTCCATTGAATCAACTTTCTTGCACTTGCAAGGGGTATCAAGTCACATTCTGGGACAAGTTCTAGTTTAGTAAGTAAACCAACAGTTTTTTCTGGAAAAAAGAAAAAGAACTTCAAAAGTCTAAATTTAATTTTTGGTAGAGGTCAAAAATACATATTGATGGTTTATTGGTAAGAAAAGGTAGATACATGTTAATGCCAAATGATTCTTGTGTACATATGCTGCATTCAACCTAACACATTTTTAGATCACCTGAGCACGAAGTGCTCATGGTAAGCTATTGTGATCGAGCTGTGTCCGTGGTCCATTGTCTGGGCGTCCATCAACATCTTGTGTGCACTCTAGAGACCACATTTTTGGCCCAAATGTCGAAGTTAGTCAGAATGTTTGTCACAAATGTGGTCAAGGGGTTAAATCCTAGAAAAACCTTGTGTGTACTAGGCCACATTTTTTCCCATAAGTCTTGAAACTTGGTCAGAATGGGTCAAGTTCAAAATTGGGTCAAGTTGGGTCTAAAATGGAATCAAGAGGTCAAATCTTGGAAAAACATTGTATTCACTCTAGAGGCCACATTTTTAATGTCCTAACACTTTGTCAGAATGTTTGTCTGCTTTAAGTCTTGGTCAAGTTCAAAATTTGATTAAGATGGGTCAAAAATGGGGTGAAGGGGTCAAATCTTAGAAAAACTTTATTTGCTATCTAGATGCCTCATTTTTAGCCCGTATGCTTGAAATTTTTCATAGTGTTTGTCTACAACAAATCTTGGTCGAGTTCTAAACTTTGTCAAGTGGGGTCAAAAATGGGGTCAAGGGGTCAAATCTTAGAAAAACATTTGTCTGTAGAGGCTGATGTTTTGGTCCAAATGTCTTGAAACGTGGTCAGAATGTTTGTTTTCTAGCAAATCTCGGTCAAGTTTAAAATTGGGTCAAGAAATAAAAATATGGGGTCAAGGGGTTAAATCTTAGAAAAACCTTGTTTGCCATTTTGAGTCCACATTTTCAGCCCAAATGTCTTGAAACTTTGTCATAAAGTTTTTCTCAATCAAATCACGGTCATTTTTGTTTGAACTATATCGTCAGAATGTTTGTCTTGAAATCTTAGATGAGTTCGAAAGAGGGTCAAAAATTAGATTACATCCAAAAATATTGAAATTCTTGACCAATGGTCCTCTTGTTATTTTAATATGTTGAATTTAAAAAATTATTACAATTTTTGTATGTCCTTATTGACACTGGATGTAACAAAATAGAAAGCCTATTCATAGTAAAGTTTTCTTTATGCTGCATACCTTGTGTATAGAAATATCTTCCCAAAGACATGTTTCCTGCAGGAAATTCCTCCGAGGATTTGTTATTTGAGACAGAATATGCATGTTGGGTTTTTTTGTGTTTGCATTTCCTGCAATATGGCAAAAATTTGGACCATAAATTTAGAGACATAATACAATCAATCAGAGAATTGACATTCTTTCCTCTTTATTCTTGGGTTAACTAGATATTGCTTCATCAGACATAAGACGATTTCTGTTTTCCAACCCTCTTCCATGTAACTATTCAAATAGAAATACAATGTGTATCTACAATAGTTTCTCCCCCATTGTGTCTGTCTGTCCTTTTGTCTGTCTGTCTATGGGCTTTTAACTTCCATACTCTAACCCAAGCACCAATTGACAGAACCGTGAAACTGTATAAAATATTGCTTAATAGACATTAAGAAGCCTTTTAAATTTTGGTTATTTAAGTGAAAAAGTACAGGGATAAATGAACTAAGTTTTGATATATTTCCTATTTCTCTAACAAATATTATAGATAATTGAAGTGGAACCAAGAAACTCAAAACATTTGTTGTAAATTATCCAAAGAAGAAGTGTGACAAGCATTCCATTTTGAGTTCATATAAGTCAAATCCTCAAACACTTAATGTTGCACCCAAAAAGGTGCATTTATTCTTTTAGGTCATATCATCCATAATTCAAAGTCACAATCAGCCCAGGACCTATATGAAACCGCACAAGTCTTACATAGTCAAAAGATGTGCTCATCCAATTTTGGGTCTACATATAATAATTATTATTATTTTGTGATAGAAAAAATAAAGGTCTTAAATTACAATTAGTTTTGCAAAGTCTCAGTTTATCACACTGAAACACTTGAAAAAAAAAGGCTGTGATATTGGTAAGGTTAGAGACGAATTTGGTTCGAGTTGAAGAAAAATATCTTTGATCAAAACTAACATTTTTGAAAAGTAAAATTTTAATTCTCCGTTTGCATTATTAAAAGAAATGGGCCTGTGTATCAAATCATTTGCTGAAACACCTCTAGCAAATGAAAAAAAAACAAAAAAAAACCTCTTTGTTATTCTTGAAAAAAGTTTATCTGTAATACATTCAAGGTCTTTTGGTTTCTATAGTGCCTACAAAACCTATTTTAAACTTTTGATGAACAACTTTTCTTACAAAGGCAAGCCATGAATTATGGTCCAAGGTTTTGTCTGCCAAAAGTTACAGATACATATAGGCCATACATCATCTAGTTTTATCCTTTCATACTTCTTTTCACAACATTCTTTCTTGAAACAAAACTTTTGCAGACAGTATAGACTAAGATCAGTCTGCATAGACATGCAGACTGATCTTAGCCTTTACTGCCTGTTTTCTAAATTTTTTGAAGAAAACTCGAGTCAGACTGTGAAATGTACCAAAATTTGGCGTTTTGTCAGAGACAAAATTTAAATTCGGCAGGATAAAGGTTAAATTCCCCTGGTAGAGATAGTCTTGAAAACTCCTTTCAAGTAACATCAGACCATTTGTCAGCGGATGATTTATCACTTAACCAAATTATCTACTGATCACATACTGGATACAATAATGGCTCAGGCTCAGTAACCCATTATTAGATAACAAAATTTTAGATTGGCCAAATTTCAACGAAGTTCGGATGGTTATTTTTGGTTCATGAAATTTTGTAATTCTTTTTTTTTTTTGATATATCCGGCCAATTGGGATATTGATTGAATCAAGTGATTGATTATTTCTTCATAATTCACGAAATCTTTTCTTATTTTTTAAATTATTTAAAATTGGGATTGTGTTGGAATTTGTTAAAAACATAAATGCAATGATGAAAAATATGCTTTTGAAAACACTTTACCTGATGATTGCCTATGTCTGGAACTACCTGAGTTACATGAAATAGCTAAGTTTTAGACTTATCTAATCCCAAGGTGAAAATGCCAAACCAAAGTGCATTGGACAAAAATCAATCAGTCCAAATTTGTTTACAAAATGTGGCCAATAGAAGGTTATTTGATGATCTCAATCTCCAGTTAGTTTTGCATCAACAACAGAGGGTCCTACGGACTCAATAATCAGGATCTTAGGGGTCCATCCTTAATGTCTGGGAGGCCCTATTTTAGAATTGTAGCCAAATTCTTTTAGGCAATGATCCTATTTTTATGCAAATACATAGCTTATCCCTGGTCCAAGGAAAAGAAACTGTTGAATATATATGAAACTTTTGGGCTTGACTCCAGGGAAGAATATAAGAATATTTAAAAGTTTTGATGGCCCTGGCTATAAATTTGAGAGTCTTGCTAAACCTGTGTCCCCTTGAAAGCATTAATCTCATTTTATTTCTTAAAATTAAACATTTATTGAAATCTATGATTTTGAGTTTGAACTACGAAAGAAAACTTCAAAGATTAGATGAATGCTACAATTTGAGATTCTGTCCTGTTATTAGACAGCCTGTTATAAGGAGAGGTCTCTCCAATTGTTTGTGTGTTTTAATGCACTGTGACAGATGTCAACTTGTATTTGCCTGATCATTATCCAAGTCTCCTAGAGGTTATCCTAACATTTGCAAAGTGAGGCATCATAAAAACTGACATTTACCCATTACTACATGTCAAACATTCAGTTTAGACTAATTTTCAAAGAACTTGCAGATGACAAATTTTAGTCGAAAAAAAATACGCAGATGATCTTTAGTTGAAAAAAATGTTAGTCTTTTGGGAAGAAAAAATTGTGAACAATGAGAAAATTGCTTGCAACAAGCAATTTTTTCATTGTCCACAATGTTTTCAAAGGCTTAGTTTTTAGCTTGGCTGTTTTCAGATAAAACAAGAGGTATTGCCTTGATGTCAGTGTTGGCAGTGTTGTTGTGGTATTTGTGCAAAAACTTTGAAATTTGTGATCACTCACGTACTCCCAAAGGCATTCACTTGAAGCTTGGTACACATGTTCACCATCAAACGCAACCCGTACTATCAGGGGAGAAAATCTTGCTGCATTTTGTGTGAATTATGCACCTTTCTTGACTTAAATTTTTATTACATTTTGTGATATTTCAGGTTTTACTTACTTCAATCACTTGAAGCTTGGCACACAATGTCACTATTAAAAGATAACTTAAATAAAGGGGGATATCTCAAGCTGCATATTGCGTGAATTATATCCCTTTTTTTTACATGGGCTGAGTTTCCGTTGGTGGTGCTCTTGTTAGATTTTAAAAATCTGCTTTGTGTGGGAATTCATGAAGATTAACTATTTACTCATTTTACCAAAATAATCAAATGGTTACTACACATATTTGCCAAATATCTGTAAATAGGGTAATTTTTGCGTCATTTTATTTTTGCTTCTTTGGGGCCCATAGATTTATTGACAAATTTGTATTTTAGCAACAAATGATATATGATCTGTATTTCTTAATTTTCAGTATTTATTTAAAAGAAAATGTTGAAACACAACTCTGGCTAAAAACCTCATTAACAATTTATTTGCATCTTGACTCTCAATCCTAGTGTTGAGAGTTTGATCCATGGCTTGGCTAACTTCATTTGACATTTAACAAAAGTCAGATTGTCACGCTTATCATTTGTCTCCCACTTATCAGCCAATCATATGCCTAATTTTGACAAGTAGATGGTTGCTTGGATGAAAAGTTGTGGTTATACTGGTGTGAGAAATGACAGGGAACCATTGGTAGGTGAACGAGCCAGGAAATGAAATGTTTAAATTCTTTAACCCCAAACTAAAAGTAATGATTTTCTATTCACTAGGCTCATGTCCGAGGTATGCAGGCCAGACGTATAGCCACCAAAAGGAGAGAGGCCAAAAGGAGAGAGGAAGAAAGACTGAGACAAGAAGAAATAGAGAGAGAAAGATTGGCAAAGGAGAAAGAAGCTGCTGATGAACAGTCCATAGAGGAATCTCTCAAGTATGTACAACACAAATCCCATGGCTTTGATAGATGTCTATTTTTATAATTTCTTGTCAATTATACCAAATCATTTAGCTTCTCATACATTCCTAATCACCCACTTATGGCCATTTGCTATTTCTACCCTGAATGATTTTATAAGCACTGATGAAATCTTCAGTAAATAAGTTGTTTGATCAAAAGCCAAGACCCATCTTAGCCAACCAATGGTTCTGCCTTTTGTACCTTGAATTCTTTAGAGTGCTTGGCTATCAAAGTTGGCTTTAATTCTTCTCGTGTAGACTATTAAACCTTGGCAAAATTGTGCTAAAATGAAAGTACTGAAAACAATGACTGCCCACATTTTAGGTCATATTTATTTTATGTTTACTTGCCTGGTAGAAAAAGGGGGATATCTGGTTGTATGGACTAAGATCAGATTTCACATATTGCTTTGCCTGATCGTTGTTTATACCTTCTGCAAGAGCAGGACAATTCTTGGTCTATAGAATTTCAGTTCAAACCACCATTAGATTATAAGTTGCTAAATTGTAAATAAAAACATACTTTCCCACCTTAATTTTAGTGCACACTTTAAGAAACATTAAATTCAACAAATGGAGTGTAACTGAAAAGATCTTTTGTAGACTTAGGGCCAAACACATACTGAACAATTGTGAAAAGTTACAAGACCAACATACCAACTATTGAGCAAGAGAAGAAAATTCTTGGCTTGAGGATAAGCAAGCCAGGCTTTTAATACTTTCTTTGCTCTTCTTGTGGGTTCCTTTTAGGCTACGATTGACGTTTTCAGCCTTGCTCAATAATGGAGTTTCATTTTTAGCTCACCTGAGCACAAAGTACTCAAGGGAGCTATTGTGATCGATCATTGTCCAGCGTCCATCTGTCCGTCTGTCCGTCACGGCGTCAACTTTTTCTTTAAACGACATCTCCTCCTAAACTTATGGGTCAAAATCAACCAAACTTGGCAGAAATATTTCTTGGGTGGTCCCTTATGAAAATTGCTGGAAAGGATCCGTGCCATATCACGGGAAAAGGGGCCTTAATGACAAATTTCTTGTTTTCTCTCTAGAAGCCACAAATATAGTCCAATCTTCATAAAACTTGGTCAGAATGTTTGTTAGGTCATGAGGATGAAGTCTTTTGAAAATGGGAAGGATCCATGCCATATCACGTAAAAAGGGGCCTGAATGACAATTTTGTAACCAATTTCTTTAAACGACATCTCCTCCTAAACTTATTGGTCAAAATCAACCAAACTTGGCAGAAATATTCCTTGGGTAGTCCCTTATGAAAATTGCTCAAATGAAGAGGATCCGTGCCATATCACGGGAAATGGGGCCTTAATGACAATTTTGACAACAATTTCTTTAAACAACATCTCCTCCTAAACTTATGGGTCAAAATCAACCAAACTTGGCAGAAATATTCCTTGGGTGGTCCCTTATGAAAATTGCTCAAATGGAAAGGATCTGTGCCATATCACGGGAAAAGGGGCCTTAATGACAAATTTCTTGTTTTCACTCTAGAAGCCACAAATATAGTCCAATCTTCATGAAACTTGGTCAGAATGTTTGTTAGGTCATGAGGATGAAGTCTATTGAAAATGGGAAGGATCCATGCCATATCACGGAAAAAGGGGCCTGAATGACAAATTGTCAACAATTTCTTTAAACGACATCTCCTAAACTTATGAGTCAAAATCAACCAAACTTGGCAGAAATATTCCTTGGGTAGTCCCTTATGAAAATCGCTCAAATGAAGAGGATCCATGCCGTATCACGGGAAAAGGGGCCTTAATGACAAATTTCTTTTTTTCACTCTAGAAGCCACAAATATGGTCTAATCTTCATGAAACTTGGTCAGAATGTTTGTTAGGTCATGAAGATGAAGTCAATTGAAAATGGGAAGGATCAGTGCCATATCACGGGAAAAGGGGCCTTAATGACAATTTTGTCAACAATTTCTTTAAACGACATCTCCTCCTAAACTTATTGGTCAAAATCAACCAAACTTGGCAGAAATATTTCTTGGGTGGTCCCTTATGAAAATTGCTCAAATGGAAAGGATCCGTGCCATATCACGGGAAAGGGGCCTTAATGACAAATTTCTTGATTTCACTCTAGAAGACACAAATATAGTCCAATCTTCATGAAACTTGGTCAGAATGTTTGTTAGGTCATGAGGATGAAGTCTTTTGAAAATGGGAAGGATCCATGCCATATCACGGAAAAAGGGGGCTGAATGACAGTTTTGTCAACAATTTCTTTAAACGACATCTCCTCCTAATCTTATGAGTCAAAATCAACCAACTTTGGCAGAAATATTCCTTGGGTAGTCCCTTATGAAAATTGCTCAAATGGAAAGGATCTGTGCCATATCACAGGAAAAAGGCCCTTAATGACAAATTTCTTGTTTTCACTCTAGAAGCCACAAATATTGTCCAATCTTCATGAAACTTGGTCAGAATGTTTGTTAGGTCATGAGGATGAAGTCTATTGAAAATGGGAAGGATCCATGCCATATCATGGAAAAAGGGGCCTTAATGACAATTTTGTCAACAATTTCTCTAAACGACATCTCCTAAACTGATGAGTCAAAATCAACCAAACGTGGCAGAAATATTCCTTGGGTGGTCCCTTATGAAAATTGCTCAAATGGAAAGAATCTGTACCATATCACAGGAAAAAGGGCCTTAATGACAAATTTCTTGTTTTCACTCTAGAAGCCACAAATATGGTCCAATCTTCATGAAACTTGGTCAGAATGTTTGTTAGGTCATGAGGATGAAGTCTATTGAAAATGGGAAGGATCCTTGCCATATCACGGGAAAAGGCGTCTTCATGACATTTTTTTTGTTTACTCTCTAGAAGCCACAAATATGGTCCAATCATCATGAAACTTTGTCAGAATGTTTGTTAGGTCATGAGGATGAACTCATTTGAAAATGGGAAGTATCCGTGCCATATCACGGGAAAAGTGGCCTTAATGACAATTTTCTCGTAAGAGCTCCAAACGCCACAAATATAGTCCAATCTTCATGAATCTTGATCAAAATGTTTGCCAGGTCACAAGAATGAACTCTGTTGAAAATGGGAAGGTTCATGCCATATCATAGGAAATGGAGTATTAATGATAATTTACTTGAATTATCAGGTGAGCAATTTAGGGCCCTCAGTGTCCTCTTGTTTTAATAAAAGCACAGACTTTTTTGTGGTCCCAAAGCACTTTTTTTGTTTAGATCCCTCAGTTTTCAATCTTTAACATTTCAGAAAAGGATGGCTAGTTGTTTTGATTTTTCTTCTCATTTGAACTACAGCTCATAGAATGTGAACTTGTGTCAAATTTTCATTTGCACAAATGATAAAGAAAACTTTGGCAGAAATGATTTTTTAGGGGAGAAAATAAATTGAACTCCAGTCGGTCGTATTGGAGCCATTGTGATTAGTTCTGTATCAAAATAATGATTGATAATGCTTGGAAAAACCTTCATCATAGAATTATCGCTTGATTGGCCACAGAAGGAAATGGAAAAAACCTATTATGAAATTGATGATTAAATCATGAAACCGCTCTCAGAGAGAATGTCATCTTTCAATTATGAATTGAAGGCAATATTCTTTTAATTCATGGAGATTTAAAACTAAAAACCTTAATAAATTACACTGTAGGAATATGTGAAGCAGATTGATATATAAGTATGTTTAGAGCTTTAACTCTGGCCTTGACCTTGGTACTCTCCAAATTTCAGAAAACTCAACTACTCAAGCACGGCTGCACTCATTCTTTCCGACTATTTGTCTCCCACCAATGGGTTGATAATCATAGACCTATGTGAGATAGCAGCATGGGGCTAGGAAAGGATGTGGTGGTTGCACTGGTGAGAGAAATACCAGGAAACCAGTGTTAGGTGCTCTAGCCGCCGCAATATAACTGAAAAAATGTTGAAAGCGGCTTTAAACTCCAATCAATCAACTACAGTAAAACCCCTCTATTAAGACCACTTGGGGTACTTTTTGAAAGTGGTCTTAATAGCGGGGTGGTCTTAATTCTGAGGTTTGGTCGGATGCGTTCTAACTTCCTAGACTAATTATTGCTAAAAGAAGAGACTATGTAATTCAGTTTTTGTTTTAATAATTATTTAAACTATATCGTGTTTTTTTTTGTTTTTATACCCCCCACCTACGAAGTAGAGGGGGGTATATTGGTTTCACCATGTCTGTCTGTCTGTCCATCCGTCCGTCCGTCCATCCATCCGTCCGTCCATCCGTCCGTCCGTCCGTCCGTAGACCTTTTCGTTTCCGGACTCTAACTCAAGAACCAAATGACCTACAATCATGAAACTTTATACAAATGTTCCTTATGACCCAAGGAAGTGCCCTATTGTTTTTGGGTCATGTAGGTCAAAGGTCAAGGTCACAGTCAGCCTTAGTTCAATTTTCGTTTCCGGACTCTAACTCAAGAACCAAATGACCTACAATCATGAAACTTTATACAAATGTTCCTTATGACCCAAGGAAGTGCCCTATTGTTTTTGGGTCATGTAGGTCAAAGGTCAAGGTCACAGTCAGCCTTAGTTCAATTTTCGTTTCCGGACTCTAACTCAAGAACCAAATGACCTACAATCATGAAACTTTATACAAATGCTCCTTATGACCCAAGGAAGTGCCCTATTGTTTTTGGGTCATGTAGGTCAAAGGTCATGGTCACAGTCAGCCTTACTTCAATTTTCGTTTCCGGACTCTAACTCAAGAACCAAGTGGCCTACAATCATGAAACTTTATACAAATGTTCCTAATGACCCAAGGAAGTGCCCTATTGTTTTTGGGTCATGTAGGGCAAAGGTCAAGGTCACAGAAAATTTTTGTTCAATTTTTGTTTCCTGACCATAACTTGAGAACCAAGTGAAACTTTATGCAAATGTTGCTTATGATCCAAGGAAGTGCCCTATTGTTTTTAGGTCATATAGGTCAAAGGTCAAGGTCACAGTCAATATTTGTTCATATTTCATTTCTGGATTCTTAACTCAAAAACCGAGTGACCTAGAATCATAAAACTTTATGCAAATGCTACATATGACCTGAATATTAGTTTCAAACACATCCTGCACTAATAGCACTTGCATTCCGACAAAGCGCTTGTGGGGGGTATTAGTCCGCTCTGCGACAGTTCTAGTTTGTTTTTACATTACGTAATTAAATCTATAAAATAGCAATTACATGTAAACTTTTTGTTGTTTTTGTTGTTGTTTCAAGCCAATCCAAATTGTTGATTTCCAAAAGGGAGAAAGTGATTCTTTGAAGTTGCTCATTGCAATGACACAAATCTTCTTCAATTCGAGAGTATAAACTAAGTTAAATTCTTATTGCTTATGCAAAAACTAGGACAAAGGCCCTATTATAGAAGAGACTTTTCTGCTGCAAAAATTGTCTTTAATTGTTTGTTTTGCTTTCAATTCATAACTAAGGACCTTTTTTTCCCTTCTCCAAAACTCTTGCTGAGTAGGCGTAGAGAACTCGCTTTCTTTGCAAAGTTATTTTTCTTTCAATATGGCTCTTTTCTCCTTTACGTTTGTTTATTTGATCTGGTTTGAAAACCTACCTCGGATTATTGATATTAAAATAAGGGCAATTATTGTCGAACTGTAAATGTAGCGTGTACATTCAGTAAAATCCTAAAAACTAAACCTATCAACCATAAGCAAATTGACAATCGGTCAGCAGATCGCCGAAAACGATTTCCTATATGTTTCCATAATTAGCGTTACTTTCGGTTTCTTTACTCCAGTTAACCAGGTAACATCTTTAATTGATAGACGTTTGTAGTGTATCAAAACAATTGACCACTTAAAGTTGTTTGTTTGAAAATAACACCAACACACAATAGAGGTTTAATCAAGATTTCGAAAAATTCGATAATCCATTGTTGATCCATTCGTACCCAATTAGTGTCGTACTTACTAAGCGTGAAATTCGGATGGTCGATCCGGAGGTGTGAAATTACTGGTCTTTTTAGCGAGGTTCGTAATAGTGTAATATACGGCGTTTGTACTGAAATTAGTGGTCGTAATTCGGAATAGCGGGGTGCTCGTATTAGAGGGGTTCGCGACCATTAAAATAAAGAACAAATAATTCCGTTCTGTCGAAAATCGTTCGTAATAGCGGGGTGCCCGTTTTTCCGGGGTGGTCGGAAGGAGGGGTTTTACTGTACTTAAGATGTATATTTATTTATATATGTGTAGCTGCTTTATGCATTGGAGTACGAAATAACAAAACTTACATGAGACCTTGGACCTGGCCCTATGTGTTAACAAATGTTTGAAAAGTCATATCTTTACAGTTTCAAGACACACTTTAAGTTATTTCTGGAATTCACAATGTAGAAGTCAGGGCATAATTACCTTTACGACCATAATTATGCACAATTCAAATAAAATCTCCTTCAAAAAATCATTGATGAATGATCGAAGCATTGTAACTACAGAATACCATGTTTTGAATATTCATAAACTCTCAAATCATGAAAAAAGTGAGAGCAGTTGGAGGGCGTTCATCTATTGTCATGGTCCACATATCACCTTTATCCTATATATTCTTTGGAGGTGGCCTTCTTCCTGTGTATAAATGTCAAAATCCTTGGTTTGAGTTACACCTAAGAAAGTTGTTGTTGAAATGATTTTGACGGATGCATACACAAGTACGCAGACCCATGCACAACCGCTGACATATAGCACCAACTTACTCTCCCTGCGTTAAAATCTTATACAGAAAACCCAAAACATTTATTTAAGAAAGATAGTTTCTTAAGCAGTATTGATTGATCCCTTTGAGATTTGGAACCTGTCTAAATGATCACAGTTTAATAAGGTTTCCTTTTATTTAAAGTAATAAAAAGATTCCCTGACTTGTAATTGAAATGTTATTCAACTCCTGTAATAAGCTTTATGGAATTATAGGATATTAACAATCCTGCAGTCTGCACCTAAATATCAATGAACTTGTCCATATCCTGCATCTTTTTATCTCATTTAAATATATCAATTTTCATGTTTCCTAATATTTTTAAGACAAAGTGAATAAAAATATTTAAAAAATACACCCAAATCTCAAAATTTTTCCTATTATTAGCTTCACTGGCCGAAGGCCAGCAAGCTATTGTCATGGCGGTGTGTCCGTTGTGTGTGCTTCAGTCCGTGGGTAAATTTTTTCTTTAAACATCATCTCCTCCCAACCCAATTGACGGATTTTCCTGAAACTTGGTAGAAATGTTCCTTGGGTGACCCTCTTCTAAATTTGGTAAAGAAATTTTGATTGACCTCCAAATATGGGCATGGCAGGGTGTGACATTTTTAGCTCGGCTGTTTTCGAAGAAAACCCGAGGTATTATGATCACCTTGGCATTGTTCGCGTTGTTGTTGGCGTTGGCATTGATGTTGGCGTTGGCGTTGGTGTGACAAACTTTAACCTTGATCATAACGTTTGAATGGTATGTCATAGAGCCTTCATATTTCACATGATGATTGCTTGGGACAAAACCTTTCTGTAGGTACCAAGGTCATCACTCAAGGTCAAGGTCTTTTTTCAAGGTCAAATTTCTTTGAAAAAAATAACCTTGGTCATAACTTTTGAATTGTAAGTCATAGATCCTTCATATTTCACATGATCATTGCTGGAGACAAGACTTTCTGTTGGTACCAAGTTCAAGGTCATCACTCATGGTCAAGGCCATTTTTCAAGGTCAAATTTCTTTAAAAAATTTAACCTTGGTCATAACTTTTGAATGGTAAGTTATAGAGCCTTCATATTTCACATGATCATTGCTTGGGACAGGAACTTTCTGTAGGTACCAAGTTCAAGGTCATCACTTAAGGTCAAGGCCATTTTTCAAGGTCAAATTTCTTTAAAAAATTTAACCATGGTCATAACTTTTGAATGGTAAGTTATAGAGCCTTCGTATTTCACATGATCATTGCTTGGGACAGGAACTTTCTGTAGGTTCCAAGTTCAAGGTCATCACTCAAGGTCAAGGTCATTTTTCAAGGTCAAATTTCTTAAAAAAAATTAACCTTGGTCATTCTTTTTGAATGGTTAGTCATAGAGCCTTCATATTTCACATGATCATTTCTGTGGACAAGACCTTTCTGTAGGTACCAAGTTAATATATTTGCATTTGCCTAAGAAATAATCAACAGCCGAGCGTTGGCACCCGCTTGCAAAACTCTTGTTTTACTTTGAAATCTTAAAAAATTCTCCCAAACCATTGGGCCAATTTTAATGAAATTCGGCGTGGATTTTCCTAGGGTGACCCTTTACTGAAATTGTTAAAAAAAATTGATTGACCCTCAAATATGGGCGTGGCAGGGCGGGGCTTATTTTGAGCCCGAAATCTTTGAAAGATATCTCCTGAACCACTGGGCTGATTTCAATGAAACTTTACCAGAATGTTCCTATCGCAACCCTTTTCAAAATTTGTTCGTGAAATTTTGATTGGCCCCAAAATATGGGCATGGCAGGGCAGGGCTTATTTTGAGCCCGAAATTTTTTAACAACATCTCCTCCTGAACCATTGGTCAGATTTCAATGAAACTTAACCAGAATGTTCCTTGGGTGACCCTCTTCTTAACTTGTTCAAGAAATTTTGATTGACCCCCAAATATTGGCCTGGCAGGGTGGGGCTTTTTTGAGCCGGAATTCTTTGAAAAACATTCTGAACCATTGGGCCGATTTCAATGAAATTTTACCAGAATGTTCTGTGTGTGACCCTCTTCTAAAGTCATTCAAGACCCCAAAGTATTGGTGTGTCAGGCAGGGGGGCTTTTTTCGATCCTGAAATTTTTGAACAACTTCTCCTCCTGAACCACTGGGCAGATTTCAACAAAACTTACTAGAATGTTCCTTAAAAGACCTGTTCCAAAAGTTGCTCACAGAATTTTGATTGGCCCATAAATATGGGTGTGGCAGGGCGGGGCTTATTTTGAGCCCGAAATCTTTGAACAATATCTCCTGAACCACTGGGCTGATTTCAATGAAACTTTGCCAGAATGTTCCTTCCACAACCCTTTTCACAATTTGTTCGCGAAATTTTGATTAGCCCATAAATATTGGTATGGCAGGGTGTGGCTTATTTTGAGCCTGAAATCTTTGAACTTCATCTCCTGATGAACCGATGTGCTGATTTCAATGAAACTTGAGAATTTTGGTCCAATGTGGGCCATACCCAGTTAATTATTATGAAATAGGTCTTAAGAGATTTCAAAGTGTTGTTTTCATTCAAAGAAAGCTTCATTCAATGAAAGTCTAAAGATGATAAAGCCAGTGGAGCGATACAGGCCCTCTTGGGCCTCTTGTTGTACAAATTATTCACAATTCAGCACTAAACAGCGAAGTCTTTGTACCAGCATGTTATGACTTTGTTTAAATTCATTGAACGAATAGCTTCACTAGAAGTTTAAGACTAATTCTCAGTAGATTTTATGGTTTCTATTTAAAACGACTGTTTATGATCATTTAAAGTTGGTTCAATCACCTATCATGTGTACAAATTGTTGATGGGAGAGTGGATGTACTGTAAGTTGATATCTCTAGACCATCTAGGAGAATATTCAAGAATCCATCAGAAATTCAGAAAGTTAGTTAAAATGTCCACCACTATCTTACTGTCAATCAGTTATCCTGTCCCTGATGTGTATATCATCTCTCTAAACCGAAATATCATATTTCTCCAATAAATGCTCCCTGGAGCTTATAGCATGTCAGGGAGCCTTTATTTAGTAAGCATTATCTGAATTAAAAAATTGATTAAACTTATGTCTTTAGGCCTTTTTCCTTTAATTTGAGGTCAATTCCTCTAAACAATCATATAATGATTGTTTAGAGGATATTCACATCAAATAGAGAAGAAGTTCCTAAAATTTAGGCATTTGAAGTGAATTTTCTCAGTAAAAAATGTAGGGGTGCTACTGCTAGGGAAGGCCCTATTATTAGAGGAAATACAGTAGGAAAAATGTCCACCACTATCTTACTGTCAATCTGTTATCCTGTCCCTGATGTATCATATCATCTCTCTAAACAGAAATATTACTGTTCCTGAACTACAAAAGTGATTGTTATACCCCCCCACCCCCCACCCCCACCCAAATGAATGTTTTCGAGGGTATACTTGAATCAGCCTCTCTGTCTGTCCGTCTATCTGTCCATCTGTGTACACAAATACTAGTTATTTTGTATCGTGAACTCCTTCTTTAGTTTTCCTTTGAAAGCTTTTAAATTTTATACAAACACTAAATATCACATGTTGCAGTTTTGCAAGACGCAATTTGAGGTCACAACTCCCTGTGGTTCAAAGAATTATCTGCCCTTGAAATTAAGACATTTTTTCTTTTTTGTACACCTATGGTATTTAATTGATGTGATGTCCCAGGGGTCAAAGAGACACAGGTGAGCGATCTAGGACTATCATGGTGTTCTTGTTTGACGACATGTAGATTCTATGCAGGGATAGGTGTAACTTTGAGATTGTTCTAGTTTAGATTTGCACCTGCTAAAATGCTTTCACACCTATAGTAACTGTAGTTTATTGCACCTTTCAGAGGCCTGACAAGAGAACAGCTTTATCAAAAGATAAAGTAGGTCTTTTAGTGTTGTCAAACCATGTTGTAACTCTCATAGCTCTTTATAACATTTCTAAGCTAGTGTGTCCTTATGATTTTTGGAATTTTCTTGAATTTCGACTGGTCATTGAAGTTAAAAAGCACAATGAAATGTGGGCACATTTTGAAAAAAGAAGTGATCAATATTTCTGTTTACATATCTTTAAAAAAGTGTTAACCTATTTGGCAAAATTGTTGTGCGTCATAAATATGTATTTTGAATTTGGTTTTGGGATAAAATATCATCCTGGTTTTGGACAATACATATTTCAAAGAAAAGTGATCTGAAATTTTATTATCTGATAAAGAGCACAATTTTCTATGTAGTTGTCTTACTCTGTGTTTTGATTATTTTTTTGGTCAAAAACAGGTGATACAATTCCTTCTTTGTTAATATTGTATTGAATGTTGTAGGCTGTATAAAATAATCCATAATTTGTAATAATCATTGTTATTTTATCATATTTTGCCACATTTTTATTAACAGGCTCTGTTTCCTGCTTGAGATCTGTTACAACTTGTTTTGGGGTAAAAAAAAATCATTTGAAGATCTGGACCATACTGCATTACCATTGTTCAACCATCTGTCTGTCTTCAAAACTTAACAGAGAAAAAAGACTTAACATTGCTAGTTCCATTGAGCCTTTAGATTATGATACCCGATGATCAAATGTGGTGTAATAATAGATCCCAATTATAGGCATCTGCTGATATTGAGGTCTTTTGTCAAGGTAAAGGTTATTTATATAAGGTAAAATATTTGGGAAAACTTCAAATAACTTAACTTTTGTGATCACCTTTTGTCAGTCGTTGTCTGTCAGAAGTCATCAACAATTTTTTAAACATCTTCTCCTCAGTAAACAATGGGTGGATTTCAACCAAACTTGGCAGAAATGTTCCTTAGGTGACCCTTCTGAAACTTGTTTTTGTATTTTGGATTGACCCCCTAATATGGGCGTGGAAGGGCGGGGCTTATTTTGAGCCCGCCATCTTTGAACGATATCTCCTCCTGAACAACTTGGCCGATTTCAATGAAACTTTACCAGAATGTTCCTTTGTTTCCCTTTTTCAAAAATTGTTTGCAAAATTTTGATTGGCCCAAAAAATATGAGCATTGCAGGACGGGGCTTATTTTGAGCCCGAAATCTTTGAACGACATCTTCTCCTGAACCACTGGACCGATTTCAGAGAAGCTTTACCAGAATGTTCCTTGGGGGGAATCTTTTCTAAAATCGTTTGCAAAATTTTGATTAGCCCCTTATTTTGGGTGTGGCAGGCTAGGGTTTATTTTGAGCCCGAAATCTTTGAACGACAACTTCTCCTGAACAACTTGGCAGATTTCAATGAAACTTTACCAGAATGTTCCTTTGTTTCCCTTTTTCAAAAATTATTTGGAAATTTTTTTTGGCCCATAAATTTGGGTGTGGCAGGGCGGGGCTATTTCGAGCCTGAAATCTTTGAAAGACATCTTGCCTTGAACCTAATGTTTTAGTAAGATGGGTAGACTGATGCAGGTTCATTGTGTATTTTGGTGCAATATGGGCAAGAGCTAATTAATCATTATAAAATAGGTCTTGAGAGATTCCTGAGTGAAAAGTAAGCTTTATTTAATGAAAGTCTAAAGATGTTAAAGCTGATGGAGCGATACAGGCCCTCTTGGGCCTCTTATTATTCTAAGTCTCTTAGGTATTTCTTCTTAATTTTAGAAAAAAATATATGCCCATATTCCTAGTGATCAAGTGAAGTCGTGCAGAACGTTCTGAACGTTCACCCAACCACTATTTAAACGAGAATTATCGAAAAATTCTACGGTCAAATTATTTCAAATTAAGACAGGGCATATGTAATACTCATTCTCTAACTCGTTAAAATTTTCAAGCTTTCAACTTACAGGGGAGAGTAAATATTCACGAAAGTAGACCAAATAAGTGAGATATTCCATCTACCACGGTGGATACTCGTTTCCATAGCGTTGTATATGGCGAACACGCATGCATTGTTTTTCGTGAATTTTATTGATTTAACATACACATGAATTGAATTCCAACAGCAAAGATACCAAATTTGGTAAAATTGTTTGAAAAATAAAATTTTGTGAGGTTTAATTCTGGATAATTTTTGAACACCGCTTTTAAATATAGGCAATTACAACTGTTGCATGCTGAGCCAACAATATGCAAACTGCAAAGCAATCAGTAAACATGCAAAAATTGAGTGATATAGAATTAATGTTAAACTTTGCAGCTATTTTAGCTCAGATGTTTCCGTTGCCATCCATTGAAAGACTTGAATAAAAAAATTCATACCATACTTTAAGTTATTGGATGTGAGGACACTCTCAAAATAAGTAAATTCTCACGGGAAACAAATGCCACAATGTCTAGACTATACTTTAACGGAATGAAACTTTATGAAGATAGGAATAAAGTACAGCATCCGTGTCTTCTTTGATTAACTATTTTGGCATAAAACAACCTATGTCTGTCTCCAATGGTGATTAATTTTAGTAAGTTCTATTGAAGAAACATGGAATATTCAATTTTCTATTTTTCAAGTCATTGTCCAATTTGTAAAAGCTTCCCATTTTATCCAATGATTTAATTATTTCAGTTAATCATAGATTATATCAATAGCTCAGTGCAAAACAGTTGTAACTGCCTATTGACATATGGCCTGATTGGCCTGAGCCAGCAATAAAATATAATGAAGGTTACACAAAAATAGATTTTGAAAATATGTGAAACTTAACCCTTATCATGCTGAACCCGGAATATTCCTGCTTTGGCAGGAGCTATAAACAAACATCAGCCTGCACATATGTGCAGTCTGATGTTAGTCAACACCACCTGTTTCTCACTTCCAAACCAGAATTGTCAATAGATTTAGTTTTTCAAATAAAAATTCACCTACAGTTGGTACTTTCAGTGCTTTTTGCCCTTTGATTTGGATGACAATTTTTCGCCAAAATTTATTCAGCATGACAAGGGTTAAAGACAAATTTCATAGTTATAGTTTACTTAAGGAATTCAGGTGCACTTGCCCTTAATGAACTTTAAAATTTTACTTGCCCACAGACAAACCTACTTGCAGCCACCGTCATAGCGCAGTTGGTAGCGCGTCGGACTGTCAATCTAGAGGTCCCGGGTTTGATCCCCCATGGCCGACACTCATTCTTTACATCTATTTGTCTCTCACCAATGAGTTGATAATCATAGACCTATGTGAGATAGCATCCGGAGGCTAAGAAATGATGTGGTGGTTGTACTGACGAGAGAAATATCTGGAAACCACTGTTAGGTGCTCCAGCCTAACTGATATAACTGAAAAAATGTTGAAAGCGGTGTTCAACTCCATTCAATCAATCAATCAACAAACCTACTTGCCCTGATGCTTGTCAAACATAGTATGTTTATAATTAATCAACAGAGATTTAAAAAGGAGGTACCTCCAAAGAGTTTATTAAGTACATTGTAACTGTCTGAGACTTTACCTTTATTAATTCGTGTTTGTTAATTCAATATTGTGCATAGTAACTCCATCAACAATTCCTTAAACACTTTTCCATTCTAAATTAATGAGAATATCTTAAGGGCAGTTATATTCTTTTGTATGTTAGGTTGAATGCCACTTCAAAATTGTTGAAGTTATATGGCAATGACCAGAGAACCCTCCAAACAATTCCTGTCATTTCTCACAGATTAGGTGTACTTCTGATCATATGTCAATTGACCACTGTTAAATGACCCTAAATTGTTTAAAAGATTCTTTAGAAAAATATCAGATGTTTTGGTTTGCAGCAAGTCTTAGTGGATATTTACCGGTGTAACAGTGTAACGTGTCCCCCTGGGTAACGTGTCCCCGGGGACAGGTTACCCCGGGGTAACCTGTCCCCCCCTGGGGTAACGTGTCCCCCCCCCATGGAAAACATTATTTCTTATCAAAATTTTAATTTTTCATTCATGCTATTTTGTATATCTCTAAATCAATTTAAAAAAGACATAAAAAAAGTATATCTGTAATTTTTGAGTGGTTTTCAATTCCTCAAACCAAAACATAATTTGCTTACTATGATTTTCTTATCAAATCAATTTTCCTTTTTTTTAATTTTTATTATTATAGTAATCAATCTTGGTATTTTATGCAAATATTTGAAAGTTTAATGATAAAAAATATAAAAAAAAATAAAACTTTAGTGTGTGTATGTGTGTGTGTGTGTGGGGGGACATGTTACCCCGGGGTAACCTGTCCCCGGGGACACGTTACCCCGGGGTAACCTGTCCCCCTATTCAAAATGCTTTTATTCATTTGATTTCACCTTCCAGTCATTCATTTTTCTTAAGAAATTATCATATGATATTCATTGAAAAATATTTCATTCATTTTTTTTAAAAAATTGATGCTTTTTTAAAAGAAAAATCTTAGCACTTGCACATTTTAATTTTTTGCAATATTACTTTTTCAATATCTAAATTTTTTTCCAAGTCCATATTTAGATTGAAAAATAGCATTTATTAACATATCATGTTAATATTGCAGTTTTCATCAGAAAGCAACATGACAAATTCATTCAATACTTCTTCTTTTGAAAGGGGGACAGGTTACCCAAGCCAGGGTAACATGTCCCCGGGGGACAGGTTACCCCGTGGTAACCTGTCCCCCTATTCCAAATACTTTTTTCATTAAAGATATCACCTTCCAGTCATTCTTTTTATATTAAGAAAGATATTCTTAGAAAATTTTCTCAATGGCTATGTATGTTTATATTTCTTTGTTTGTACCTTTTTAAAGAAAAATCTTAGCACTTGAATATTTTTTTATCATTGCACCATTTCAATTTTTTCAGAGTCCATTATTAAATTGAATAATAGCTTTTAAAAACACAATTATCATATCTGTATTGCAGCTTTGATAAGAAAACAACATGTCAATTGACAAATTGTTTAAATCTTGTATTTTGGAAAGGGGGACAGGTTACCAAAGCCTTAGTAACTTGTCCCCGGGGGACATGTTACCCCGGGGTAACCTGTCCCCCTATTTTAAATGCTATTTTTCATTAAAGATATGATGCTTTATGAATATATGTAATGTTAATTTGGCAATTTTGATAAGAAAACAACATGACAAATAAATCAAAACTTCTTCTTTTGAAAGGGGACAGGTTACCCTTGGACATTTTTGGGGGTAGGACAGGTTACCCAGGCCTGGGTAACGTGTCCCCGGGGACAGGTTACCCCAGCTTGGGTAACCTGTCCCACCCCCAAAATACATACACATACACTCTCAATGAATTTTCTAATAAGTGAATAATTTTTGTAGTAAGAACAGTTGTGATATAATTAAGACTATAAAATAACTTTCAAAGAAAAAAGAAATTGTTTTTGTAAACTTTGATGAAAATTCCTGGTTAACATGTTAGCAATGTTTTCCAAGTCTGGGGTAACATTTTTTTAGAGACAAGTGACCACAGATAGGAAAATCTTACATGTACCCAAAACAATTTAGAATAAATAAGAAAAAGAAAATATTTTGGTAAATTTGTGCACAGATCATTGTTGACAACCTTTTTAGAGGTGGGACAGGTTACCCAGGCCTGGGTAACGTGTCCCCGGGGACAGGTTACCCCAGCTTGGGTAACCTGTCCCCCCCCCCCCAGACATACACATACACTCACAATAAATTTTCTAATAAGTGAATAACTAATTTGTATAACAGTTTTGATATAAATGAGACTATCATGCAGTTTTCAAATAAAGAAAAATGTATTTGCAAGTTTTTTTGAATTAATCCTCATTAACAACCATTTTTTTGTGTTTTCACTGGGTTAACAGGCCTGGGTAACATGTTTCAGAGACAAGTGACCACAGTCTTGGAAACCTTACCCCCAAACAACTTGAAATATTATAGATAATTGAAAACATGTGGGTTTATTTTTGCATATACCATTGCTGACAGCATTTTTGGGGGTGGGACAGGTTACCAAGGCCTGGGTAACGTGTCCCCCCCCCCATTCACACAAAGAAAAAATTCATGCTTTCAATAATTTTTCTAAAGACAAGATCATTCATAGATATGTCCATAATCATGATGACATTTAACAATTATTTTTCTAAAAAAAAAAAAAAAGTTTAATTGTTATAATACTTATCATGGAAAATATAAAAATCCTTCAGAACTGAAACAGTTCGCAAAACAGATCAAAATTACATACAGAGCAAAGAAAGAGATTTGTAACACATAGAATAAAAATTGCTTGGTAAAAGAAATGTGACTAAATATTGGTTTACAATATCTGTAGGGGGGGACAGGTTACCCCAGGGGGGGACAGGTTACCCCGGCTGATTTCTAGGGTAACGTGTCCCCGGGAACACGTTACCCCGGGGTAACCTGTCCCCGGGGACACGTTACCCAGGGGACAGGTTACCCTGGGACACCGGTTTATACTCTTGTAACATCATTTCTACAGTATTCAGGGTTAAATCATCTTTGATAAATGCAACATAAATACTTGAAATTAAACAAGAATGGATTTCAGTCTTTCGTTAGTTTGTTTATGATAATACACCCAACTTTAAAACTGCCATCAGGACAGACAAATTCTCATATTACGGCACCAAGACTGCTAAGACATTGTTTAAAGTGATTTCATGTTGTTTATGTAATCTCTACCAACAGTGAGAAATAAAAGTTAAATCATGGTATCAATAGGATGAAAACAGTAAATGACAGATATACAGAAAATTTAATTTGAGTTTGATATCCACACTTAAAGTAAATCACATTACTTGATGGCTGTACAATCTTACTTAGGAGCATCAAGAGTAGTAACAAACTATAAGTTATGTTTTTGTTTGCTCCAAACTTCATTCAAGTGACTTTCTGAAATAACTTACCCACAGTGATTTTCACTTGCTCTGGGCAAGTGGGCATCCGCTTAAGTAAACCTATGGTTACAGGTCAAATACCACATTTGAGCAATAATGGTTATTTCTTAATTTCTGTCCTTCAGTCAACACTAATGCTTCATCGAACATTTTTCTTGAAAAAGTTTGTAGGGAGACCTTAAGTTGGTTTTAATTTCAACCAAATTACATACGAATACTGAATAGGTATAACACTCAACTCTAGAGTTTCTTTTCATATAAAAAATATTTTGAGGAGCCTTAGGGAGTGGACCTGTATTAGCTCCGCAACATTTCAAAACTCATGAACTTTCTCAATGTTGACCGAGGTTTCCAAATGAAAGTCATAAGGAAACCTCGGTTAATGCTGTTAAAGTTCATTACTTCCCAAACATTGTGGAACTATTATGAGTCTACTACATCTAAAGACATTATTGTTTGGGAAAGGGTAAATAATTAAAATGGGAGAAGAAACAGCAATTACCGATAATTAAAATAATTACATCCTACCAATAATGATTAGAAACAAAACTTTGATTATAGCCCTCAGAGAGAGAAAATGAGCCTGAATATCCATAAGATTCTGGAATAAGAACAGAAAGACATTTCTTAAGAGAAAGATTTTAACTACCTTCACAGAAAAAAGAAAATGCCATTATCATATCATTTCAGACCTTACATTTGTTGAATATTTTTTTTGCAATCCACATTATTTGATGTCAGACAAATCACTTTTTGAGCATACTCACATTTTGTCCCGCCAAGGCATGGTTTGTCTAGTCTCAACACTCAAAGATCTGTCTTCACACTTCAACTTATCTCTGTATAGCCTGAGTGAAACTGTTTAAATGTTTACTTGCTCTTAGAATGAAACTTTGTCAGACATGCATGGTTATGTTAGAAATACGCCAAAGCCCTTAGTCACAGATCTATGAATCAGGGCTTAGGCATATATTCATATTCCCATGCATGTCTGACTGTTCCGTTCTATTAGCTATAGTAAGCTTTTTGAATTTTTACTTCACTCAGGCCTATATGAGATAATTGGGTCTGTTTTATGTGGGTATATCCATCCCCCTAGGCATCAATGGATGGAATTTAGCAACATTTTACAGGAATGAACCTCTGGTGATTCAGTATCAGATAGCCAAGAAAACATTTTGATGCAAAACATAGCTTTTATAGGTAGGGATGATTTCCATTTGATGAAAATTAACCTTGAAAATCATGTAATAAATCATCAATTTGATCTCATCCAAATGTTACATGAATGTGCCATGAGTTAATTAACTTTTCATTATGTTGAACTGTTATACTAGAAAGAATATTACCTAATTGGCATCAATAGAGAGCAGAATGAAGGGTAATTTTTTAGTCAGAAGGATTTGGGTATCTGATATCTTCGAACTTGATTTATCAGTTAAGTCAGTAGAACATGACCTGCCATAGAGGACCTCTTGTTTGATTGTTTGTGCTGTGTAGAACAAGAGTATGTGTAGAAAGCAGATGTTTAAGAATGGGTTTGACCTTTATAAATGTCAGACACAGGCTCACTAATTTCCCCCACATTTATGAGCCACCTGTATAAGTACTGTGATATATGTTACACTGAATATGGAATGATGAATGGCCTGAACTTACAGAATTACTGTGATGATAGCATTTCCTAGTCTGCAGTCTTACAAACTTTATAGTACGCAACTGAAGCTTGGCTGAAAATAATCCGATTTTGGGCAAGATTGAACCCACATAGGATAGAAATATAGGTTTACAAGACCATTTTGCTAACCACTGAGCCAAAGAAGATCTTCTTAGGCTCAGTGGTTTTAGGCTCAATGGTTTGCACATTGGTCTTATGAACCAACAATTTGGATATTTAGTTCTTAAACTCATAAAGCATTAGTTAAATGGACATGACTAATTTATGTACACTTTTTAACATGAAAATACAAATACATAACATTAAAAAAATGATATTTTTTAAAAAAATTTTAATAAGGACCATGAAACTTAATAAACACTTTTAAAAGACATGACCATATTGAAGTGTCCCAATAGATGCAAGGTTCAATTGCCTGTTGACAGCTTTACAACATCAGAATATATTTTTCAGATTAAGATTACATATTCTCATAGAAGAGGGCTCATACTGTAGAAAATTTATATGTCTGTTAAAAGACAGGACTTACTATGTGATCACCCATGGCATCCTGGCATCCTGCAGCCGTGCGGCATCAACTCCTTTGACCTGAGCATAACTCTCTCACCTTATGTTCAATTTACTTGATATTTGGTAGTTATATTCTTATAATTAAGAAATGTAATGCACATAAACCTAACTGTACCTAGCTTAATTTTTTAGTTTTTATACGCCCGTCGAAGACGGGACGTATTATGGGATCACCCGTGGCGTCCGGCGTCCGGTTGTCCGGGCGTCCGGGCGTCCGGGTGTCCGGGCGTCCGGGCGTCCGGCGGCGTCCACTTCTTTGTCCGGAGCATAACTCCGTCACTTGAAGTCCGATTGACTTCAAACTTGGCAATTATATTCTTCTCATCATTGCGGAGTGCAGTGCACAAGAACCATAACTCTACCTGGCCTATTTTTTGAGTTATTGCCCTTTGTTGTTTTTCAGACTTGAATCTTGTCCGGAGTATATCTCTTAAAGTATTATAGCTAGGATCATGAAACTTCATGGGTGTATAGACCTCACCAAGGGGGAGTGCAGTGCACAAGAACCATAACTCTACCTGGCCTATTTTTTGAGTTATTGCCCTTTGTTGTTTTTCATACTAGAATCTTGTCCGGAGTATATCTCTTAAAGTATAATAGCTAGGATCATGAAACTTCATGGGTGTATAGATCTCACCAAGGGGGAGTGCAGTGCACAAGAACCATAACTCTACCTGGCCTATTTTTTGAGTTATTGCCCTTTGTTGTTTTTCATACTAGAATATTGTCCGGAGTATATCTCTTAAAGTATAAAAGCTAGGATCATGAAACTTCATGGGTATATAGATCTCACCAAGGGGGAGTGCAGTGCACAAGAACCATAACTCTACCTGGCCTATTTTTTGAGTTATTGCCCTTTGTTGTTTTTCAGAATTGAATCTTGTCGGGAGTATATCTGTAAAAGTATTATAGCTAGAATCATGAAACTTCATGGGTGTATAGATCTCACCAAGGGGAGGTGCAGTGCACAAGAACCATAACTCTACCTGGCCTATTTTTTGAGTTATTGCCCTTTGTTGTTTTTCAGACTTGAATCTTGTCCGGAGTATATCTCTACAAGTATAATAGCTAGGATCATGAAACTGCATGGGTGTATAGATCTAACCAAGGGGTAGTGCAGTGTACAATAACCATAATTCTACCTGGCCTATTTTTTGAGTTATTGCCCTTTGTCGTTTTTCAGACTTGAATCTTGTCCGGAGTATATCTGTAAAAGTATAATAGCTAGGATAATGAAACTACATGGGTGCAAAAAATATTCATTCAAAATAACCTCAGTTCTATTCAAACCCCCAGTTAATACTAAGCAGTGTGACGGGCGTATCTTGTGACAATTTGGCACCTTGTTCCCCTTTGTAGTTTTCAAACTTGGACATCCAACAGTGTGATGGGCTTATCTTGTGCCACCTTGTTCATATCACATTCAAAATTATCTAACATACCAAGTAGTTAGACAGACATGATCCATTTAGAGATAAGGATTCTCAACCCTAAATGGGTCGACTCTGTCTATATAGACTATCATAAGCCATTTAACCCTTTGCTGTTTAATCCCTGCTTTTTACGTGCCTGTGATTTTATGATTGAGAAAACATTGTGAATAAAAGAAGAAATTGCTTCTCACAAGCAATTTCTTCTTTTTCCACACTATTTTCTACCCTACTGAATGGTTATTTTTCAAATTAAATCCACTTTAAATTTTTGTCTGCAAAGCCTTTGAATTTGGACAGGTCCAAAATTTTGAAAAACAGGAAAGGGTTAAGTAAGGACAGGTCTCTCTCATTGGCATATCAACTGCAACTTATAGGTGTATTTTCAAAACTGAGCTCTGACATAGGCCCTTAGTCCAATACCATAGGTAAATCAGGTATAATTAAAAGCAAATGATAGGAATTCAACCTGATCCCTAAACTGTAATGATGAAAGTACATGTTTGAGTAAAACTTACATGTTAAGATAAGCAATAAGGTTGGTTTGAAAAGTAAATTTTAAACTTTTTGAATTTGTTATTTAAACCTGTTCTAAATGGCACAAGAATCTAACAATAAAAAGTTAATTTCACGGCTCACTGTGCAAAATCTACCTATACCTCTCTTTAAACAGTTACGATAAGGTTCATGTGATCACATCTATTATCTAGAAATAAAATACAATTTAAACTTTGAATTTCATGCATAATTTATTACATATACCTGAAATGATATATTTTGTATATATACTTCTTAAGTTCTCCAAAAATGGGATAATACCTTGTAAATGAAGCAAGATACTTCCTGATCGGAAGTTATTGGTAATGAAAACACTCTATCTGTTACCCAGCAAAATCTCTCCTGGGAAAATCAATTGAAGACAATTTTCTCAGAAAGGCATTATAATGTGTCCGGTTTCTGTATTGTAAATAGCCCATAGTAGGGATAAAATTGTGTATAGTTAATGTTATAGTTTGTCTTTGGTATTTGTTCTCTGGGAGATTTTCAGTAAACATTATGTCAACCTTTCTGACATTAGCCTTCTCAAGGATGACATTTGATATGTCTTGGTTAGTTGATGGTCAATATTGGCTCAACTGGGGTAAAAATCAAAATGGAGAACTGATGGATAATCAGTTGGTGGTATCTGAATGAAATACAGCAATGCCGCAATAATCCTTAGCTTCTGTTTTACTTTTGGCTTACATATTGCAGCATAGATACTTAATCAGCCACAAAACGGTGAAAACTGTTGACAAATTATACCACTCTTTTCATGCAAGTTTGTGTGCTAGGTGGGGTATAATTTGCAAACAGTTTGCATTGTTTTGGTATCCTGAACATAGAGCAGGTTTTGAAGGAAATAAAATGGATAAAACAATGATATATGTTTTTAATTCTATAATAAAAAATTTAATTAAGTTGTAGTTAATGAAATGAGTTAAAGAAATGAGTTTGGGGAAGTGTTCTTGCTCTTTATTGGCTGAAATTCAAATGTGTATCTTTTGAATCCGATATTCTTAAAATTTCATGTTTTATACTTAAATTAATTTTAAAGAAGCCAAACTGGACCCTCCATGTGATTAAGAACACCTACCTATACAATCACATCTGACTAATAAGATCACAAAGGGTGCAGTGAACAAAATAAAGGCACAGTAAGCCCGTGGTGCAATCTGAAAGGTCTTAGAAAGCCTGTAAAGGATATGGTGCATACTTTATCAAGTGCGCAGCAAAACTTAGCTTGGCCATGTAAAATGCAGTGACATCCTGGCAGCGGCTAGTAAATACAAAGAACAAACTTGAAAATTGTATTTTTTCCTACATTTCATCCTGTTCTCCCTGTGTTTGTAAAGATTTTAGAACGCTGTACAGTCTTTGTGGTTCTTTTCTGAGTGTGGCGAGGGCATAAATTATAGATGTACTGCCTGGGCTCCACTCCATGGTGGTCATCACACCATCATTATTATTGACAGCTAGTAATATACAGATATTGACAATAGTATTGAGAAATTATAGCTTAAAGATGATCAATGATATTTATTTATTTACTAATACATGTAGGGTTCCACTTTATTTAAGATTGATCAATATATTAATTTGATATTATTGTCAATAACAAATTAATCAATATACAATTAGATATTGATTCAATAATATTTGGGCCTATAAATCTGTTTTGTTTATACACTTAACTAAAACATAACAGTTAAATGAACTCTTTGGCGGAATTAAGAACTGTCTGCTTTTCTAGTATATTGAATTTGTGCTGTCATATTACATTTAGACCTCATTCTTCTTAAAGTCTTTTTATTCAATTTATATGTCTCGAGACACTGTTTTTCTAAACATTTCAAATAGCTTAGATCTAAATCAATAGAAAGATTTCAAACTCAACTGTGGCAAGGAAATCCACTTTGATTTACTACAAACAAGACGGTGGTCTCCTGATAATTTGTAGAATGAATCTGAAAATGTGCGACCCATCATGAGAAAAGGGAATACCTAGAAATACTGTTGAATAAATATTCGAAAAAGAAAATATATTCTGAGCAAAGGTCATCCAGAAGTCACATTTCTTAAATTCTCATACAGAAAGGTAGAATGAACATACCAGACTCAGAAAAACAGTAAAGTTTGAAAAGTTTTGACCTTAGTCAATCTGTGCAATTTGCTCATTCTGAGTGGGGTTGACACTTTACTCACGCCTCTTTTGGCATAATGGGTCACAGTCACATAAAAAGGGACCATCTGGGAGCTTTGTTAAATAAATATTTGAAGCAGAGATCAGTTCTAGAATAGGCCAACTAAAGGCTGTATTCATAAGATTCTTAAACATGAAGGTAGATTGATTATTCTAGATTCAGAAAATTAGTAAAGTGCTAAAAGTTTCCAACCTAGTCAGTCTGCACAATCTGACAATGGTTGAGACTATGCACTTCCCAGATGGACTCTTTTTGCATGATGGGTCACATTCATTTGATAACTCCTTCTTCCTCTCCCTTCCACTTAGTATAATATTGTAGAGATTTGCAGTCGATTTAAATAAATGAATACCTACAATGCAGTCATGTACTTATTAATTTTGGCTGTGGGTTAAATTAGTTCTAAATTGCATTTCAAGGTCAACCTTTTGTAGGCTCAATAAATGTTGTCCTTGGATAAGTATTCTGGTTTTTAGCTCCACTGGCAGAAGGCCACTGGGGCTATTGTCATGGCGTTGTGTCCGTTGTGCGTCCGTCTGTCTGTCTGTCCGTCCGTGCATCCGGTCCTAAAGTGTTTCATTAAAAATCTTCTCCTCAGAAACTACTGGATGAATTTCAACCAAACTTCACAGGAATGATCCTTGGGTGACCCTCTATCAAAGTTGTGCAAGAAATTTTGATCCAAGGAAAGACATGGATTTAATGAGCGTGGCTAATTTACAAATATGGTAAAAAGTGAGTTGTCTCAGATTCTAATTGATGGATACCAATTAAATTTTACATGAATGATCCTTGGGGGACCATTTATCAACAAAAAAGAAATGTGATCGGATGAAAAACATGGATTTTATGGGTGGAGGTCGTTTCTCTATATGTAATATAGTGGAAACTTTGAAAATCATTTTCTCAGAATCTAACTGATGGATATCAATTAAATTTTACATGAATGATCCTTGAGTGTCCTTTTATCAGTGTACCAAAAATTATTATGATTGGATGGAAAATATGCATTTTATGGGCTTAGGTCGTTTCTCTACATGTTTATATAGTGGAAATTTTGAAAATCATTTTCTCAGTATATTGATGTATATCAATCAAACATAATTGGAATGATCCTTGGGTGAACATGCATTATCATGCAGCCAAATATTATTGTGATTGGGTGAAAAATATGTTGTATGGGCAGATGTCATTTCTCTTTATATTTTATATAGTGGGAATTTTGAAAACCCAAAATATCTAAAAATCTAGTCAAAACTTTTATTTGCTATTACAAGAATTTCAAGCCTGTGGAGCAACTCAAGCCATGATATGATGGCTTTCTAATTTTATAGAAAGGTTGTTTTATCATTGTGATTGACAATTTTATTGTATACAGAAGATGTATCTCTGGCTAGGATATAAGGATGTTAAGTTTATTGTAGACAATATATGTGAAGCTGTTATATACAGCCTCACCAATCTAGGATGAAGCTTTCTCCAGCAATATAAGAGGAGCTAGCTGTTTTATCATAAATTTTCTGCTTAAAACTCGTAACTACAGCTTTATACAAGCTGTAGCTATGAGGTTTTTAGCTGAAAAGTTATGATATACTGTCTTACCAATATAGGATAAATCTTTCTCCAACAATAATAAATCTATTGCCTTAGAGCTGCAGGGATGTTCCATACTTTATATAAACACATTTACAGGAGATCTTGGTTGTAGCCTCAAATGTTTTCGTATCTATAGAATTTACATTTGGTTTGATATAAAATGGGTATTCTGATTGGCTAAAATATTTATTTCATACAAGTAATGTTTTCATGTTTTACATGAAAGTTATTTTGAGTTTAATTGTTTTTCAAGGGTCTGCAAAAAAAAGGTGGTTTTTTTTTGTTTTTTTTTTTAAACTTAATTACCTGATTAATAATAATTAATGTATGTAACTATTAGAAATGACACAATTTTTTTCTTTGAAAACATTACTTTGCATGTTCATACAGTGTGATTAAGTTTTAGTTTCATTTCTCAAAAACATAACTAAAAGAGCTTAAAAATTTATGGACAAGTTTAATGTCATAGAAACATAATGGATATTTAAAATGAAAAAAATGGCAGCAACATCATTTTTGCCTTTCCATCAGTAAACTCTATCTCAAGTCCACTGGGAGATGTTATCCTTGGCATATGTTCAATATTGTTTGGAAAAACAGAAGTTGTTAAGCTGAATTATTTATCAATGGCATCAGGGGATATATGGCCTGAATGATTTTCATCCACTTATCCTGTTATTATACATCCAACAGTTTTGGGGAGAGATTGGGCCTAACGTGTTACTTACAATGTCACGAAATTTTTCTTAAAATAAATCAAGGGGTCAGTGCAATACTATTGTTAGTGCCTATATATTTATAGGCACTTACAATAGTATTGCACTGACCTCTCAGAATGTCCAGATTAAATGACTATTGAAAATCATTCCTAAATATTACACTGCAACTCCATTAAAACGCTGTGGTCGGGGTCCAAGAAATGAAACAGCGGAAGAAGTGGATGTATCTGCTATAACGCTGTACCCCCCCTGCCGCCGCCGATTCCCCCCCCCCCATATTTAGGCCATCGCATTATATATTTTTAAAACACGGCAATGAATTGAAGAACAAGCGAGGTTTATTACTTTGATATTTTTTATTTTAAGATCGTTTTGTTGTCCCCAAGCTAAACAAAACTATCTTTGATAAAGTAATATAGTTTGTAGGGTTAAACGATCGCAGACTCCTCTTAGTTCTCTGAATCCCGATTTCTCGGGCCTACCCGCCCGACAGCTGAGAAACACCGATAACGACGATCTCAAAAGGGTAAAGTTAGTAAAATCCATAAAGTTCCATAAGATCAACGAATTTCATATTTTAAATGTTATCTTCTCGAAAATAATCATCTACGCAATCAAAATAAACAATACCCTACGTCTGATCGAAACTCTATCAAAGTTATCGAATCTCTCGGAGTGCAGGACCTCGTTCTTCGATGAGCGAGAAAAAATGCCGTAAATTCAATTAAATGAATCTGTAGCTACGACATTTGGATCGCCGATTTGCAAAGATCATCTTCACGAGTCAAGGGGTATCGAAAGCTTCTCGAAAACCGTATTAGTAGGCTAAAACGTTCGTAACCCTGGGTTTGACAAGATGTTTTTTCACGGATTTGATAATTAGCCTGGTTTGACAAGATGTTATTTCACGGATTTGATAATTAGATAGTAGATCGTCAGGAGAGAAGTACAGACAATTGCGAAGCGACGCGGTCACCATCAGTTACGCGCCATTTTCAGATTCTTTGTTCGACACATCTAAGCGGGAAATGTAGGTTTATATATAGCTTCCTGTTTAAATTTCAAATAAGTTGTCTATTTAGTGAGAGATAAGAATCAACGATAATTCAATCGGACTTTAAAACCTTACTATAATATGAAAAAGTTTAATGAAAAAGAAACAAAATTTTATCATATATTTACAAAAACGTAATATTTATAAGAAAATTCAACGGGATTGGCAAAGGGAGGTAATAAACCAATAAATTGGGTAAGGGGCGAGTCGCTTTTTGAATCGTTTGTCAACAGCGGTAAATATTCAAGATTTGAGAATATAAAACGAGATGAGCTCATTTTGCGAAAACACGGCTTCTTCTGAAGTTTATTAACTGGGATTTAATCGCATCCGAGCTAGACTTTCTTTTTGTTCAATTGCGTCCCTGCCGTCGACACAGAGCAGTTGGTAGCGCGCCGGACTGTCAATATTGGGATTCCGTGTATCTCCGACGGCGGCACTCATTCTTTCTGACTATAAGTCACTCACCCATGGGTTAATAATCGTAGACCTAAGTGAGATAGCAGTTTGGAGTTAGGGAAAGATTGTTGTACTCGTGAGTTTGGTACTCCAGCGGTAGTGATGTAACTATACGCAGTGGCGTAGCCATGTTATTTACATTGGTGCGGCAAAACTGAGCTCCGAAGGAGCGAATGCGAGCGCCGAAGGCGCAAAGCCCTTCTAGGGGGGTCCGGGGGCATGCCCCCCGTAAAATTTTTGAAAAAATGGTGCGATTTGGTGCATTCTAGACTATACTTGATCACAATTTTTGAGTCATTTTAGAGCAATTTCCAGGCACGTAAAAAGCAGGGATTAAACAGGAAAGGGTTAACCCTAGTACGAGGACTAATCGATAATGACATTAACAACTCACCATGTACTCACAGGGAATCGCATGTGGAGTGACCTCACTGGAATTTAAAAGTAGATCTTAAAGAAAAAATAGTTCGTCTTTAAAATGGCATTTTGAAGTGGAGAATAGTGATCCATGTGCATATTTATGTTCGATCTTTTTTGTACACGATTTCCTTTCCGGGAGGACGGATAAGGGACCGGGGGCGTACCCGAACTAACTGTCCTCTTCATGGGTGGGAAAAAGACGGTGCCTTTACTCTCGCTTGAATAGTCCAAAAGATAACCTGATTTGACCAAGTTTCTTTAGTCTCAAAAGAAAGATCTATGAATGTAGATGAAGCGCTAATGACGTAATATATAAGAGAAGTGTTGTGGAATGCGTTGCAGCACCTGAAATTTGAGCAATTTTATATAGAACAAAGAAGGCCAAAGATCGGGTGGGGTCTGACCATGTTTGACATCAACAGAAAACGGAAGTAAATAGAATTACCATTCTACAGACGCTTGGAAGTTTAGATTATTGATGAGTCATCCCAGGATGCTGGCATTTCGTTGGTATGGTGGATTAAAAGAACTATAAGACATCATGTTTTATAAACGTTTTATTCATCCGTTATATGCTCACATACATTTTCAGTCATTTAGCGGTCAACATAATCCAGTTTTATTGTAGCGGCATGCCGCATCTACGGCAATTATTGGTGCGGCAAATGGCGCACCTGCCGCACCCGTGTCTACGCCCATGATATTACGTCTGTCAGCCATCAAACTAGCCATTTCTCTCTGACCAGAGGCATTTATCGCCACCACTGCCCCGCGGGAGGTGTGAAAAACAATTGTATTGATTTACCTGGCTTCGCTCAGTATCGATTTTTATCTCAGTGGGTTCACCCTTCGATCTAAAATCGCGATCAAAACAGCGTTAAGTGCGGATCGGGTAACATCGCCGCAGTATCCCAAAATGGTCGACCCCCCCAAATTTCGGGAGCCAAGCGGACCCCGCGTTATATTGGATTTAGCGCTCTAACAGATTTCGTTATAATGGAGTTGCAGTGTATGTATATCTGTGAGTGATAAAATTGCACACAACTCGTGAAAAGCCAACTGTTGCTTAACTTCTGGAAGATATAAATGATAAAATAATTGTTTATTTCAGAAAAATTTATGATTCTATTTCAATGAAATTTCATACAAAAAAGAAATACAATGGCTTTGATCAAGTCCTATACTCTAGAAAGACAACAGTAGATTTCATTATTTCAATGAGATATGGTTGTATTTCCAACAATTTCAACTGTGCGGAAAGCAAAAACTCTAGCCATGCTTCCCAGCAATCAGACCAGAGTCTTCACTATGCCATTTGTAGGTCAATAAGGTCTCAAAGTATCTGTAGACAGTAAGGCAATTTTCTAGTTACTCTGTGTTTGTCTGGGCTGTTAAATGTTTCCACCTCTCCCATGTGTGTCAAATTGTTCGATATGTCACACACAGGCTCATATCATTTTTATAGGCAGGGCTTATAGCTCTTAAATATCAATATGTCTTGAATTTTTCATATGTCTTTCCCAAAATAATCCACATAAAAACACTTATTTTTAACTTCACTGGCCAGCTAGCTATTGTCATGGCGGTGTGTCCGTCGTGTGTCGGCGTCCGGTCATCCGCCCGTCAGTGCGTGCATGATTAATTTAAAACATCTTCTTCTCCCAAACCACTGGGTGGATTTTCATGATACTTTGTAGAAATGTTCCTTGGGTGACCCTCTTCTAAAATTGTTAAAGAAATTTTGATTGACCCTCAAATATGGGTGTGGCAAGGCATGGCATTTTTAGCTCATTTGAGCATGAAGTGCTCAAGGTAAACTATTGTGGTTAGGTGGATGCCTGCCGTGCGTAGTGCGACGTCCCTGATCTGTCGTCAACATTTGCCTTGAATGCACTCTAGAGGCCACGTTTTTTGACCAATCAACCTGAATTTTGGCCAGAATGATTGTCTTGATGAAATCTCGGATGAGTTCCAAATTGGGTCAACTGGGGTCAAAAACTAGGTCACAGGTCAAATCTTAGAAAGCCTTGTATGAACTCTAGAGGCAACATTTTTAGCCCGTTCAACCTGAATTTTGGCCAGAATGATTGTCTTGATGAAATCTCGGACAAGTTCAAAATTTGGTCAACTGGGGTAAAAAATTAGGTCACAGGATCAAAACTTAGAAAAACCTTGTATGCACTCTAGAGGCCATATTTTTGCCAGTTCAACCTGAATTTTGGTCAGAATGATTGTCTTGATGAAATCTTGGATGAGTTCGAAATTGGGTTAACTGGGGTTAAAACTAGGTCACAGGGTCAAATCTAAGAAAAACCTTGTAGGCGGTCTAGAGGCCACATTTTTTGCCCGTGCAACCTGAAATTTGGTCAGAATGATTGTCTTGATGAAATCTTAGACAAGTTCAAAATTGGGTCAACTTGGGTAAAAAACTAGGTCACGGGGTCAAATATAAGAAAAACCTTGTAGGCACTCTAGTGGCCACATTTTTTGCTCGATCAACCTGAATTTTGTTCAGAATGATTGTCTTGATATTGATAAAATCTTGAATGAGTTCGAAATTTGGTCAACTGAGGTCAAAAACTAGGTCACAGGGTCAAATCTAAGATAAACCATGTATGCACTCTAGAGGCCACATTTTTATGCCCAATCAACCTGAATTTTGGTCAGAATGATTGTCTTGATGAAATCTGGGATGAGTTCAAAATTGGGTCAACCGGGGTCAAAAACTAGGTCACAGGGTCAAATCTAAGAAAAACCGTGTGAATTTCTGTTAAATTTAGTGTTCTTGGTATTATGCCACAGAAGGGTATATTAAATATTAAATGTAACATTACATCCCTGTGATCCCTGTCAAGAAAGCTTGTGGAAAGAGAAGTTGTTTTCTATCACATGGGGTTGTTTCATTTCAATTTGGCACTTTTGATTTTCATCTTCAACCTTTTTGAATTAAGACCAAATTACAATGACAACAAAAATAACAACCACAAAAACGATAGCGTTGAAAGAGTCTAGCTTGCATGTTGACCAAAGCCAGATAAAATCTGGGAGTGTTATAATGAATGCTTAAGACTGAAGAAAATGAGACCAGTTCAGTGAAAATTCATGGTTAAAATCCTAGTTTGGAATTCTAAACAGGAAGCTTTGTGTAAAAAAGGCAGATGAGGCAGAAAAAGAGGGATTTTAAACCCAAATACAGACAGATGCATTAATTTTAGTCAAATTCTGGACAGTATTTGTTTCCACTAGCTTTAAAGTTGGCTATGAAATATGTGTTGTCTGTCCCAGTATTCCAGAGGTCTCAAAGTATTGCCAGACAATATATTTTCAAAACTGTGCAGATTTCAGAAAGAAGATTTGCTCTGGCTTTCTATGAAATTTTACAATGGTTTCATGATAGGAGTATAGTTAATGGTATTTTATTCTTGACCATGATAAATCATGGTTGGCAATGAAATACTATGGTAATCATAATACATTTTGCCTGGAATACCTTGCTGAAAACATATTGCCTAGTGATCAGAGCTATGGATAGAGGTGGCATATTAGATTTCAAATCAATTTTTTTCAACAATACTAATACAAATCCTATATTGTGCATAGTCATTGGCATAGTCTTGACAAGATGATTCAAATGAGTATTTACAACATAGTTTTAAATGAGAACTACAGATTTTATACTGGCAATATCCCCTCTTATCTGAACCTCTGAGTGATAACTATAAATGCCTACAAATGAATCAAGGTCATCTGAAAAGGTCAAGGTAATAAGGTTGATTGTATAATTTCATTATCTCTCACCAATAGGTTGATAATCATAGACCTATGTGGAATGTGGAATAGCAGCTGGAGGCTAGGAAAGGATGTAATGGTACTACAGGTGTGAGTTATACCAGGAATCCATTGTTAGGTGCTCCAGCTTCAGTAACATAACTGAAAGATTGTTGAAAGCCATGTAAAATCCCATTCAAAAAATCAAAATAATTTGATTATTGAAATGGTTTATTCCTATCATATGCAGTATTTTAATGTTGTAACCTTTTTTTTATTTTCAGAGAGTCGCAGAATGAGCTGGATTCATTGACGACGCTGATAGAGTCCATGTGGACACACTATGAACCCTCGGTATCCCCGAATAACCTTAACCTGGATCAAATCTTCTCCTTCCTCCAAGAGGAAAAAGCCCTGGATGCTAAATCGGGCAAGAACTCCAATAAAACCTTGGACGAGATAACAGATGAACTCAATGAACTCAACGTTCTGCTCTCAGAGGATATGGTAATGTTGGTCTTTAACTTTTTAGTGGTACCATGAATATTCTAATGATCAAACTGATCCTTTGTTCAGTTTGACAAAACAGTACAATTTGTTTTCAAATTATATATACCCCACTTTGCACATGCTCCTGTGTGCAAAGCAGGGTATAATTTGGAAAGAACTTGCACCGTTTTGTTATCCTGAATGCAGGACTTTACATAACATTTCTAACAATTTTGTATGTGCTCAGTTTCATACATGCACAAAGTTTAAACTTGGATCAGTCTGTGCATTCACACAGTCTGATCAGAGTCTTCTTTTGGCACTTAATATATAGCTACAGACCTACAGCTTCTGCTCACAATCACAGAATATTTTCAATTCACTGGCAGTCAAAGTATCTTAATTTAAATCCATCAGATATATTTGAAACTGTTGCAAATGCCAAACACAGACCTTAAAGATGCCTGGCTTCTACAAGTATCGAAAAGATAAATGGTTAATCAATGGCTCAGTGTGAAACAGTTGTATGTGCCTATAAATATACCTTTTTAGAGTGACATAACAACAGCTTGATGTTATACTTGCAATAAAGATTTTCTATTTCAATAATGGAAAACAATGTGGTAAGATAAGAAAGATGATGTCACCAACAGTTTCTAGTTATACCATTTTGTTTTCATATAGTTGGACAGAGGGAAATGATTAAGACTGGTTCAAGTTATTAGTACTTTTAAGTGTTAAAAGTAACAAAATATAAATGTAATTCAACATTCACATATATATATTGAATTACATTTATATTTTGTTACTTATATATATATATATATATATATGTGTACCCATATACAAATATATGTATACATATACCTATATCCATACATGATGAATATTTGTTTAATAATTCAAATAGCTGTTACAGAAATAATGCTGTTCTTTAAAATTAATATTAATATTGAGGGTCATTTTTACATTTAAATGTTTGACAGAATAAAATATATAGAAAGAGACATTAAACGTTCTGAAACATTAGTAGCTTAAATGCTCTACCTAGAATTATCTTAATTGATACATAAACAAAGAATTTAAACAAGGAAAGTAAATAGCTTATATACACACAACATAGTAACTTTTGACAATAACATAAGTCCTGTAAACTGATTAGGGTGATTATCTAAGGAACAAATATATAAGTAAAACTGGTAAACAAATGCTTGTCTTAGGCTTTATGCCAAGTACTCTTAAAGATTTACAACTTTTTAAGGCAGTAATTTACATCATTAGAAAACTAACTTATGTCTTATGAATGCCTTGAGAATATTTCCAACGTATGTAATTTGATTTGAATTTCCTTTTTGAATCAGACTCTCTTACTGATTGAGGTAGAGTATTCCATAGCTTAGGACCTGAATATTGAAAAGATTTTCGAAAAATTTCCAACTTTGGCATAGGCACTTTCAAATCATTGTTGGATGATGATCTTAGTCTTTTGTCCCTTGTATCAGATATTTGGATACACTTTGATTTAAGATATTTTGGACCATTATCTTCATTAATAATTTTGTACATCAGAAAACCTTTTTTATAATTGATTCTGTCACTAAATTTCATCCACCCTAACCTTTGGAAAAGCTCTTCTGATGGAGTTTCAATTGGTTCATTTAAAATTATGCGAGCTGCACGTTTTTGGAACTTGATAATATCGTCAAGTAGCTCTTTGGTACAGTTACCCCATATGGTACAACAATAGTCAAGGTGAGGTAATATATATGCATTGAAGTATAGCTTGCGAACATCAAGACTTAAAAATTTTCTGATTGGCAATAGAAGATATAATAAAGAGTTACATTTTTTAATTGTACTCTGGACTTGTACTTTCCAATTCAACATACTGTCTACATGAATTCCTAGTAATTTTTCTGTATCTGTATACTGAATGATTTGTCCATTCAGTTGTATTTGCAGATCTGATCTATTTTGTAGCTTCATTTGAGAATTTTGTGATGGAGATATATACATAGCTTTAGTTTTATCACTATTAATTATCATAGTATTCTGTTCACACCATGTCTGTATCAAGTTGAGTTCAGACTGGAGTAAAGAATGGACATCTTCACAGGTTTTCCCAATAACTGTTATGGAGGTGTCATCAGCAAACATGTCAGCATTTGGGGTTTTTATATGCAAAGGTAGGTCATTTATATATATGACAAAGAGGAGAGGACCAAGAACGGAACCTTGAGGAACACCTGATGAGATGTTCCGAGGATCAGACAATTCTCCTGAAATACATACTTTTTATGCCCCCGATAGGGAGGCATAATAAATTTGACTTGTCCGTCTGTCCGTCCGTCTGTCCGTCCGTCTGTCCGTCCGTCCGTCATTCCGTCCAAAAACTTTAACATTGGCCATAACTTCCTTATTACTATCAAAGCGGTGTCGGGGGCATTGTCATCTTACAGTGACAGCTCTTGTTGTGTTCTATTTTTAAGATATGACCTAAACCATGACACAGCATGATCAGACAATTTATAACATTGGAGCTTTTCAATTAAGACAGAATGATTTACTAGATCAAAAGCTTTAGTAAGGTCAAGAAAAATTGTTCCAACCAATTTCCTGTCATTAATTGCAGATCCAGTTATCATGGCTGTAAGGGTGGTTTCACATGAATGATTACTCCTAAAGCCTGATTGATATGTAAACATGAGATGATTAGCTTCAAAATAATGTTTCAAACTATCTGAGACATGTTTTTCAAAGATTTTCGATAAGATTGGTAAGATTGATATTGGTCTGTAATTGTTCTTATCATGTTTTACTCCCTTTTTGTGAATTGGTGTTACTTTTGCTAATTTGGATTGTGTGGGGAACTTACATTTGGTTATACTTAGATTAAAGATTTTAGTTAATGGCTTTGAAATAATGTCTGAACTAATCTTCAGAAATCTAGGGCTAAGGCCATCAAGTCCAGTACTTTTTGAGGCATCAAGGCCATCCAGTTGTTTATTTATTTCATGTTCTGTCAGAAGAGGAATTTGAAATCATGTTTTGTTATTGAGTATTGAACTGACATGGTTGTTAATTGCACTTTTGCAACTTTCATTTAGACTATCTACAGGTGAAACTTTGGTAAAAATATTTGCAAAAAAGTTGTTGAAGCAGTCTGCTGCATTTTTAGGGTCCAATATTGGAGAATTGTTTTCATCATTAATTAATGGTGTATCTGAAAATCTCTTTTTTGCTGATAGGTCCTTTAGGTTTTGCCAAAGTTTTTTAGGGTTTCTTTTATTATCATTTATTGTTTCAGAGTAAAAGTTCTTTTTTATATGCCGCCTGAGGCGGACGTATATTGGCGTCATCTTCTCCGTCTGTCCGTCTGTCCATCCGTCCGTCCGTCCGTATGTCCGTCCACTTTTCTTGTCAACGCAACTCCTCCTAAACTTCTGGCTGGATCTTCTTGAAACTTGGTCAATGTAATCACCTCAATTGGTAGATGTGCATGAAGGAAGGATTTTACGGTTCGTTGATTTTTGCCTGAGTTATGCCCCTTGATAACTTAGTCTCTGGGTCCAATTTTCTTGTCAACGCAACTCCTCCTAAGTTTCTGGCTGGATCTTCTTGAAACTTGGTCAATGTAATCACCTCAATTGGTAGATGTGCATGAAGGAAGGATTTTACGGTTCGTTGATTTTTGCCTGAGTTATGCCCCTTGATAACTTAGTCTCTGGGTCCAATTTTCTTGTCAATGCAACTCCCCCTAAGTTTCTGGCTGGATCTTCTTGAAACTTGGTCAATATAATCACCTCAATTGGTAGATGTGCATGAAGGCAGGATTTTACGGTTCGTTGATTTTTGCCTGAGTTATGCCCCTTGATAACTTAGTCTCTGGGTCCAATTTTCTTGTCAACGCAACTCCTCCTAAGTTTCTGGCTGGATCTTCTTGAAACTTGGTCAATGTAATCACCTCAATTGGTAGATGTGCATGAAGGAAGGATTTTACGGTTTGTTGATTTTTGCCTGAGTTATGCCCCTTGATAACTTAGTCTCTGGGTCCAATTTTCTTGTCAACACAACTCCTCCTAAGTTTCTGGCTGGATCTTCTTGAAACTTGGTCAATGTAATTCCCTCAATTGGTAGATGTGCATGAAGGAAGGATTTTACGGTTCGTTGATTTTTGCCTGAGTTATGCCCCTTAAAATCTTAGTCTCTGGGTCCAATTTTCTTGTCAACGCAACTCCTCCTAAGTTTCTGGCTGGATCTTCTTGAAACTTGGTCAATGTTATCATCTCAATTGGTAGATGTGCATGAAGGAAGGATTTTATGGTTCGTTGATTTTTGCCTGAGTTATGCCCCTAAAAAACTTAGTCTCTGGGGCTTATTGCCTCAGTTATGCCCTCTTAAAAATTAGTCTCTGGGGCTTATTGAAATTGCAGCCTTGTGAATGCAACTCTTCCTAAGCTTCTGGCTGGATCTAAATGAAACTTGGTGGATGTTATAACTGAAATTGGTACATGAGCATAAAGTAAGGATTTTATGGTTCATTAATTTTATCCTTAATTATGCTCCCTTAAAACTTAGCAGCTAGGGCTTATTGAAATTGCAGCCTTTTGAACACAACTCCTCCTTACTTTTTTGTCTTTATTTAAATGATACTTGGTCAATGTCATCACCATAATTTGTAAATGTACATGGATCAAGGATTTTATGGCTCATTTATTTCCCTGAATTATGCCCCCTTAAAACTTAGTGTCTGGGGTTTATTGAAATTGCAGCCTTGTGAAGGCAACTCCTCCAAACTTTTTGTCTTGATTTAAATGAAACTTGGTCATTTTCAATTCGGTTCTGTCAAAATAAGTAGTGTCTACAATTATTTTTGTGAAACAGCAGCAAAGTGGCGGCGTATTTTGTGACGATGGCTGTTGCAATCATTATTCTAGACTTTACTTCTTGTCTCCAGTATTTGTATTGAACAGTATTATTATTTTTCTTAGCTTTATTTCTCATTTGGATGGCTGAGGAGATACTCTCACAGAACCAGTCTGGCTGATTTGAATGTTTAACTCTTCTCTGCTTCAAAGGTGCATGAAAATCTAGCACTTTCAAAAACATTTGCGTAAAAGCATCGATAGCATCATCTGTGTCATCAAACATGTCAAGATCAGACCAGGGCTCCTTCTCTAGATCAGAGATAAATGCATCTGCATTAAATTTCTTAAGGTTGCGATAAGTGATACTAGAATGTACCGTACCCTTCTTTTCTTTAAAGTTTGATATTCTTGAAAATTGTATAGGATAATGGTCACTTAAGGAAATAACTGGTACACCTACATTTCTTATCTTATCTGATTTGTTTGTATAGACATGATCAATGATTGAGGATGAGTTACATGTTACCCTTGTGGGTTTGTTGACAAGTTGTTGCAAATTAAAATCATTGAGAATCTTATTCCAAAGTGTATTATTTGTTGAAGAATTGACAAAATTGTAGTTAAAATCACCAAAAAGAATGATTTCTTTATCTTCATAAAAAATCTTTTCAAGGATATTTTCCAATTTTGTATTCCAGCTTTGTAGAGAGGATGGAGGTCTATACATATACCCTATTATAAAGGGCTTTTGATATTGTAACTTGATTTCTATCCATATAGCCTCAATGTCCTCAAGCTCTAAGTCCATTCTTTGAACACAGGGTATGAAGTTTTTGACATATAAAACTATACCCCCATTTGATGAACGATCACATCGAAAAAATTGGTGCCCTTCGAGTAGAAATTCATTATTAGAGTACTTATCATTTAGAAAAGTCTCTCCCAAACCAAAAATATCAGTTTTGCTATTTAAATGCATAAAATTTTTAATCTCGTCAAATTTTGGACTTAAATGACAAACATTTAGGTGCATGAAGTTTAAATTATTGTTATCATTTTCATTCATATGAGTTTGCTTGGTGTTAAAAGGATTAGAATCTGAGTTTGAATTTGAAATCTGTACTTTTTCTGAGTAAAAAGGAGAGTTATTTAATTCTACAACTTTGCATCTACTCATAGAAACTGAATTTGATACATTGTATACAGAGACAGAGATAGCACTAGCAGCACATGTACATTTTTCTTTGTTACACTCAGAGCATAAGTTAGAAAGCAAAAGAAATGTATTTTTGTGAAATGAATTACATGGATGTATGTTTAAATCAGAACATGAAGATTGATTGAGAGAGTCATCTGTAATGGAACATAACCATTATACAACAAGTAATGACTAATGTAGAGGTATTGACACCCCATAAATGTAGAGGTGAGACATGCAACCACATGAACATAGAGGTAAGGTCTCACACCCTTTCAAAAGAAAACAGCTAAAGGATTTGAGGTTAATCTTTTAAATTTGTAAATTTCATTCTTTGAATAGATACTTATGATCTAAATGCACTCCTCAGAAAAGGAATTTGTAATTATTCATTAAACAATGTCTTTTCATTATGTAATTCCATAATTTCTATCAATAGCCAATCTTGTCCGAAATTTATACTGGAATCCAAACCAAATGATATACAGATATGGAAAATAGTCCCTTCCTATCTAAAGATCTGTATTGGATAACGTGAAGGCTATTTTCTAGCCATTTTGTTTCATTTTGGTTGGATATTGGTCTTCTAAGATGCATTATAGCTGTCAATAGTAGTGGGTTATTTGCACATTATCTGCACTTCTTATTGTGTTTTCACTGACAGGAAAGGTCATCCTACGTATTGATTGTATACAAGGCTTCCAGTGTTTAGGATGATAAAACAGTGCAAACTGTTTGCACAAATATACCCACTTTGCAAGTGCACTAACATGCATAGTGGGTATATTTTTGCAAACAGTTTGAACCACTTTGTCTGAAACGCAGGACTGGAGTCCCTCTTCAGTTAACGACGGTTTAAAAGTAACTACTTTACTTCTCCTGATACACTGTTCTTGAAGCTATATATAACCTTGATAGTGAGCTCTTACATGTATTTAGTACCCATTGAGTAAAGTAAAATATCTATCAAACTTACCAGATGGTTTTTTTTTGCTTTTATTGAATGATTTGAATGATTGTTTATTATCCACAGATAAATTGGGGTTTTCTTAAAAGGAAGGGAGGGGAGGGGGCTTCTTTTGGGGTTAAAACTGTTATTAAAGGAAATTTGTTATGGCTGTATGACAACATTATTCAAAGAGTGATGGGTTCCATCTTGCCTATTACACCCAATCAAAGTTGTGTTGAAAATCATAAAATCAACAAAATTACAAGATGTATCACAATAGGAATCCAAAATAGATGCTCCAGCTAATGTGAAACAACTGAACTACTATCAAAATTTGTGTTAAATCCTTCATATTATGATTCAAAAAAAACATGTTTTAGATGTTTAAATCCTTATGGCTTCATAGTTCTTTGGAAAAAGTAGCCTTATATCAATAGTCTTAGATGGCCATCCCACCTGAAGTAATTAAGGGTTTACAAGAAGCAAGAAACTTATTTTTGGCAATTTTTTTGTCCTTATTTATGGCTTTGACTGGTTTTGCTTGGCTTAAAAGATGTAATAAAGTATCAAAAAATTGTCCATTTGGCTTAAGCTGTAATGTCTAGGTTGTATAGCTAAACAATCTCTAAGAGTTGAGAAAGTACTGAAACTGTACATTTTACAATTTACCCTTATCATGCTGATCCTGGTATATTCCTGCTTAAGCTGGATAGACAAAGTTTAGTCTGCACATATGTGCAGTCTGATCTTAGTATTTACCACCTGATTCTCCATTATATACTAGAAAAATTTCAAAATTATTTTTTCAAAGTCATATGCTGACTCTCAATTAGGAAAATACATAGCTTTATAAGCACTGGGGATATTTTTGGATCAATTTCATGATGGGCCACTGAAATGGGCCAATGGCCCATGTCCCATTCATTTACATGTAAAATCTAAGATTTTGATGGGCCATCTGCAAAATTGATGGGCCATTAGGCAAAAGTGGTGGGCCGAAGAATCCTTAATACCTATCCTAGATTGAAATAAGCATCAGATTTGAATAGATTATATATATGGGGCCCATCCAAAACTGTAATCAGATTTAGTCTAAAACAAAAAGTTTGTCCTCAAAATTGCTACGGCCCATCCCAAAATAATCCCTGCTGCACTTTAATTTTAATATAATTTTGCTAAGGTTTTTTAATCAGCATGACACAAGGGGTAAATATCATCTAGTTCTTTAGTTCCTCACGAAAAAAAAGTAAGCTTCTGTAAGCCTCAAACACTTGTAGAGCAAAAGTGCATAAATGCATAGTAATTTGTCTTTATGCATACAGCAACCTACATCTGAAGATGCAGTTTGACACAATAAATCAAAAGTTTATATCCCAACATATGGATATTCCATCTCTCATCCATTTTGTTTAATATTTTCTCTAGAGACAAATTTATGTGTATTGAATTTGATAGAAAATACATCAGAAAACACAGCTTGAAAAATGAGGTTTTAATGCAAACTCTTACATGACAGTTTGGCTTGTCAGGTTTTGGAGTATTAACTTGGAAGATATGATTTAAATGACCTAAGACACATGGGCTATTTAAAGAGATTTTTGAATCTCTAGTCATGGGGTATTCTTGAAAATAGTTTTCTCATCATTTAGTTACTAACTCCTTCCTCTGTGACATTATAAGCCATAAACTCGTAGACCTATGTGCGATAGCAGCTGGAGGCTAGGAAAGAATGTAATGGTAGTACTGGTGTGAGAAATACCAGGAATCCATTGTTAGGCGCTCCAGCCGCCGCGATATAACTGAAATAATGTTGAAAGCGGCTAAAAACCCCATTCAATCAATATAAGCCATAAACATAGCAGAAGTGTGGTGATATCAATGGGGATCTACTGCAATGGCCCAAAAAATCGAAGGTGGACACAGAGGACGATCCAACTGTGCGCATTTTTAGCATGCACAAAATAATGGCCAAGAGATTGTGATGTTACAAGATCAAAGAAAGAGCTTTGTTAGATTGCAGTAGCAGCACCATGGGATGGCCAACAATGCTGCAAGTGCCATGACATGACAGTATGAGAGCAGTGAAAACAACATAGAATGGGCATTGGTGCAATTATGGCGACTAAACAGCATTCTTTGTGATTTCATTACGTCCCTACTGCGTTTTTCACTTTGATGATCAGAATTATCAGTTCAAACACAAAACGTATACATTTTCTGATTGTACGAGGGTGGATCAAAAAATATGTGGACTTTTGCTATAACTTTGGAATTTCCCGACAGAAATTGATGAAACTTTGTACACGTCTCAAACCATTTAATGTTGACATAATACCAATTTTACAAGAGTCTGCTATGACTATGACGTAAAAAATGCAACATTTGATATACCTGGGTAGGTGCCACCAGCGCAACCCATTTTGTAATGTTTCTTCCTAGTGTTACTACCCGTAATTGTCCTCTCAATTTGGACCAAACACTTCAAAACTTCGCCTATTTACGTGTTGACGTTATGTGTTAGGATATTTAAAATTTAAGCATATTCCATTTGCTATATACGAAGTCAAAGTCTGTAAGCTAAGGGCACGCATCAATTTTTGAGCTTCGAAATGACGGCACCGGCGCAGCCCGAGACAACCGGACAATAACAAAGTTTTACTGGACCTATGAAAAACCTAATCGAGAGGTTAAAATGATAAAATATGCTAAAAGGTCTTCAAATGTAAGCATATACCTTCTTTCTAAATGGGTTAAAAGGTTTATTTTAGAATGGAGAGCGTTTCTGAAGGCTGCCAGTCGGAGAAAGGCAAACGTCTCCTCGACGTTTGATCTGTAATTGTCACAGAACAACATCAGTTCAGTATCGCTTAGACACATTACACATTTAAGTACGCCATTTTGAATCAGATGGATACGAAAATAGTACTTATCCAATAGATAGGCGATGTAGAAAATGTGTTAATTGTTGAGTTGAGTATTTTGAAAAGTGCTGACTTCCGACGGAACTTATCAATACCATAGCGTCATATTGACGTCGTTACCGTGCGCCGGTACCAAATGACTACATATTTTAGAATGGTTGCTACGGGTGACCAACTTGTTGGATTTCACCCAAATTTACACGAAATAAAGAAAAATACCGCAATTTAATAACAATGTAGTTTTCTCTTCAAAGTCTGTGAAATAAAAAATTCTGCAACGCTAGTCTACGTAATTTTTTATTCACCCTCGTAGAAAAGAATTTCATTTAATGGTGAAGGAACAGTAAAAGGCATGATTGTTGATCATTTAAACATAACTACAACGGCTATGGGATAATAATGATATGATTCAATTTCTAATTTTGATCTTTTCTCTTACCATTTTGCATTTGGCTTTTTTTTCCTTTCCTTCATCTGGCAGGCATATTTAAACTTCAAAAACAGACAAGGAACTGACAGGTAGGAATTATCTATGTTTCATAAATCTCAAGTGACGGAACACCGCACATTGTGGAGGCTAAAAATGCAGTAGACTTGCTTTGAGGTGCCATGCAATTGGTGAAGCACCTCCATCTACGCAGTGAAAGCCTTGCAGGAGCACAGTTAATCACAGCAGGACTACAATTGATTGCTGTAGAAATGCAGTAGACCAACACTGGAGGGTGGTTGGAGACTCTTGATAGTATGAATATTTTCCTGCCATTCCACTGCCATCTGAAAAATTCTTATCGCCATGTAACGTGGTGCAGTCCCTGTCTAGTGTGCTAGGCCAAAAGGTTAGGGGTACCCCTACTTTATGTAGGACCTGCAGTTCTTCTTTAGAACTCTTGACTTGTAAAATAATTTCTATTGCATCCATAGCTCTTGCCCCCATTTTTTATGTCACAATGGATATGTACGCAACAATCAGGCCTCCTAGTGAAACCTTTAAAACCTTTAAAAACCTTTAATTTCAGAGCAAACCTTTAAAACCTTTACATTTCCCTAGAAAACCTTTAAAACGCCAAAATAGCCTGTAATTCTCACTCAAAACCTTTATATTTGCTCTGAATGGTTGCTGTGCTAGCTGAACGCAAGTAATGGCTTTTGCTCTGCATTTTCCATTCTTTTATGTGTAGTTAAAAAATGCTGCTTTTGTTTCTTCCATCTTGAGTTTTTTCAGAATGCAGTATATAACATAAAAAATGACTTTGATGTGACTATGGGTTCAATAAAGAAATAAGAACCTTGACAAAAATAGCCTTTATTTACTCTTTATTTTTTCATATTTTACACTAAAAGGCCTTTATTTTCATACATTGGAGCCTTTATAAAAACCTTTATTTTCGTTTAGGCCTGCTAGGAGGCCTGAACAATATTTTTTCCATATAGCTTGCTATGCCAGTTGGTAATGTTATTACAAAAAAAATTCTACTTTATTCATTAATATAAACTACTTTAGTCAGTAAAAGGCGTGAATTGATTTCTAAGTACAATGGTATATGGACACCATTTAAAATGTCATCAGTGTGAAAATTGATATTCTTTTATTGGTATCCGCACGGGATGTTGTCATAATACCATCCATACCATGTACAATCAACCAGTAATGTCACAATCAATATTAATAAATACCATATACATAAGTTGGATGTAATTGCTTTGACATCAAATTTGTGTTTAAATTGGATTTAATACTGCTTTTAACAATATCAACTGCAATGGCCAACAGGCTTACAGATTTTTGTCACTGTGTCTGTGGTGTGTGCATATGTCTGTCCTTCAATTACTTTTCCTATAAAAATCTTCTCAGAAACTACTCTCGATGTATTTCAATCAAACTTCAAGGTAATGTTCCATGGGTGACCCATTATCAGATTGCAAAAAATGTTTTGACTAAAACCAAACTGATAGATATTGTTTGCTGCAGTTTTTAATCAGATCCAACAATTAATTGTAATGATATTTAGTGGACAAGATTTTTCATAAACAGTTCCATATTTCTATGAAAAATAGGATATACTCTTCATACTGATTGGTACTGAAGTGTAACTCTGAAAGTTACATTAAGGTAGTGGACCTGTTCTGCAACTTTTCGGAACACATGTTCTAGCGCAATGTTAACTGAGGTTTCCTTCCATTAGGAAACCTTGGTTAACTCTCTTAAAGTTCATGACTTCCAAAACATTGCGAAAATATTAAGGGTCCACTTCCTTAACCCTTGTCATGCTGAACCTGGAATATTCCTTCTTGGACAGGAGGTATAGACAAAGATCAGCCTGCACATATGTGCAGTCTGATCTTAGTTTATACTACCTGAATTTCATCTTTCAACCAGAAAGGTGTAAAAAAATGAATTTCCAAAATCAATACTAACTCACATATGGTAACTTTCAGTGCTTTTAGCACTTTGATTTTACATTTATTTTGCAAAGTTTTTTATTAAGCATGACAAGGGTTAAAAACAAATGAGAGTTAGTGAAAATTTAGCAGACAAGATCTTTTATCAAAGGGTCACAATTCAGAAAAGTCAATTAATGAATTGTTGCCAATTAAAGAATATACATAATGGAAAAAAATAATTGCCTGTGATAGTTTTAGTCTATAGTTACGATACCATGTTGAGGACAATTTTGCTGATGTCGTCTTTGATAGCAGTAGAACGGCAGTATTGGAGAGTCTAGCCTCTAGTATTGTAGCATTGATCTCAACAACCAAATGGATATTGGGATTATAGCCTAGCAGATGTCAATTGGATGAAATTATAAAAGTGTTACATTGCTTAATGGAAGTTGAGTGTTTGAATTAAGGAGTTCTAGATTCATTGGATTATTCTTCAGAAAGATCTGACGGATTTGCTTCTCTTTTTGGTTGGTAATTCTGCCTTATCTATTGATTACTTTAAAATTCTGTGTAAAATTCAATTCAACGTTTTCATGAAACAATTATATTTGGGATATGCTAAATGGTGTCAAATCTACTGGATGCAAAGTAACCAATGATAAAAAGGTTTAAAAAAAAGGAAAGATAGCAACACACACATACTAAATTATACTTGCACTGAAACACTGCACAATTTTTATTCACTCTTTAAAAATACAAATCAGAAGTAATAAAAAAATGGTCTTAGATGACCCTGATTTATCCATGTGAGGGCATATCAATTGTTTTACCAGTTTACCAGTGTCCAGCTGTCTGTCTGTCTACAAACACTTAACCTGCAAACTTAACATTTTCCCATAACTTAAAAAGAAAAAAAAAAATAATTCACAATTCTCTTATTTAGCATAAAGGTTTCTCTCAACAATCTGTATTTTTGATGGTCAAGGCCAAGGTCATCTTACAAGGTCAATTATCAAGATAAAACTTCTTGAATATTTGCTATATTTTGGCAGCATTGAGTTTTATGAACACAATAAAACTATATTTCTATGATTTTAAGAGATAATTTTGTATGTTCTTATTAAATCTTATGTTCCTTTTATTATCATTCTATGAAGGTGGAAGTTTAGTTTGCATTTTACTGACATATTGCTTATATTTATGCCCCCGATAGGGAGGCATCATAAATTTGACTTGTCCGTCCGTCTGTCCGTCTGTCTGTCCGTCCGTCATTCCGTCCGTCATTCCGTCCAAAAACTTTAACATTGGCCATAACTTCCTTATTACTATCAAAGCGGTGTCAGGGGCATTGTCATCTTACAGTGACAGCTCTTGTTTATGTCTAAAATAATTAATCCTTTTGTGTTTTATTTATTGACAGAAAGCTTATATTTGCCTAGAAGGAACTGAAGTTGTCAGGAGTTTTTTTTATTAATATCTTTTTATGGCCATAATTGATTTATTACTTATTGCTGTTAATTTTTTGTTCAATTGTAAACTTGTATTATTTTCTAGGCAATTCTAGAAATTTACCTACTAACCTTAATTGTAAAATCTTATGTAGTGGGTAAATTATAAAAAGGTAAAAAATAAAGGATTTCTTTATAAAGATTCAAAATCCAATATTGGAAAATACTGATAAATAGATGAATTGAAAAAAGTAATTGAACATTTCACTAATTTTTGGTTCTTTAGCAAAAAAGTTTTCTAATTTTAATATATGTGAAAAACATTTTACATTTAATTAAGCATTTTGATTTAAAATTCCAATTTCATCCCAAAAAATAAACAAGAGTGCAAGAGTCACAATATACACTGCTACAGGAATTTTTCTACAAAGGCCTCTTTTTCTTTGATGCAGCGTAATATAACTTATCCTGAGGATATATATGGACATGGTCACATGATAAGTACATTCTGTAAAATTGTCATGCAAATCCATCCAGAATTGAAGGAGGGGCTGTTTTTACAAGAATTGGACATACCAACAGAAAGACAGACAGACTTCCCAGATGATAACAAGTCAAAGTCAATTCAAATATCTTTATTTGGCAAAAAACATACATTTCATTGCCTTCATTAGGCTGAACATAAATACAAATTCTCATTACAATTGAACAAAAAATAAAAATAACAATATACAACCATGTTTGACGGCATATGAAAAATATATAGGCGGACAGGGAATACCCTCCAACTCTACACACCAACACACAAAAAAAGAAATTTAGTATCTTTAATACTTATCCATAGATCATTCATGAAACAACAGTCGATTATCATTTGACAAACCAGCGAATTATCAAAAAATAAACTATGCTTCCCTTCATTCACCCTATCTGACGTTATCTAAGTGCAGCCCAATTAGTGCAGTCATTATGAACATTGCATAGCAATCATATGCAAAATGTCATGCTTAAAGAAAATTTGCATGAGAATGTTAACATTTTGTCTCATTTTTGCATTAAACTGAAAAAAAGAAGAATTGTTGGTTTTTTGATTAAGATAGATTGATATCTTATTGAGTGAACAACAAAAGCTATATTTGTGAAAATATAGCTATTGTTGTTCACTCAAAGAGTTATAAATTGATCTCACACTGAAACAAACCATTATCCATTGTATATAACAATCAGTTTCTCCTCATCAAGAGCAGAGATTCTTCATTTTATATGAAATGTTAGGGAATTTCAGTTCTAGATTTACAGGGACTATACAGTGTAGTCCATCATCCAGTGGGTTTATGTATATAAATAACCAACATCTGTCTTACACTTAAGATAGAGAACCTCTAATAGTTTTGCTAAGTTTTGGAAGTAATGATCTTTATTAATGTTAACAGAGATTTCCTAATGGTATCCTTAGGAAACCTTGGTTAACATTCTGAAAGATCACTAGTTCTGAAATGTTGCAAAACTATTAAGGGTCCACTACCTTAAACAATTATTCATAAACATGCACAAAGAGGGATAAGAAGCTGACTAGGAAAGTGATAGCTAAATTATTGTTGAAAATGATATAAAACCATGTTAAAACAAAGCACTGTCTTATTATTTTCATTCTGCTGAAAAGGAAAAAAACTGAATTACACAAAGTATATTTTTTCTGGTAACACTGATTATTCCTTGTCCAGTCAGAATATCCATTCTGCTAATTCAATTTATTGTACGTAATTGTGTATCAATCCCTGTGTTGTAATTAAGTAATTCATCAATGGGTTTGACAGATCCCAATCCAATATAAGAATAACATGGAAACATACAAACAGTTGTCAGAAAATAATACCAGTTGGAATGACCTGAATTATAAAGGAAAATCAGAGCTTGCAATTAGATTTCTGCTTAATATTATGACCAACCAAATGTAATTTTATGGAAAAAGTGACCAACTCCATGACTCAGAGCCAAGCCATTGAAACTGCCTATAAAAATACAGGCAGTAAGAACTGTTTTGCACTGAGCCTTCAAAGTAACTCATTAAAAAAACAACAACAACAACAAAAAAAACAATACTGTCAATTCAGATGTTATAGCAATCTATACCAATCAATAAAAAACCATTAGAACTACTTATGGATATGTGACCTGTGTCGCAAAAAAAGGATCACCTGGGAACTCTATTACATGTAGATAATTTTTAGGAAAAATGATTGGATCCAGCATATGGAACAAATCTAAAAAGAACAACATTTACAATTGTATTTGTGATTTCTTGTAGAGCTTAATTTGACTCTTATGGCTTTGTCATACAGAGATCCATATTGTTTGATTAAGTTAAGGTAGATTGTTAAAAACTTCCAACAAAGTTAAGACATTGATATTCATGTATTGAGAAGTAAACTTTCCAAATTATAATCATGATTAAAACAAGCCTTATATTAGACCCAAAATGAGGACAATAACAGGTATGAAAGCAATCCAAAAAAGAATCATAGGGCCAACTTATTTCTGGCCTGCTTTCGGGTCGGGTGTAGACTAGTCTCGCTATCAAATATCAGAATAGCCTATTCTATGCTATTCTTATAGTCGAAAGTTGGACCAATCTAGAGCTGGTAGCTCGCTGTCTGAGAGATACCTTAATTGATAAAGCAGGCAACAATACCCGCTCGTGGTCAGAAATAAGTTGGCGCATAGAGTAGCTAGTGGAAGTCTTTAATCTTAATTTCTCAATGAAAGCTTTTGTTGTGGACACTCCTCGGAATCATCCCAGTGAGACTATTCCATATCAATGGCTCAGCAGGAAACAGTTGTAACTGCCAATATATTTGTAGGCAGTTACAATTGTATTGCACTTAGCCATTGATATAGTACCCACAAAATAGAATTAGTGCAAGTCTAATTGAGAAATTTGAATTGAAACTCAAAATTGCCCCATCTATTTGAAACTCTGAGAATAACACTAATTGTTCTGATGATTTCTGGTAGAGCATGGACTGTGTGGCCTTATCATACATATCTTCGTTTTTTCACTGGCTGAATATATAAATTATTCATGTCTTACAGATATGGAACCAAGACATAAATGGTATCTTTCTAATAAATGTCATCATTTACGTTGTCAGTTGTCATCAAATGGTGCAGAAAACATCTATATTTGATACAACCTTCTGTACTTTGAATTCTTTTTTTTGCAATCAAAGGCTTTGAAAGCAATTAAGTTACCCAAAAAGAAACGTAAAAAGAAAAACAAAAAAATATAAGGTAGAAACTCAAAACTAGAGAATTCATTGGTTGTATTCAAAAGTTAAATTGATGTCTTTCTACAGACTCTATAGTGAAGAATTAGATCAGAATGTGCCACTGCTTAGGCTGATATCAGTCTTGATTTTCAAGTATTTTTATTTGGAATGGCAATCAAAAGGCTCAACTGATTTTAATATTGTAAACCTTGAAAAGCACTTATGAAATTTTGAAAACGTAATTTTGAGATGAGGAGTGGGTCAGTGCAAAACTATTGTAAGTGCCTATAAAGTATTGGGACGTACAATAGTTTCCCACTTAACCATAGAATGACAAAAAATCAAAAATTATTTATTATGTGCTTACAACTATTTCTATTACAACTGTACTGCCTCATTAAATAAAGTCTTTATTATTATTATTTCTAAAAAATCTACTTCCAGGAGCGTCAAGATAAAGAAGAAGAAAGAAAGCGCAGTAGATCAGAAGATCCACCATTCATCACATTACCTCCGCCACCAGAACTTACCGCCAGCACAGAGAACTTATCAATAGAGGATCCTTTACCGCCGCCTCCTGAGATCTCTGATACAGGAGTGCCCCCGGCCCCTCCTCCACCTCTCATAGAGGGCGTGTCAGCACCATCACCACCACCACTCCCTCCAGTCCCATTGGACAGTTTTATCCCACCCCCTCCACCTCCACCACTAATAGAAAATGGCAATATACCACAAGCTCCGCCCCCACCTTCTATAAGTGGACGACCTTTACCACCTGCCCCACCCAGGAGGGAATCTCTGACCTCATTGGAATATCAGGAAATCCAGAATGCAATATCAGAAATAGAGAATATTGACATTAATTATGGACAAACACCAGTTTTACCACCGCCACCCACGATTCCTGCCCCTCCCCTACCACCAGAAGTTGAGGCGGAGTTAAGGGCTAAAAATAAACTTGCTTTGAAGAAAAGTCTCAGTATTGAAGTGCCAGATAGTAAAAATCTCAATAAACTACAAGTTCAAGGTTCAACAAATATCGACGCTCTGTCTCCTAAAATGGAGGAGAAACTCACCACATTGTTGAATGAAAATGAGACAGGTCAACAACTACCGAATGGTAAGACGATTATGACCCCTACTAGTCCAGTCAGCCCGATGTCGGACCCGGGTGCTGATTTTGCTGAAGTTTATGATATGCTGGAATATGCGGAGAAATACTTCAATGATCATCCTAAAGACATGAGTATGAAGAGTTTGAAGAAGAAGAGAAATTCTACAGAGGTAAATATTGACAACATTAGCAAAGTTCGACACTTACCTATTTTTATAATCAGCCTTAAGGACCTACTGGTCCTAGATCTTAAAAACCCTCCCTTATTTTAACAGGCCCTTCATGAAATATAGATTTATTGTAGACTGATTTGTAGACTGGGCTATTGGAAGAAAAATGTGTTGGAAAAGAAGGAATAGCTTGTAACAAACAATTTCCTCTTTTCTCATAAAGTTTTCCTATTGGTAACAGGAATCTGAATTTGGGAAAAGGGCAACTATTTTTCAAAACTGTGTGGTAAAGGAACATAATTTTGGCTTATGACTAAAGACATGTAGGACTTCTAAAATCACAGCTTGCATCAGTCCACCATAAAATTCAGGGGTCTTGGGCTGGAGGTGTGGTGGTAGTATCGATCTAACCTGATGTCACCCATAAAATGATATCAGGCAGTCTATTTTTAGAAACAATTTGAAAATTCATGATCTTGATTAGAACAATGTCACCCAAATTTCTTAGAATAAAACTTTAACTGTGAAAAATTATTTCATGATAAATAGAATAACATGTGTCTTAAATCTCAATGTTACTCAGTCTCGGCTGTGAGAAATTACATGACTTGTAAAATTATTTTTTGTGAGTCAACAAGAGGTTTGCATTGAATACCCACAACACAAAGTTTATGAGAGTGAATAAGTTAGTCTTAGTTCTATTTTACACCTTCTTTTAGTAGCCCTGTAATAGATTATTATGTTGTCTGAAAGAAATATAGACAAAGATCAGACTGCATCTAGAATCTGATAAGAGTTGCCATCACCTGTCCTGTTTTCCTTACAAAGCTAGCGTTGTTTGGACATTTAATTTTCAACCCTTAATCAGGCATTCCTTTAAAACTTGGAATATATATTCAAGAGTGCAATCTAGGCTATCAAGAGGGATATCTTTGAATATATTTTTGAACAAGAATTTTTATTGACTATGCTGTACCCAACAGTATGATGCATTTACAATTTGCTCTTGTATTATTTTTCAGAGAGATTTCCTCAGTAAAGAAGAGATGTTGAAATACTGTAAATCGGGTATCATTTTGACATCCCATGTAAAACTACATGATACAGAAAATGCTGTACTGTCTTGTTCCATTTTCAAGGTAAGGAAAACTTTAATTGAGCCTATGCACAATATTTCTATCATCTTAAATTGTTGATGATGTGATGGCCAATAATCACAATTCTTTTTTATAGAAACTTGTCCCTTTTTAGCTCACCTGAGCACAATGCGCTCAAGGTGAGCTTTTGTGATCATTGAATGTCCGTCGTGTGGTGTGCGTCGTGGGTTGTTCATCGTCCGTTGTGCGTCGTCATGCTTCAACAATTTAAGTGTTTACACTCTAGAGACCACAAATATGATTGAATCTTCATGAAACTTGGTCAGAATGTTGGCCAGGTCACAAGGTTGAACCCTATAGAAAACGGGAAGGATCTATGCCAAATCACGGAAAAAGGCGCCTTAATGACAATTTTCTTGTTTACACTCTAGAGGCCACAAAAATAGCCCAATCTTCATGAAACTTGGTCAGAATATTGGTAAGATCATAAGGATGAACCCTATTGAAAATGGGAAAGATCCATGTTATATCACAGGAAAAGGGGTCCTTATGATAATTTTTTTGTTGTAACTCTAGAGGCTACAAATTTGGTCTAAACTTCATGAAACTTGTTTTTTTGTAGAAATTATCTCCTTTATGACATCTGCCTATTTAATTGATGAGATGTTGGTCAAAGAGACTCAGGGGAGCAATCTAGGACCATCTTGGTCCTCTTGTTTTTTCTTACTATGACATCAGGTTATAATTGGCCAAAGTTCCCCTTTATGGAAAAGTTTGCCTTGTGGTATACTACCATGACAAGGGAAAGGTGAGGGTGAGCCACAAGGGCCAGAGGTTATAAATCTTTTCTCATAAATAGCGAATTTTCTCAATCTTAAAATTTACATAGCTTATGAGCATAAAAGATGATATTGATAAGTTATTATTAATAAAAAAAAGAATATACAATTTCTTTTATATTTATACATTTATTACAGTAGCATTACAGAAATGTAGCTTTCATCCAAATTTGAAATTTGAGTAAATTCTGATTTGAGATTGAGAAAAGTTTTATAGCCTCAGGATATCTGTCCTTTGATTTATTAATGCCAAGGCTTCTTATTCAGCCTGAAAAGGATAATATGAAGAATGTTTCATGAACCAGGAAGTTGTCTGTAAAGTTATATGGGTTTTTGGATAGCATCTCGTGAGCAGTTGATGCTAATTGAATATTTTCATATTGTAGGAAGTCTAGACTACTTTTCTGTTATGCGAGATTTACAATTACAAGTGTCGGCAACAAATCACACATTAATTTTTACAATCTTTTGTATCATGCAATATAGTATGTAGATACCAGACATTTATCCTGTTACAGGCTAGATTTTATTTTCATCAATTTCATTTAACCTTTATCTTTAGAAGACTAATTGCATTATATTTGGCACTCTGTTTAAGGACAATTATTTGTTGTACTGTTAGAATTAGAAGAAAATCTCTCCTTGGGGACTTGAATCTTGAGTCAGTTAAAAGTTCCCTAATGGAATTGATCATAGTAACATTGATTGAAAAAGGGAATTTATTAGACCCATTTGGGTGTTTGCTATAGGTATATGTGTCCCTTTGTTAAATGCTGTCTTTTTCGTTTTTTCTGATCTATTTTTGTATAAATGTTTAGATATTTAGAGGAGGCTTTGCTGAGTCTTTATCTATTTTAGATGACAAGTTTGGTATTTCATTAACACAAATTTGTTATTCAATTTATGATATGACATACATTTATGCAAAATGTATCAACATATTTCTTATTATTCATTGATTAAAATTTTCCACTTAACATGCAAATATAAACATACAAACATTATTTGTAAAATAAGGTCAGGCGCTTCAATGATGAAGTCATTTGTACTATCACATATCAGAATTACTAAATATCCTCAACTCATTTGCATACCATATTTCCTAAAAAAATAGTGGCCTCCCTAAAAGTAGTACTCCTACATTTTTTACTAAGAAAACCCACTTCAAATGTCTAAATTTTTGGAACTTTTGGAGACTTCTTCTCTAATTTGAGATGAATTTCCCCAAAAAAATCATTCATGGGAATGTAAAGAGGAAATTCACCTCAAATTCAAGGGGAAAAAGCCTAAAAGACACCAATATTAATGATTTTATAAATCAGAAAATGCTTCTTGAAAAATAAAAGCTCTCTGACCATGTTATGTATAGCTCCCTGAAGCGTTTATTAGGACAAATACCGTAGTTAATTCATTAGCAGAATAAAACTACATAATATCAAAAATATTCCACAAAGTAATTTTGTTCCCCAAATATATATCATGTTTTTATCATGATCCCTGCTTTTTACATGCCTATGATTTTATGATTGAGAAAACATTGTGAAAAAAGAAGAAATTGCTTCTGATAAGCAATTTCTTCTTTTTCCACACTATTTTCTACCCTACTGAATGGTTATTTTTCAAATTAAGTCCATTTTAAATTTTCGTCTGCAAAACCTTTGAATTTGGACAGGTCAGAAATTTTGTAAAACAAGAAAGGATTAAAGGACATTTTGGTTACCTACCCATAATATTGTTTTCTAATTTAGGACATTACCAAATGTATAAAGGACGATGTTAAAGATGATTCTGCTGGAGTGATCCAGACTGTGATCCGATATGGTATTGAGAGGATTGAGTTACGAGATGAGATACTCTGTCAACTGATACGTCAGACTACAGACAACCCAGATGATAGCAGTCTTATACTGGGATGGTTATTCTTGTGTCTGTGTACAGCTTCATTTGCGCCCAGTAAAACTTTGCACAAGGTATGTTACTCACCAAATAATCTTTTGTATGAGCCTCTTCCTTAGAAGGAGCTATCTCTATACAATATACTAAGAAAATCCCATTTTAGTTTTGTTTGAAAGTACCTGAAGGCAAACAAATTATAATAGTCTTTTTTGCTAATTTAAGTAAACTCCATCTTAAGTAAACCATTTAAATGATTGTTTAGAGAAATTTTACATCAGACTAAAGATAGAAAGGCAAAGATAAAATCATTTTGAACGTAAGATATTTTTATGCCTATTTCAAAGAAGAGGGAGCATATTGCTTTGCACCTATCAGTTGGTCAGCTAGTCAGTCAGTAGGTTAGTTGGTGAATCAGTAGATCTTTTTTATCTAGAGCATATCTCGAAAAGTATGCAAGCTAGAATCATGAAACTTCACAGGTGGATAGAACTCATTGAGGAGAAGTGCAGGTCACAAGAACAATAAATCTATTCAGCATATTTTGTGAGTTATTGTCCTTTGATAATTGGCAAAGAAAAGGCCATTCACCTGCACTTCAATTTACAAATATCTCTTCTACTTCAGGAAATGTGTACAAAAAAAAGCTCCCTGTTCATATTTTGCATAGATGTCAGGCCTGTTTTGGTGGGATAAAAATTCATGGTAGTGGAATATAAACATAATTGAACAGTCCCTTATTTTGAAATAATGGGATAAAATCTTAAAGAAAATAATGTTTATAAAAAAGAAAATGCTGGCATGTGCCTTATCAATTTGATTTGGCCAGAATTGTAATACCATGCACAGTCTTTTCATTTTGAAGCACTGTTAAATCTAGCCAATTTCTATATCTGTTTTTGACACCTAGCTGCCACTTGCATATTTTGACTTTCCTTTGTTTTCAGATCAGTACTTGCGTGTGGTGAAAATTGTCTCTAATTTTCTTTTTAGCTCCACTGGCCATTTAAGACAACTGGGGCTATTGTAATGGCGCTGTGTCTGTCATGCATCCGTCTGTCTGTCCAGTTGTAAATGTTTTCTTTAAAAATCTTCTCCTCAGAAACTGCTGGATGAATTCTAACCAAATTTCACTGGAATGATCCTTGGGTGACTCCCTTTCAAAGTTCATCCAATGAAAAAACAAGGCTTTACTGGGCGTGGCTAATTTTCATATATGGTAATATGTGACATTTCACAGAAGCTACTGGATGGATATCAACCAAATTTCCCTTGTTTCCTTTAATTGTCTAGGGTTTGAAAAAAAACTAGTATAATTTGAAAGTATAATATTTTGCCATTCCTTATGTTGACAATCATTTAAACCTTCCATTGACGATAGTCAGTAATTTTAACTTAATTTCCATGTCTCTTGATTTCAGTATTTGGTATCATATGCTAGAAGACACAAGTCTCATGCAGTGATTGGTAAATACGCTCATCAGGTGTTCAAACATGTGACTGTGCCAAGAGCAATGGCAAGAAAATACCCACCCTCATTGTCAGAAATCATGGTAAGTCAGATAAATTAGTCTTTCTTATTTAATAACTGACATTCTACCTTAAGTCTTGCATTTAAGGTAGTGGACCCATAATAGTTCCCTATTGTTTCGGAAAAAAATAACTTGAACATTGTTTACAGAGGTTTCCTAATGATTCTCATTAGGAAACCTCTGTCAACATTGTGAAAGTTCATTAGTGCCAAAATGTTGCAGAACTATTAGGGGTCTAGTACCTTAATCCTCATCTTGTTGAATATAAATTTTATTAAATGTCCCATTTTTGAGGCCTTTCAACTAGTCTTAGGCCATTTTTATGCCACAGAAATGAATTACGAGGTTGGCAGTATAGAATATGATCAGATAACATGTCATTATAGGTTGATCTTAATCTATAATGTCTGCAGAAAGTTTCTATACATATAGAACAGGAACATGCTGTATACAGCAAGATTAGGGTTAATGCATACAAATTTTTTGAAGATTAAGTATTTTATTAGTTTATAAGATGTTCATGCCAGTTTTGTTTCAGCCCTTGTTTGTAAAGCACTGACCTTAATGAAGCTCTAGACCCAAAACCTATTAACCTGAAAATTGGTCAGAATGATTGATTTTTGGAAATACTAAATAAGTCTAAAATTTTGTTCTCTGGGCCAACTCTTGGTGTGTATAGAAATAAAATATTACCCAACTATTGTAGGGTGATTGAACATAAACAAGATGCATTTATAATGTTTAGTTCAGACAAAATGGCCGATGTCTAAGCAATGTTCTCCCCAGGCCCTTATGGCGTATCGGCCCCGACATGCCTTCAAGAAATTTAACAGGTTGCCGATACACCTTAAGAATAACGATACGCTTAAATTTGACCACCAATACAGCTTTATTTCTTTTTTAACAAAGGGTCAAAACGAGCAATAAAACTGATTGCAGACTGATTGCATAACCGCTTTCTGGGAAGTTGTATACTGTCAGTTACACAGTATCCCTAATTGATAAGACCCTTGCTAATTTGCGATTATAGATTTTCTCTTCACAGTTGGATGATTTTCATTGGTTCCGCACGTCCAGTAACAGAGAATAAGGATGGGTCCCAATACGAAACTGTCCGCTTCCTTTACCGAAAATTGCCAATTTTTACTGAGATCCACAGGAAACAACGGAAAAAATTGTTTTCACAACTATTTGCTTAAGTCAAACTAGATTTACCTTTATGTTCCAATTTCAATTTTGATTATATTAAACAAAAGATCGACAAGAATATGCAGTTTTCGCGATCTTTCTTCTGCCGAGAATTAGGAGAAATAAGACACATTGCAGACAGTCTGCCTGTTCAAAAATAACTTACCTCAAGCTTACTATCCAATTTATATGGACATTAAATCTACTTCTAGTTAGAAAATTGAAACAAAACTTTTGATAATTCTCCACAGGGAGGACATTTCTAAACTTAGATTCGTACCCTGATATGTCCAACCCAAAACATTTTTATTCTTTTTCTTTTTCATTCCAGAATTGACATCAAGATAAATTTTAATATTTCTAAATGAGGTCATAGAAATTGATATGGGAAATTAATATTAAAAAAAAAAAAAAAAAAAAAAAAACCACTTGTAAAATCAAAGTGCTAAAAGTCCTGTCACTGGCTTCTCCAAACAAACTAGCTATAAACTTATTAGTCCCCTACCGGTGTTCACACCGGAGGGGACTATAGGTTTGCCCTCCGTCTGTCCGTCTGTCGGTCCGTCTGTCCGCTCAAATCTGGATCCCGCGATAACTTAATAACTAAGCAAGCGTTTTTGATGAAAGTTGGTATATGACTATATGGCAATGTGTAGATTATGCACATCATTTTATTTTTGTTTTTCGACTTAAATTGAGGTTGCTATGGTTACAGAAATAGTGAAAATATGGCCAAAAATGGGATCCTGCGATAAGACAATAACTAAGCAAGCTAGTTTGATGAGACTTGGTATATGACTATATGGCAATGTGTAGATTATGCACATCATTTTATTTTTGTTTTTAGACTGAAATTGTTGTTGCTATGGTTACGGAAATAGTGAAAATATGGCAAAAAATATTGGATCCTGCGATAAGTTAATAAGTAAGCAAGCTAATTTGATGAGACTTGGTATATGACTAGATGGCAATGTGTAGATAATTTTATCTTTGTTCTTTGACAAAAAGTGCGGTTGCTATGGTAACGGAAATAGTGAAAATATGGCAAAAAATGGATCCTGCAATAACTTAATAACTAAGCAAGCTAACTTGATGAAACCTGTTTTAAAATGTAAAAAAAATTATAAGCCATGTTAGTCAGGGTGGTGATGCAGCAGTATTAATCACCTCCAGTGAAAGTTCTCATTTCTTACCAACAAGACTGAAGAAAAACATCTTGGATCAGACAAGGTAACTGTTATTGATACTATTTCTTGCATCTGTCTATTGCTTCCATGAATTGTATAGTGGGCACAGCAGAGACAACAACTCATGTAAGTCTTGTTTAACCCTTTAACAAGACCTGGTTTTGACGTCCCTGATAGAATTGGCGTGGGAAAACATTGAGACAAACAAAGCCGGTAGGGGACTTATGCCCATGTCCAACATGGCTCTTGTTAATTTGTGAAATGCTAAATGTTGAATAAAATCATGCTCTTGGAGATATTTTTTGGGGGAAATAAGATATGGAAAAGGCTTTGTGAACACATTAGAAAATAATTGTATCGTAGAATCTAGTTTTACTTATTTCTGGAGAAGGGCCTTCCTTAATCATACAAGGACTTCCCAAGGATTTTAAAAATTCCATATATACATTATTAAATAGATACCTATAAAAGTTGACAATACATGTAGTGCAGCCTAAGTGCAGTTGATTTACTGTTTTCTCTGACTTTTTAATTTAATGTTCTTAAATATTTCAATTTTCTTCATTTCTTTTGCAATAGTCTTTTAGTACACAATATATTCTATTAAAGGGAAGGGATACAAGGGGAAAGGGGGGGGGGGGGAGTTTAAGCCATCATGCAACATTTTATTGATGATTTTGGGGTTAGGTTATTTATGTACAGATGCTATAAAGGTGTCAAAGGAAAAAAATTAAATTCAAATCAAATGATATATTCAACAATGCAGAAATTCTGCTTCACAAATATAAAAAGCCTTATCCAGTAAAACCAATGTAATCATCCTATATTATTAACAGAAATACAAAGTAATCAGACAATATAGCCGCACGTATATGCCACTACGCCTTCAAAATTTTCTGGTGAGAACCCTGCTAAGCTATTTATCATTGTCTAAATTGGAGTAAAATGCTGTTTCAGGGTTGTCAAAGTTTTTCACAAACAGATTATGGTTTTTGCTCATATGCATCTTTAACATACATGTAAATGCTTTTTACATTAATGACTCCCTCCTTGATAACCTTTAACAATAAATGTGTTATATTTCAGTCCATGAGAAATCTAAGTCCACTCATCTGTAAGGTACATTTTATGGACGGGAAGACGAAGGCTGTCAGTGTTATGCCATGTGACTCTACACAGGAAGTGTTAGCAAAGGTTGCCAAAAAGATCGGGCTACAGTCTGTGGAAGGGTGGGCAATATATGAGGTAAACATATTCAAATATTGAGAGTTGAATTAAATCTTATCATGTTTAAAAATGATGTATACAAAACATCCAATTATTGAAATGTTCTGTTTAGGGACTGGAATATATCTGCATAGGAAGAATGTAAATACAAAGCTCACTCTGCACATGAGTCCATTGATCTTGGTCTCTACCATGCATCTTCCTTTTTTTCAAACAAGAAAAATATAAAGATCACATTTTCAAAATAAGTACTGACTCACAATTAATGCACCTGTACTTTCTGGACTTAGATTTAAATGCTGTTTGATAGGGATTTTATTCAGCATGAAATATTAAAGTGATGGAAAACAGTGTTTTTTGAAGTTAACCAATATATCCTTCTACTTTATAGTGTAAAACTTTGTATATCTTAATTAATAAAAAAAAAATTTGGTTTAAGAATAAAACTGTAATTAAGGTTATTTGAGGAAGAATCACACTTGTTTTTGTCATGAGCTTAATGAAGTGCAAGGGCGTAACTACCATTACGCACATTATGCAATAATGCAATGTATAATAAATTCTCTTTCCAAACATCGTTCATGAATGATCATAACATCAAAACTACAGCTTTTACAAGCTGTAGTTGCGATTTTTTGATTATTCACCAACGCCCAAATCGTACAAAAAAGGGAGCGTGGGGCATTCATCTTTCGTCACAGTGCACATATTGTCTTTATCCTTTATATTCTTTGGTAGACACCTTCTGAGTGGGTAAATACTTTGATATCCTAGTTCACCTATGTATTGAATTACATATCAAAGATTAATTGTGTTTTTTGTCCAAAAACATGAATTTATATATATTTCACAATATTTCGTTCATCATACTTCAGGTTACAACAGAATATGAAAGATATATCCGAGCTTATGAGTATGTAGCTGATGTTTTAGCAAGTTGGGAGATGTGAGTAAACAAAATATTAAACATTCATCCCATACTGTACACTTCAAATATGAAAATCAATCTATTTAATTTTTATTATTCAAGATTTTTAAAAAGGCTCAGTCACAAAGGGAATGACTGTGTTATTGGCAGGTAGCAGCTTGAGGCTAGAAAAAGATGTAATGGTTATCTTGAGTGTCTCTCTCTGGTGAACATTAACCCTTTGCTGTTTGATCCCTGCTTTTTACTTGCCTGTGATTTTATGATTGAGAAAACATTGTGAAAAAAGAAGAAATTGCTTCTGACAAGCAAATTCTTCTTTTTCCACACTATTTTCTACCCTACTGAATGGTTATTTTTCAAATTAAATCCACTTTTAATTTTCGTCTGCAAAACCTTTGAATTTGGACAGGTCCAAAATTTTGTAAAACAGGAAAGGGTTAAGCCATGAATTTGCCAGGAATGTCAGAGGCTTTTCACCTTGGAGATCTGCTGCGGATATGGGTGCAGCCTGGAATGAGACTTGGCCACCACTCCGTAAGATTTTCAAGGGCCTACAAGTGCGCTTCAAACACTGCAAATGACCAGGTACTTTACAGACTTAAAAGGTACTGGTGTGAGAAATACCAGGAATCTATTTTTTAGGGGCTCCAGCTGCCACAATATATCTGCAAGATTGATAAATGCAGTGTTAAAACTCATACAACAAAACTAAACAAAGCTTCATTGGCCAAGTGGTGTAGGCAATTAACTTGTGACTTGGATGTCTGTGGTTGGAGCCCAGCTGTAGATTTGGGATGCAGAGGGTTGAAACTATAGCCTATTTCTAATTGACATGAAATCATTAGGATTGAGAGTTCAAAAGCTACTCAATAAGCTTAAGCTTTCTTTGCAATCAAACTAAAGTAAGTTATAGTATAAACTTACAATTTTCAATTTTATCTCTTTTGAAATAGCTTTTCAAGCTATAAGAGTTTTGTAAGAGCTGACTGGTTGAAAAATTGAAGTTAGGAATCATCTTTGTAGGTCAAAATGTGTAAAAAAAATAAACGTAAAAAATTATCATAAAATTGTCATAGGGCGGAAAACCTTTTTGTCATTTAACAATGTTTGACAGGATTCTAAAACTCATTGACACACATCTTCAGACACCAATGTCAAGCGTATCAGGTGAAGTTAAGGTCATTTATCAATGTCAAACTTAGCTAAACTATCTTGCAAAATTTAACTATTTCTTTCTTGTTTCTAATAGCCAAGATAGGATGTCTGCACAGCCAAGTAAATATGAGACTGTTTCCAAAAAGGGACCAAAGATGGCGCTGGGTGGAAGTGACGCCAAGTTGATATTCCGTAAACGTGTCTACAAACACGTACATGATATACCCAATGACCCTGTAGAATATCATCTGTTGTATGCTGAAGCTGTGAATAAAGTTGTCAAGGTATGTAGGCTCCTAATCGGCCCACACATTTGGCGTAAATACTGGTGAATTTTCCAGGAAACAGAATCTAGGGGGATTAATCTAAGTTGTAAGAACTTGTTTCCTAATCAATAAAAAGATAAAAGGGTTTAAACCAAATCCTAATTAGCTTCAGAATTCTATAAATGCAAAATGATATTTTGTTATGTGAGAAAAGTAACTTTTCATATGACAAAATGACACTGAAAAAATGTGAAGAATTTCACTGAAGAAGCCACCTTGTCAGTTGAGAGCAACAAGTGAAAGTGCCTATGTTTATTTATGTCGGCTTTTCTGAGTATTGGTGTTAGAAATACCAGGAATCCATTGTAAGATGCTCCAGTCGCTGCAATATAACTGGAAAATGTTGAAAGCGACCAAAAACCCATTCAAACAAACAAAGAAACAAAGATCAGATGTAATATCATCTAAAAGAGTTTGACACTTTTGCAGGTGGCATAAGGAACATTTGAATGTATACTTAACTCTACAGCTTTAAATGAAGACACTAAGCAGGCTAAGTGCATTTCGAGGGTTAAGTGCAAGACTGTACCAAGTGTATACAATGTATATACTTAGTACAGACTTGCACTAAACCCGAAACCTTTGTTAGCAGCCGCCTGTATTCAGCAAGCAAACTGTATACAGCAAGCGGCCACTGGGTTCCCAACTGAGGCATTTGAACAGAAATTTACCTGTGTTAAGAAACACCTGTCTTAAGCAAGCACTTTTCAATGTCCTTTAGGCGCTTGTTTAATAGAGGTTTGACTATATGCTGCAAAAGTAAGTGATGTATATGACTTGCTTGTAGTTAACCTTGTGGTTCTAAATCTAAATTTCTGTATTTGGTTACGAGGAGGAATTATTATGAGACAAAGATCAGACTACAGTTTGGTGCAAGTATTTAATAAACCCAATTGTTATAGTAGAGGTTATCGTCTCTAGTTACATCACTATTTTACTGTTATAACAGAGAACAAATTACAGTGTAATCAGGGTTTACAAGATTATCTATACAACATTCTAGTGTTGAAATACACAGAAATTGATTGGAGTTTGTCCTATAAACAACAATTAGTGCTTGAGAAACTTTGATTATAGCTAGACAACAAGGATGATTAGCTAATCTCTACAATTCTCATTGCTTGGTCTAATGTAATTAGGCAATATTACAGCTCTAATCTTGTCTAGGTTCCTTCATACAAAAATCCCTCTAGAAACAAAGTTTAGAAATTTAATATCAATTAAACAAAAGGGCATATGCATGATATTTCCAGTTTTTTAGCTCCACTGGCTGAAAGCCACTGGGGCTATTGTCATGGCGTTGTGTCCGTCGTGCGTCCGTCGGTACGTGCGTCCGTGCGTCAAGTCGTAAACTTTTTCTTTAAAAATCTTCTCCTCAGAAACTACTGGATGGATTTCAACCAAACTTCACAGGAATGATCCTTGGGTAACCCTCTTTCAAAATTTTTCAAGAAATTTTGATCCAATGAAAAACATGGATTTAATGGGCGTGGCTAATTTCCAAATATGGTAAAAAGTGATTTTTATTGAAGACAGGTTTACCTGTCTTTCAATATAGGGATCGTCGCCATCGGATTTTGATAACAAACCTACATGTGTCATTACGCTCAAAAAAGTAGACCCATTCATAAAAATAAACGCGGCAAAAATAATCAATAGTGTAGCAATATACCGTAAAATTTTGCTGCTGACCTAAATTCTAGCCGGGACCTCAGGGGAGTGAACACGTGATCTATGCAGAAGTTGCCTGCAGAAACGTGTTTTACATTCGTAAATGGTGCTGTTTTAGGGCGTTTTCGGCTGCAATCTTTTGCATTTGCTCCAAATTTTCAATTGCATCCTACAACTGATTTTATGCATAGCATTGGCAAGCTATTTCAGTTCCCCATTTCAGACTCCCTATTTCTCGTAAACTTGTGTGTTTGTGTGTCCTTAAGGTTGCCTTATTTATCCGTCTCCCGGGCCTGTCGTAGTGTAAATGGATACAAACTAAAAATGGCACAAGGCTATTTGAATAAACTCGTAAAACCTTGGAATTTCCCAGGTTTGAATTTTTACTTGGATTCACGGAGAAATTTCGATGGCTTATCAAATTACTTTATTCTTAGGCTTGTTTTGTCTATCCATATTGTACAGCATTCGGAACATCACTCGGTCATTTCCGTAAACGACAACAGATCGTGATCGTGATATTCACTCGGCAATCATCGGGCGATATCCGAAGTCTCAGATCTATGTAAATGTAGGTTAAGGAATCGGCCGAGTTGTGACGAATGCGTTAGATTGGCCGAGTGGTGTCCCGAATGGCCTATACAGTAGTACCAAGCATGCGTGACCCCGGTTTTGAGTTTCCGCTTTTGTTTTCGACAATTTTCAGACAATAACAAAAACTGTTTTGGAAACTGGAATGGATTTATTTGTAACATTCTGGAGTGGACTTTGAAAGAATTGTACTCAAGGTGATAAATGCTGTAGCTCGGGATTTCATTTAACGATCTGTCATTTTGGCAGTTTTGTCAAAATTGATAGTTCACCGGATAGTTCAATCCGAATCTTGATCTAGAAAAGCAGTCCCGTGGAAAAGGCCTAAAAGGGTTGGTTGTCTTAACAGGTTTATATATTATTTTGTAGTAAAAATAATTTTCTACTAAGTAAGACCATATACAAGGAGAATAAAATGAAATGGAGATCGAAATATCTCAATGGAAAAATAGAAATAGAATGTTTCACTCCTGGAAGAAACTTAAACGGTATTCATAAAAAAGCTACAGCTATTTGTACGGGAAATACTTCTTCTTGGTATTGACTTTGACTAGTAAAAGTATAAGAATATTGGTATTACTTTCATTGCTTCTTCTATGTGGAGATAATTAGTCAAATCCTGGATCAGATAATAAATGTAAAAGAAATTTGAACAAATTTCTAATTCAGGGCAATATTCACCATGGCAATGAAATGTTCAGCTCTTCATCAAGGGTTAAGCAATGTGTGTCATGTGGATTAACATTTTATTTAAGATTTTTACACATCCACTTAATAAGTTTGACTGGAAAAAAATCGGATTTGGATCATATTGGATTGCTGGGGATAATCAATACAATTTTATAAAACAGGGTTGCAATAATTCATATGAGTTTTTAGAATACAGGAATTGCCACCATATTTCTGTTGGTTAAATAAATATTTTTCATTTAGGATATTGAAAGCTTACACTTGGGGATGAATAGCAATTATGAAGGCAGTTACCCTCTTGTTAAGCTTGAATTGGCTAGAGGGATAGGTTTATCTGGAAGTGATGAGTCTTCAAAGTAAAGCATATTCATTTGTTAGGAAGGTGCAGTTTCCATATGTAACCATCAATGATTGTTTTAAATTTTTGATCCCCACTCAAGAGATCTTCTCAAAACGCCACAATTTTCATTCGAATTGTTAATATTCAGTCCTGTCTTCAATTCAGGCCTTTCAGGCCTTTGATTCTCAGGTTGTAATTATGGATACCAATTAAATTTTACATGAATGATCCTTGAGTGACCTTTTATCAGTCTACCAAAAATTATTGTGATCAGATGAAAAATATGTATTTTATGGGCAGAGGTCATATCTCTATATGTTATATAGGAAACTTTGCAAATCTTTTTCTCAGAATCTAACAATTAGATATCAACCAAATTTTACATGAATGATCCTTGGATGACCCTTTATCAGTCTACCAAAAATCATTGTGATCAGATGAAAAATATGTATTTTATGGGCAGAGGTCATTTCTCTATATGTCATATTGTAGAAACATTGAAAATCATTTTCTAAGAATGTAACTGATAGATATCAACCAAATTTTACATGAATGATCCTTGGGTGACCCTTTATCAGTCTACCAAAAATTATAGTGATCAAATGAAAATTATGTATTTTATGGGCAGAGGTCATTTCTCTAAATGTTATATAGTGGGAACTTTGCAAATAGTTTTCTCAGAATCAAACAGATAGATATCAACCAAATTTTACATGAATGATCCTTGGGTGACCCTTTATCAGTCTACCAAAAATTATTGTGATGGGATGAAAAATATGTATTTTATGGGCGGAGGTCATTTCTCTATATGTTATATAGTTGAAACTTTGCAAATCATTTTCTCAGAATGTAACTGATGGATATCAATCAAACATCATTAGTATGATCCTTTGGTGATCCTTTATCATTCAGCCAAAAATTATTGTGATTTGAAGAAATAGAGGATATTGAATGAGTGGTCATGGAATACCAAAATATATTAAACGAGTCATCTATAAACAGATAAAAACGAGGCTCCGCCGAGTTTTTATCTGTTTTAGATGACAAGTTTAATAAATTCTGTATTTTATGAGCACAAATTTTATATTCTGTTTATAATTTGACCCGAATTTTATTGAAAAATCGAAACTTATAACGCCGTTTAAAAGTGATGTCACAAAACGTTAGTTTCGCAGTTACAAAATAGCGTTGCTATTCGATCTGAGCTCATTTGCATAGTTATTCCACTAGTGTAATAACACCTGTGTAATATCACAAATATTCAACGGGGTTATTTCACTCCGGCGACGTAGGTCATATTATAAAAATATGTCTTTTATGGGTGGAGGTCATTTCTCTATAGGTTATAATAGTGGAAGCTTTGAAAATCATTTCAACATCAGTGGAAGCCAAAATATCTAAAAATCTAGTCAAAACTTAGATTTGCTATTACAAGAAAATCAAGCCTGTGGAGCGACACAAGCCATTCATGGCTTTCTAGTTTTTCATAATTTATACACTAAGGAATGACTTGTAAAAAGGAACAGTCTGATTAAAGCCTTCACTAAGCGTTCTTAGTAATAGAAAATATTTAAAACCAATTGCTAATTTCTTAGCCATTTCAACCAGTCTTGCTTAAGTTAACCCCACAATAATTTAATTCTTATTTTGTTCATCAAGATTGGTGCATTCTGATTGGCTGATAAATTGGTTTCATTACTCAATAAGAACAATTTTGATTAGGCAGCTTTTTTGTACACTTGCACAGAAAGTAGTCCCATAAATAATCCATGTATTTGAGGGTAAATCTTTACATTTTTGCTTCAAGAAAATAAATTATAAGTTATGAATAGAGTATTTGTTGATTTCATTGAGATATAAAACTAAAATCATAATCACACTCATGAATGAATCCATTTTGCGTATTCATACAGAGTGATAAGGTGTTTAGTTTCACACCTCAATGAAATCAATAGTTACTGTTTTCATCTCTTAAATAATTATACAGAAAGCAGGCAGTGTAGGCTGATGTTAATCTATATTATCTGTTTAGGTAGTGAACCTGTAATAGTTCCAAAACCTTTTGGGAGTAATGAGCTTTAACTGTTATCCAAGGTTTCCTAATGATTTTCATTAGGAAACCTTGGTCAACATTGTGAAAGTTCATGAGTTCCGAAATGTTGTGGACTATTACAAGTCCACAACCGCAACCAAGAGTAAGGTTCGAGAAACAGTTATCTCCTCTATTATTTTCAATGTAAAATTGATCTTTGATCATTCACTTGAAATTGCTTGTCTATACCTTAAAGTAGAGTTGATGGATTTCTTTGACCAATGTAATTTGAACGACTTGTTTCAGGATGAGTTTTCTGTGTCAGACAAAGTGGCGCTCCAGTTGGCCGGGTTGCAAGCACAGGTTATCCTAGGGGACTATGAAGAAGGTAAAACTACACGATACCGCGAGGTGGAGCAGTATTTATGTCGCAGAATCCTTAATCTACCAGGCAGGGACTGGAGCGAGGAAGTACAGTCTGCTCACAAGGTTTGTGTATTACATATTGATTAAAGAGAGATTTTGGCATTCATAGATTTACTTCATACAGTATAGATATTTCTACCATGGTCTACTTGAACAAATGTGCAGCATTTATCAGCTCTGGGTTCTGGGTTGAAGTTTGAATTTTTTAGCAAATGTTTGTGTAATGATAATTACCGTATTTATTCTAATAATCACCCATATTCTTATAATCGCCCATTTCCCAAAACACCCCTCAAAATCGGCCATTTTTCGACCAATTTTCGAAAAAAATGGATGTCTCTAATAATTGCCCATCCCCCAATTTGAGAAAAATTACTCGAATGTAAACTTCACAATTACTCCAACAAATACTGTAAAATTCATGCAACACCTACGACAAATACAAAAAAATCTGTTGTATTCGTGATTCAATTATTTAGATGAACTGGGGTTCGTTTATGAGATTAACTGAAGATCGGGAAATGTCTGTGATCCTTATGTTTGCGATGGTTGTGGCTGCATAATTTACGCAGATTTGAATAACTTCTATTTAGCTTCTATGTTTTATCTTCAAGACTGATTATCAAAAATATTTTCTGAATTCGATGTCAAAGAAAGAACGCGAGCATGATTACCAGACGCCGCTAGGACGTTTAAGCTCCCACTGACGGAAAAATGAATAATTTATGTCGAAAACATGGTTACTATCTTTTAATCCAAAATCACGAGGTTCTTAGGAAACAATTGAATAAAGAGAATTTACCAATATTCAAAGACTTTTGTTTCAATATTCCGAAATAAAATCCGAGTAGCAATCTGGCCAATAAAGGCAAATTAAATAAATATTTTTGTCTCGCAATGAGGTAAAGGACGCGGAACAGTTTATTTCACTCAGAGGGTAAACAGATGATCAAAGACGCCGACGGCTATTTTTGGATGTGTATCCAGAGCTTGCACGGGCCAAACGCTTGTCTCAGTAGATGCCAAACCCTTTTAAAATCATTATTTAGCCGTCTCTTTGTGACTTTGTTGTGGATTTTAAAATTGAGGAATACGGGATACTTAATTTTATTTTTGCAACAGGTAGGCAATACGACAATTTCCTATTACGGCTTTTTATTTTTTTTCTAGTGATTTCGCAAAAAATTTACAAGAATAAAACAATAGGTTACAATTGAAATGCGAAGTGAATATTAAAATGAGTGTGTGCAAAAGCTATGATCGGATGTAGTTACAATCCTTTGGAATAATGACAGCAATATGCGGTATTTTCTTATCTACGAAAAACGAAGAAAAACACTATTTTCTGAAACTAGAGAATCATTTATCGAACACTCCCAACTAGCATTATCAAGTAATTTCAGTCTTCTTTGTCCGAAATCTGTCTTCTACGCCCGAAATCTGTGTTAGGCAGTCATTGAAAAAGAATAAAGATTTGTAAAAAAGATTGATATTTAAATACGATTGTCTTGCATAAGTTTCTTGCTCAATTGAATAGAATTCAAAGTCTAAACAGAACAGCAAGATCGTCGGCATTATTACTTGCCAAAGTCGACAGTTTTTTCGGGCACCATATCAGATCTACTTAATGATCAAATGACTTTCAATTTATTCCACTATTTATAGTAGAATATCAATACATTTGCGAGAATCACTTGGTTTCATAGCGTTGTTATGTAAAGCAGCGTATTGCTCTGTTTATTGAAAAACGGTGACAATGAACAAACTGCGAGGTCTGAGTAGTATCATTATAATGCGTCATTTTACCTCATTTTTTAAATTTATTTTGTATTAACTAGATACGTACCACATTGTCGAATTTTAGGGACATTGTAGGTCCGAACATGGGAAGTTTTGGTTATTGCCCGACAGAGTACCTCTAATAATCGCCCACCCCCAACTGCGTCGATCATGACTTTTCTAATAATCACCCGGGCGATTATTAGAATAAATACGGTTTATAGACTGGATGTAAAAATCACTTGTCACAGTGATCATTTTATCTTGTGTGTCGTGAACAAATAAAGCTATACAGTCAAACTTCCTCAAGCCACCATAATTATTTAGTGAACAATTTCATAAAGCCACAGTTTTCATCCAGCTCTTTTAAACAAAATATCTTTAAAAGTAGATATCACTGGTGTGAAAATTATTGTAAATAAATCCTATAAACTCGTTGAGACGATTCTTTTGAGTTTTAACAGCATATAATTATGTAGAATTTCACAATAATACATATATATATACAATCAAATTATGATTCATATTTATAAACAAAACATGTTTTCAGCAATCGTTTTCTTTAATGACTGCATTTTGGTGTTCCAGTTCATGGTCGCTGAATACAAGTTTAACTGCATTTTACTTGTGACTTGATGAACTGATGATTTTAACTGATAATTTTACTAGTTTTACTAGAAATCTCTATAATCTTTGGAAAGTATGAAGCAAAAAACATAATCCTACTCTATTTTTCAGCATTATGGCCAGGGGAAGTCAGAACTAGAAGCCAAAGTCTGGTATCTCACCATAGTAAAACAGTTTGCATTGTACGGATGTACGCTGTTCCCTATTCTACACAAGGGACTCTGGTCTCACTCCCATGATGCATTACTGGCAATAAACATGGACGGTGTTAAATTTGTGAGAGCCAAAGACAAGAAAGTTCTTCATGACTTTAAATATGTGGAGATAGAATCTATTGCCCTGGACCCCAATGATAACTATGTTACAATGGAGCTGAAGAATGATGTGGCTAAGGACTGTCCTCAGAGATGTTTTATGTTTGAGACCAATCATAAGGAGGATTTAGGCAATCTGATAGCCAGTTACTCACCTGTACATTCAACATGGCTGAAACCAGATTATGAAGGGGTTAAAAAGGTGGGTAGTCGTCTGTTTTGTAGTTATATCATACATCTAACCCACAAGTTAATCACTTAAATCACTGGTGTAGGGTTAAAAGGGATAATATAGACGTTGTAGTTCTTTAGCTATGGAGCAGACATACTTGAAACATGCCTTAATGATGTTTCAATGATATCAAAGATAAGCTCTAAAACAAATACATAATTTAAAATTGTTAGCTCACCATGAAACAGATGTAACTGTCTATATATTGACAGGCAGTTACAACTGTTTCAGGCAGATCTGTCAATTGATGTTGCTGTCTGATGTAAAATAAGCTGCAAGTATTTATTTACTACAAAAGTACAGTAACTTGACCCAATTACAACTTCATTGATTAAAACCTTGTAATTAATCATTATTTATGAAGAGAAAATTGCCACTTCTTGTTTATACCCAAACGAAAAAATGTAAAAGGGCAACCATTTGGTTGACCTCTCTCATTTCATATCAACCAAACAGAAAAGGAAGATAAAACAAAAATGTCTGACATAAGAAAAAAAGTCTTGGGACTTTAATTGAATGTGTTGTTGATTGTCATTGTATTTGTTTATACATACTTGTATAACTATAACTTCATATTCATCATAATTTCCTTAGGAAAATAATGTCTTCCTTTTTTTTGTTAGCTTCATTTCTGTTATCAGTAATTTCTATTTTGTGAAGGGTTATTCCATCTCAGTTTCCAAAAATTGTACTAGTTTCTTTAGTTTAACCCTTGTCATGCTGAATAAAAAAACCTTGGCAAAAATATATAATATGAAATAAGGCAAAGCCTTAAAAGCGATCGCAGCTTACATTTAAAATTGTTTGTAACAGGAGAGAGAGAAAGGGAGAAAAAGAGAGAGAGAGGGAGAGATTTAATTTATAGTTTAGTGCGAATGAATTGGGTAGATTTATGTTTCTGATGCACAATCTATTCTTCCGATAATTCGTTATCCTTTCATCATTTAAGAGATGAAGAGATTATTTCTTAAATTCATTGATGTATGAAACTGAAAAACTAATCACACTGTATGAATATGTGATGCAGATTCACACATGATTTTGATTGGGTTTTGAGTTTCAGAATACTATGAAATCAAGACAAAACTTCTAGATAACCTTAGCAAAAACGTGAAGATTTATCAATAAAAGTAGAAAGGCTTTATGGGGCTACTTTCCGCTGAAACAATTTTTTCAGCCAAAAAGAATGCATAAACCTTTCTTAACTATCTTTAAGAAATAAAGGCTTTTGGCGACGGGTCCTTGTACACAACAACAAAATCCAAACACAATAACATATTTTACAATCAAGCATTTCCTTCTTTCCCACAATGCTTTCTCATGACCTGAAATATCAACTTAGTGTTACAATTCTTGTTTTGGATGATACAACTTCAACTAAGGTCACTATTTTCTATATTAAACTCGTTGAAAATCGCAAGAACAGTGTTGTATGTTTTTACAAGTTCACTAGTCTATGGTTGAAATGTTTTAAGTTCTAGACTAACGTATTCGTGACGTCATTAGCCATCATTGATGACGTCAAAAATATTTGTTGTCATTTCAATCTAAACATGCATGCATCACGTAAATCTGAGGTTTGAAGCGTGTTCCAGGCCGTATATGTGTAAGGACTAAAGGTAGGAATGTTCAAATTAGCCTTGTCATTCTGTATAGCGAAAGTTAATAATTATTTTGTGGGAATTTCCGCGCGAAATCCTTCGGTCTGCCTCGATTTTGGCTTTGTTTATGTTGCTTCCGGTAAAAAATAAGAATTTCATAGAAACGTCGTTTTTTCGGGATAGCTTAAATTAATTTTCAATTTTTTAATCTTACATTTACAAAGGATTCGTTAAGGTATTTTTTTCAATACAATTTTTAACCTTTTTTCGGTCCTGCAAGTGAATTCACTCCGTGTGGAAAATGACACGATTTTTTCGTTTGACAGTATTACAGAATAGAATAGAATAGAATAACACACGTTACCATAAACGCTCGCTTCGCGCTCACGGCCTTCGGCCGTTCGCGAGCTGCGCTCGCTATAAACTAAAGCGCTGAAAGCTCTGTATTTCCTAATTGTGAGTCAGCATTTGATTTTGAAAATATAAATTTTGAAACTTTTCTTTGTTTATAAAGGAAAGTCAGGTTGTATGGACTAAGATCAGACTGCACATATGTGCAGGCTGATGTTTGTCCATACCTCCTTCCAAAGCAGAAATATTCCGGGATCAGCATGACAAGGGTTAAAAGATATTCACTGTGAGATATGATTGATGTTTAGTTTAAAAATGAATATATATGTATATATGATATATATGATTTTGTGTTGTATATCTGTATAGATGTTCATACTCTAGTGGTTTATGTAAAATTATCATCATCATCATCATCATCATCAATCATCATCATTTATTCATTATGTTTCATGTTTCCATATCTAGACAGTAAAAAAGGTGAGATATACTCCAGTGTTATCCTGTGTCTAGCTCTAGTTGTAAAATTGTCTTTTATTTATTTCATTAACCTTTTACAAATCAGAATATTTGAAATTCCTTTGAAGCAGTATACAAAACAACATTTCAGATGATATGAACTCGTAAACCAAAGTTTCTATTCTTATTCTACTGTTTTCTGGGTCCATACTCACCAACAAGATTGTTGGTCTCCCCAGTTGAATTCAATGTTTTGTCCTTTAATAAAGGATTGCCTTAGCACATGGTAAATTTTAAGCCATTTGCTAAGGCAATTGCACTTACTCTAATAAACACAATGAAAAATACACTCCGCCCTTATAATTGCAATCCTTTAGATCAAAGAAACTATTCAAATACTAGGCGTAACAATAAAGTCTTCTTTCTGTGTTTCTAGTTGTGACATTGGTTATTCAAGTTCATACAACACTGGATTTGCAGATTGAAGGTTGGGGGTTTCCCGCAAGACCTCTTGCATTCTATACAGAAATAAAGTGCAATGGATTTCTCCATATGATGCTATTTAAATCCATCAAAATTCTTAATAGCAATTATTGTTGTAACAAGGGCATTGATTGGGTAAGATGTACATTTCTGTCAGTCTTGTCCAATCAGAGTCCTGGTCATGAAGTTGATGGGTTGCTGGCCCTGTCCCTTGACCTCTGACATTGCTGACAGTCTCAGATTTGATTTTAAACTCATTTGCCATCAAAGTATATTGTTGTAGACATAAAACAATATAACAAATTGTTATTAGGTGACCTTAACATCTTAACTAAAGCATTTCTAAACTGTAGTTGGATGTTTAAATTACCCATTCACCAAAATTTTGGGAATGAAATGGGGGGAAAATGATGGCAGTAACTGATGAAATTGTTTCTAAATTATCTTATAACTAAACAAAAATCCGTATGATAACATCCCGTATGATATTTTTTATGATATCACATAGTTATTTTTAGAACATGATATAATTTGGTTATTTTTAGAAACTTGCATTTCATTTAGAAACGCCGACGAAAACAAGACAAATATAGGTTATAAGATAAATATAATACGTACTAAGTGTATTATATGAAAAAATATCAAACTCGGTTGTGAGAATTGATAATTGTCTCGGCAGAGCCTCGACAATTTTCAATTCTCCCAACCTCGTTAGATATTTTTTTTCATATAATACACTAAGTACGTATTATATATTTATCGGCTTGATCAGTGAATTGTGCTATATTAAGTTGTTGAATTTCGTCCCTGATTATCAGAATGTCTGTCTTACATTTGAAGTCAGTATCTACTTGATTCTCAAACTTTAGTTATTTCTCAATTACTCTTACAGCATCATCTTATCCAACTATGTCATTATTGTACAAATAATCTTCTAGTATACAAAATTTCAATTTAAGATTGACATATATGTTGTATCATTTTGATATAAGACTACTTTAACCCTTTTGATCTTTGTGATATTACTGGTTTTAGTATGCAGGGTTTGACACTAAGGGGAGTCTGGAAGTCCGAGACACCTTGTTTACAAGTTGGGACTCCTTCCTTTTGCAAGTAAGGAGTCCATTGGAGAGTCATTTGAGAATATTTTGGAAAAGTCTTCTCTCAAACACTTGCCAAAACTGACGATCTTTTTACTACAAAACTTGTTGAATAAAACATTTGCTTCCATCCCAAAGTATTTTGAATAAAGAGATCTTCTTTGGAAGAACATCGTGGAATAGAAGAAATTGCATATAACAAGCAATTTCTTCTTTTCCAATTTGTTCTCCCATTATGAAAATTCAGACTCCTTACCTTGAGCCTGGACTCCTTCATTTCATGTGTTAGGAGTCCAAATGACTCCTTACTCTCAGAAGTTAGTGTCTACCACTGGTATGACTGTCAAGGTTGCTTACTATATGATTTGTTCAAAACATAGATCATTAATATCATTCGCTCATTAATTACATCTTGTACCATTTCACATAATCATGATTTCACCAGTATAATGTTTTCATATATTACTTTATAGTATTCACTAGTATAACTAGGCATGGGGTATTCTATTTCCGTCTCAAAAATACTGGAGGACCAGATTTAGTTCCATAGTAATGCACTGGACTACACCAGTATCATGGGTCCCTGGTTTGTTCCCTGCTTCAACAGTCTTTAATAAGGTAGTGGAACCGTAAAAGTTCGGAACTCATGATCTTTCACAATGTTGACCGAGGTTTCCTAATGAAAATCATAAGGAAACCTCAGTTAACACTGTTAAAGTTCATTACCTCCAAAGCATTTCATAACTAATATTGTTCTACTACCTTAAACCAAGCCCCATCTACATGTGACCTTAGCTGTTGAATGGGATGTAAAACACCATACAACAACCAAACTGCTGTAGACTTGATTTCATTTCTACAGCCACAGATGATTAACACTTTCCTGTTTTACAAAACTTTGAACCTGTCCAAATTCAAAGGTTTTGGAGACGAAAATTTAAAGTGGATTTAATTTGAAAAATAACCATTCAGTAGGGTAGAAAATAGTGTGGAAAAAGAAGAAATTGCTCGTCAGAAGCAATTTCTTCTTTTTTCACAATGATTTCTCAATCATAAAATCACAGGCACGTAAAAAGCAGGGATTGAACAGCAAAGGGTTAAAATATAAATACCATGTTTTTTGATGCAACAATGGGCTGAAAATGCTACATTGAATGGGCATCCCGAAACTATTTTAAGTCGTTATATATTATTATGCACTTACAATAGTTTTGCGCTGCCTCTTAAAATATTGTATGACATGTTAGAGATGGAAATGAAACACCATGTATCAAGTTGTACGCCATATTCACCAGTATTTATCACTTGACTAATTTCAGCATGGACGCATGTTCGACATTGTATGTATAATGTGGACTATTTTTCGAAGGTGTTCACAACCATATATTTTTTTTATTGCACTACTTTCTTGTCAGTGGATGACTATAATCTAGTAACTACATCTTGAATAAGCCTGGTCACAAGGTTTTGGTTGCCAAATTACATTCTGTTAAAGGTACTTAATATCCCAATTTAAAAATGCTCACCAAAATTACCTATATTTTTTAGATTTTTTCTTCAAATAAGACAAACAGAGAAATAAGATAATGATACTTTGTTGTTAAGATGGTTTAAGAATTATTTTGCATAAAAAGATATATGGTTGAGCTCCACCTTTAAATAAATGAGCACACTGGTGATAATAAGAGCTGTGAACATTCTGTATCTCTCATGCCTGATCAGATTGTTAGTTCAAAATTACTTGAATTATTAACACTTTCCTGTTTTACAAAATTTTGGACCTGTCCAAATTCAAAAGTTTTGCAGACAAAAATTTAAAGTGGATTTAATTTGAAAAATAAAAATACACAAACCCAATGGCTCAGTGCAAAGTAGTTGTAACTACCTATGAATAAATAATATATAGAGGATATTGAATGAATGGTCATTGAATACTGAATTTATGAAACAAGTCATCTATAAACAGATAAAAACGAGGCTGCGCTGAGTTTTTATCTATTTTAGATGACGAGTTTAATGAATTCTGTATTTTATGAACACAAATTTCATATTTTGTTTATAATATGACCCGAATTTTAGCGAAAAATCGTCAAAATTCTTGAAATTCAACGTTTCAATTATACGCGAAACTTATAACGCCTTTACAAAATGATGTCACAAAACATAGATTATGACGTCATTTTCGTGGTAACAATATAGCGTTGCTATTCGCTCTGAGCTCATTTGCATAGTTATTCCACTAGTGTAATAACACCCGTTTAATATAAAAAATATTCAACGGGATTATTTCACCCGGGCGACTTCGGTCATATTATAAAGGCAGTTACAACTTTTTAGTGCTGAGCCATCGAAACATTTCAAGCCCCTTTCTTTGCACGGTAGATATGATGATGGTTCAACTATTATACTGGAGTGTTCATTCAATATTTTGATGTCTTGTATATAACTTATAACACTACTTATTTTCAACATGAAAAACGTTTTGAAGATCTTTTTTGTTTAAGTCCTCTTTACTAATGCTTATGAAGTGGATGTGAGCTTTTTACACTAACCTCTATCAATTTTTGCCAGATTATCTTTTTCAATAATTTGATGATTTTGAAAAAGATAAGGAATAGGAAGATTCCTATTTATTCTATAGGTCACATATCCAACATCAACAGTGTTTATTCTAGGCAGGGGGATTGGGGGATTCCCCCACTTTTTTTCAAAGATCCCCATTATTTTCTGGATTTATTTTTTACTATAACCAAAGAGCATGAATTGCCACATTTCTCAATTAAGTCAATTTTCATGCCGAAATCCCCCACATTTTTGAAATCCTAGAATAAACTCTCGATCATATTCATGATTGATGCCATTCAAGAGGTCCTTTTTTGCTCAAAATTCCTAAAATTGCGAAAAAATTATTTATATTATCATTACATATTGACCAATTTCATAGTAAAATGGATCTAAATAACTACTTTCTTGTTACAGCTCTAAAGATATAGAAAAAAGGTCTAAAACAATTTACTCTATTCGTGAAAATTAGTTCCTGTTTTGGGAACATAATATATATTCAATGGCTTTTATTTTAATTCGATCTGCTCTTGTCAAGTAGTCAGAAAAACATAATCATGATAAAGTGTGGTGTATTCAATTACCAAACATTTCATCAGCCTGAGACTTTTTAAAACATTGTGATAGTATTTTGTTTCAATGCTACGAAAATAAAATTGCTAAGATAGAATAATTTGCCTTGAAACAGATCAACAAAGAGTTAATTGCTAAGTTAAGTTAACCATCTTTGATGTAATAATTTTGTTGTGGAGCCAGCTTGCAGTTAACAGCTCAGGTCAAAGTCAAATGAGACAAATTAAGCTTGTCTGGAGCATAGCTCCTGCATTTAAAGATGGATTTCAAAATAGCTTGGCACAATAATTCTCCATTGTCAATGTGCTATTGGAAGGAAATTTTCATATACTCTATGGTCAAGGTTACTAACTAAGTGGCTTTGGTGCTTTAGTATAGATGAAATTGAAATGAAACAACTAAAAAAGAAACCATATGAATATTCAGGCTTTTATATCCACCAAGGTTGACATTCATTTGCATCATCTTCTATTCATCTGCCCCGACATTAGTATATATGTACATTCTGATGTCTTTTGAAGGTCTACTACAATTATGGAAGGATTTGGATGAAAATGACATAGGATATGAGCATGTGCGTGACATTTCCAACAATTTTGCATGTGCGCAAAGCAAAGACTCTGGCCAGTCTGTGCATCTGCACAGTCTGACCAGAGTCTTCACTTGGCGTTTTGTAAATAAATAAGGTATCAAAGTATATGTAGACAGGCAAACTTCTCATTACACTATGTTACTGCCTTGGCCTCTAAATGTTTGTACCTAAAGAAGGTGTCAAATTGTTGGAAATGTTACTCACAGGCTCATATTAATTGTTACATGACCTTAGGGTTATTTTCAGGGCTTGGTGATATTGTGTTGTGTGACATATATTGTGGTTCTTGTAGTCTATAAGTCTGTTTCATTTAAAAAAAACACACAATGGGATTTAATATAATAATGTAGAGTCTAGTAAGTCATATTTTACTATTTCTGTTCTTACCTCTTATACATCATTTCATGTAAATAGTTTTCAACCATTAATACCTGTTACAAAATATACCAAATTATGATTTCCTGAAAGAAAAAAATCCCACAATCTTTTCCAAACCTTTGTGGCATTGTTTTGTACTTATCTGAGTTTTGTCAAACTAAATTGTTCTTTTATGTTTCACCTACAACTTTTCTTCATTTTGGACATGTCTATAATTGAGCTTTTTATACGTCTGTTGAAAGGTATCCGAAGTAAGGGTGTCCAGAGGGCTGGCAGCATTCACTTCTTTGGCTAGAGCATAATTCTGTAACCTTATGTCTGATTGACTCGAAACTTGGCAGTTATGTTCCTCTCATGAGAAGGGAGTGTAGTGCACAAGAACTGTAACTCAAGCTAGCTTAATATTTTAGTCATTTCCCTTTAATGTTTTTCATACTTCGACATGCAACAGTATAACAGGTGTATACTGTGACAATTTGCCAGCTTGTTTAATATTGAATCACTGTTTCGCTGCAGATGAAGATGACAGATGAAGAAAAATTAAAGCTATACGAGGATCTAGTACGTGCCCGACGGAGTTTGTCAGAAACTCGTCTATTACACAGACCCATTCAAGATAGAGACTCCAGTTTCTTCAAGAATACATTGAGAAGGTTTGTAATACCTTTCTAATAAGGCTACGTAAATCTTGTAACTACAGCTTGAAGTGCACCCAAGACCAGGGGTCGACACTAACACGTACCAGTTGTTTGGCCCAAGACCTGTGGATTTTAGGGAGGACTGGTAGATGTTACCTGATTATGCTGCAGGTCCTTTAGGCCTGTATTAAATGGTAGTGCTTTGTATTTCAAATCTGTCCACTATTGAAAAGATAATTGCCATTTGAATACTTATATTTGCATTTCCAAATGGAAATCTTTGTAGAAAAAGAAGAAATTGCTTGTCAAAATCAATTTCTTCTTTTTCAATAATGTTTTCCTTGCAATTTATCTGTTAAATTGCTATAAAACAAACATGGGTTTCATGCAGGACCTGTTTTTATCAGGGGAGGATCTGTAATATCTAAGGCTTTTAGGTCCTTCAGGCTGGTAGCAAAAAGTAGTTAGTATCATACCTGAAGACTATATTATACATAAAAATAAATGGGTCTAGCTTATATCTTCTTCGTGTCTATGTTAAGAATTTTAAGGTCAAAGTTACAACCTTCCTACCAAATTAAATAAAAAACTGAATTGGAATCATGTTTCTTATTTTCCTGTCAAAATACCAACGTTTGACATTGAATGGCCCAGGTTATACCTTGAAAAAAAAATACATTTGAATATTATCAACAATAATGTGACTTAATTGTTGCAATAAATTGAGCCTGTGTGTGACATTTCCAACAATTGGACATGTGTGTGAGTTGCAAACATTGAGCAGCCTAGACAGCCCATTAGAAGACTTTTAGAGACCTTTTTGATGTATAATACACAAGTGAAGAATCTAGATGGACTGTGCAAATGCACAGGCTGGCTAGAGTCTTTGCATAGAGCAAATTTGAAATTGTTGAAAATGTCACATGCAGGCTCAATTATTATTTTCATTTTGAAAATGAATTATGATGAAGTAAAAGTGTGTGTCTAATCTTTATCTCCTTCATAGGATCACCAAATCTAAAATGGAGCGATTACGAAGCTGCTATGCTGGAGGAAACATTGGGATGTTTGATGTCAATTATTGGTCCTTCAGTAAGGTTGCGTTAAAACAGTCGCTGACGATGATGCAAGACCAAAGTGTAGAGGAACTAGCACTTAAAGTGTTTAACTCTATACTCATCTTCTCTGGGGTGATAGAATCAGGTATGAGTATAACATAAATTGATAACACTATCTTAGTTTGAACAAAGTGTAGAGGAGCTAGCACTTAAAGTGTTTAACTCTATACTCATTTTCTCTGGGGTGATAGAATCAGGTATGAGTATAACATAAATTGATAACACTATCTTAGTTGGAACAAAGTGTAGAGGAACTAGCTCTCAAAGTGTTTTACTCTATTCTCAACTTCTCTAGTAATAGAATAGGGGTAATAGAATCAGGTATGATAAATAATGGGATAGTACAAAGTGTAAAAGAACTATCTTTCAGAGTATTTAACTCTATTCTCAACTTCTCTGGGGTGATGACTAACCATCTTAAAGCTATTCAAGTTAAAATATTAACCCTTGTCATGCTGATCCCGGAATATTCCTACTTTGGCAAGATGTATGGACAAACATCAGCCTGCACATATGTGCAGTCTAATCTTAGTCCATACAACCTGATTTTCCTTTTTAAATCAGAAAAGTTTCAGAAATTATATTTTCAAAATCATGTGCTGGCTCACAGTTAGGAAATACAGAGCTTTCAGCACTTTGTTTTTTTTATAATTTTGCCAAGGTTTTTAGCTCCACTGGCTGAAAGCCACTGGGGCTATTGTCATGGCGTTGTGTCCGTCGTGCGTGCGTCCGTCCGTCCGTCCGTCCGTCCGTCCGTCCGTCCGTGCGTGCGGTCGTAAACTTTTTCTTTAAAAATCTTCTCCTCAGAAACTACTGGATGAATTTCAACCAAACTTCACAGGAATGATCCTTGGGTGACCCTCTTTCAAAGTTGTTCAAGAAATTTTGATCCAATGAAAAACATGGATTTAATGGGCGTGGCTAATTTCCAAATATGGTAAAAAGTGACTTTTCTCAGATTCTAATTGATGGATGCCAATTAAATTTTACATGAATAATCCTTGGGTGACCCTTTATCAGTCTACCAAAAATTATTGTGATCGGATGATAAATATGCATTTTATGGGCGGAGGTCATTTCTCTATATGTTATATAGTGGAAACCTTGAAAATCATTTTCTCAGAATGTTATTGATGGATATCAACCAAATTTCACTGGAATGATCTTTGGGTGACCCTTTATCAGTGTACCAAAAATTATTGTTATCGGATGATAAATATGCATTTTATGGGCGGAGGTCATTTCTCTTTATGTTACATAGTGGAAATTTTGAAAATCATTTTATCAGAATGTAATTGATGGATATCAACCAAATTTCACTGGAATGATCCTTGAGTGAAGCTTTATCAGTCTGCAAAATATTATTGTGATAGGATGAAAAATATGTATTTTATGGGCGGAGGTCATTTTTCTATATATTATATAGTGGCATTTTTGAAAATCATTTTCAACATCAGTAGAACCCTAAATATCTTAAAATCTAGTCAAACCTTAGATTTGCTATTTCAAGAATTTCAAGCCTGTGGAGCGACTCAAGCCATTCATGGCTTTCTAGTTTATATAGCATGACAAGGGTTAATGAAGCAAAGCTTTTGCAGACAGTGTTGACGAAGATCAGCCTGCACAGACATGCAGTTTGATCTAGGCAAACACTGCCTACTTTCTTCTTAACTATTGTGGGAAAATTTGAGGTAGAATGGTCAATTTGTCTGTGTTTGCTTTGACAACATTTAAAAAAAGTGGGATTATAATTAAGAATAGGCAGTTAAAACTGTTTTGCACTGAGCCATTGAACTGCCTATATGTTTATAGGCAGTTAAAACTGTTTTGCGCTGAGCCATTGAACTGCCTTTATGTTTATAGGCAGTTAAAACTGTTTTGCACTGATCCTTTGATATAACCATAGTCTGATCTGAAATGTTGCTTAACACATGTAAAGGAACTTTCTTCTCAGTGTTTCAATTGCAGTCACGCTTGGAAGTAAAAATAGTCTGAAACAAGTATTCTCTTAAACCTTATGTTGGGTTTCTTCTACTGCTATAGATCTAGATGGTTTAATTCACTCACATTTCATAAATTTGACAAAATGCAAAGTTTATATACAATATAATGGACAGGACAAAATGTGGAATATTGATGCGTATCCTTGTCTTAAACATTTTTCTTGGTTTTAAATTGTAAAATTAATGTCATGCATGACATGGATCATTAATCCTTTCCTTGAAATCTAAAGGAGAGTTTGTTGTAGTAGACCAAAATAAGATGGTACAAACTGTAGTGCAGAAATGTCTTTGTTATGTTTCACCATGTATGTATGTATATCTACAGGAGAATATGAATTGAACTGTTATGCAGAAATGTCTCTGTTATGATGTTATTAAGATTGTTTTATATCTTTAGGAGAATATCTTGTCGTAGACTACAATTAGATGATACAAACTGTTGTGCAGAGATGACTTTGTAATGTTGTAACCATGAATTTTTGTATATCTTTGGGAGAAAATGGTGCGAAAGACCACAATGAGATGATACAAACAGTGATGCAGAAATGTCTTTGTTATGTTGCACCTTGATTTTTTGTATATATTTAAGAGAATATGGTGCGGTAGACTACAATGAAATGATACAAAAAGTGATGCAGAAATGTCTTTGTTATGTTATAATTATGTTATGTTGTAACCAAAAAATATTGTATATCATTGGGAGAATATGGTGCGGTAGACCACAATGAAAAGATACAAACAGTGATGCAGAAATGTCTTTGTTATGTTGTTATTATGTAATGTTGTAACCATGAATTATTGGATATCATTAGGAGAATATGGTGCGGTAGACCACAATGAGATGATTCAAACAGTGATGCAGAAATGTCAAGAGAGTGAACCCCTGTGTAATGAATACTATCTACAGTTAATTAAACAGACTACAGACCACCCAGGTATTTATGAAACAAATTTAAATGAAGATATAGACATTGAAAGAGAGAAAATGTACACATTGGGTGCTGTTGTTCTTCATAGTATCACGTGTGGACAATAATATATACTGTTGTAAAGTAAATGCTTGTTTACCAAAGTTCAGTCAATAAGTTAATGATACCATTGATCTAGCTTAGTTAAGCAGCCTATGCAAGATGAAATGGTTGTAATTCCCTATTCACATATTGGGAGTTACAACTGTTTCGCACTGAGCCATTGATATATCAATAATATTCATTTACTGGTAATATTATTGTCAGTTACATAGATTATGTTGGATTTTTTAAACTCATTTCTGATACTGAAGCCTTTTCAACAGTAAAAGAAAAGAAAGTGAATTTGCAGAATTTGTATATGCTACTTTGTGTGGACTTGGCCTACACTTTCCAGTACTCTTCACTCTGATTAAGTGTTTAATCTGTTTTAAAAAAGGGATAGATATGTTAATCGTAGTTCTATATAAAACACACAAATGCTTGGCTGACTTGTATAAAGGGAAAACAATCTTGAAGTCATTTTGATGTCTTGGATATTTAATATGAATTTTACAGATCCTAACAGTAATGTAAACAGAAGAAACTGGCAGTTAATGTGTGTAGCTACAAGCTGTGTCGTACCTAGTAACAGTCGGGTGTTGAAGTATCTCAACTCACATTTACGTAAATGTTCTCTGGATACTACAACAGAAGAAGGGAAATTTGCTAGATTTTGTAATAAGGTAAGTAACTGCGTGTAGTGTACCTAGTAACAGTCAGGTGTTGAAGTATCTCAACTAACATTTACACAAAATTAATGTTCTCTAGATACTACAAAAGAAGAAAGGAAATTTGCTAGATTTTGTAATAAGACAGGTAACTGTGTGTGAAGTACATAGTAACCTTATAAGATTTTATATGGATTGGATTAGTTTTTTATTTGGGCTATCTTTAGTGAAAACTAAGGTATTGTTATAGCCTTGGCTTGATCTTCCTTGTTGTGCAAAAACTTTGACATTTTGTAATATCTTTGATACTATTGAAGGCGCTCACTTGTTCACTTTCCATAGAATAACCTATACTTTCAGGGGGATAACTCTAGATGCATTTTGTGCAAATTATGCCTCTTTTTTTAGCTCAGCTGTTTTCAGAGAAAGCCCAAGCTATTATGATCACCTTGGTGTCAATGGTGTTGGCGTTGGCAAAACAAACTTTAACCTTGTTATATCTCTGTTGGTATTAAATATATATTCATTTAACTTGGCATGTGTATCCACCATCACAAGATCTACCCAGACAATCAATTGGGATAACTCTGGAAGCATTTTGTAAGAGAAATGCCCCTTTTGCAACTTATTTTTTTTTTGCATTTTCCAGCCCCTGTAGCCGAGCATTGCACTAGTAGGCAATGCACTTGTTTGACTTAAATTATCTTATCTACTATCCAACAATCAAAAGCAAAACGTAAGCTCCAGTACGCAGTGCTCTTGTTATCACCTAATAACACACTCTAATGAAGTATTTTTCATATCAGACATTACCAGTTGATTATCCTCTCTATATATGACTTGTCACGCAAAAAGAAGCCATCTGGATAGTGCGTAAAGTGTCGACCCTAGTCAGACTGCGCAGACTGACTAGGGTCTAAACTTTTTGCACCATGCCTATTTTCGGAATCAAGAATGTATCATCTACCTTCAAGTGAAAGAATTTTTGAAATGCTCTTTCTGGTTGACCTATGCTGGATCAAATCTTTTTTTCAATAATCAATTTTATAGAATTCCCAGAAGGTCCCTTTTTGTGTGATGGGTCACATATACATTTATTTTAAAGCATTATGTTGGGGATATTGCTATTGACTGTAAATATAAGTATAAACTGGGTTATTTCTTTAATGCTTTTTGGTGGTTTATCGAGAAATAACAGTAGATTATCACTTGATAATCTCACCGCAAAAGCAGTGAAAATATCAAAATTTCATACCCTGCTTTTGTGCATTTCACCCTATCTGACGTCATCTATGCAGGGCGAAAAAAGTGACATCACAATGAACATTGCATAGCAATCACGTGCAAAATGACGCGCTTAACGAAAATATGTCCTAGAAATTTCACATTTTGTCTCATTTTTGCATTAAAGAAATAGAATAATTGTTTGTTTTTCAATTATGATCGATTGATATTACATTTCGTGAACAACAAAAGCTATATTTTCCCATTTGTGAAAATATAGCTTTTGTTGTCCACTCAATGAAATATAAATCGATCTTACACTGAAACAAACGATTATCCTCTATATATTACCTCTTTGTGTCCTTATAATTACAGTGTTTGACGAGAACCCAAGAAAAGAAGAAGAGAAAGTTCCCACCATCTGTTAGAGAAATAGACTGTGTAATGGCTAGAAAACCCATCAATGAGAAGGTGTTCTTGTTAAATGGTGATCACAGGGTGGTTGAGTTTGATGGAGCGGCAGTGTGTGGAGAGGTAATGTGATCTTTCTATATATTGAGGGTTTAGTGCAAGACAGTACTCAGTGTATATACATTGTATATACACTTAGTACTGTCTTGCTGAAAACCCTTGATATGGGATTTGTGAAATAAAAGGATCTGCCTCGGTGGCCTAGAGGTAAATGCACTCAACCTGTGACCTGGAGGTCCATGGTTTGAGCCCCACTGTTGCCGGGGTGTGTTTATGGGTAAAACACTTAATAGCCAGCCCCAGTTCACCCAGCTGTAAAAATGGGTAGCAGTGAGTATAAACCACTGTCTCTCTCTACAGACATAAAAACAGTAGGATTGAGTGTTCGAGAGTGATTCTTTTAGCGTTAGCTTTCCTCGCAATCAAACTAAAATAAATTAGTATTAAAAAAAAACAATAAAAGGGACCCTTATCAATATCTAACCTCATGCTAGATTGACTAAAATTGAGATAAGATTCAAATAACAATTCAAGGTGATTTTTTTAAAGAAAAAAATATTCAATGCCATTACTAGGTACTGAATTTAACTAGACTGAAACTAGAACATGCTTCTTCAGAAAGACAGTATCTTAATAGATAATCTCTCCAAAGTGGCCCAAACCTATCATTATACGAGGGTGGTCCGGAAAGTTTGTAGACAATCTGAATTTTCCTTTATTTACTTTCATTTTATGCATAATTCTTATGTTTATTGCTACTTTAATTATCACTAACTTCATACCCAAAGAAAACTGTTCAACATTTTTATTAGCTCAGCTGTTTTCGGAGAAATCCCGAGGTATTGCTATAGCCTCCGTGTCGTCGTTGTCGATGTCGTCGACGTGCGAAAACTTTGACAATTTGTGATATCTCTGGTTCTACTGAAAGCATTTACTTGAAACTTGGCACACATGTTCACCATCAAAAGAGCAACCTACACTATCAAGGGGGATAACTATAGGTGCATTTTGAACAAATTATGCCCCTTTTTATTCCCCCGTATCGAGAGATCAGGGGCATATTGTTTTACTCATGTCTGTCTGTCTGTCCATCCGTCTGTCTGTCCATATGTCTTTCTGTCTGTCCGAAAACTTAACCCTTGCCTTTGCTCCAAAAGTATTTGACATAAATGGCTCATATTTGGCATGATGATAGATCTCAATGATCCACATCTGCTGGTACCAAAGTCAAGGTCATGTGACAAGGTCAAGGTCATCTGTTAAGGTCAAACTTTGAAAAAAATGCTGTTCCGGGGGCATTCGTGTTTCACAAACACATCTTGTTTTACTTAGATTTTTTTCCCACCATCCAGCACTCAACAGCCGAGCGTAGGCACCCGTAGGCAGTGCTCTTGTTGATATGTAAATGGCAGTTGCCTTAGCAACCCCTACTATCGGTACCTTGAGCATGTTGAAATTATTAACATTTGCCAATAGTGAATGAGGACTAAAACATTTTTTAAAGGGTTTGATCTTTTGAGAATATCTTAATTAACATGTAGTTATTGTGCCCAATGTATGAGTTTTATCTTGTAATATTTTCAAAGTGATCGCTTCATATATACCAGAATGAATGAAGAATATTATAGCAAACCGTGCACGAGATGGTATGGAAAATGACGCTGTCAAACTTTGTGGGGGCGCATTCTGCATTTCCCTTTAGATTCTGGGAATCAGAAAGAATTATCCCTCTGAACCTTTTATAACAATAACAGGAACGAATTGCTAATTCTCCTCAACACATGATAATTTTAAGTTAAAATTTCTAGTAACCAGTACTAAACTAGTTTTTTAGCAAAGCTGCTTTAGTGCGAAGTCTGCGTTTTAACTGGAAAGTCATTATGACGAAACGCTGTTGGGTTAAAAATGGCTTTGAGAACGAAGTTTGGTAGTGGTTGAAGAGTTGTTCTTGATTACTAGACAGTTAAAATAGATGAGATGAGTCTATTTTAAATAACAATTCATGAAGATGATTAAACAGTACAGACACATTTTGCGTGTTTTGAAACGGCTTTATCAGATTCTATTTAAAGTAGCTGTATTTTTACCTTGACGTCATATTTGCATTACAACGTCTTATTGTGCTCTGCACCAACTTACATACCTTTACAAAATTCCTTTTAATTTCATTATTTATTAGAGAATCTCCATGAAAATTTGCATAACGGTTCTTTGAATAATATTGAATATTGATGTGTAGTATCAAAAAGGCTACACACATACAATAGATAATGTTTGTGTTTTTTTTACTTCGAAAATAAATCTTTCTAAACAGTGTATGTCTGATTTTTAGGTAATCAAAACAGTGAAGGCTAAGATTGGTATGAGAACAGATGCAGAATGTTTCTATTTATATGAGGTCACTGGTACTTCTGGTAAGTAATAAACTTATAGCTTGAAATATGTTCACAATCAAAAGAGAAATCTACACTGTATTAAGGAAAGTATTTGTATAAATTATGCGGTGATCCATTTTGACCTAAATTTTTCACTTGAAATCCTGCATGTAAAATTTAAATTGCCATGACTTTGGTCAGATTTCCTACTAACATTTATTTTCCTACAAATCTAATGGTTCTGTTATTACAGAGAGAAGTATGAACTATGATGAACGGATGTCAGACACTCTCAGTAAATGGGAAAGGCTGTCTAAAGGATCTTCTATTTCAGAAATGAAGCTAGTCTTTAAGGTGAGCAAATACAGTGCTAAACAAATACCTTTATATAGGGAATAACATGTTAGTGTCTTAAAATATCATTGTTATCTGGTTGAAGTTGGAAGAATTAATCATGACCAGGCTGTGATATTTTAAGACACGTACCGTTACATGTTATTCTATCTATCATTAGCTCCACTGGCTGAAAGCCACTGGGGCTATTGTCATGGCGTTGTGTCCGTCGTGCGTCCGTGCGTCCGTGTGTCCGGTCGTAAACTTTTTCTTTAAAAATCTTCTCCTCAGAAACTACCGGATGGATTTCAACCAAACTTCACAGAAATGATCCTTGGGTGACCCTCTTTCAAAGTTGTTCAAGAAATTTTGATCCAATGAAAAACATGGATTTAATGGGCGTGGCTAATTTCCAAATATGGTAAAAAGTGACTTTTCTCAGGTTCTAACAGATGGATATCAACCAAATTTTACATGAATGATCCTTGGGTAACCCTTTATCAGTCTACCAAAAATTATTGTGATTGGATGAAAAATATGTATTTTATGGGCGGAGGTCATTTCTCTATATGTTATATAGTGGAAACTTTGAAAATCATTTTCTCAGAATCCAACTGATGGATATCAACCAAATTTTACATGAATGATCCTTGGGTGACCCTTTATCAGTATATCAAAAATTATTGTGATCGGATGAAAAATATGTATTTTATAGGCGGAGGTCATTTCTCTATATGTTATATAGTGGAAACTTTGAAAATCATTTTCTCAGAATCTAAATGATAGATATCAACCAAATTTGACATGAATGATCCTTGGGTGACCCTTTATCAGTCTATCAAAAATTATTGTGATCGGATGAAAAATATGTATTTTATGGGCGGAGGTCATTTCTCTATATGTTATATAGTGCAAACTTTGAAAATCATTTTCTCAGAATCTAAATGATGGATATCAATCAAACTTCATTAGTATGATCCTCAGGTGATCCATTATCATTCAGCCAAAAATTATTGTGATTTAAAGAAAAATATGTCTTTTATGGGCGGAGGTCATTTCTCTATATAATTTATAATAGTGGAAAATTTGAAAATCTTTTCAACATCAGTAGAAGCCAAAATATCTAAAAATCTAGTCAAAACTTGGATTTGCTATTACAAGAAATTCAAGCCTGTGGAGCGACACAAGCCATTCATGGCTTTCTAGTTCAATTGTTTTTTCAGCGCTTAACCCTTGTCATGCTGAACCCAGAATATTCCTGCTTTGGCAGGAGCTATAGACAAACATCAGCCTGCACATATGTGCAGTCTGATGTTAGTCTACACCACCTGTTTCTCAATTTCAAACCAGAATTGTCAATAGATTTAGTTTTTCAAATGAAAACTGACCTACAGTTGGTTCTTTCAGTACTTTTTGCCCTTTGATTTTGATGAAAATTTTTAGCCAAAATTCAGCATGACAAGGGTTAATTATGATAAACCCTTAAATTCAAAGAAAACCAGGTGAGTGTGTATTTAAATTGTTTCTAAAAGTAGACTGCCTGATATGTTATCATACAGGTGACATCATCACATCAGGTCAATACTTGCTCCATGCATGATATATATCCATGGATGGATATACCAAAGAGAGAAAAGGTTTTATGAATTAAGTGCTTTAATCTGTAGGATATAAACATATCTAGTATTCATTTTGCATACATTGACATGAGATAAGATTATTTTGAGCAGTTTTATCAGATGGTATGAACAAGAATCACACAGAGCTTGTCAGCTTGTTACCTCTTGTGCATTTGATTTTGATTTGCAATTTACTGTAAACGGGGTAATTTTTGCGATGGTTTTATTTTGGCTATATTGGCGGTCAAACCAAAATGCACCAAAATTAATCCACCGCCAATATTATCAAATGAGATTAGTCAAAGTTTATTAAATTTATGTCAAATATATGCAGACGATACTTATTCAAATGTGAATAAGAAAATCTGCTGACAACGTAGTCATTTCGACGGGTTAGCGCTATACGATTGTAAGTGCCTATAAATTATAGGCACTTACAATCGTATTGCGCTGAACCTTCAATTTCAAGATTCCAGATCCAAGTTGGTTGATACACTGTAATGAAAATCATAGCGAAAAAGTGTGAAAACCTATACATGCATTATAACTATAACAAAAGGTGTGAAAAATCTATTGTTAAGTTTGTAGGAAGTTTACATTACTCTAGAAATTGACTTTCTTTTACATCTGTTGTTTTGAACGACACAAAAAATGAAATATAGATAAAGCGTTTTAATTTGGCGCCAAAGTCAGATGCGCCAAAATAAACCACCGTTAATAAATCGTTTACGAAAAACCGCTAAATGTGGACGCTGCCAAAATAAAGCTGTTTACAGTAATCCTAGTAATATTATTTGTTGAATGTTTGTATGTTGTGTAACTATTTTTCAGAAACGTCTATTCATAGAGCCATATTTAAACCCTATAGACCCGGTAGAATGTGATTTAGTCTTCCATCAATTAATAGAGGATGTATTTAAACATAGAGTCCCTCTTACACCTTCTGATGCAGTAAGTAAATAACTGATAAGCCAAAAAAGTAATCATGAGCTTTTATGTATTTGCTGATGCAGATAATGCAGAAATAGTATTGAAAATGTATGTAAAAGGAAAGGAAACATTCATCTTAAACGTGAATTTGAAATTAAAAGATAGAAATGGACGCTAAAACTTTTCCATGATTTATCAAGTTTGTGTACATTAATGTTAATAGAATTATCAAATTGATTATCAGGAATCATGCTTATTGACTGTTTGTATATCTGATAAATTGATTTAATAGATTGGTAATAGTAATTTAGTGCTTTATTGCAACTAACTCTGTACTCACACATAAGATTTGTGTAACAATAAGATATTCAATTGAGTAAAATTCCTATTATTTCAGTTGGATTGAAAAGACTTAAGGGTTCTTGTTTAAATTTTTCAGGTTCGATTGTGTGCCTTAAAGATTCAATCTGAGAGTGAAGAAATAAAACCCAGTGATATTGATTATAGGTATGGCATATCATGTATCATTTTACTGGATGATGTTTCACGAGTGGATAAGAAAAAGATAAGAATAAAGATATTGCCTTATAAAATTGTACCTACTGTATTCAAGATCTATAAGGATGAATTTAAATTGCTCTTTAACCCTTTCCAATATAATCCCTGTTTTTTACGTGCCTGTGATTTTATGATTGAGAAAACATTGTGGAAAAAGATGAAAATTGCTTTTGACAAGCAATTTCTTCTTTTCCCACACTATTTTCTAACCTACTGAATGGTTATTTTTCAAATTTAATCCACTTTAAATTTTGATCTACAAAACCATTGAATTTGGACAGGTCTAAAATTTTGTGAAACAGGAAAGGGTTAACTCTTATGTTGTGCTCCTATTTTCTATATTGCAAATGTATCCACAAGATACATAGCCTTATATATGACTAGATTAGATAAGATTATCTCATACAAATCTATGTGTATTTCAGTTCTGTTATGCGAATATTACCACGAGATATGCGACCACATGTACGTTTAGAGGAGGTGGTGATCTTACACAAATCCATGTCTGATCTGATGCCAGGCCAGGCTGTTCTTCAGTTTGTGGAGGTCCTTAAATCATGGCCATTATTTGGTGCTAGTGTATTTGAAATTTCTGTGAGTAAAACTAAACTTTTTTATCTACTCTTCTTTCCATCCCATCTTTGATGCAATTAATGACAACTTAACTTTCATGATAAAATACCATTTAAAAAAACCTAGTCTAGCAAACAATTAAAAGTTTCAGTCTTAGATGAGATTTTAACAGCAGATAGCAGGACACACCTTATGACCTTAAGGCCAATTGACGCAGAATTTTAACATCATTTGTGACCAAAACATAAGGACTAAGACATTAACCCTTTCCTGTTTTACAAAATTTTGGACCTGTCCAAATTCAAAGGTTTTGCAGACGAAAATTAAAAGTGGATTTAATTTGAAAAATAACCATTCAGTAGGGTAGAAAATAGTGTGGAAAAAGAAGAAATTGCTTGTCAGAAGCAATTTCTTCTTTTTTCACGTTTTCTCAATAATAAAATCACAGGCACGTAAAAAGCAGGGATTAAACAGCAAAGGGTTAAATAAAAAGGAAATCATAATTTGGTGACCAAAACATTTTAACTATATCTTATTTAAGCTGTAGTAACAGTGTTTAAGGTAGTGGAATTGTAATAGTTCTGCAACATTTCGGAACTCATGGTCTTTTACAATGTTGACAGAGGTTTCCTAATGAAAATCATTAAAAACCATTACTCCCAAAAGGTCACGAATCTATTACGGGTCCACTACCTTAAGAAGCCCAACCTTGTAAAGTTTTGAGACAAAACCGCAGGAAATGACAGAGGACAATACTACAAACCTGTCTAAATAAATCATTTGGTTGAAGCCCCTGTATGCATTTAGAGTAAAAAAATGCTAATTCTTTAAAATTCTTTGAATGGTTATTTTTGATTTAGTGTTATGAAAGGTGAGTTACATAAAAAAATAAATCAATCGACAAATGGTGGCTTTCTCGGTAAGCACATAATCTGCTGTATACAGTAATATTTGTAAATGAGATTTTGGTCATGGGAAATGTGCCCATGTGAAGGAGCAGCAATGTGCTCTATTAAAATTGAAGTCCAAAATGTTGTGGGTCATAAATATTCATCAAGTTAGGGCTATATTTAGGTCATCGTGTCACAATCATTTGCATTACCGAATATCCGAATGACAAATTCAAGCTTATCTTTTAGAATAAAAGTCTTGACTTTGTGTACTTAGAAGTTTAAGATCATTATCTTGTGTTTTGAAAATGGTCACGAACACAGACGGGGGCTTTAATTGTTTTGGTTAACAAGTGCAATCTGTAAGGTACAGATAAGAGAGCTTAATGCCAGTCTAAAATATTTATTTTTCAATGAAACGCTATGTTGTGGGTACTCATTTGAATTGTCTTGACAAGACAATTCAAATGAGTACCAATAATACATGATTAATGCAAGTAATGTTCAAATTATCTTAAATCAAAAAAACCCTCTCAAACTGTAGCTGTGCAATCTGTCAATTTCACTTGTGATATTCCACTCACTATCAATAGCAGATACTTCTGCCCTATTTGCAGACAAGCTCCTGCAGATAACATATCAATTTTGACTAAATACAACATGTAGACTGATATGCTGGTAAAGGAAGGAAGTGATATTATTCATAAATTCACCTCTTCTCAAAGCCAGAAATTTTTGCCAATTTTCAAAGGATTATGCAGTCAAGGTTAGACAATCAAACAAAAATTTGTTTAAATTAAAGAATGTCTACTCTTTAAATGAGAATTTAAAAGACTTCATACCAAGCCAAGCATACCATGCTTTTGTTATGTTTGGTGTTCAAGTTATTTATAAAAAGTCCTATTTTTATTTTTCAGCAATGTTACACATCTTCCTTACCAAAGAGTTTATTACTGGCTGTAGATCAAAAAGGTGTCCATTTATTGGAGGCTAAAACTTTTGTAAGTTTACCTTGTTTATTTGTTATCATCCCAGCTGTTTTGAAAATAAAGGTCAGGTATTGTAATCATTATGTTGTTTGTGACAGTGTATGTGTGGCATTTTTAGTTCATGGAGGAAAAAAAATAAGTTATCAAAGAATATAGTTTCTTCAGTACAAAGGCTATTGTTAGAAATAGAATATCAAGGTCTTAGAATAGAACGAAGCCGCTGTCATAGCCCAGTGGTAGCGCGTCGAACTCTCATTCTAAAGGTCATGGGTTAAAATCCGACTGTGCCAAAGTACTTGTTGAAACATTCAAAGTTTAAATTGATGTGTTCTTTTTAATTATTTTTAATGTGGTTGAAGATATTTTGTACATTAGCATAATCTTTTTTGTCAGTCCGTTTGTATGTACAATCCATTCTGAGAAAATATCATCCAAATATTTGTTGATATACTTCTGTGTAATTATATGGTGGTGTAATTATACCCCCCACCTACGAAGTAGAGGGGGGTATATTGGTTTCACCATGTCTGTCTGTCTGTCTGTCTGTCCATCCGTCCGTCCGTCTGTCCGTCCGTCTGTAGACCTTTTCGTTTCCGGACTCTAACTCAAGAACCAAATGACCTACAATCATGAAACTTTATACAAATGTTCCTTATGACCCAAGGAAGTGCCCTATTGTTTTGGGGTCACGTAGGTCAAAGGTCAAGGTCACAGTAAGTTTTAGTTCAATTTTCGTTTCCAGACTTTAACTCGACAACCAAGTGACCTACAAGCATGAAACTTTATGCAAATGTTGCTTATGATCCAAGGAAGTGCCCTATTGTTTTTGGGTCATATAGGTCAAAGGTCAATGTCACAGTCAATTTTTGTTCAATTTTCATTTCTGGACTCTTAACTCAAAAACAAAGCGATCTAGAATCATGAAACTTCATGCAAATGCTACGTATGACCTCAATATTAGATACAAACACATTCTGCACTAATAGCACTTGCATTCTGACAAAGCGCTTGTGGGGGGTATTAGTCCGCTCTGCGACAGTTCTAGTTTTATGACGTCATTTTCATTAAATTTTGGCCATTATTTTCCATTTCAGAACATCATCCAGTCGTATGAATACACTGATGTACTACATACTAGTCCAGCCATTAAAAGTATCATGTTGATTGTCGGGGACGTAGCTAAGGGGACCAAATATATGTTCCAAACTAATAAGGTAATGGGAGATAACCCTTACACCATGATTAATGTTACGTATATTGATATAGAATCCAATGGTGTAACTACCTTTATGCACAAGTGTGTAATAGAAATAAATCCTCTTTTAAAAATGTCATTGATGAATGATCATAACATCGAAACTACAGCTTATTCAAGCTGTAGTTACAATGTTTTGATTATTCATCAACGCTCACATCATAGAAAAGTGGGAGGGGGTGGAAGGCTTTTATATTTTGACACAGTCCACACATGGCCTTTATCATTCATAGTATGTATTTGAAAATCCTAGCCTATGTAATCAATATATTGATCAATATTTAATTTCACCTGTATGCAATCAAAAGATACAGCCAATCACTGTGAATTTTTATTTCATTGAGCATGCACAGGCGATTATGAAGACAGATCAATATATTGATATTGATTGTCTAGTGGCCCCATTATTTTTCATACTGTTATAGCAATCGGCAACTCTCAGTGATTCTACAGAATATAACTTGAATATAATGTGGGCACAGCAATGAAAAAGCATCATTTGACTTGTGGGTTTATATGAAGTCACAACCATCAAGATAATGTTGAGAAAAACAAATTCAACAAAGCAGGCAAAAAACAGGCATTTTACAATTCACAATCAAAACATGGTGTTTTACAGTGTTTTTGTCATCAAGTGAAAAAAATGCAAATACAATCAGAAAGCAGTGAAGAAACATATTTGTCTTCAAGCTTATTGACCAAAGTACCACCAGAAGTGATATTTCCTATAAATTACACAAAATCATTCCATATACACCTGAGCTTTCTTCCAGTTTAGGGAAAGGTCTGAGCAATGTTATGAATGCCCATAATAGTATCCTTTGCTTGATTTGACTGTACAGTCTGTGTATTTAATGTCACTGAAAATATTTTGAAAAAAGCAGCAAAATAGTTTACACGAATTTATTTCAGTTCGATTGCAACGGAAGTTTATATGTTCAATTAAGTCAAAATGTTTAAAAAAAACAAGACGGGACTTACCAATTCCCTTACAAAATTCATCTAGTTTTGTCTTAAATGGACAGATGACATTAAATTAAACCAGAAAATAAATGAATATGGGATAGAAAAATAGTATGAATAGGGAAACTTGATAAAAGTAACATTGTCTTCTCAAAATTTAGGTATCTACAGTATGTGCAGAATCTGTATAACTGATCTGCTTCTTTATTTTCATTAAGACCTGTGGTTTGTTTTGTCTGAGACACTCATATAGAATTAATGCAGAAAAGGTTATTTTTGTTTGTATCTACAGGCAACAGAGATAGCTCACCTTATAAAGGACTACACAGCAGAGTTACAGAGTCGATCATTGCTCAATCCACAGAAAATGGACTCTTCCATCGTCAAACATGCTACATGTAGGTCTAGTGTATTTATGGACTCTTATGATGAAGAGTTATTGGCTGCCATGTTATCTACATAACATTAAATGGATTATTTCTGATATAATCTGACAACAAATTGCTGCCATGTTATTTACATAACTGGCTGTCATGTCCTCTAACATTTAATGGAATATTTCTGATGTAATCTGACAACAAATGGCTGCCGTATTATCTACATAAATGGCTGCCATGTCGTCTATGTAACATTAAATGGAATATTTCTAAAATCATCTGACAACAAATGGCTGCCATTATGTCTACAAAACTGGCTGACATGTTGTCTTTGTAACTTTTAATGGAATATTTCTTGTCATTTAACAACTTCCATGTCATTTGTGTATCATCTAGTCTTTTGTTTTGTTAGCATAAATATATAACGACCAATCTTAAGCTTCACTGGCCAAAAGGCCTGTAGGCTAGTGTCATGGTAATGTGTTTTTGCGGCCTTTCATTTACTTTTTCTTTAGAAATCTCCTGAGAAACTACTCGATAGATTTCAGATTTTACAGCAATGTTCCGTGGATGAGCATTTATGAAATTCCTTCAAAGAATTTAAATAGGCTGTAAATCAAAGCTTAAATGGGCATGACTTATTTCTATTAATTGTAAAAAGTGACTTTTCTCATAAACTAAATGATGGATCTCAACCAGATGATTCTAGTGTGACCATTTACTTTTTCTTTAGAAATCTCCTGAGAAACTACTCTATAGATTTCAGATTTTACAGCAATGTTCCGTGGATGAGCATTTATGAAATTCCTTCAAAGAATTTAAATAGGCTGTAAATCAAAGCTTAAATGGGCATGACTTATTTCTATTAATTGTAAAAAGTGACTTTTCTCATTAACTAAATGATGGATCTCAACCAGATGATTCTAGTGTGACCATTTATCAACCTGCAAAAAGATACTTTTATCTGAAAACAATATATTTGTTATTATACTATTTCATTTTCACATTAATGTTCTGAGGGTGAATTTCAGATAATGTTGAAAAGTATATTGCATATGAGTTGCATCACTCTATTTAAAAAGCCTTATCATTCTCTGTAAATCATTGTCCAAAAAATCAAGTCTGTGCAGCCAATCAGGGCGCTGAAGGGTTTTAAGTTACACTTCTAACAATGTTTTGAATTCTTACAATTTTTCAGTGCAGGAAAACATGAAATTATGCTGCAGTAAATTAAATGAAAAATTTATACAATGTTATCAAAGTACAGTGGTATTGACTGGCTGAATTCCTAATTGATGTCATTGAGAATAGTCAAAATTGATATATTATCTATTTAAACTTAATTATTGATCAATCTTGCCATATTTATATAATGACCATGCTCATTTTTATCATGTTAACATTTAACATAAGTTATGCTTGTCTTGTCTGTCCTTTATTCTGTCTTCCTCAACAGTTTATTAGGAAGCCTGGGTCAACAATGTGAAAGATCATGGGTTTTGAAATGTTACAAGCTCTCAGATGGGTCCTCTATCTTAATGCCTTGTGTATGTAGCTTAATGTCTTATCTTTCCTAATGGGTAAAGATGTTGAAAATGTTTTGCATAGTTTCAAATGATTATTTTAAGTATTAAGTGCTTGCATTGATCAAAGTCATCAAAAAATATTTGTATGTTCCTTGTCAGGGGGCAGAGTATCATTCTGGGCAAAATGTCTCAAGATTGAGGAGCAATTAAATATTAAGGTGCAGACAGCCAAAAGGCCCAGACAGCCAAAAACCTTGAACATAAAGTTACCTAATTGTCTAACGATACTATGAGACCTTATCTATCTACTAAGCGCATAGTGAAGACTCTGGTCAGACTGTGTGGATACACAGGCTGGTCAGGGTCTTTGCTTTGGGCACATTCCAAATTGTTGAAAATCTCACGCACCGGCTCATATAGTATAGTATTTTACTATTACAGTTTTTGTTGGCTACAGACAATTTCAACCAAGAATTTGTCATAGATATCATTCTTCCATGAAAAAGTAAAGAAGTATGGAAATACTGTATAAGGTACCATCCACACAAAAATTAGATACATTGTGTTGACAACTTGTCTGGTCTTATGTTTGTATCGTGTCTGTTTTGTTTAACTCTTCTTTAATGCTCGTGGTGTCCACAGTCTATAGGTAGAGAATAGGCCTCTTGTTGGAAAGGTGTTGAGTTTGATTTCCGGATGTGGCTATTGATCTTGGTTCTTTTATTGGCCCACATAATTGGGACAAGTACTGGTGAATTACCCAGGAATTAGAATCAAGAAGGAAAGGAAGTGATGGTTGTACTGGTGAGAGAAATACCAGGAATCCATTGTTAGGTGCTCTAGACGATGCAATATATCTAAAGAAATGTTGAAAGCGGCGTAAAACTCCATTCAATCAATTATGAAACAAGAAAGATTAATCTAAGTTTTAAGAAGTTGTTTCCATGACTGCTGTATAATTAATAGGTTTAAATCAACGCTTCTCCAGACAATTTTCTAAATCTACCCTAAAGGGATCTTACACATGAGAAATTTTGATATTGAAAAAGAAGAAATTAATGTAGTTCTACATACCAAGTTCAAATTGAAAGCTGATAAGATAAAGGTGTCCTTTTTTGTCATGTTAATTTTTGCTTCTGTTTAGCAGAGCTACAGGTAGAAGGGGTATTTTGGATTTCAAATTTAAATATGTTATCATTCCTTGCTCAAACCCTATCTTGTGGGTACTCATTGAAAATGTCTCGACAAAACAATTCAAATGAGTACCAACATCATAGGGTTTCATTGAGAAATAAAGATTTTAGATCAGAGTTATCCCCTCTTTTCTGAACCTCTGGTATAGTGTGTGCATGTGTTAAGAAAGGGTTATATGTTACTGTTTTGTTTTTGTGTGGTCCAGTGATAACAGATATTTGTGGGTGTTGCAATAAGAATTGTATCGTACAGTATGTTAAACATTCCAATAACTTACTCTGCATTAAGGATACAAAAATGTTGGAAGACTTTTTAGCTCACCTGAGCACGAAGTGCTCATGTGAGCTATTGTGATCACCTTTCGTCCGGCGTCCGTCCGTCGGTCGTCGGTCGTCGTCCGTCGGTCGTCGGTCGTCGTCCGTCGTCCGGCGTCCGTCAACAATTTCTTTAAACGACATCTCCTCCTAAACTACTGGGCCAATTAACTCCAAATTTTACAGAAATGTTGCTTAGGTGGTCCCCTTCAAAAATAGCTAAAAGAATTGAAATCCATGAAAAACTCTTGTTGCTATGGCAACAAAAGGTGAAATTTTATGAAAATCTTAAAAGTTCTTCTTCTTCTCAACCAGTAGTCCTACAGACTTAAAACTTGGCATGGATGATCAGTTCATAGACCTGAATAAAAATAGCTAAAATTATAACTTTTGGGCCACCATGTGTGGAGCACCAGGGGGGAGGGGGTAGTACTTTGGGTAAATTTTGTTATCTTTAAGTTTCTTCTTCTTCGGAACCAGGAGCCCTACAGACTTTAAAATTGGCATGGATGATCAGCATATGAACCTTTATATAAATAGCTAAAATCATGACTGTAGACTCACCAGGTGCGGAGCATCAGGGGGGAGAGGGTAGTACTTTTGTGAAAATTGTGTAATCTTTAACCTTCTTCTTCCTCTGAACAGCAAGCCCTACAGACTTGAAACTTGGTATGGAGGATCAGCTCATAGACCTTAATTAAAATAGCTGAAATTATATCTTATGGGCCACCAGGTGCGGAGCACCAGGGGGGAGGGGGTAGTACTTTGGGTAAATTTTGTAATCTTTAAGTTTCTTCTTCTTCGGAACCAGGAGCCCTACAGACTTGAAAATTGGCATGGATGATCAGCATATGGACCTTTATATAAATAGCTAAAATCATGACTGTAGATTCACCAGGTGCGGAGCATCAGGGGGGAGAGGGTAGTACTTTTGTGAAAATTGTGTAATCTTTAACCTTCTTCTTCTTCTGAACCACAAGCCCTACAGACTTGAAACTTGGCATAGATGATCAGCTCATAGACCTTAATAAAAATAGCTAAAATAATATCTGTTGGGCTGCCAGGTGCGGAGCACCAGGGGGGAGGGGGTAGTACTTTGGATAAATTTTGTTATCTTTAAGTTTCTTCTTCTTCGGAACCAGGAGCCCTACAGACTTGAATATTGGCATGGATGATCAGCATATGGACCTTTATATAAATAGCTAAAATCATGACTGTAGATTCACCAGGTGCGGAGCATCAGGGGGGAGAGGGTACTACTTTTGTGAAAATTGTGTAATCTTTAACCTTCTTCTTCTTCTGAACCACAAGCCCTACAGACTTGAAACTTGGCATAGATGATCAGCTCATAGACCTTAATAAAAATAGCTAAAATAATATCTGTTGGGCTGCCAGGTGCGGAGCACCAGGGGGGATGGGGGAGTACTTTTGTGAAAATTTTGTAATCTTTTACCTTCATCTTCTTCTGAACCAGGAGCCTGACAGATTTGAATATTGGCATGGATGATCAGCATATGGACCTTTAATATAAATAGCTAAAATCATGACTGTAGATTCACCAGGTGCGGAGCATCAGGGGGGGAGAGGGGTAGTACTTTGGGTAAATTTTGTAATCTTTAAGTTTCTTCTTCTTCGGAACCAGGAGCCCTACAGACTTGAAAATTGGCATGGATGATCAGCATATGGACCTTTATATAAATAGCTAAAATCATGACTGTAGATTCACCAGGTGCGGAGCATCAGGGGGGAGAGGGTAGTACTTTTGTGAAAATTTTGTAACTTTAACCTTCATCTTCTAATGAACCAGGAGCCCTATAGACTTCAATATTGGCATGGATGATAAGCATATGGATCTAAGATAAAATAGCTTAAATCATGAATGTAGGGCCACCAGATGCGGAGCATTAGGGGGCAGGGGGTAGTACTTTGGATCAATTTTGAAATCTTTAACCTTCTTCTTCTTCTGGATCAGGAACCCTACAGACTTGAAAATTGTTATGGGTGATCAATATATGGACATTAATAAAAATAGCTAAAATCAGAACTGTTTGGTCACCAGGTGCTGAGTGTCTTGGGGAAGGGGTAGTACTTTGGATCATTTTTGAAATCTTTAAACTTCTTCTAATGAACCAAGAGTCCTACATACTTGAAAATTGGTATGGATGATTAGCATATGGACATTAATTGAATTAGCCAAAATCATGACTGTAGATTCACCAAGTGCATAGCATCTTGGGGGAGGGGGAGTGCTTTGTTGAGAATTTTGAATCCCTACAGCCTTTATATTTGACATGGATTATTCAACTCATTAAAGAAAACTTTAAAAGTCTCAGACTCAGATTGTATATCTGGCATAGATTTGCTGATCACAGACCTTCTATGAAAAAAGATTAAATAAATAATGATCAGGGGAGGAGCAGGGAGGGGGGGATTATTTCAAATGTTATCTGATTGAATAAGTGAAAATCTCTTTTTTCTGTGGTTGCATGGACATACCTAGGTAATGAAGCTTTTTTCTCAGGTGAGCGACCCAGGGCCAACGGCCCTCTTGTTTAAAAATGGTACTTTCCTTTTCACATTTTCCTACATGCAAAGGGAGGTGCCATTTATAAGAAGTTTTGTAAATGTTTATTCATCCCTAATGTAGGACTTGTGTTACCTTTATAGTAATGGACATTAGAACTCAAGAATAATTGTTTATATTGTAGATAGTTCTTTGGAAGTAGGCTATTTATTCATTCTCCTGCTATTGCTTTCAGGATATTCCTAAGGGAATGTAATGAATATAATTAAAAAGTTTAATCTAGTTCAATATTTCGGCATGTTGCTTTATAGTTTTTATACACCCATGAAAAGATGGGATGTATTAGAGGATCACCCATGGCTTCCAAGTGACTAGGAGTCCACTAGGTTAGTGGTGTCCGCTTCTTTGTCACCTAACATGCGATTTACTCTAAGTCTTGGCAGTTATGATCCTCTCAAAATTACAAAGTGCAGTGTGCATGAAGCGTAACTTTACCAAGCTTAATTTTGATTTAATTCCCTTTGATGTTTTTCAAATTTGGACATCCAGCAGTATGACAGGCATATTTTGTGACAATTTGCCAGCTTTTTGTCTTATCTGTTTGTTCACACACAAACTTACTGCTAAAATGACCAAAACTTTCATTTACCCTACAGAAAGACCTGTGTATTGAAAGTTTGTTCAAAATAAATATGTTATTTTTATAAGTCATACATGTATATTTACCAAAATAAAGACTTTATGTTTGCACATGAGGTTTGAATGGAGAGGCCCTGAATGGCCCTTTGTTTTGTATTCCATATATGAGCCTGTGCGTGACATTTCCAACAATTTGAACTGTTCCTGAGGTACAAACATTGAGTCCCGTTGAGCTTATCTATCTTCTAGACGCATAGTAAAGACTCTGGACAGACTGTGCGGATGCACAGACTCTTCAGAGTGTTTGCTTTGCGCTTATTTGAAATTGTTGGAAATCTCGCGCACAGGCTCACATCATTTTATGGTGAGACCTTGTTATTGATAGTTATTTGCCAAGACCAGTCATAATTCAATATTGGCCCTATCTTTTGGAAAGTATTGTTCATATTTCAGTATTTATGTCAAGGTCATCTGTGAGGTGAAGTCAAATATCCAGGGCACATTCAGTGTTAAACAAATAGGTCTCCTTTAGCTTATAATATTCATAGAGGAAACCTTCTCTGGGTTAAGGATGACAAAATGAGTGAAACTGTTTGAAAATTATTCCCAGCTTTGCATGCAAGTGCACATGCAAGGCAGGGTAAAATCTGCAAATGGTTTTGCACATTTTGTCATCCTTAGCACAGTGCTGAGTTAAGGTTTTAACAAATGCTAGTAATGTTGATATATAAGTAGAAGTACAGTATCAATGTAAAATGTACTTTTTTGCCAAGACAACTCATTCAAAGGATTTTCATATCATATGGACTGTATTTATCATACATGAAGGTGGAGAAGTTATTCTAGATTCAGTAACTCAGATAAAATAAAGAACGGCATATTTCAAGCCCATTCAGTCTGGGTAGTGTTGCCACGGTTAGTAGTTTTTAGCTCCACTGGCTGAAAGCCACTGGGGCTATTGTCATGGCATTGTGTCCGTCGTGCAGTCGCCCGCTATCTGTGCGTGCGTGTGTCAGGTTGTAAACTTTTTCTTTAAAAATCTTCTCCTCAGAAACTTCTGGATGAATTTCAAGTAAACTTCACAGGAATGATCCTTGGGTGACCCTCTTTCAATGTTGTTTAATAGATTTTGATCCAATAAAACTACTGGATTTAATGGGCGTGGCTAATTTCCAAATATGGGAACAAGTTTTCTCAGATTCTAATTGATGGATACCAATTAAATTTTACATGAATGATCCTTGGGTGACCCTTTATCAGTCTACCAAAAATTATTCTGATCGGATGAAAAATATGTATTTTATGGGCGGAGGTCATTACTCCATATGTTATATAGTGGAAACTTTGCAAATCATTTGCTAAGAATGCAATCGATGGATATCAACCAAATTTCACTGGAATGATCCTTGAGTGAACCTTTATCATGCAGCGAAAAATTAATGTCATTGGATGAAAAATATGTCTTTTATGGGCAGAGGTCATTTCTCTACATGTTATATAGTTGAAACTTTGAAATTCATTTCAACATCAGTAGAACCCAAAATATCTTAAAATCTAGGCAAACCTTAGATTTGTTATTTCAAGAATTTCAAGCCTGTGGAACAACTCAAGCCATTCATGGCTTTCTAGTTACACTTCCCAGATGGTCCTATTTGCTAATAAATCACAATTTCGAGGGTTCAATGCAAGACTGTTGTGAGTGCCTATGTATTCATCGCTACTTACAATAATATTACACTGTCTCCTTGATTTATTCTTTGCCCTTGCAGGTCACATTAGCTTTCGTGTTTTGCATGTGATCAATTCACAACTAATATCTTTTTCTTAACTTGCATACTAGGGAAACTTTATTTCCGTTGTTTGTATTTTCTACATATTATTCCATTGCTATTTTCTTTTAAAGTATATTTCGTTTATTTACAGTCAACTTTGGATAGATTTATAATTGACATTTTAGTTTCTGTCCATTTTGTTGGATGTGAGGTATTAAATACCCAATTCATGATCAATGAGTTGATTATTGTAGAATGAGTAGCAGCTCACCAATTTTAATCAAACAATTAAAATGACCATGCTATGAATGGAAAAGATCGTCTACGATTCTACGATGGCGCACTAAAATATCATTACAACAGCTTCCTTCAGCTGTAGTCATAATGTTTAGGTCACATACCAACAATTATTTTTCAGTTTCGATGACCATACTGATGGCACCGCGTGAAAAAATTGTAACTTTCTATATAGTTATAAAAAGCTACAACTGTTTGGCACTTAGCCATCAATATATTTTCCGACAAGTACTGTTTTAACCCTTTGCTGTTTAATCCCTGCTTTTTACATGCCTGTGATTTTATGGTTGAGAAAACATTGTGAAAAAAAAAGAAATTGCTTCTGACAAGCAATTTCTTCTTTTTCCACACTATTTTCTACCCTACAGAATGGTTATTTTTCAAATTAAATGCACTTTAATTTTTGGTCTGCAAAACCTTTGAATTTGGACAGGTCCAAAACTTTGTAAAACAGGAAAGGGTTAATATCTAAAACGATCCATGATGCTGAAGGTCTAGGGCCATGTCAAGTGATTAGTTATTCTGTATTGACTTCTGATCAGATGGTTGTTGAAAGAAAACAGCTTTGTTTCAAATTAAGACTATAAAATTTCAACTTTTTCCCAAAAAGGGGCCTTATTGGTAATTTATAATGGACCAATCCTGTTCAGAATGCATTATCGGGATCATTACATTTTGTTTTCGGAATAGGCTCCCAAAGTGGGCCAAAGTCTATACTCCATTCTTGAATGCTTGCTGGAAGATTATCGAGAAAAAGGGGTAGATTATCACTTGATAAACTCACCGCAAACCAGTGAAATTACCAAAACATTATAATACCCTGCTTCGTTCATTTCACCGTATTTCACATCATCTAAGATGAGCCAAATAAATAGATGCTATCATGACATTGCATAGCAATCTCATGCAAAATGACATGGTCTAAGAAAATATGTCCAAAAATTCTCACATTTTTCTCATTTTTGCATTAAAGAAATAGAATACTCCTTTGTTTTTCCAGTAAAAGATTTGTATTTAATTTTGTGAACAACAAAAGCTCTATTTTCACTATGAAAGTGTAGCCATTGTTGTTCACTCAAAGAAAAATACATCTAATACTGAAATAAAAGATTATCCTCTATGATTTATTCTTGTATATCTATGTGTGTACTGTAAACCATGACGTTGTACTTTAAAGTAATTTCATTTGTATCTAAAAGCTCCATGTGTCTTCATGTCTTTATACGCCGCCGGAGGCGGACGTATATTGGCGTCATCTTCTCCGTCTGTCCGTCCGTCCATCCGTCCATCCGTCCGTCCGTCCATCCGTCCGTCCATCCGTCCGTCCGTACGTCCGTCCACTTTTCTTGTCAACGCAACTCCTCCTAAACTACTGGCTGGATCTTCTTGAAACTTGGTCAATATTATCACCTCAATTGGTAGATGTGCATGAAGGAAGGATTTTACGGTTCGTTGATTTTTGCCTGAGTTATGCCCCTTGATAACTTAGTCTCTGGGTCCACTTTTCTTGTCAACGCAACTCCTCCTAAGTTTCTGGCTGGATCTTCTTGAAACTTGGTCAATGTAATCACCTCAATTGGTAGATGTGCATGAAGGAAGGATTTTACGGTTCATTGATTTTTGCCTGAGTTATGCCCCTTGATAACTTAGTCTCTGGGTCCACTTTTCTTGTCAACGCAACTCCTCCTAAGTTTCTGGCTGGATCTTTTTGAAACTTGGTCGATGTTATCACCTCAATTGGTAGATGTGCATGAAGGAAGGATTTTATGGTTCGTTAATTTTTGCCTGAGTTATGCCCCTTGATAACTTAGTCTCTGGGTCCACTTTTCTTGTCAACACAAGGCCTCCTAAGTTTCTGGCTGGATCTTTTTGAAACTTGGTCTATGTAATCACCTCAATTGGTAGATGTTCATGAAGGAAGGATTTTACGGTTCATTGATTTTTGCCTAAGTTATGCCCCTTAAAACTTAGTCTCTGGGTCAACTTTTCTTGTCAACGCAACTCCTCCTAAGTTTCCGGCTGGATCTTCTTGAAACTTGGTCAATGTTATCACCTCAATTGGTAGATGTGCATGAAGGAAGGATTTTATGGTTTGTTGATTTTTGCCTGAGTTATGCCCCTTAAAAACTTAGTATCTAGGGCTCATTGAAATTGCAGCCTTTTGAACACAAATCCTCCTTACTTTTTGTCTTTATTTAAATGAAACTTGGTCAATGTCATCACCATAATTTGAAGATGTACATGGATCAAGGATTTTATGGCTCATTTATTTCCCTGAATTATGCCCCCTTAAAACTTAGTGCCTGGGGCTTATTGAAATTGCAGCCATGTGAAGGCAACTCCTCCTAACTTTTTGTCTTGATTTAAATGAAACTTGGTCATTTTCAATTTGGTTCTGTCAAAATAAGTAGTGTCTACAATTATTTCTGTGAAACAGCAGCAATGTGGCGGCGTATTTTGTGACGATGGCACTCTTGTTTTTTAAATGTCAAAAAGTGATAAAATACGCATTTTATTATATGCAATATGTAATGTTAAATAAATATGTACTGAAAACCTAATTTGTTCTTAGTTTGGTATTTTTTGTCCAAGTAATGTCATTATATGTATACGGAGAAAACCCAAGGTATTATGATCACCTTAGCTACATTCATGTTGGCGTGAAAATTTTAACCTTGGTCATATCTCTGTTGGTATTGAAGATATCTTCATGAAACTTGGTATGTGTGTTCACCATCACATTAGCTATCCAGACTATCAAGGGGATAACTCTGGGAGCAATTCTGCAAGAGTTAAGCCAATTTTTTATACGCCGCCAGAGGCAGACGTATATTGGCGTCATCTTCTCCGTCTGTCCGTCCGTCCATCCGTCCGTCCACTTTTCTTGTCAACACAAATCCTCCTAAACTTCTGGCTGGATCTTCTTGAAACTTGGTCAATGTTATCACCTCAATGGGTAGATGTGCATGAAGGAAGGATTTTATGGTTCATTGATTTTTGCCTGAGTTATGCCCCTTGATAACTTAGTCTCTGGGTCCACTTTTCTTGTCAACGCAACTCCTCCTAAGTTTCTGGCTGGATCTTCTTGAAACTTGGTCAATGTAATCACCTCAATTGGTAGATGTGCAGGAAGGAAGGATTTTACGGTTCGTTGTTTTTAGCTCACCTGAGCACGAAGTGCTCATGGTGAGCTATTGTGATCGAGCTGTGTCCGGCGTCCGTCGTCCGTCGTCCGGTCGTCCGGTCGTCCGGTCGTCCGGTCGTCCGGTCGTCCGTCAACATTTTGTGTGCACCCTAGAGGCCACATTTTTGGCCCAAATGTCTCGAAACTTTGTCAGAATGTTTGTCTCCATGAGAGCTCCGTCAAGTTCAACATTGGGTCAAGAAGGGTCAAAAATGGGGTCAAGGGGTCAAATCTTAGAAATACCTTGTGTGCACTCTAGAGGTCAAATATTTGGTCATATTGTCTTGAAACTTGGTCAGAATGTTTGTCTCTATCAAATCTTAGTCAAGTTCGAAATTGGGTCAAGTGGGGTCAAAATTGAGGTCAAGGGGTCAAATCTTAAAAAAACCTTGTGTGCACTCTAAAGACCACATTTTCAGCCAAAATTTCTTGAAACTTGGTCAGAATGTTTGTCTTCATCAAATCTCCATCAAGTTCAAAATTAGGTCAAGTGGGGTCAAAAATGGGGTCGAGGGGTCAAATCTTAGAAAAACTGTGTATACACTCTAGAGACCATATTTTTGGTCATATTGTCTTGAAACTTGGTCAGAATGTTTGTCTCCATCAAATCTCTGTCAAGTTTGACATTCGTTCAAGTGGGGTCAAAAATGGGGTCAAAGGGTCAAATCTTACAAAAACCTTGTGTGCACTCTAGAGGCCACATTTTTGGACAAAATTTCTTAAAACTTAGTCCGAATGTTTGTCTTCATCAGATCTCCTTCAAGTTCAACATTGGGTCAAGTGGGTTAAAAATGGGGTCAAAAATGGGGTCAAGGGGTCAAATTTAAGAAAAACCTTGTGTGCACTCTAGAGGTCAAATATTTCGTCACATTGTCTTGAAACATGGTCAGAATGTTTGTCTCCATCAAAGCTCAGTCAAGTTTGAAATTGGGTCAAGTCGGGTCAAAAATGAGGTCAAGGGGTCAAATCTTAAAAGACCTTGTGTGCACTCTAAAAACCATATTTTTGGCCAAAATTTCTTGAAACTTGGTCAGAATATTTGTCTTCATCAGATCTCCGTCAAGTTCAAAAATTAGGTCAAGTGGGGTCAAAATGGGGTCAAGAGGTCAAATCTTAGAAAAACTGTGTATACACTCTAGAGACCACATTTTTTGTCATATTGTCTTGAAACTTGGTCAGAATGTTTGTCTCCATCACATTTCTGTCAAGTTCAAAATTAGGTCAAGTGGGGTCAAAAATGGGGTCAAGGGGTCAAATCTTAGGGAAACTGTGTATTCACTCTAGAGACATTTTTTTTGGTCATATTGTCTTGAAACTTGATCAGAATGCTTGTCAAGATCAAGTTTGAAATTGGGTCAAGTGGGTTAAAAATGGGGTCAAGGAGTCAAATTTGAGAAGAAACCTTGTTTGCACTCTGGAGGCCTTATTTTTGGCCCAAATGTTTAGAAATTTGGCCAGAATGTCCTTCTGGATTCTGATCTAGGCTAAGATTTAATTTGGGTCAAGTGGGGCCAAAAATGGGGTAAGGGGGTCAAATCTTAGAATTAACCTTGTGTTCATTCTTGAGCTCACATTTTTTCCCAAATATCTTGAATTTCTGCATATTTATTGCCATCGAATCTGATTAAGTTGGAAATTGGGTCAAATGGGGGTCAAAACTGAGGTCAAAGGGTCAACCTTGGAAAAACCTTGTGTGCACTCTAGAGACAACATTTGAGGCCAAAATATCTTGAAACTTGGTCAGAATGTTTGTCTCCATGAAATCTAGTTCGAGTTCGAAGTTGGGTCAAATGGGGTCAAAAATGGGATGTAGGGGTCAAATCTTAGACAAACCTTCTGTGTACTCTTAAGACCACATTTTTGGCCAAATTGTTTTGAAACTTGGTCAGAATGTTTGCCTCAAGGAAATCTAAGTTTAGTTCAAAATTTGGTCAAGTGGGGTCAAAAATAGAGTCAAGGGGTCAAATCTTAGAAAAACCTTGTGTGCACTGCCACTTTTTCTGCCAAAATGTCTTGAAATTTGGTAAGGCTAGTTGTCTATAACAAATCATGGTTAAAGTCAAAATTGGATCAAGTGGGGTAAAATAAGGGTCAAAGGGGCAAATCTTAGAAAAACATTGTTTTCACTCTAGAGGCCACATTATATGCCCAAATAACTTTAAATTTGGTCAGAATGTTTACTCCATATAATTAAGGTCAAGATGGTTGATGCATTGTGCATTCAGATTGGGTAAAAACTGACTTAGAAATTGACTCTCGATTCGTGCTGTGTGATGTTTGCTCCAAAATGGATTTTGACTCTTGTCTATATTATCTTATATGTTTTTAAAAAAATCTGTGGTACATTTCCCTGTGATTTCTTCCCCAAACCTATCTTGATTATGTAAGCTTACTATTTCTCTTGAAATGTCATTTATTGTTTTCTTACTTCTTTTTAGGCATTCATTGGTGTTAAACAGTGAAGAGTGACAAGGTGCTTCTTGTAAATCAACAACATACACATTATTTGTATTGAAATAGTTAATGATTCTATGGTATTATTCAAACATTTCATTTCTTTAGTGTTATTGAGACAGTGACTGAGACAGTGACTTATTTTTTTTTATAAAAGGGTTTTATTGTAACATAACATATTTTCAGTCACTTTGGGATATAATATTTAGGCAGTGACTCAGTTTTTGTTATATAATAGTGCTTTATTCTATGAGATAGTGACTCAGTGTTGTGCTAAATTGTGTTGTTGAGTTATTTTGAGACAAAGACTCAGTGATATTAGTGTGAATGGAGACTCATTATTAATGATGTGAATGCATAACTGGTGTCTAAAATATTTTTTCAAAAGTTCATTTTTTTTCAAAAATAATAAACTGGATGACATCTTTGTAAAAGAAGAAAAAACAGTTGATCTGTAGACACAGCAACAGCAGAGCAAAATAGTAAGTTAACTTTTCATCTTTTTATGACGAATTTGAAAGAAAAAGCTGAGATTATTGTTTTTATTGTCCATCTCTCTCTACCTAGACAAGTATGTCTGTCTGCCATCTTTAGCTTCTGTCTGTAACAAAACTTTCAAACAGAATATTCATACGTCCCTTAGATGTAAGAGAAATTTCTAAAAAGTGGACATTCATAAACAAAACACTGCTTCAGGGGTCCAGAGGGGTTCAATGCCAGTCTATTTTAAATGAGTACCAACAAGACAGGGTTTAAGTAAGGAATAATGAAATTCAAAGTTGAAATCATAATAACCCCTCTGTTTATGGCTCTGTGCTTATAAATAAATCTAATGTTGTTGGATTCCATTAGAACTGTAAGGGGTTTGAACATCATAAGATCATCTAACCAGTACGAACTTTTGAAACACATTCTGTTTCAAAAGCATTTGTGCTTCACCAAGACATCATGTTTTTTTTTTCAGAATAACTATGCCAAAGGTTAAACGAAAATCTGTGGCACAGCGATCCTCTGCCAACAGAGTTAGAATGAGAAGACAGAGAGAAAAAAGTACACTGGACAGGATTGCTCACGGCAAGTGCACTAGTAACAAACCAACTACCTCAGCAGAAGAGATTTCCAACTCTTGCTCAAGTCCTGTCATTGTGCAGGCATTCTCAAGTCCTGTCATCGTGCAGGCAGTCTCAAGTCCTGTCCTCAGGCAAGCAAAAAGTCCTGCCAGCATGCAGGCACGAAGTCCTGTTAGTCTGCAGGCAGTTCAAAAACTTTCATTGCAAAATGATTTACTTCAGAAAAAGTGTTCTGACCAGCAGAAATGTAGAAGTGTTGATATAGAAATCATGGAAAATGATTGTGTGATAGAACTTAATCAAACTGATGAGGACAGAAAAGCCTTTATAAACTCATTTACAAATCAATTATACACTGATTTTGGTGCAAATTCATTTTTACTTGGTACTTTCAACCAATCTGACATTAGGTTCAATGCAGACTCACGTGGCAGTCAATGTACCATAAATGCTTTATGTGCACTTATACATGCAAGGTTCTCAAATTTTGATACTACTGAAAGCATCGATCAGGTTCTATATGAAGGTGACTCTCAATATAACAAAATTCTATCAGATCTTAGAAGAAACGGAAAATTACGTTGTAAGCTTTTGAATTTTGATGAAATTCCAAATGTTTTCTTGATTTCAAATAGAAGAGTAATTGTGGATAAAATGGATATAGTATCTGGTGTTTGTACCCAACAAAGCTGTAATGAACATTTACCTTCTCTGTTTGAATCACTGTCCACTGCACTCCAGTTGTCATCTTATTTATTACTCATGATTGGAAATATCTGTTCGGCTGTCTTTAAACAGAATGGTCTGTTCTTCTTATTTGATTCCCATTCTCACGGCTCAGATTGCTTATCCCACCCAGATGGTAAATCTCTGCTTATATCCTTTCATGATATTAACAGTCTCGTTACTTTTCTTTATGCCATGTATGACAGCATGCTTATTGATTTGTCTTGTCAATTTGATCTTCTACCAATCCAGATAAGAGAAAAAATAGAACTTCTTGAGCCACATGTGAGACATGACTTAGATTCTAGCAGATATGATCCTATCAGGACAGAAGATAATGATAAAGAAGCTTTGCTGATGAAAAGATACTTCAAAGATCAGTTGCTTAGAATGAATAAGGATAAAAAAAAGAAAAAAGACATAATAAGGAGAAAATACCACAGGTTATATAAGCAGAGGCAAAGGTCAGAGAACTCTGTAGATTTTAAAATAAAGGAGAGAGAATCAAGTTTAAAATCAAAGCGAAAAGCCAGACTGGCAAAGGAATTCAGAGAAAAGGAAAGGCAGACAAAGCAATCTAAAAGTAAAACACAACAAAATATTATCAAGGAAAGGGATTGGTCCCTAAAATCCAAAAGAAAAGCTAGAGAGATTGATGATTTCAAAGAAAAAGAAAGACAGACAAAGCGATCTAAAAGTAAAACACAACAAAATATTATCAAGGAAAGGGAATGGTCCCTAAAATCCAAAAGAAAAGCTAGAGTGATTGATGATTTCAAAGAAAAGGAGAGACAGACAAAGCGATTAAAAAGTAAAACACAACAAAACATTATCAAGGAAAGGGAATGGTCCCTAAAATCCAAAAGAAAAGCTAGAGAGATTGATGATTTCAAAGAAAAGGAGAGACAGACAAAGCGATTAAAAACTAAAACACAACAAAATATTAACAAGGAAAGGGAATGGTCCCTAAAATCCAAAAGAAAAGCTAGAGTGATTGATGATTTCAAAGAAAAGGAGAGACAGACAAAGCGATTAAAAACTAAAACACAACAAAATATTATCAAGGAAAGGGAATGGTCCCTGAAATCCAAAAGAAAAGCTAGAGAGATTGATGATTTTAAAGAGAAAGAAAGGCAGTCAAAGCAATTAAAACGAGAGTCAGTACAATACATGACCAAAGAAAGGAAAGCAACACAGATTACAAAGACAAAAGCTAGGCAAATCCCTGAATTTAGACAAAAAGAAGCGCAACAAAAAGCAAAAAAAAGGGAATCACATGAATATAAAGTTAAAGAGACTGAGTCACAGAGAAAATCAAAAAGGAAAGCAAGATCAGATCCAAACTATTTAAATATGGAACGGCTAGCTAAAAAAAGATTTAGATCAAATTTAGGAAATAAGGTTGCAGAAACTGCTTTTGATCGTCAGCGTAAAGCTACTAAGAGGAAATCCACAGAGTTTCAAGAAAATGAACAATATCTAGCTAAACGCAGAAAGTATGGGGCTGACATAAGTACATGCACAGCGATTTTCCATAAATCTATTGCTGATGGTCCAATATATATTTGTTCTTGCTGCCATCAAACATGGTTTAGACACAGTGTTGCTGAGACAATAAGTATGAATGAACAACAAAAATTACAGTATTTGACAGGATTTCTGTCAGTAGATAATAAGGAGTGGGTCTGTAACACATGCAAACTAAACATTCAAAGTAACAAAGTTCCAAAATTGTCTGTACAGAATGGAATGCAATGGCCACCTATACCACCAGAGTTACACTTACATACATTAGAAGAAAGATTAATTTCATTGCGGATACCCTTTATGCAAATTCGAGAACTGCCAAGGGGGCGCCAATTGTCAGTGAAAGGAAATGTTATTAATGTACCTGTAGATATACAACCCATTGTCAGTGCCCTTCCGAGGCCATTGGATGAAAATGTTACTGTAGCAGTTAAGTTGAAAAAGAAATTATCTTTCAAGTCATCTGTATTTTCTGAAAATGTCCGCCCTGCACATGTTCTTTTAGCACTTAATTGGTTAATGAAAAACAGTGAATTGTACAAAAACACTAATGTTGTTATAGATCAGGACTGGGTAAATCAAGTTGGAGAGACATGTACAGAGGACTTTCATGAATACTTATCACAAGAATCAGATTGTAATGAGAATAACATTGTTAATCAAACAGGTGAACATGAAAAAATAAAGACAAAGAATGTGATTGATAATGGAAATAAGTCTCCAGAGAAAGAAGATAATTCTGATGATGAAGAAATAACCTCAGAAAATGTTGGCAATATTGACACACTATTGGATGATGCAAATGCTGAAAACAGAAATGCTCAATTCACATTTGCTCCTGGAGAAGGACAGAAGCCTCTCAGTATCTACCAAGATAAAGATTCAGAATTTCTTTGTTTTCCATCAATATATTGTGGACAGAGAAGAAAAGATAATGAAGAAAGGTCTGTTCCAGTTCACTATAGTGATATAGCAAAGTGGGAATTACGTAGTTGTGATCGAAGAGCAGCAAACAGTGTTCCCAATATTTTCTTTAAACTGAAGAAATTACAAATGAAACAACTGAATGATAAGGTCAATTTAGCTGTTAGACGTGTCCAGACTAAAAATTCTCCTTTAACAGCAGCTCAAGTTCGAAATACAGATGTCATTGATAATTTTGTTAGAAAAGATGAAGGATACTACTTGTTTAAGCAGCTGCGTAATTCACCTGCATATTTAGAGACAAGGAAAAAAGATGTATTTGCAATGATTCGCCAGTTAGGACTACCAACTTGGTTTGTATCTCTGTCATCAGCAGACACAAGGTGGACAGATTTATTGATAATGCTCGCATCTTTGAATGAGAAAGTTAATTATTCTGTAGAAGAAATCAATAATTTAACTTGGGAGCAGAAGACAAAACTTGTACAATCAGATCCTGTTACATGTTCAAGATATTTTGATCATAGGGTTCAAGAGTTTATAAACATAGTTCTGAAAAGTAGCCATCAGCCTCTTGGTCAAGTAGCAGACTTTTTCTATAGAGTTGAATTCCAGCAAAGGGGATCACCACATATACATATGATTATCTGGGTTGAAAATGCTCCAAAGTTCAATGCTAATTCTGTTGAAGAGATTAGTTCATATGTTGACAAATATTTGCAGTGTTCTGTTGATGATGAAGATATTAGAAATCTAGTTGATATGCAAGTACACAAGCATTCAAGAACATGCAGAAAGAAACAAGATAGGATATGTAGATTTGGTTATCCTTTACCACCACTTCCTAGGACTATGATATTACAACCACTTGAGGAAGAGAGGGATAAATACAAAACATTGTATCAACAAATTCAGAAAAAAATGAATGACCAAAAGGAAGGTTATGATATGCCATATGATTTATTCTTGAAGTTAGTCATTCAAATGAAGGAAGAAGAATACCTGAAATGCATTCAGAGCTCACTGAATTCCCCTAAAGTCTTTTTGCAGAGAAAACCATCTGATATCAGAGTGAATTTGTTCAACAAAACAGTGTTAAAGGCATGGAAAGCAAACATAGATATCCAGTTTGTGTTGGATCCTTATGCCTGTGCAATGTATATTGTTTCTTACATTAGTAAGTCACAAAGAGGAATGAGCAATTTGCTCTATGAAGCTGCAAAGGAAGCACGGAATGGTAATTTGGACATCAAAAGACAAGTAAGACACATAGGAAATGTTTTTTCTAACAGTGTGGAAGTAAGTGCCCAAGAAGCTGTGTACCTCGTCTTACAGATGCCTTTAACCAAAAGCACACGCGATGTTGTTTTCATTAATACATCACCTATGTCAGAGCGTATTCAGTTGCTCAAGCCAAAATCTCTTCTTGAAGAATTACCTGATGAATCTATTGACATTCTTGCAGACAATATCATCAAACGGTATTCCAAACGTCCAAAAGCTTTGAAGAACTACTGTTTAGCAGACTATGTTTCTAAATTGGATGTGGTTTATCCGGAAAATGAGACTTCCTTGAATGAAGAGACAAATGATGACAGTCTAGAATCTGAAGATTATTTCACAGATGATAAGGTTATCATGTATCTTAGAAATGGGATAAAAATTAAAAGAAGGTCCTCTCCAAAAGTGATAAGATATGTAAGATTCAACAAAAAATCAAATGAAGAAAACTACTACAGAGAAAAACTTCTCTTGTTTCATCCATGGAGAAATGAAGAAACTGATTTAATTGGATATAACGACTCTTTTAAGAGCAGCTATGAATCATTTAAAAAAAACATAGATGAAAAATGTTCTGAGTATGAACATCATATTGAAGAACTTGAATTAGCAAGAAACATGGCTGAGGCAGATGAAAATGCTTATGATGAGCTTGCTCCAAGTGCTCAGCAAACAGAAGCAGAAACTGCTGAAGAAACATCACAGGAATCTGAGTCGTTTATTTACTTCAATCCTGATAGAGCAACTGAACACAGGCACTATGATATTGCTTTAGAAATTGGATGCACTGGTTCATCTGCAAGAATTGATTCAAATGACAAAGTATTACCTGATGATCAATACAGACAATTACTTCGCACACTAAATGAAAAGCAGACATTTTTTCATGACCATGTTACACATTGGATTAAGACTAAAGATGATCCATTATATGCTTTTTTATCTGGTGGTGCTGGTGTTGGCAAAAGTGTTGTAATAAGGGCCATATACCAAACCCTATACAGGTATCTAAACTATAAAGAAGGAGAAAATACTGATGACATTAGAATTTTGTTATGTGCTTATACAGGAAAGGCAGCCTTTAATATTGGTGGTTCAACAATTTCATCAGCTTTCAAACAGAAATACAAACAATCAAACCAGACATTAACATGTGACGATTTGAACACTTTTAGATCAAAGTACAGAAACTTGTCAGTTGTAATTATTGATGAAGTTTCAATGGTAAGCAATTCACTGTTAAGTTTTATTGATCAAAGGTTACAAGAACTCAGAGGAACTCGATTACCATTTGGTGGAATAAGCATCATTGCTGTAGGTGATCTTTACCAGCTGAAACCCGTAAGTGGTGACTGGGTTTTCAATGATTTATCTAAAGATGCTACAGCTTTAGCTAATAATCTTTGGAAAGATCATTTCAGATTGTTTGAATTAACTCTTGTAATGAGACAGAAAGATGATCATGAATTTGCTGGTTTGTTGAACAGACTTAGACAGAATAAGATGAATGCTGAAGACAAACTTAAGTTGCAAGCATGTACTGTACAGCAACAATCAGAGAATTACATGGCAAATGCTCCACACTTATTTGCAGAAAATTATTTCATGCATAACTTTAATGAATCTATAATACATAGCTTGCAAACAGAAAAGGTAGAAATACCATGTCATGATTCTGTAATTTCACCAAAGTTGCCTAAAGATAGACAGATTGCAGCTATCAACAAGTTACCAAAAGATCCAAACAAAACTGCTAATCTTCACAACTTGTTGACTATTGTTGTTGATATGATCTATGATCTTACAGTTAACATAAACACTGAAGATGGACTTGCAAATGGAGCTTCATGTACTGTCAAGTTTATTGAGTATAAACAAACTGACACAGCACGCCCAAGTATCATTTGGGTTCAGTTTGATGATTTACAAGCAGGACAAGATACAAGAAAGAAATACAAACAGAGACAGTTCTATAACCAAAACTTTGATGAAAAATGGACACCAATTTTTGACATTGAAAGATCTTTTGTATACAATAAAAAAACCTTTCAAAGAATACAGTTTCCTTTACAACCTTCTGCAGGCCGTTCTGTGCACAGATCTCAAGGTAGCACACTGGATAAAGTTGTTGTAGACTTGTCACAAAGAAAAATAAGAAAAGTTCCACATCTCCACTATGTTGCTTTGAGTAGGGTTCGATCCATTAGAAATCTGCAGATTCTCAATTTCAATGAAATGGCTTTACAAGTTGATGAAAAGGTTGAAAAAGAAATGGAACGGTTACACAAAACTGCAATGCTTGAGTTATGTTATTCTCCCTTTAACTTGGTTAACTCATACTCCAATTTCAAATTTGCCTTTAATAATTGCAGATCATTGCACTTACACTTTGAAGACATAAAGCAAAATCCAAATCTTCTTTCAGCTCATGCATTTGGAATTGCTGAAAGCAGACTAAGTACCAATGACCCAGACAGTGATTACAAGATAAAGGAATTTCAACTTTTAAGATGTGATCAGTCGTCAACAAAAGTTTCAAACCGTCCACCTCACGGCATAGCTCTCTATATTCATTCTAGTTGCACTAAGATATCAGAATTCTCCTATTCCTCCAAACAGTTTGAGTTTCTAAAAGTAAATCTGATTAAGGAATCATTAGAAATACAATTTGTTGTATTATATAAAGCCCCCACTATGTCAGATGCTGCCTTCAAAGCAGTTTTGATAAAGGAGTTTGTTTCTCATCTTGATGTTAGCAAACCATTACTAATTATGGGGGATTTCAACTTGGATGTGTTTGGAAAACAGAAAGAACTTGCAAGGTTTTTATGTGATAGATTATCATGCACAATACAGCTTGAACAAGTAACAACTGACAACAATACAATGTTAGATATCGTGATTACTAACATTCATGGTGAAGCTGGTACGAATGAAGCTTATTGGTCCGATCACAAAATTGTCACTTTCTTCACGAAATTTTAAGTTTACTTAAACAATTACTGAAATCAAAACAGGATAAAAGTGATGTTTTATTGAAAATTTTGATACATGGGTCAGCAGATAATTTTTTTAGCTAATATACAAGCTGATATAAGTCTTTGCAATACACAGTAACCTCCTTTATGACAGTCCTGGTGGTTTCTGGTAAAAATAAGCTTATTTGGAAACCTTTTTTTTGTTACAAAGACACAAATGAGGGGGGTGGGGTGGGGGAGGGGGATGAATATGACATGGCAAAAAGCTTGACCGATCCTCAACAAATGGACTGGATTTAATTCAACAAGCTTCTTATACTATGTGCAAACAGCTTTCACAGCTTCTCAACCACCAAACATGAACTACAATTCTATCCTCAGGTGAGCGCTTTAGGGCCAATGGCCCTCTTGTTTGCCTGAGTTATGCCCCTTGAAAACTTAGTCTCTGGGTCCACTTTTCTTGTCAACGCAACTCCTCCTAGTCAACGCAACTCCTCCTAAGTTTCTGGCTAGATCTTCTTGAAACTTGGTCAATGTTATCACCTCAATTGGTAGATGTGCATGAAGGAAGGATTTTATGGTTCGTTGTTTTTTGCCTGAGTTATGCCCCTTAAAAACTTAGTCTCTGGGGCCTATTGCCTCAGTTATGCCCCCTTAAAATTTAGTCTCTGGGGCTTATTGAAATTGCAGCCTTGTGAATGCAACTTTTCCTAAGTTTCTGGCTGGGTCTAAATGAAACTTGGTGGATGTTATAACCGAAATTGGTAGATGAGCATGAATTAAGGATTTTATGGTTCATTAATTTTACCCTAAATTATGCCCCCTTAAAACTTAGTATCTAGGGCTTATTGAAATTGCAGCCTTTTGAACACAACTCCTCCTTACTTTTTGACTTTATTTAAATGAAACTTGGTCAATGTCATCACCATAATTTGTAGATGTACATGGATCAAGGATTTTATGGCTCATTTATTTCCCTGAATTATGCCCCCTTAAAACTTAGTGCCTGGGGCTTATTGAAATTGCAGCCTTGTGGAGGCAACTCCTCCTAACTTTTTGTCTTGATTTAAATGAAACTTGGTCATTTTCAATTTGGTTCTGTCAAAATAAGTAGTGTCTACAGTTATTTTCGTGAAACAGCTGCAAAGTGGCGGCGTATTTTGTGACGATGGCACTCTTGTTACTGCATTATCAAGCATCTGCAGCCAAGCATTGCACTCAAAGGTAGTGCTCTTGTTTGTTTTAAAATTGATTCAGCTTGTGTGTGACAATTCCAGCTATTCTGTGTATGTTAAGAACAGGTATTGGTGAGCTGAACATACTGTATAGCTGAACATACTGGTCTAAATCTGAGGACACATTTAAATTTGTTGGAAATGTCAAACACAGGCTTATAAAGATGTTTGTTTTAAATGATTGCAGACCTGTATATCTAAACAACTGAACTTGATTGTAGGAGTAACATGCATGATATTAAGAGGTTATTTGGCAATATTGAGTACAATATTGTATTCTATTGGATGAATAACCTGCAGAACCAGTCTTTATTTGTCAAAGCGGCAGCCGAGTCAAAATATAGACTGGTTCTACAGAGTATAAATCCAATGAGTTCAGTATTGTGCTAAATCAAGTTAAACTAGAACTGTCGAAGAGCGGGCTTATACCCCCCACAAACACTTTGTAAAATGCAAGTGCTATTAGTGCAGGATGTGTTTGTAACAAATATTGAGGTCATATGCAGCATTTGCATGAAGTTTCAAGATTCTAGGTCGCTTGGTTCTTGAGTTAGAGTCCGGAAATGAAAATTGAACAAAAATTGACTGTGACCTTGACTTTGACCTATGTGAACCATAAACAATAGGGTATTTCCTTAGGTCATAAGCAACCTTTGTATAGTTTCATGATTCTAGATGGCTTGGTTTTTGAGTTAGAGTCCGGAAACAAAATTGAACAAAAATTGATTGTGACCTTTGACCTATTTGACCAAAAACAGTAGGGCACTTCCTTGGGTCATAAGCAACATCTGCATAAAGTTTCATGATTGTAGATGGCTTGGTTCTCGAGTTTAAGTCCATAACGAAAATTGAACAAAAGGCTGACTGACCTTGACCTTTAAACTGTGTGACCCCAAAAAATAGGGCACTTCCTTAGGTCATAAGCAACATCTGTATAAGGTTTCATGATTGTAGGTCACTTGGTTCTCGAGGTAGAGTCCAGAAACGAATATTGAGCAAAGGCTGACTGACATTGACCTGTGTGACCCCAAAACAATAGAGCACTTCCTTGGGTCATAAGCAACATTTGTATTACATTTTATGATCATAGGTATCTTGGTTCTTGAGTTAGAGTCTGGAAACGAAAAGGTCTACGTACGGATAGATGGATGGACAGACAGACAGACAGACATGGTGAAACCAATATACCCCCCTCTACTTTGTAGGTGGGGGGGTATAATGACATCTTTATTTCACACCATACACTGGAAGTTCTCCAAATAACCATTAACGACATTTGAGACAGAGAGACAAAAGGAATGGATAAAAAATGATCTGGAAAACGGTGTCAAATGCAAGTCACTATGAAGTTGAAACAAACAATTTTGCTAAAGATAGGAATGCACATGAAATGTTTGTCTCAAATGTCAAGTCGGTTAGTGCTTACTGATTTTAAGGATAGTGCATTTGGTAGCGCATCAGACTGTCAATCTAGAAGTCCCAGGTTTGATCCCCATTGACGGCACTCATTCTTTCCGACTACCGGGTATTTGTCTCTCACCAATGGGTTAATAAATGTAGACCTATGCGAGATACCAGCTGGAGGCTAGGAAAGGATGTGATGGTTGTACTGGTGAGAAATACCAGGAATCCATTGTTAGGTGCTCCAGCCGTCGCGATATAACTAAAAAATGTTGACAGCAGCGTAAAACTCCATTCAATCAATCAATCAATACTTGCAAAGCAATGTAACAAAAGGAGATATCAAGAATCATCTCTTGATCAAACGTATTTCATACCTCCGAACAGAGGCTTTGATACATAGAAAGAGCCTCAAAAAATGGTGATATCGATGTTCGGGGCTGCAGCCTCACTTTCATAGTACAATATAGCTTGCCTCGCTTTCATTGTCCAATAAAGGGAAAAATCTGTATTGCACAGCAGCCTCATTTTGGACTTACAATAAAGATCTAAATATTTCACTCTCATTTGATGCAAAATAAGCACTAATTGGTCTAAATTGTTTAGGTGTGAAATAAAAGGGTCTTATGTATTTAATAAAAATGAATTTCTCTAAAGTTGTTCAAAGGTCAAATTTTCAGTAAGGCCCTTTTCATGTGTAAATAACATACCTTGCCAATATCCGGAAATCCTTTTAAGACTACAATCATTCTTTGTAAGTTTGAAGAGAAACAGATGAAAACTGGACTCTTACGTAAAAACAAAGATATTTTAATCTCTCATCAACCCCTTTTTAGCTCACCTGAGCACAAAGCACTATTGTGATCGTTCAATGTCCGTTGTCCGTCGTCAGTTGTGCGTCATCCGTCGTTCACAATTTCTTAAAACATCTTCTCCTCCTAAACCGGTGGGCCAATCTTAATGAAACTTGGCAGGTATGTTCCTTGGGTCAAGCTCTACCAAAGTTGTTCAACTAAATGAAATCCACCCTTCAAAAATCTTCTTCTCTAAAACCAGAAGGCAAGCGGCTTTCATATTTGGTATGTAGCATCATCTAGTGGACCTCTACCAAGTTTGTTCATATCAAGACCCTGGGGTCATATTTGGGCTCAACCCAGGCGCAACCCTTTTAACAAAATCAAAGACCGAAAATCTTTAAAAATCTTCTTTTCTGAAACCAGATGGCAGACACCTTTCATATTTTGTATGTAGCATCATCTAGTGGGCCTCTACTAAGTTTGTTCATATCAAGACCCTGGGATCATATTTGGGCTTTGCCCTGGTGGATCCCTTTTAGCTCTTCTGAGCACGAAGGGTAAAAAAAAATCTTTTCAAATCTTCTTCTTTGAAACCAGAAGGTTTCATATTGATATGTAGCATCATCAAGTGGACTTCAATCAAGTTTTTTCATATGAAGACCCTGGGATTATATTTGGATTCCTACAGGCGCAACCCTTTTTACATATAATCAAAGAGCAAATATTTTTAAAAATCTTCTTTTCCGTAACCTGATGGCACACAGCTTTCATATTTGGTATGTATGTAGTGTCATTAAGTGGGCCCCTTCCAAGTTTGTTCATATCAAGACTCTGGGGTCATATTTGGGCTCTACTCAGGCTAATCCCTTTTAGCTCATCTGAGAATGATGGGTGAAAATAGGAAAATCTTCTTCTCTTGAACCAGAAAGCAGACAGCTTTTATATTTAGCTTAATTAATGTGATGTCTCAGGGGTCAAAGAGACTCAGGTGAGCGATATAGGACTATCATAGTCCTCTTGTTTCTGTAATACCTGACCTATTTTCTAACTATTCTTATGTTGGTTTACTTCTGTGCAAGTTTGGAGATAATCCAATTAAAAAATGTGTACTCCATTGCATAACCTAGGACACATTGTTTTTGTTCCCAACTTGTATCATCCAGGATATAGAGTTTAATCTTATCATGCTGAATAAAAATCTTTGCAAAATAAATGTAAAATCAAAGTGCTAAAAGCACTGGAAATTACCAAATGAGAGTGAGTATTGATTTCGAAAATGCATTGTTTTACACCTTTCTGGTTTAAAAATGAAATTCAGGTGGTATGAACTAAGATCAGACTGCACATATGTGCAGGCTGATCTTTGTCTTTACCTCCTGTCAAAGCAGGAATATTCTGGGTTCAGCATGACAAGGGTTAACTCATCTCTGAAATTACTCAGTATTTTTTTTATAGCATCTTTCTGGTTGTACAATATGGATGTAGATATTTCATGAACAGTGACTACACACCAACGAACACGCCAACAGAAAATAAATCATCCCTTTAGCTCTTCTGAAATCTTGCAGTAGAGCTAACAAAAGGAACTCCTTTAAGTAAACATTCCAGGACCTTATTAATTGATGCCTGTGTGTGACATTTCTAACAATTTCATGTGTGCGTGATGGAGAGCTATTTAGTTTCCTAGACAGTCACACAGTGCTATGAAAATGTTCTGCAATTGTGATTATAGAGAATGGGTCCCTACCTACTAAATGAGCGCATAGTGAAGACTCGGATCAGACTGTACAGCTGCACAAGCTGATCTGAGTCTTCTAAGATGCACATGTGAAATTGTTTGAAATGTCATGCGCAGGATCAGTTTACAGATGGATGCTAATCAAAAAGTTGACAGACAAATCGAAAGACTTGTTTATAATGATTTGACAGTTAAACTGCAATATTTCAGCCATTTTGTTAGAAGCAATTTATTTTTGGCTCACCTGAGCACCATGTGCTCAAGGGGAGCTTTTAGGATCACCCTGATTCTGTTGTCTGTCATCAACAATCTTAAAAACTTCTTCCTCTCCTTAACAACTTAGCCAATTTTAATGAAAGTTTGCCAGTATGTTCCTTGGATGACCCTCTTTAAAATTTGTTCTCAAAATTCTAATTTGCCCATAAATAAGGTGTGGCAGGACGTGGCATTTCTTCACATTGTAATCTTTGAACAATATCTCCTCCTGAACCACTGGACTTATTTCAATGAAACTTTACCAGAATGTTGCTTGGGTGACCCTTTTTCAAAAATTGTTGGCTAAATTTTGATTGGCCCTTAAAAATGGGCATGGCAGGGTGTGGCTTATTTTGAGCCAGAAATCTTTGAACAACATCTCCTGGACTACTGGGCCAATTTCAATGAAACTTTAACCAGAATGTTCCTTGGGTGACCCTCTTTAAAAATAGTTTGCGAAATTTCAATTGGCCCATAAGATTGGGCATGGCAGGGTGTGGCTTATTTTGAGCTCGAAATCTTTGAACAACATCCCCTCCTGAAACGTTGGGCTGATTTCAATGAAACTTTACCAGAATGTTCCTTGGGTGACCCTCTTCAAAAATGTGTTCCCAAAATTTTGATTTGCCATAAATATGGGCGTGGCAGGGAGGGGCTTATTTTGAGTCTTCTCAGTAATGAATGGGTGGGCAGGATCTTTTTTCACTTTAAAATCTTGGAATTAAATCTCCTCTTCAACAATTAGGCAAATGTGAAAGAAAAATTGCCAGAAAATTACTTGGATGAGAGCAACTGGCTCAATTAATTTCCGGTGTGCAATTTAAGGACATTCTTGCCCTCTTTGTTTTAAAAAATGGGCAACTAAAACATAGTAACTACAGCTTGAACTAGAACTGTCGCAGAGCGGACTAATACCCCCCCACAAGCGCTTTGTCAAAATGCAAGTGCTATTAGTGCAGGATGTGTTTGTATCTAATATTGAGGTCATATGTAGCATTTGCATGAAGTTTCACGATTCTAGGTCACTTGGTTTTTGAGTTAAGATTCAAGAAATGAAAATTGAACAAAAATTGACTGTGACCTTGACCTTTGACCTATATGACCCAAAAACATTAGGGCACTTCCTTGGATCATAAGTTAGAGTCCAGAAACAAAAATTGAACAAAAATTTACTGTGACCTTGACCTTTGACCTATGTACCCCCAAAATGATAGGGCACTTCCTTGGGTCATAAGGAACATTTGTATAAAGTTTCATGATTGTAGGCCACTTGGTTCTTGAGTGAGAGTCCGGAAACGAAAATTGAACAAAGGCTGACTGTGACCTTGACCTTTGACCTACATGACCCAAAAACAATAGGGCACTTCCTTGGATCATAAGGAACATTTGTATAAACTTTCATGATTGTAGGTCATTCGGTTCTTGAGTTAGAGTCTTGAAAAGGTCTACGGACAGACGGATGGACGGACCGATGGACAGACATGGTGAAACCAATATACCCCCCTCTACTTCGTAGTCGGGGGGTATAATAGGTTACTATTAGTTAAATAATGGACTATAAGGTCCATTAGTTACTAAGAAAATATTTGAAGATTTCAGGGTTAAAAATAGCCCAGCCCTGCCACACCCATATTTGGGGGTCAATAAAATGTTCACAAACAACTTTTTGAGAAGGGAAACTCAAAGAACATTCCTACCAAGCTTGGTTGAAATTGGCTGATTACTGTCAAGAAGACAATTAAAGGTTTCAGGGTCAAAAGCAGCCCTGCCACACCAATTTTTGACAGTCAAACAAAAATTTGGGAACAGGTTTTGAAAAGGGCAACCAAAGGAGCAATTCTACCAAGTTTGTTTGAAATCCACTCTGTGGCTACTGAGAAGATGTTTCAGGGTAAAAAACTGTCACACCTAAACCCTTTCCTGTTTTACAAAATTTTGGATCTGTCCAAATTCGAAGGTTTTGCAGATGAAAATTTAAAGTGGATTTAATTTGAAAAATAACCATTCAGTAGGGTAGAAAATAGGGTGGAAAAAGAAGAAATTGCTTGTCAGAAGCAATTTCTTCACAATGTTTTCCCAATCATAAAATCACAGGCACGTAAAAAGCAGGGATAAAACAGCAAAGGGTTAATTTGGGGGTCAATCAAAATTCCAAGACCAATTTTTGAGAAAGGTCACCAAAGGATTCTTTCTACCAAGTTTGGTTAAATAATTTTCAATGATATCTGAGAAGATTTTTAAAGATTTCAAGGTCAAAAATTTCCCTGCCCTGCCATGCCCATATTCAGGCGTCGATCAAAATTTTTATGAAGTTTTGAGAAGGGTCACCAAAGGCACATTTCCTTGATTTTTGAGTTGAATTCATTGTTATTTCACTTTGTGAATAACAAAAGCTATATTTTCACTTGTGGCTCTGCAATTCATGAAAATATAGCTTTTGTTGTTCACTCAATGAAATATACACTGAAACAAATAATTATCCTCTGTATAAATAACAAGCTTTAAGTTATTAGACTACATTTTTTTATTATTTCATTTCATTTTTGCATTTAAGAGATAGAATATTACATGTACCAGCTAAAAATCTTTTATTTTATGAACAGCAAATGCTGAAATTCAAGATTGAAAATATAGCTAGGCCATTCACTCAATTGAAAAAAATCATACCAAGTGAAGTAAGTTTTTGGCCCATAAAATAACTTTAACCCTTTCCTGTTTTACAAAATTTTGGACCTGTCCAAATTCAAAGGTCTACAGACGAAACTTTAAAGTGGATTTAATTTGAAAATAACCATTCAGAAGGGTAGAAAATAATGTTGAAAAGGAAGAAATTGCTTGTCAGGAGCAATTTCTTCTTTTTTCACAATGTTTTCTCAATCATAAAATCACAGGCATGTAAAAAGCAGGGATTAAACAGCAAAGGGTTAATGAGAATTCAATCCGCCACCCATTCTGCCTTGATATCAAGGCATATGTGCTAAAAAATGGCTGAGAGCATACTCAATAGATGTTAATGCAATGGACAATGGTCAAAGTTTGATCATAAGTTGCTTGAGCATGTTGTGCTCAGGTGAACTTAAATGTAACAAAACATCAAAGCTACAACTGTAATAAGGTGTAGTTACAACATTTCAGTCACCAGACGAAGAAAATGTTTGATATAAAATATCATTGAAGATAATTTTGAGTTATAAATGCACTTCCAGAATATATTGAGGGCTTAGTGTAATACCATGGTAATTACCTTTAAATCTATAGGTAGTTAGAACTGTCGCAGAGCGGACTTATACCCCCCACAAGCACTTTGTCAGAACGCAAGTGCTATTAGTGCAGGATGTGTTTGTAACAAATATTGAGGTCATATGCAGCATTTGCATGAAGTTTCATAATTCTAGGTCGCTTGGTTCTTGAGTGAGAGTCCGGAAACAAAAATTGAACAAAGGCTGACTGTGACCTTGACCTTTGACCTATATGACCCCAAAACAATAGGGCACTTCCTTGGATCATAAGCAACATTTGCATAAAGTTTCATGATTGTAGGTCACTTGGTTCTCGAGTTAGAGTCCAGAAACAAAAATTGAACAAGGCTGACTGTGACCTTGACCTTTGACCTATATGACCCCAAAACAATAGGGCACTTCCTTGGATCATAAGCAACATTTGCATAAAGTTTCATAATTCTAGGTCACTTGGTTCTGTTGTTAGAGTCTGGAAACAAAAAATTGAACAAAGGCTGACTGTGACCTTGACCTTTGACCTATGTGACCCCAAAACAATAGGGTACTTCCTTGGGTCACAAGCAACATTTGTATAAAGTTTCACGATTGTAGGTCACTTAGTTCTCGAGTTAGAGTCCAGAAACGAAAAGGTCTATGGATGGACTGACGAATGGACAGACGGATGGACAGACAGACAGACATGATGAAACCAAAATAACCCCCTCTACTTTGTAGGTGGGGGGTATAATTACTATAATTTTGGGCTGATGCTTCAAGATTTGATTGGTCAATTGATTTCTTGATTGACTGGGTTAATACATTCCTTTTTTAAATTTTCTGTTTCATTTAAAAATCCAGGGGTCCAGATAAGAGGGGGTAAACCAGTCTAAAATCATTATTTCTAAATAAAACCCTGTGTTGTGTGTACTCATTTGAATTGTCTCAATTAGACGTTTCAAATGAGTACCGACAACATGAGGTTTAAGCTAGGAACAAACAAAATATTTAAATTCGAAAACAAAAATACCCCTATTATCTGTAGCTCTGAAAATCTAATATGTTTTGTCATGATATAGAACACGTGGACCCTATAGTATTTTTGTCCTTTCCTTTATGCCCACTGTCTGATTGAGTCTGTAACTCGAGTTTCTCTCTTTTATAAAGCCAGTCTTTAAGGACAGCCGGCAATGTGAGCCAGTCACTTTTATTTAAATGTCTGTAATAAAATACTGCCTCTAAACATAATCTGAAATAGAACAAGGCAAAATTTCCTAACAAATCTAATTAACCAAAAAGAGGAGCATGGGACTTATATTCAATGTGAATTTGTACAAACTTTGTTTCCACAAAAAAAATATCCAAATAAAAAGACAATAACTAATAAGCAATAAACTTCATACTTCTATATAGAGAACATACATTATGAGCAGTTTTCATTTAATACATCTAGGGGTAAAAATAGGATGCATGTACCCGAATGATTGTTTAAAATTAGTTACAAAGATGAACGACTTTATAGCAGTCCAGATTACAATAAATGATAATAATCCTTGTCTTACAGAATAAAAAACCTAGGAAATAAAAGTACTGACAGAACTGGATGCCCTAATTGTGAGTCAGTATTTATTTAAACAAGAGCACTGCCCTCAGGTGCAATGCTCCATTGCAGGTGCTGGATAATGTAAAAAAATCTCAGTAAAAAAGGGGAAGATAGATCTAGTGATGATGAACACACATGCAAATGTTCATGAAGATATCTTCAATAAAAACAGATATATGACCGAGTTGTAAGTTTGTCATGCCAATGCCAACAACAACATCAACATCGCAAAGGTGATCACAATACCTCAAGCTTTCTCCGATAAAAGCCGGGCCAAAAAAGATGATTCTTAAAATTTTCAGGTCTAATAATGAAACTTAGGGTATCTAGACTAAGATCAGACTGCACATATGTGCAAGCTGATCTTCATCTATACCTCCTGTTTAGAGCAGGAATATTCCAGGTTCAGCAAAACTAGAGTTAATAGATAAATCAAATAAACATTTAGACAAATCTTTGATATCACCAATAAAGAACTAGTATTGTTAATTCTGTTCATGTATGGCCAATATTGAATATTGATTAAATATTTGTGTCAACACTCTTCTTGTAAATAATATAGATAATGTATTGACCACTCTAATTGAGCTCACACCTCAGCCAAAACTTACCTTTGTAACTTTAAAGGTTGTATCAAAAACGATAAAACTTCATTAGATTGCACCTGAAATATTAAATCATAAAGATAAATAAGTGGAAATAATGTGGCTATGCATTGCACCCTGATTTTTAGCGGTGAAATTGGGTCAGTAAATTTTAAATTGAGGAAAATTTCATTATTCTGTAGAAATAATATTAAAGATATAAAATATCCAAGATGACAGACTTTACAGAGAAAAAAAATAAATATGAATGTGAAATTAATTTACATAAAACAAGAGCTGTCACTGTAAGATGACAATGCCCCCGACACCGCTTTGATAGTAATAAGGAAGTTATGGCCAATGTTAAAGTTTTTGGACGGAATGACGGACGGACGGACGGACAGACGGACGGACGGACGGACGGACGGACAAGTCAAATTTATTATGCCTCCCTATCGGGGGCATAAAAAAGCAGAAAAACATGCAGAAGGCAAAATTCTTTATCATAAATAATTTACCCTTTTCAGTCACTATGTTTTGGGGAGATAGATATTTACTTTGATGTCACATAATTGCTTTAACACATGAGATCTTCTCAACTACTTACTATTGATTCATTAAGATCTAAAATATTGCTACAACAACCACCAAACACGAGGATTTCCTTATCTCCTGTACAGACACATGTATGCCAGAGTCGTGGACGGTCATTTGGTACAGTTATCTGTGACCATTGTAAACATATTGTATTCAACTGCCATGCATCACCTAAATTTAAAAAGGACATGAAAATGATGATATTAACCAAGGGTACAGATAAGAGAGGGTAAAACCACTCTAAAATCTTTATTTCTCAATAAACCCTATGTTGTGGGTACTCATTTGAATTGTCTCGATGAGACGATATCAAAGAGTACCGACATTATGGGGTAATATAATTTTAAAAAAACTTTGATCTTAAATCAAAAATTCCTCATGTAAATGTAGCCCTGATATCAACAAACATATCACACTTTAATTGAATGTGACTATATTTCATGCCGGCGCTTTTCATTGAGTTTAATCATTGTTTAACTCTTCCCATGATTTTGAAGTCAGTATAGACCAGGAACAGTCTGCACAAATATGCAGCCTTATCTTTTTCTGTTATTGTGAGTAAACTTGGCAATTTGTTTGAAGACAAAAGTAAGACTCTGCCAGATAAGGATTAATATGGACAATATTCTTCACTGTGGGGTTGTTATTTTTTCAAATTAACACTTTCATTACTTACACTTAAGTAAGAATATTAGATGCATAGTTTCAAAGCAAAAGAAAGTAAAATTGTAAGAAGAGCTACCATTGCAAAAATTCTGTAAAACAATTTTTCTAATCATCTTTTTATTTTCGCTTTTTTGACAACAGACTGAAGCCAATAGTAAGATGAGAGGCCCAAGATGACCAAGTATTGAATCAGGCTAAATTACTTGAATTAAATGAAAGAATGGTTAAAACTTATGATAAATTGAAGTATTAGATACAAGGGTCATGTAATATCTTGTATTTCCTTTTACCTTCTTCACCTTTGACTATGAAATGTCCAAAAGACCTCCATAAAGCAATAGGATGTTACATAATAACAAATTGATATTCATACTCACTTAAAGGAGTTCTAGAGTTTGAATATCCTCCGTATAAAAATATCACATCATGTGACACTTGAGTAAATGTGTGCCACGATCTACCACATGGACTAGCTCCTTCTACATATAACCTGAAATAACAACGATTATACAATTCAGAATCAATAGAAATATTACATCATGTGACACTTGAGTAAATGTGTGCCAAGATCTACCACATGGACTAGCTCCTTCTACATACAGCCTGAAATAACATAGATTATGTGATTCAGAAACAATTAAAATATCACATCATGTGACACTTGAGTAAATGTGTGCCACGATCTACCACATGGACTTGCTCCTTCTACATACAGCCTGTAATAACATAGATTATGTGATTCAGAATCAATTAAAATATTATATCATGTGAAACTTGAGTAAATGTGTGCCACGATCTACCACATGGACTAGCTATTTCTAAGTACAGTCTGCAATAACATAAAGGATAATTTTTGTTCTTTGTTCAAATTGAGTTTTCTTTCACACATTTCACCTTGATGGATACCATTAACCTTGTCATTTACCTTAACCATGGTATAAGTAGATATGAAAAGCTGATTGGATCTATCAAAATGCTCAATATGTGCATTATTACATGTACTTAAATAGGGCTTGTAGTTGGCAAAATAAGTTTTGCAGACAGATGGAGAAATTTCAGATAGAAATGTTGACAACAGTAAACCATTAGGCCCCTTATCTTATGGATGAGGGGAATGAATAAGAGCACCGCCTACATGTGCCTATGCTCAGCTGTTGAGAGCTGGACAAACGGGCATAATTTGCACAAAATGCATCCAGAGTTATCCACCTTGATAGTATAGATTGCTCTTTTGATGATGAACAATGTTTCAAGTGAATGCCTTCAGAAGAACCAGAGATATCACAAAATGTCAAAATTTTGAAACGACAACAACAACGACAATGACAACAACAACAACATCAAGGCTATAGCAATACCTCGGGTTTTTCTCCGAAAACAGCCAAACTTACAAAGAGACAAAAGTTGAAAAATCTAAGGATAGAATCTATTGAAGCACTTGATTTTTCATCAACTTGATGCAATCATCAGTAAGATAGGCCCTGCTTCGATGATATCAAAAAGCATTAAGTCAATGAAAACAGAATTATGCTTTTCAAACAGTGAGTTTCATATAATATCTTCACTGGTCAAATGGTAACCTTGTCAAGTAATAATCCACTGAGAAATCTTAATAATTGTTCCAGAAATTTTGATAATCCACATAAGTTTATAAAAATCTTCTTACTCTCCACTCCAGGTGTATGTTTCTAAATCAAGCAGATGTAAATCATCTAATCTTGAGTCTCTATGACGTCCACCAAACATGTAAACTTTATTACCGACTCTCTCAGAACCGTGGGCAGCTCTTGGTGAAGGCACTGGTCCCTGTACAGGAAGTGAGAAGTTGTTAAACCTGTGTACAACATGTTCAGATGTGCATGAATATAGATTTATATAATTTTTTTGAGGGGATTAACATTTTAAACATTTAAAGATAATGAGACAATTCCAAAAAATGCTATTGCCTTTATTTCATAAGTTTTGTTTGTTTGAATGGGTTTTACGCCGCTTTCAACAATTTCGCAGTTATATCGCGGCGGCCGGAGCACCTTACAATGGATTCCTGGTATTTCTTTCACCTGTACTACCATTACACCTTTTCCTAGCCTCCGACTGCTATCTCACATAGGTTTACGATTATCTACCCATCGGTGAGAGACAAACGTCGGAAAGGATATTTGCCGCCACCGGGGATCGAACCCACGACTTCCAGATTGGAAGTCTTATGCCTAACCAACTGCGCTATGGTGGCGGCCTTATTCCATAAGATTATCATTCTGGACAATCTCAGTTTGATTTGGCTATACATGTAAATGTGGCCTCTAGAGTGCATACAAGGGTTTCTAAGATTAAATCACATAGTTTTTAATCCCAGTTAACCCAATTTCAAAGCCTTCCTACATTTCATCAAGACAACCATTTTGACCATTTTTTTCCAAGTTGATTGGTAACAAAATTGTGGCTTTTAGAGTGCATACAAGGTTTTCCTAAGATTTGACCCCATGACCTAGATTATGACCCCAGTTGACTAAATTTAGAGACAATCATTTTGACCAATTTCAAGTTGATAGAGCAAACACTGTTGTATCAAGAGTGCACATAAGGTAAGTATTGAGGCACATGACAGACATACAACTTCTTACAAAAGCTCACCTTGAGCACTTTGTACTTGGCAGTTGGGGGAACTGAAAAGCCGGGCGTTAATGGCACTTAAATTACTGATTAATCAACATTTTCTCCCATTTAAACTTGGATTTTGTCTGTTTATATAAGCTTTTAATGACCCCAATAACATACATTTTATGCAATAATAGCTGTTATTTTGAAGCGTGGCTAACCACATAGTGCATAACTATATTTGCTGATTGTCCATAGAAGCCTGGAGTGAATAGTTATGTACGGAGTGTATAGTGAAGACAGCTGCGCTGTATGAAACGACTCTTAACTTTATGCTCATGTTTAATTGATGGACATTTAACCCACCAGCTCAATTTATATTGCATTGTTTAGAATGACCTACAGAATGGGATTTACATGTACATATTTATTTCATACCATATTGGTGGAAATACATGGTAATAAATATGCAGTATATTCTCAATTAATAAATTCTCTATCAATATGCCTTTATTACATCAATATAAGGAACCGCTTGGTAAAGAAAATTTCATGGTACCCCAAAGGTTAATTATATCCATAGAACAAATGTACCCTAGTTATAAATTGAGGTTTTTAATACCTATCATCTTACCTTACAAACAGGGTTTGACCATTCATCAGTTATAGGATCATATACCAACACTTGATTGTTCCATCCCCTCCCTGTCTCCTACAACAGAATATCATCCAAAAATATGACTAGAAAGCCATGAATGGCTTGAGTCACTCCACAGGCTTGAAATTCTTGTAAAAGCAAATAAATGTTTTGACTAGATTTTTAGATATTTGGAGTTCTACTGATGTTGAAAATGATTTTCAAAGTTTCCACTATATAACAGATAGAGGAATGACCTCTGCAATTAAGACATATTTTTCATCAAATCAAAATAATTTTTGGCTGCATGATAATGGGTCACCCAAAGATAAAACCAAAAATGTTTGATTGATATCCATCATTTACATTCTGAGAAAATGTTTTTCATAGTTTCTACTATTTAATATATTGAGAATTGACTTCCACCCATAAAATGTATATTTTTCATCCAATCAAAACATTTTTTTGTACACTGATAAAGGGTCACTCAAGGATCATTCCAGTGAAATTTAGTTGATATCCAAAAATCAGATTCTGAGAAAATGATTTTCAAATTTTCCACTATATAACATACAGAGAAATTACCTCTGCCAATAAAATGCATATTTTCATCCAGTCAAAATAATTTTTGCTACACTGATAAAGGGCCACTCAAGGATCATTCCAGTGAAATTCGGTTGATATCCATCAGTTACATTCTGAGAAAATAATTATCAAAGTTTCCACTATATAACATATAGAGAAATGACCTCCGCCCATAAAATGCATATTTTTCATCCAATCACAATGATTTTTTGTAGACTGATTAAGGGCCACTCAAGGATCATTCCAGTGAAATTTGGTTGATATCCATTGGTTACATTTTGTAAAAAAAATTTTCAAAGTTTCCACTATATAACATATAGAGAAATGACCTCCGCCCATAAATTGCATATTTTCCATCCGATCATAATGATTTTTTGTAGTCTGATAAAGGGTCACCCAAGGATCATTCATGTAAAATTTAATTGGTATCCATTGATTAGAATCCGAGAAAACTCACTTTTTACCATATTTGGAAATTAGCCACGCCCATTAAATCTATGTTTTACATTGGATAAAGATTTCTTGAACAACTTTGAAAGAGGGTCACCCAAGGATCATTCCTATGAAGTTTGGTTGAAATCCATCCAGTAGTTTCTGAGGAGAAGATTTTTAAAGAAAAGTTTACGACCGGACGCACGCATGCACAGACGGACGGACGGACGGGCGCACGACGGACACACTACACTACCTACTAATAACATTAACATTGTGACCATTATTTTCATAAACAAGAATTGTTGTCCAGGAGAGCTTATGATAAGCTTTAAAAAAGTTCTATTACACATTTGACCTAAACCAGTGACCTATATGAGCCTCATATTTTTTTCTTTTCAAATTGCATATCTACATATGATGAAACACATTTCTTCCAAATGAATCTAGCCATATTTGCTCTTGATTAAGTCAATTTTAAAATTTGACCTTTGACTGTGACCTTGACCTTAGAGCTAGTTACAAATTTGTTTCAGATGACACAGCTTCTCATGTAAGAAATCAATTAGGCCATGTTGTTTTAAATCAGTACATAATTGCTATGCTATGGACATTTTCAATTTTAACCATTTGCCTTGAGCTGGGACCTTCACATTGCAGCTATCTGAAAATTTGTTCAAATGGTATATCTGCATATAACAGAGAACAATTGGGTCCAGCTGAAATCCATCATTGTAGGAACTGTGCTCCAGATAATCATTATTCTAATGAATTACCTTGATCCGTGACTTTGACAAAACAAGAGGCCCAAGAGGGCCTGTATTGCTCCACTGGCTTTAAGATCTTTAGACTTTCATTAAATGAAGCTTTCTTTTAATGAAAATAACACTTTGAAATCTCTTTAAACCTTTTTTATAATAATTAACTGGATATGGCCCACATTGCACAAAAATTCTCCAGTTTTGTTGATATCGGCCCATCGGTTCATCAGGTGAATTAATTCAAAGATTTTAGGCTCAAAGTAAGCCCCACCCTGCCACACCCATATTTATTGGCCAATCAAAATTTTGTGGGCAAATTTTGGAAAGGGTCCCCCATGGGACATTCTGATAAAGTTTCATTGAAATCAGCCCAGTGGTTCAGGCAAAGTTGCTCAAAGATTTCGGGCTCAAAATAAGCACCGCCCTGCCACGCCGATATTTGGGGGTCAATCAAAATTTCTTAAACAACTAAAGAAGAGGGTAACCCTAGGAACATTCTGGTAAAGTTTCATTGAAATCAGCCTTAAATGGTTCAGAAGGAGATGTAGTTTAAAGATTTTGGGCTCAAAATAAGCCCCGCTCTGCCACGCCCATATTTGGGGGCAATCAATATTTCAGGAACAATTTTTGAAAAGAGTCAACCAAGGAATATTCTGGTAAAGTTTAGTTGGAATAAGCCCAGTGGTTCAGGAGGAGATGTTGTTCAAAGATTTCGGACTCAAAATAAGCCCGCGCTGCCACGCCCATATTTGGGGGTCAATCAAAATTCTTGAACAATTTAAGTAAAGGGTCATCCAAGGAACATCCATGTCAAGTTTCATTGAAATTGGCCCAATGGTTTGGGAGGAGAAGATTTTTGAAGATTTCAAAGTGAAAAAATGCCATGCCCTGCCACGCCCATAGTTGGGGGCCAATCAAAATTTCTTTGACGAATTTAGAAGAGGGTCACCCAAGGAACATTTCTACCAAGTTTCATGAAAATCCACCCATTGGTTTGGGAGGAGAAGATGTTTAAAGAAAAAGTTTATGCACGGCGCACATACGGACAACGGACACACTGAATTGACAATAGCTCGCTTGCTTTTGGCCAGTGGAGCTAAAAACTACCTGAAAATTTGTTTAAAAGGTAACATTTACACATGATCATGACGAATAATTGTTCCAAACCAATCCATAAATGGAGTAGTAATGGACCAAACAAATTCAGACTGCCTGACACACTTATAATAAAAGAAAAAGGTTGTTTTAAGTAATAAATCACAGTAAGAAAAATGAAGGGACTTTACACAAGCGTTTATATTACAATAGTAAAACCTACCCAGGGAGAGCTGGTATCAGGCACAAACAGTCCATGATCTTGAAGGTAGCCAGTCAATGGCGGTCCAAAACCTCCAAAACAATACAATCTGTAATAAATATACATTCACATCAATTATTACCAGACCCTGTTTAAATATTTTATTTTTTAGAAGAACAAAAGCTAGAAAACTTATACTGTTTAAATGATCAAAATCTACTAAATAAGTCATTTTTTCAAGCAATGAGAGAAGCAATGTATTGATTGACCAGGTTTTGATTAATACAATCCAATTAAGGCTGTTTTGACTGAAACTTTAACAATGAGTTTTCTTTAGACACAGCGTTGAGCTCAGCTATAACTTACAACCACCAACACTGATCTTACTTGGGCATTCAATAGCTGACTTCTTTTCAAGGATGAAAAATCTGATGTTTTAAGATTAAACCGATCTTTTGTTGAAGTGAACAATCATTATCTGCTATATACTTTTTGTATTTACTTACTTATCATTATATGTCCAGAAGCTAAATTTATCTCTAGGACTGGGTAGAGTTATAGCTGTACTAGACTCAGAAATACTATCACAGTTTTCATATAAACACGTCCATTCTAGAGACTTGAGGTCGAGATAATACAGGCCGTTACTGTTACCCGCCGCCGTAAAACCGCCAAATATAAACAGTTTTCCATGGACAAGATAACTGCCGGGTCCTGATGTACCGGGTGGCGCCTGTCCTGTTGTTTTATGGATGGTCCTGAAGGTAATAATAAAACCCTTGTCTTACTGAAAAGGGTCTGCCAAATTTGCAAATTTCGTTGTATCAAAATGTTGAAACTAACTTGAAAGCATATGATGCAGAAATGGCAAATCTATATTTATTTCTAAGGCATTATGTTTAAACTTTTTTCATTTTTAAATGGAACATCAGTGGTATAGACAAAGATCAGACTGTTCAAAGCAGGAATATTCTGGATTCAAAATAGCTACAAATTGTACTTTAGAGCCAACTCTTTCTTGTTTTCTAAAATTTTAGACTGATAAAAAAAAAAGCGATTGCAGACATCAAGGAAAAGTAGGTCCAACATGAAAAAATAACCACCTTTTATGGTTAGAATGTAAAATGAAATGTAGAAATAACTGGGTAACTAAGCTAACCATGCTCCTTTTACAATCAATACTCATAGAAAAACAAATTTTTAGCACTGTTAATTGATAACTTAACAACACCTCTACATTCTTAGGCTCAATTATTTAAATAATCCACAATAGCTTTTTCTTTCCCACATACCATTAGGTACCTTAATACCTTACAGAACACATTCAATAATGTTCAAGTAAATTGTTTCACAAAAAAAGTGTTGTTTGCATATGTTTTGTGCGGGGTACGGACAAAAGCCCACTAGGTCAAAAGCCCACTGGGACAAAACCCCAGCGGACAAAAGCCCACCTAACATAGGACAAAAGCCCACTCAATATATAGATTAGTCATTTGAATATAAGTCTTAATAGAAAATTTCTTTTCTTTTTTTTTATTTATTTAAATTGTATTTAACTCAACTCAAACTCAAATTCTTTAATCCAGGCATGTCGGCACTTAATGTGCCTATGGCCAAATAATCATGTACATAATAATATTATACACATACATGGTACAACAACAAGTGAAAACATACATAGAGTTTAGCACTTATCAAGATAGTATGGAAACAACTAAGTATTTTTATCTAAAGAAAAAAAAACTTAAAAGTTTCTAGTCATTTTGAAACGTACAAATATATGGGTTTTTTCATATAACTTTTAAACTTCACAATTCAAAATTTGTTCTCTTGTGTTCATAGCATCTAATATGAAGCGAGATAAATTGTATTGAACTTTCTTTTTCTTAGAAGACATTGATCATACAAAAGAGGATAAACTAGGGAAATTGGTGTTAAGATATTTAGCTCTAATTTCATGTAACTTTGAACAGGTTAGAATAAAATGGTATTCTGATTCAATTTGATTTTGTTCACACATTTTACATGTTCTTTCTGATAAAATTATGTTATAATACCTTCCCCTTTCAATGGCTAATTCATGATCCGATATCCTTATTTTTGTTAGAATTATCCTTTGTTTATCATTTTTTATATTCAGTAAATAAGATTCCAATTCGAAGTTCTTCTTGAATATTTTGTAATATTTTAACTTTGGTGAATTAGATACATCGGATGTCCATTTCTGAATGAATTGATCTCTAATTCTTCTTTGGATTGTAGGAAATTCCGTGTCTGTCCAAATGTAATGCAATCCGAGATTGTCTAAACATGACTTGGTTTTATAAACCCAACTTGTTGGTGAATTAGACATTTTTCTTCTTAACAGCATTTCATTTATATTTTATCTTCTCTTCTCTTCCTTAATCATTTTTATTTAGCAAATTCCAAAATGAACATGAACATTAAGCCTATCAAAGTATAAGTTAATCAAATAATTGTAAAAAATATAATGTATTGATTGATTTATCAATGAATATTTTTTTTCAATCATTCAATAAATAAATCATTAAACTTCATTTGTAAAAGTGTCTCAAAACTGTGTAGATATTGTGGGGTTTCATCCACTACAGCCAATGAAATTTTGGTTGTGGGATTTTGTTTGTTTACCATTTGAAATATTGTCCTTTGCCTTTGCAAATAGTAAAATGTTTTGTTTTAACATTTCTATGATGTATTTAGTATATTACATAATGTATTACCAAGTTATCCTCAATGAAAACTTTTGAACTATCTGTTAAAGTACACAGGGGGAGGGGGGGGGGGGGGGGGGGGAGTATGTAACACCTATATGACATCTACTCTCCTACTCTCATCAACACTATATGACACCATACCTTGTATATCTGTAACTTGTCAAGTTCAAATTTTAGACAGAGAGGAAACATGATACAATATGGTGACAATCACACTTAGATATAAAAAGAAAAAGTAGTTACATTGGCAAGAGTAACTAAATGAAAATTTATAATTGTACATTAAAAGTTTAAAATAAAAAAAACATTATGATTGAAAACTTTCTACTACACTAAAATAAATATTGAGTGGGCTTTTGTCCTATAGGGGGTGGGGTTATGTCCCAGTGGGCTTTTGTCCGCTGGGGTTTGTCCCAGTGGGCTTTTGACCTAGTGGGCTTTTGACCTACACTCGTTTTGTGCTAACCATTTGTTATGCCGTCTTAACCCTTAACACAGCAATTTGGGCTGTTCTGCATATCATTAAAACTCTCCACAGTTCATAGTCAAATGCATGAGGGCACTCAATGGCATTATCTTCTCAGGATTTTAATGAAACCCACAACACAAGGGTTTATTGAAGATTGCAATTTTAAGATGTGTTTACTTACACCTCATTGTATTGATTTATTAACAAAACTTTGGATATTATACTTGAAAAACCACTTTCCATAAATAACTAGGTCTCAAGTAACTTATAAGAATAACATATATTAGAAAGGTGCTTCATCCATGCCTTCATTTCCAAACCGAAAGGTAAAAATAGTTCTTGTTCAAGTTACTGAAATCTAAGAACTAGTGGTAGTTATTTAAAAAGATTTTAAAAGTGATGAAAAGTTTACTAAATTCTAAAAAGAACACCTGTCATCCCTAAATAACATTACACTCCGTTCAAATTTAACATTCTTGGTACAAATGGGGCTCCATGTCGTATGTTTTGACATTACAGTAAAACTTGTATTAAGCGACCAGGAATAGGACCACCAAAAAGCGGTCGTTTAAGAAAATGGTCGCTTAATACACATTTTGTTTACAATTAAGAAATATGATTTTGATCGAATATGTATGTTAGAGCAAAATTTTCTAGAAATCTATGCTGTAAAAACTCACCAGAATCGTCTCAATAAGACGATTCTGGTGAGTTTTAACAGCATAGGATTTATTTACAATATTCTTTCATACCAGTGATACATATTTTTTCAGATATTTCTATTTAAAGAAGGGGATTTTGAAAACAGTCGCTAAATAAAAATGGTCGCTTAATAGACGTGGTCGCTTGAGCAAGATTGACTGTATTTCCCACAATGCATTGATACAATGGTGTTCCAGGCTATGTTCAAAATGGTTACACTCTCTTATCTTATTCTAGACTTACCAGTACTTTGAATCAGAGTGGTATATATTGACAATATTTCCAGGTAAATATTTTTCACTGTGGGAGACTCTATCCTCCTGTAAGAAACAGAAAAACAATCAATTATGAGTTGTTAAAGTAATGGACCCGTAATAGTTTTGCAATTTCTCAAAAGTAATGAACTTTAACAATGTTAACTGAGGTTTCCTAATGATTTTCATTAGGAAACCTTGGTCAACATTGTGGAAGATCATGTGTTCAAAAATGTTGCGCAACTATTACGGGTCCACTACCTTAAATGAAATAGGGAAACTATCCTCGTCTTTATCATGCTGAACCAAAAGCACAGCTACAGATAGAGGGATAAAACGATAGGCACAAAATTATATTTTCAGTATATATAATATATATACCTATATAATATACATTGGTTTTTGGGATAGCTTGAACACACACAGGACAGACCAATTTGTTCGAGTCAATGCATGATTTGAGTAAGCAAAACTGTCATCAGTCTTCTAAGGCGTTTCACTAGTTCTAAACTTAACTTTGCATATTTTGCCTTCAAAATATTCAACATCTATGTAAAGTACTCTTTGAGGAATAGTTTTATAAACAAGAGGGCCATTGGCCCTTAAGCGCTCACCTGAGGCATAATAGTTTACAAAGGAAGCAAAGTGCCAACACTACTTATTTGAAATACATTACTGGCTCTACAAAAGTCAAAGATATCAAGACGACATACATTTGAGTCAAATATACTGCCCCTAGAGTGCACACAACGTTTTTCTAGAATTTGACCCCTTGACCCCATTTTGACCCAGCTTGACCCAATTTTGATCTAGACCGAGATTTGATGGAGACAAACATCCTGACCAAGTTTCAAGACATTTGGGCCAAAAATGTGCCCTCTAGAGTGACCCCATTTTTGACTCCACTTGACCCCATGTCAAACTTGGCCGAGATTTGATGGAGACAAACATTCTGACCAAGTTTCAAGACATTTGGGCCAAAAATGTGGCCCCTAGAGTGCACACATGGTTTTTCTAAAATTTGACCCCTTGACCCCATTTTTGACCCCACTTGACCCCATGTCAAACTTGACCGAGATTTGATGGAGACAAACATTCTGACCAAGTTTCAAGACATTTGGGCCAAAAATGTGGCCCCTAGAGAGCACACTAGGTTTTTCTAAAATTTGACCCCTTGACCCAATTTTTGACCCCACTTGACCGAATTTTGAAGTTGGTCGAGATTTGATGGAGACAAACATTCTGATCAAGTTTCAAGACATTTGGGCCAAAAATGTGGCCTCTAGAGTGCACACAAGGTTTTTCAAAAATTTGACCCCTTGACCCATTTTTGACCCCATTTTCAACTTGACCGAAATTTGATGGAGACAAACATCCTGACCAAGTTTCAAGACATTTGGGCCAAAAATGTGGCCTCTAGAGTGCACACAAGGTTTTTCTAAAATTTGACCCCTTGACCCCATTTTTGACCCCACTTGACCAAATTTTTCAAATTTACCAAAATTTGATGGAGACAAACATCCTTACCAAGTTTCAAGACATTTGGGCCAAAAATGTGGCCTCTAGAGTGCACACAAGGTTTTTCTAAAATTTGACCCCTTGACCCCATTTTTGACCCCACTTGACCCAATATCGAACTTGACCAAGATATGATGGAGATAAATATTCTGACCAAGTTTCAAGAAATTTGGGCCAAAAATGTGGCCCCGAGAGTGCACACAAGGTTTTTCTAAAATTTGACCCCTTGACCCCATTTTTGACCCCACTTGACCCAATTTCGAACTTGACCAAGATTAAATAGAGACAAACATCCTGACCAAGTTTCAAGACATTTGGGCCAAAAATGTGGCCCCTAGAGAGCACACAAGGTTTTTCTTAAATTTGACCCCTTGACCCCAATTTTGACCCCACTTGACCCAATTTCGAACTTGACCGAGATTTGATGGAGACTAACATTCTGACCAAGTTTCAAGACATTTGGGCCAAAAATGTGGCCTATAGAGTGCACACAAGGTAAAGTTTGACGACGGACGATGGACGACGGACGACGGACATCAGCCCATCACAATAGCTCACCTTGAGCACTTTGTGCTCAGGTGAGCTAAAAATCAAACTCTGATTTAAAACAATTTGTACAATCAAGTGAAGCCATTTAATTTGGTCAAATCATGGAAAAGAGAAAAATCCACAAAAGTCAATGAGGGTGTTAGTGTCAATGTTAGTCATGTCTGTTCAGTGATAGGTCATAGAAATGACAAAAACTTAGATATGACAATTCTAATGAGAGGCACTATAACAAGCATATTGTTTCTTCCTTACAATATTTTTGTAGCAATCATTGTTTAATGACAAAATTTTAGAAGTTTTAGCAGTCAGAAGATAGGCAATGATGGCAATTTCTTCTTTTCTCACAATGTTTTCTTTGGAGTTTACTTCCTCTGTACCTCAAATTATTAAATAGAAAGGGTGTTCCCTTAACCCTTTGCTGTTTAATCCCTGCTTTTTACTTGTCTGTGATTTTATGATTGAGAAAACATTGTGAAACAAGAGCTGTCACTGTAAGATGACAATGCCCCCGACACCGCTTTGATAGTAATAAGGAAGTTATGGCCAATGTTAAAGTTTTTGGACGGAATGACGGACGGACGGACGGACAGACGGACGGACAGACAGACAGACAGATGGACGGACGGACAAGTCAAATTTATGATGCCTCCCTATCGGGGGCATAAAAAGAAGAAATTGCTTCTGACAAGCAATTTCTTCTGTTTCCACACTATTTTCTACCCTACAGAATGGTTATTTTTCAAATTAAATCAGCTTTATATTTTCGTCTGCAAAACCTTTGAATTTGGACAGGTCTTAAATCTTGTAAAACAGGAAAGGGTTAAAAAGCAACAATAAACAAAGAAAGTAATTTACAAACTTTTTATGATTTTTTCTGAAAAAATTTGTTCAGCAGATAACAAAATTTAAGGCAAAACCAGATGCAAATCAACACATTTTTCTTTGACCATTCATTTTAGTCCAATACTGTTGATTGCGCCCGAAACATTGAAGCTACACCTGAAAACATGAAGTTATGATGTTTTGGTGGACAATAATGATACCTTTGGAATGTACGGAAAATATGTAAGCCCTTACGGCTTGTTATTCCCCTCGTCTTCGTTTTCTCGTGGTCTTCCGCTAGGTCATGTATACTAATATATGTCGCTAGTATTGAATCTCTTCTCTATCCACACTTTATCAAGTCTCGATTTAAAAGCATTTATGGAATCAGAGCAAACAATTTCATTTGGCAATAGATTCCACATGTTAATAACCCGGTGAGAAAAAGAATTGAGTCTGACTGATTTATTAGCACGAGGTTTTTGCAATTTATATACATTTCCTCTTAGTTCATGGGAGTTTGTAGAAAGCGTAAACATCTTGAAAAGTCATATCGTCTATCTTATGAATGATTTTAAAAAGTTGAATCATGTCTCCTCTCTGTGGTCTATATTCTAGTGTAGGTAAATTGAGTTCTTGTAAGCGAGTGTTGTAAGGTAAGTCTTTCAATTCTGGTATTATCTTTGTTGCTCTTCCTGGCACATTTTCAATTATACGTCTGTTCTTCTTTGTAGTTGGATAATATATGCTGTTTCCATAGTCAAGGGTTGGTCGAATTTAAGATTTATATAAAACTAGAAAGAGTTCCTTGTCCATATAGACAAAATTACGTTTAATAAGACCTGTAATGCGGTTGGCTTTGTTTGCAACCGTGCTGATATGTTCATCAAATTTCAAATTATCAGAGAATTGTACTCCTAAATCTTTCTGGGATTCATCTGTTTGAATGGTTGAAATAGAACCGTCTGGATTTGACATCTTGTACTTTGTAGTAAACTCTTTTTTACCATATTGGACAGTTTTGCATTTATCATTATTGAACTTCAGTAACCAGTCTATACTCCAGCTACAGAAAGATGTGACATCATTTTGTAATAAGTCATGGTAATTTTCAGATGTGATTACTCTGCATAATTTGGTGTCATCAGCAAATAAACAACAACTGCTACTGACACAGTCAGGCATATCATTGATAAATAATACAAAAAGTACTGGTCCAAGGATAGAACCCTGTGGTACACCGGATATAACATCTGTCCAACTGGATCTACAGCCATTGATAGCTACTCTCTGCTTTCTATCGCTGAGGAAATTTCTTATCCAATCCAATAAGTTTCCAGCTATACCATATGCCTGTAGTTTGGATAATAGTCGTTTATGTGGGACGGTATCGAAGGCTTTGGCAAAATCAAAATAAACTGTATCGATTTGGCTATTGTCGTCCAAGGCTGCAGTCCAGTCCTCGAGCAAATCAAGAAGTTGTAAGATGGTGCTACGATGTTCACGAAAGCCAAACTGACAGTCCAATAACAAGCTGTGATCCTTCAAATGGTTAAATATAGCCACTTTAATGTGTTTTTCGAGTAGTTTGCAGACAATTGAGGTTAAAGAGACTGGTCTATAGTTACTTGGATTGTTTTTGGGTCCTTTTTTGTATATACATGTGACATTCGCCTTCTTCCAATCATTTGGAATTTGTCCTTCAGAAATTGATTTCTTGAATAACTTGTATAGAGGAAGATAAAGTTCTTCAGAACACTCCTGTAGTAATTTAGGGTGGCATTCATCTGGACCACAGGCTTTTGAAACATTAATCGATCGCAACTGAGTTAAAATATCACTACTTGATAATTGCACGTCATTGATTTCATGATTACAACGTTTGTCAAAATAAGGTAAATGTGAAGTGTCCTCATTTTTAAAAACTGATGAGAAAAACTGGTTTAATAATTCCGCTTTATCTTTATCTTCTGTAACAACATTTCCGTCAGAGGATCTTAGATCTCCAATTCCACTTTTGGATTTAGTGTTGTCCCTAATGTATCCCCAAAATGTTTTGGCATTTAGTTTACATGTCTCTGAAATGACTTTTTCATGCTTTTTCTTAGAGTGGTACACAGCTTGTGAAGCTTTATTTCGAAGTTTGCAGTATATTTGGTAATCCCTGTAGCTCCTGCTGAAAGTGTATCTCTTCCAAGCATGATACTTCTTTTTCACTGCTCGAACGCAATATTGGTCCATCCATTTGGGTTTAGGTTTGACATTTTGATAACTAATTCTGGAATGAATTCTTCAATACAGTGATGAATATGATTCAATATAAAGTTCCATGTCTCATGTACATTCATATCATCTATTTCACCGGTCCATGGAATTACCAAATTATTCAATCAATGATTACCAAATTAAACCAAACTATAACCAAATTAATCCTCAATTCTAAAACCATTGGGTTTAACATTTTTTTATGTAAATTTAATTTTAAGTAAATAGATCTATGTAGAATTATCAAATGTACGAAATTTTTGTAGCTTGTTGTTGACAACATATTTGGTAATTCCAGGTATACCAAATAGAAGAGTAATCCGGTTATGGGTTGACTTTCACGTTAATTTGGTAATTGTCTCGCTAAGCAAATGCAGTTCATGGTTTTTCATAATGGATAATCTGGTTTACCAAATTATTGAAAAATGTTTGAAAATGTTGATGACACAATAGTTTGGGAATTGTTTCACTTAGCTAATGCAGACTAGTTTCTCATAATGGATAATTCGGTATACCAAATTAATGAGAAATCTTGGAATATGTTGATTTTCACAATAATTTGGTACTTGACTAACTGTGCTTAAATGCAATCAATGTTCCTTACAATGGATAATCCGGTATACAAAATTAATGAGCAATCTTGGAATAGATTGATTTTCACAATAATTTGGTAATTGTCCTTAACTTTAATCAGACATCTCAGATAACTGTAAGACATGTATATTTGAATAGGAAAATTGGATAAAAGCTTTATTTCATAGTAAATAGTTCAGTTAAATAATCATCATTATCAAATAAATTTGGATTAAAACACCTTTAAACCCTACAAGTTCCCCACAAGCCGGGAACTTCCGGTTGTGGCGGTCGGATCGAAATTGTTTCGTGGGAAGGAAAATCGATTAATTCACAAGTCAAAACCAACAGAAATTGAAAGATTCATACCAGAATTTAGAGAACAGACCCAAAACCTCGCAAATCTCAGAATATCAGGGAAATTTAAAATGTAGTTTGGATGGAAATCTAATTTCAAGTTGACAAATAGGAAAAGGAACAGTTGTTGGACAAGCAAATTCGGATAGCAAAACCTCTAAATTTGAACACTTTACAAGATACAATATGTTTAATAAACACTTAATTGACATTTTATAAGCACAAAAACGATAGGAGAAATTACATCACTGAAGTTATAGAAATATTTTTGAAAAACTCACTTGTTACAAATGGTAGTTAGTAAGTAAACCGGAAGTAGATCCAGAAGAAAATCTGAAGAATAAATAGCTATACCAGAAGACATAATAAAGAAGAACAATTGCCTAGGGAGAGAATACAAAAGATTTCAAGTAAGACTAAATATATCTGTTTGTGTTTGTGCCTGTCCTGGATGTTGTTGATAGTCATCTGTGTGCATGAGGAAAATGGGGTTCTAGCTTAGCTTGAATTATAACAACGCTTATAGAAAAATAGAGCTGCTGCAAATGCCATCTGTTTGATGTATGTGACTTGCATTGCTTATGTGTCTTTACTGCTTTTTGTCTCTATGTGTCTATGTGTCTACTAACTGTACGTTATTAACCCTAGACCATTATACATGACTGAAAACCTATCGCTAATGAAAATAAACATGTATTAGCCCTACAAGCTAACAGCCTCAATTACATAAATTAGAACTAAATTACAACACATTAATTGCCCAAAATAACAGAAAATGAAGACCTGACTATGATACGAAGAAGCACACGAGAGGGCAAGCCAAAGTCAGTGACAGACTACAGTGATTTGACCAAAATAGATAAAGACATTACCAAATCAGGTAAAATACACTTGTCAAAAGAAACAAATTTGAAAATTTTTAATGAAAACTTAAAAACTGACTGCAAACCAGAACTGTGTGGTAAATGTAACTGTGAAGAAACAGAGGCTAGTGAAATATGGCTGCAATGTAAAGACTGTGAGAAATGGTGGCATAGTGTTTGTGCTAAAATCTCAATTACTGGTGCGTCAAAGTTTGGCGAGTATGATATTGACTTCATTTGTGCATACTGTGTTCTTAATATAAAAACAGATAGAAAAGAGACTGACATAAACATTTTTCAAGCTACACTCCAAAAGAAGTTAGACATAGTAATCAACCTAGCCTCCACCTTAATACAAGAAAACCAGAAGACTTCCCCATAACACCTTCAATAGAAAGAAGACCCACAACAACAACTGAAAATATCCTGATAGTGGATGGAATCTCTGAACCGAAAAAATATAATACCAGCCACCTAATCAGAAAAGAACTAGCAAAGCAGGAGTCAATTGTAGAAAAGTGTGACCTGGCTTACAGACTCCCCCAAGGTGGAATAGCTCTACCTAAAAGTTAACACAGAGACAGAAAACTTTATTAAGGATTGGGAGAATCAAGACCTGTTTAGTGGAAAGACAAACATCCACAGGACAAGAAATTTTCAAGAAGAGAAAAATCTCCATGCTTACATCAAAAACATCCCACAAAGCATAACCATAACAGCACTGAAAAACATTCTTACAGATTTTAAAATTAAAAACATACACAGACTAAGATATAGTCATTCAAGAAAAGCCCTTCCAATAGTGAAAGTAACCTTTGAGAACACAAAACAACTGAAGAAAGCACTGAATTCAGATGGGCTCACAATACCAGGTACAAACAAAAAGATCATATTCACCCCGGAAAGAGAATACAAAGTGGTGTGCTGTTATAACTGCATGCGCTACGGCCATACTGCTGCATGCTGCATACACACCAGAAAGTGCTTTAACTGCGGTGGTGAAAACTGCAACCAACAAAACTGTACCAAACCTGCTTCATGCGCAAACTGTGGAGAGAACCACCCTGCAACATCATCTAAATGTAAGATATTCCAAGAAACAACAAGGAAACTCAGAATACAATCTATCCTATAACCACAAAATGAAATTCGTGTTCTTAAACTGCCAATCATATAGCACTGCTAGACATCATTTGGAACACCTAACAGAAGAATATGAAATAGACGTGCTATGCTTAAATGAAACCTGGCAGAGTGCTGACAGTACATTAAAATTCAACAAGAGGGCCGTTGGCCCTGGGTTGCTCACCTGAGAAAAAAGCTTCATTACCTAGGTATGTCCATGCAACCACAGAAAAAGAGATTTTCACTTATTCAATCAGATAACATATGAAATAATCCTCCCCCCCCCCTCTGCTCCTCCCCTGGTCATTATTTATTTAAGCTTTTTTCATAAAAAGTCTGTGATGAGCTAATCTATGCCAGATATACAGGCTGAGTCTGAGACTTTCAAAGTTTTCTTTAATGAGTTGATCAATCCATGTCAAATATAAAGGCTGTAGGGATTCAAAATTCTCAACAAAGCACTCCCCCTCCCCCAAGATGCTCTGCACCTGGTGAATCTACAGTCATGATTTTAGCTAATTCAATTAATGTCCATATGCTGATCATTCATACCAATATTCAAGTCTGTAGGACTCCTGGTTCATTAGAAGAAGTTTAAAGATTTCAAAAATGATCCAAAGTACTACCCCCTCCCCAAGACACTCAGCACCTGGTGACCCTACAGTCATGATTTTAGCTATTTTTATTAATGTCAATATATTGATCACCCATTACAATTTTCAAGTCTGTAGGGTTCCTGATCCAGGAGAAGAATAAGGTTAAAGATTTCAAAATTGATCCAAAGTACTACCCCCTCCCCCCTAATGCTCCGCATCTGGTGGCCCTACATTCATGCTTTTAGCTATTTTATTTAAGATCCATATGCTTATCATCCATGCCAATATTGAAGTCTGTAGGGCTCCTGGTTCATTAGAAGATGAAGGTTAAAGTTACAAAATTTTCACAAAAGTACTACCCTCTCCCCCTGGTGCTCCGCCCCTGGTGGCATTACAGTCATGATTTTAGCTATTTTTATTAACGTCTATGAGCTGATCCCCCATGCCAATTTTCAAGTCTGTAGGGCTTGTGGTTCAGAAGAAGAAGAAGGTTAAAGATTACAAAATTTTCACAAAAGTACTACCCTCTCCCCCCTGGTGCTCTGCACCTGGTGAATCTACAATCATGGTTCTAGCTATTTTTTTAAAGGTCCATATGCTGATCATCCATGCCAATATTCAAATCTGTCAGGCTCCTAGTTCATCAGAAGAAGAAGGTTAAAGATTACAAAATTTTCACAAATGTACTACCCCCTCCCCCTGGTGCTCTGCACCTGGCAGCCCAACAGATATGGTTTTAGCTATTTTTATTCAGGTCTATGAGCTGATCATCCATGCCAATTTTCAAGTCTGTAGGGCTCCTAGTTCCAAAGAAGAAGAACATTAAAGATTACAAAATTTACCCAAAGTACTACCCCCTCCCCCCTGGTGCTCCACACCTGGTGGCCCAAAAGATATGATTTTAGCTATTTTAATTCAGGTCTATGAACTGATCATCCATGCCAAGTTTTAAGTCTGTAGGACTACTGGTTGAGAAGAAGAAGAATTTTAAAGATTTTCTTAAAATTTCACTGTTTGTTGCCATAGCAACCAGAGTTTTTCATGGATTTCAATTCTTTTAGCTATTTTTGAAGGGGGCCACCTAAGCAACATTTCTGTAAAATTTGGTGTAAATTGGCCAAGTAGTTTAGGAGGAGATGTCGTTTAAAGAAATTGTTGACGGACGCCGGACGACGGACGACGAACGACGAACGACGCGGGATGAAAGGTGATCACAATAGCTCTGCCAAAAGAATTCAAAAAGAGAAATACTCCAACAAACAAAAAGAAACTGGAAGAAGCAGAGAACAACCTGATCAACAAGAAAGAGAATGCACAAGACCAGTGGTCAGAAGAATTGGTGAAGCAGTTTGATAGGTCTAACAATCCAAAAGAAATGTGGGAAGCATATAGGAAACTAACTAAGAAAAACACAACGAACTCTATATTACCACTAATTGAAAAAGGAGGTAAACCCATCTTCAATGCAGAAGATAAGTGTAAAATGCTACAAGAAAGATTTTTTGAAGGTAAACATCTGAGAGATTGTGTGTTTGATGAAGATTGGAAAAAACAGTTGAAGACAGAGTACTATATACAAAGGAGAATAATTCAACAATAGAGGAAAAGGAACAGGGAAAAGATATCGCAGCAATCAATAGTGAGATTAGACTTGGTGAAGTGGAAGGAGCTATCAAAAAATTGAAGAGAGACAAAGCTCCTGGCCCAGATGGACTACCAGGAGAATGTTTCATGCAGGTGACCACATGCGAGAAGCAATAACAACACTATAATATATGTTGGGACCAAGGAAAATGCCCTGGTGCATGGAAGGAAGCACAGGTTAAATTTCACCGTAAACCAGGAAAAAGCGACTACTACACAACTTCTTCATATAGACGATTAGCCTAACTCAAACTATCTGCAAACTTTTTGAAACAATAGTCCTGACACGGCTAAATGGATTTATTGAAAGTAACCAACTTCTGGACCAGGAACAGGAAGGGTTAAGGAAGAACAGGTCAACCACTTATGCAGTAGGAAGACTGGTACAAGAAGTGATTGACGGTTACAATAAAGGAGAAAACACAGCAGCCATCTTCGTTGACCTGGCAAGTGCATATGCTTCCGTATGGAGAGAAGGACTCCTCTACAAATTAACAGAAATGAAGATCAAAGGTAGGATTTGGAATTGGATCTGCGACTTTCTAACAGACTGACCCGCAAAATGTAAAGTTGACGATTATATGGGACCAACTTTCCCCACAGCTATTGGCCTAACCCAAGGAAATGTTATAACCCCAACGCTTTTCAACATCTATATTGTGGACATGTTTAGTGGAACCAGCAAAAAACACTGTAAATTTGCAGACGACGGAACTACCTGGGCAACAGCTACCAAAGAAGAAGAAGCAGCAGCAGAAGTATGCAATAGCTTTAACTCGATTTTAGAATGGTGTAAGAAATGGCGTATGTCTGTAAGCCTGCAGAAAACAGAAGCAACTATTTTCAGTCTAAAGCCAGAAAATACCAACAAATAATCATTCCAAGTAGGAAACCAAATACTACCCTACAACAAAACTCCAAAAATCCTCGGCATCACACTAGATGAAAAAATGACCTTTGACACCCACTTATCAAATATTGAAAAGAAAGCCAACAGAGCACTTAGAGTCATCCGAGAAGTGAAAGGGATAGCCGAAATGGTCTCAACCAAGAAACTTATCAACCTATACTAATCTATGGTAAGATCGGTAATAGAGTATGGAGCATTTGTCTGGCAAGGGGCGAAGCAGAAATCTTCCTTAGAGGCAATACAGAGAAAAGGACTAGCACTATGTCTCAACCTCCCACAGAATTCAGGCAGAGAAGCCATGGAAGTAGCTACAGAAGTCCTTCCAATAGACCTAAGACTAGAGGAGATAGCAATAAGAGATCTGGCAAAAATACAGGCAAAAAACGTGACTCATCCAATGAAAACTCCTAGAACTAAGACAAGCAGATACCACCCCAAATCATGTCAGCCCGATAGCTCTTGCGCTCAGCCAAGCCACAGACATGGAAAAGAATACAAAAGTAAATATACAGACTATTGAAGCGGAATTAGACTACGAAGAAGTCAGTATATATATGTCCAGAAGGAGACCAGAGTACTGGAACCGCCTTGGGTCCTCCAAATCAAGAACAAAAGACCAGGAAAGTCTTGGAAGAGAAACCATCCAGAACATCATGATGGAAGCCCCACAAAACTGCACCTTTGCATTTACAGACGGTTCTTGCCAAACCAACCCAGGCCCTACAGGTGCAGGAGCAATTATATACCCACCAGAAGGAGAATCATTGAAGTTGAAACAAGCTGTGTCGAAACATGGAACAATCCTGCTTGCAGAATTGGTAGCAGTCCTTATGGTCCTTGAACACATAATCCAACACCCAGAGATGGTACCTGCAAAAGAACTACAGATATATAGTGACAGCCAATCAGTGGTAGGGATTCTCACTATGGGATGGAAGAACAACAGTCACAGAACAGTAGCTGCAGAAATAGGAAAGGCTATGAAAACCCTAGCAGATAGAGTAAAAGTACAGATTTTTGTGGACACCAGGACACACAGGGCTTCAGGGAAATGAACAGGCAGACTCTCTAGCAAAAGAAGGGGCACAAGAAGCAGCCGAAATGCCTGAAGACTCGAAGACAACAACAATACAAGAGGTGAAGAAGGCAAGCCACCAAACCTGCATGGTAAAATGGCAGTGCAGATGGGAAATTCATTCACAGGCAGAACCTTCCATGAGTATTTCCCATCTGTCATGTCCAAGAAGAAACTTGACTTCCCTGACAAGATGACATCAAACTCCATCCTACAACTACAAACAGGCTATTCAATACTAAACGCGCATCGCAACAGAAAAGGCTTCAATGTGTCACCTTTATGTAAATGCGGAGCTCTGGAAACTACCGACCATTACCTGCTAGACTGTCCACTATGTGAAGAAGACAGAGAATCCCTACTAACCGCACTACAGAGGAGCTGTGGAATAAATACCTTAGACACATATACACTACTAAGCTCAGAGGAAAACAATGAGATACAACACCGGAGTGACACCATCAAGATAGAGTTAGCAGGATACATCCTGACAACACACAGGTTCGCAGAAACTAAATCTCCAGACCACGACCAATCTTGATCCGACATCCACAACTAGATTTAAGTTGCCACACACGCGAGAAAGTCATGAGAGAGAGACTTTGACATTAGAGTGTAACCGGACGCATCCGTAGGGAAGCTTGAACAGACACAAATCTATTGATCTAGACTGTTCTAATTTGGACTGTAAACAAACACGCACAGACGGACAATGAGTGGTCACAGTTAGTTCTGTTCTAAAGATAAACACAAGGAATTGAAACGACTGTATTTCAATAATTCATATTTAATTCAAACCCAAAAAACATTTATAACCCTCAACAAAAATTAAATTGGATAGGACGGGGACGAAAGAGAGAGCTTAGGAAAGAGAAAAAGCTGCTCAGTGAATAGTTCAAGGGTAGGCACTACCTGTATAACTTCTCTCACTGAGAAAGTTACACAGTTTCGATCGGCTTATAAAGCCTAGCTAGGGTAAGAAGCACGTGCAGTGTGTAGCTTACACTTTTAGATACTAACTACGACGTAGCTTAAACCTGGCAGTTAAATTAGCGTTACGGAAAATCAAGGTTCTGCTTAGAAAAGACACTGCAATTGCAAAAAGGAGATGAAATATGACCAAACGGACACGTCTGCAAGCGAGGATAAACTCGTAAAAGCGGTTTAAAAGTAGATTTCTGCAATAATAAACATGTGCATATTGCCAGGTCAAAGAAGTGGTAGAATACATTGAAACATATAGATTTAAAACTACAAGTCATGAGAAAATGGGATTTAGTGGCAGCATAGATGTTCTGACGCCGATTAAGAGAGTATTGGAAACAGGGAAAGTGGTTCCCGTTACATTCCCTCCTCCTTAAGATCCAATTACTATTAACAGAAATTGGTCAAAAGAAGTAGGAAATGAATTATTATGCTGAAGAAAGGATTCGTATGACAAACTGTTGGGAAACAACATCTCTTGCAAAAACAAACCAGATCTAAACATTATCTGCATCGACAGAGGAGTGATGTTCATACTATAACGGGGAAAATGGCTATTGGCGTCAGAAACAACTACAATCGGAAACACATATCACAAAAACACTGTTTGATATTATTAAAACACAATTAATGACGTCTACTGTCTCTTTGATTTCTTAAATGTGACATATCCATGCTGTCCGTAGCTGTCGTCCACCACGAACTCCTGATCTCGGCACACCTGGCCACCACGCACTAAATTGAGGGCTACTGGTACTAGAGCATGCCTCCTGGCTCTCATGACGTCTCTCTCCGGACGTTGGTAAGGGAGTACGTCTCCCGGGTCAACAAACTGACGATTGTGTTCCGTGGTCACGTGAATGTCCTGAGTGCTGACAATATGATGCTTAAGGCGCATATGTCTCCGTATGTTGTCCTTTTGTTGAGACACCTTCCGGCAGCATGCGCAATGGAACAACCGCTTCTCACTGACGTGGTTGTGCGCCCAGTGTCTCTCAAACAGAGGGAACGAAGAATAGGAGCTGAGACATCCCGGAACTGGACACTGGACGGTTCCACCAGGCCAAAAAGGCCTTTCTTGTCTGTGGAATTCGTCCAGCTCTTTGTCAACTCCTTCCAACACATCGGGAATAAATTCTGCCATCTAACATTAAGACAAAGAAAGATAAATAGTAAAGCAAGGTAGATATTTAAAAGATATAGATCTCTCAGACTGGTCATTACGATTCCTGAAATGAACCCTATAGTAAGAAAATCCATTCCTAAGCTTATTAAGTAGATCAGGACATACATAAGAGGAAGGTTGTACATTCCTTTTGGCTCTTGTGTCAAGTCTAGGTAATGACCTCATCCAAATTCCTTGAAATAATCTACATAACTAATTCAATTTATCTTAATCTTAAAAGGAAGAGTAGGAAAGATAGAAATAGGGAGAGAGAGAGAGAGAGAGAGAGAGAGAGAGAGAGAGAGAGAGAGAGAGAGAGAGAGAGAGAGAGAGAGAGCCCCGTCCTAGTCTAAAACTATTACATACAGCGGAAAAAATGTTTGTCAAATAGACATTTTGTTAAGTTTATGTATATTAGACACTGTCAACAAAATAAAAAAATTGTCAAAATAGACAAATATAAGTTAATAAGCTAAACTGCTTATATTACAATATTCGAACTTAAACAGAGTTTAAGGAGAGAATATCTCCTTTGGCTTAACTCGCCTGCCAGTCCTAGTGAAATATTTTTGAGCCACGTCAGGATTACTAGTTGCACCATTGTTTGACACATTGACATTTTCAGATAGATCTAAAAATGATTGATCCTCAAAAGATTCACTGTTTTGCTCGGGAGTTACATCTAGGTTAAAATTTCTATCCCCTTTGTAAGGCTTCAAGTAATCAACATGAACAACCAACTGCTTTTTATTATCAACATGCTCTATTTTGTAGGTGACGTCGGTCAATCTTTCAAGAATTTTGTATGGCCCTACCCAACCCATAGCTAATTTTTGATTACCGAGAGGAGGATACCATCGCCAGATTACGTCGCCTGCATTATAATCCCTAGGTTTAAGTCCTACGTCATACGCTTTCTTTTGTTTTGAAGCAGACTTCTTGAGATTTTTAAATGCAGCGTCAAAGGAGAGCTCTAGAGATGACTTTAGCTATCTTACATATTGTGACGGGCAAACACGTTCCACATCCTCTTGACAACTTTTAAACATAACATCAATGGGAAAAGGAATTTCTCTGCAAAACATAAGTTCATTTGGACTTAATTCAGTGCTGTCATGGCATGTGGCACGGTAAGCCATCATAACGAATGGGATGTGGTCATCCTAGTCGTTCCTATTTTCATTAACAAACATGGACAACATTTGAAGTACAGTTCTATTCAAGCATTCAATCATTCCATCTGACTTCGGATTGTAAGGTGTTGTTCTAGTTTTTAGCTCCACTGGTCGACGGCCAGCGAGCTATTGTCATGGCAGTGTGTCCGTCGTGCGTGCATCCGTCCGTGCGTGCGTCCGTCCGTGCGTGCGTCCGTCCGTGCGTAAACTTTTTCTTTAAACATCTTCTCCTCCAAAACCTATGGGCAGATTTTGATGAAACTTGGTAGAAATGTTCCTTGGGTGACCCTCTTCTAAAATTGTTAAAGAAATTTTGATTGACCCCCAAATATGGGCGTGGCAGGGCGTGGCATTTTTTCACTTTGAAATCTTTAAAAATCTTCTCCTCCCAAAGCGTTGGGCCAATTTCAATGAAACTTGGCATGGATGTTCCTAGGGTGACCCTTTACCTTAATTGTTCAAGAAATTTTGATTGACCCCCAAATATGGGCGTGGCAGGGCGAGGCTTATTTTGAGCCCAAAATCTTTGAATGACATCTCCTCCTGAACCACTGGGCCGATTTCAACCAAACTTTACCAAAATAGTCCTGGGGCGACCCTTTACCTATATTGTTCAAGAAATTTTGATTGACCCCCAAATATGGGTGTGGCAGGGCGGGGCTTATTTTGAGCCCGAAATCTTTGAATGACATCTCCTCCTGAACCACTGGGCAGATTTCAACCAAACTTTACCAAAATGTTCCTCGGGTAACCCTTTTCAAAAATTGTTCCTGAAATTTTGATTGTCCCCCAAATATGGGCGTGGCAGGACGGGGCTTATCTGAGCCCAAAATCTTTGAACGACATTTCCTCCTGAACCATTGGGCCGATTTCAATGAAACTTTACCAGAATGTTCCTTGGGAGAACCTTTCCATACGTTGCTCTCAAAATTTTGATTGGCCCATAAATATGGGTGTGGCAGGGTGGGGCTTATTTTGAGCCCGAATTCTTTGAGGGACATCTCCTCCTGAATCACTGGGCTGATTTCAATGAAATTTTACCAGAATGTTCCTTCTGTAACCCTTTTCAAAAATTGTATGCGAAATATTAATTAGCCCTTAAATATTGGCATGTCAGGGTGTGGCTTATTTTGAGCCCGAAATCTTTGAACTACATCTCCTGATGAAGGTTGGGCCAATTTCAATGAAACTTGAGAATTTTGGTGCAATGTGAGCCATACCCGGTTAATTAATATAGAATAGGTCTTAAGAGATTTCAAAGTGTTGTTTTCATTCAAAGAAAGATTCATTTAATGCAAGTCTAATGATGTTAAAGCCAGTGGAGCGATACAGGCCCTCTTGGGCCTCTTGTTTGTACACGGAGCAGTTTGTTCATTTCAGTAAATAACTGAGATTCGAACTCTCGACCTTGATCATAATGAATAACGGAAGGTACCCCATACCGTGCTATAAATTCATTTACCAGTTTATCTGCAACGGTTAGAACGGTATGGTTAGAGATTGCATAAGCTTCTGAAAACTTGGTGAAGTAATCCCCAACAATTAGCAAATACTCGTTTCCGTTTGAGGTGATAGGCAGGGGCCCTAGTAAATCTAACGCTATCCTATCCATGACATAGCTTGATAAATCCTGCTTAAGGGGAGATTTCCCTAGCCCTGGTCCAGGTTTTCTTCGGGAACACAGTTCGCAGGCTATGCACCAAGCCTTTACGTCTCTTCCCATTCCAGGCCAGTAAAATCTTCTCTTAATAGATTTGAGAGTTCAATCTCTACCCAAATGACAAGCCGTTTTACTAACATGCAGATGCTCGAATAATTCCCGTTTTAATGCATTTGGAACAACGAATTGCATTTTGACAGTTTCATTCTTTCCTGTTGCAATGCATTTCCTGTACAGGAAACCATTTTCAACAACAAGGGATTCCTTCATGCTCCACAATAAACGAGCCTTAAATGACAAGTCCTTTACAACATGTTTTGGTGGCTTATTTTCGTATGTTTCATTAAGATTTAAAATAGACATTATAACATTATCAGATTGCTGCATTTGCTTAATGTCTTCAGCAGACCAATCTGGCAACCAATTTGTACCTTTGTCATTTTGATCTAAGAGTGCAAAAATAGAAATTGTTTCTGTTGCAATTGGGATAGAAATGTCTGCTGAAGTTTCAGACGAAATACAATCAGGGCAGTCAGATCGTTTACATTTTCTCCTGGGTAGCCTAGAAAGAGCATCGGCATTTCCATGTAAGGAACCTTTCCTATGCTGAATTGTGAAGTCATAGGTTTCAAGAATAGTCAACCACCGAGCGATCATTCCCTCTGGATCCTTGAAATTTCTAAGCCATGTCAAAGATGAATGATCCGTTCTTACAAAGAAATGTCTTCCCCAGAGATACTGCCTAAAATGCCTTATAAATGTTACCACAGCAAGCTGTTCAATAAATGTCGTGCAATATCTTTGTTGAGCTTTGTTTAGACTTTTGCTCGCATATGCAATGACTCTTTCTTCACCATTCTGAATTTGAGACAATACTGCCCCAATTCCAAATTGACTTCCATCTGTGTCTAAAATGAAATCACCTTCCAAATCAGGATAGCCTAGAATTGGTGCAGATACAAGCAATTGCTTTAATTTTTCAAAGCTCTGCTGGCATTCATTATCCCACAAGAAACTTCTTTTCTTATGAGTTAGTCTTGTCAGTGGATATGCGATTGATGCAAGATCTTTGATATATCTCCTATAGTAATTAATAAGCCCCAGAAAGCTTCTTAACTCGGTAACATTTGTAGGAACAGGCCAATTTAAAACAGCATTTACTTTATCTTGAGAACAATGGATGCCGTTCTCAGAAACGGTATGACCTAAATACTGAATTGACTTTTTGAAAAGATGACATTTCTTTGGTTTTAATGTTAAGTTAGCTTCTCTGAACCTGGTGAATACTATTCTGAGATTTTGAAAGGTTTCCTCAAAGGTTTTCCCAAAAATGATAATATCATCGAGGTAACACAGACATTTTTCCCATTGTAAACCATGCAACACCCTTTCAATAAGCCTTTCAAAGGTTGCAGGTGCGTTGGTTAAACCAAACGGCATGACCTTGAACTGATGAAGCCCAAGATGAGTGCTAAAAGCTGTATATTGCTTATGACTTTCGGCCATCGGTATTTGCCAGTATCCAGAAGCTAAATCTAGAGTACAAAAGAATCTTGAAGAGGAAAGAGTATCTAGAGATTCATTTATTTTGGGTAGAGGATATGCATCCTTTTTGGTAACTGCATTTAACTTTCTATAGTCAAGACAAAAACGAATTGAGTCATCAGCTTTCTTGACAAGAATAACTGGGGAGGACCATGGGATATTACTTGGCTCAATTATATCTGTTCTAACATCTTAGAAATTTCGTCTTTTATGATGTCTTTTTGTGCAATAGGGACCCTACGAGGAGGAAGTTTTATTGGTTTAGCATCCCCCACGTCTATAGTATGTTCAGCTAAGTTAGTTTGACCTATCCTTCCAGAACCATCAGTAAAGATTTCACTAAATTCAAGCAATAAATGTTTGACTTTATCCGCCTGAGAATCGTTTAAGTTTTCAAAAGCTTCGTCCAACATGGGCTTCAAGTTATCTGGCAATAAGTTATTTTCAGTCCCGGTTTCGTTAATCAGAGATGATACAACATTGGCAGCTTCAAGACTAGCTACTGAAGTACCCTTTCTAACTTTTATTTTCCTATCAGTGAAGTTAATGAAAGATAATGGCACTGAAGTTTGCTGAGAGTTAACAATAGACCTTGACATCATCAATCCCTTTTTGGTTAAGTTTTGAAAAGGTTCAATTAGACACAAACCTTTGTCCAGGTGATTATCTATTGAGCCCTTTATAAACACTTCCTTACTAGGAGGGATGGTCACGGTTTCTTTTACTCTTATTTTGCACACCTTGTCAAAATTATATTGCTCTAGCTTTATTTTATGTTTCCCTATGCTCATAAGACCTTTTCCAAATTTAATTGAAACATCAAAGTCTTCCAGGAAATCATTGCCTGACAGACAGTCTAAGTCATCTAATTCTGCTATTAAGAAGTCGTACCGAAACATTTCATTGTCTATTTCGAATTCCAGCGAAATTTTTCCATCAACGGACACTTCACTTCCGTTCGCAGCAGTAAGTTTCAAATCACTCTTTTGCATCTTTTCTTTGTTCAATTGTAGGCGTCGAAAAGCCTGTCTTGAAATTATAGACCTTACAGAACCTGAGTCTACTAATGCACGACACTTTAAGTCATTTATGACAACCTGTGTACTGGCATGCTCTATTTTTATTGGTTTTGTTGTGATTATAATTTTGCCCATTATCTGAAGTTATGTTGAAGGCTGAAGCTTCGGGCTTAAGATCAGCCTTTCCTAGTTTTCCTGTTTTGAGGGACAATTAGCTGCTATTATTATTATGACCCTTTTTATGACATCGGTAACATTCCGTTTTCTCCTGCTTATTGCGTCTATCAGCACTGTTTGACCTTGAACGCGAAGATTCACTAGTGCTTCTATCTGATTTCTTAATTGTTACCATTAGATCCTGCAAAAGTTTAGCAATATCATGCAAAGTAACAGAGTCAGCCCTACTTGTATGTTCTTGCGTTTGAGTGTTTTCAGAAGTTTTAACTGAATTAACTGGCCCATCTGGTTCAAAGTGAGGTTTCCTAAGTATAGCATGTGAGCCTTCAAAAGCCTCATACTCTATTGCTAAAGAGATCGCTGCGTCAATGGAGGAAGGATGACGATACTGAACATGGCTGCGAAGTTCAGGACGAGCTAGCCCATATATGAATTGGTCAATCAAATAGATTTCTCTCGCTTCAGGGTTAATGTTTGGGAAGGCTTGTAGGCAAAGCCTTTGAAGTGAATAACCGAAGTCCGATGCAGATTCCTGCCTTTGTTGTTTACGATTGCGGAATTGACATCTTTATGCAGTCTCACGCTCAATTGGATTAAATCGCCTACCTATAAAATCTTTTAATTGCTCATAACTTCGGAAGTGATCTATGCTTAATTCGCTTAAGACTTTCTGAGCCTGATCCCTTAAACTCATAACAAGTTGCTGTAACTTTTCATATTCATTCCAACCATTCCAAGAAGCTACATATTCAAAGTGGATAATATAATCTCTCCAGTCACATGATTTACCATCAAAGCCATTGGGTTCCTTACAATTTCTATGTGTTGGTGATTCGTGGTAGGAAAAAGGCTTAGATTGCTGATTGCCATTGCCTTGATGTATTGCGTTAGACGGGTTATCAATATGCATACCAATACCATGCATTTCAGATTTTTCACCGTTACTTTTGGAACAACCCTGTACCATGTAATAATTGTCATTATATCTAGTTAATGGTTGGGTGCATGCTTAAGTGTTATCCCTTACAGAATCATTATGCTGTGCACACATTTCTGAATCATACAATCTCGGGTTAGGTTTTACATTTGAACCACCCTGTACAAAATAGTCAGAACGAAAATATCTGCTTTCACCCTGTACATGAGAATCGCCACCAGTATTTCCAACATTTTGGGAATATGCATCAGTGTAATTTTGTTAGCTGTCAAAAGGTGCTTTGCCATCATCCACATATGACATTTTACTGTCTAAGTCAATCAAATTTTCTTCATGATAGGTCATTCTACCATGCTGAGAATTTAATTCCCTTATGCCGGGCTTTAAATCCCTACTAAACCCTTCTGCCATAATGAACAGGCCCAATGAAATACAGAAGAGAAAATTACAAAGTCCCTTGAAGTGTTTATCCGGCTCGCGGGACCAAAATGTAACCGGACGCATCCGTACGGACGCTTGAACAGACACAAATCTATTGATCTAGACTGTTCTAGTTTGGACTGTAAACAAACACGCACGGACGGACAATGAGTGGTCACAGTAAGTTCTGTTCTTAAGATAAACACAAGGAATTTAAATGACTGTATTTCAATAATTCATATTTAATTCAAAACCCAAAAATATTTATAACCCTCAACTAAAATTAAATAGGATAGGACAGGGACGAAAGAGAGAGCTTAGGGAAGAGAAAAAGCTGCTCAGTGAATAGTTCAAGGGTAGGCACTAGCTAGGGTAAGAAGCACATGCAGTGGGTAGCTTACGCTTTCAGATACTAACTACGACGTAGCTTTAACCTGGCAGTTAAATTAGCGTTACGGAAAATCAAGGTTCTGCTTAGGCCAAAAAAAAAAATACCTGTGTTTCCGGTGACCCGACCGACCCTGTCCCGTGGGTGCCGGTCGTAAAACTTTTTTCACGATTTCCAAGCCGTATTTTTTTTACCGATTTTTTGTGCGCGGGGTTAAAAAAAGGTTACCGGGAAATCCCGGGTTATCATGTTTGATAAGAGTGATAAAATCCGGGAAAAAAATATGTTGGTTCCCGCCTTTAAACTATATAATAGCGAATACGACGGGAACCAGTCTATTTTGACGCCGGTTTATATCATTCTTTGAATTTCAAAATGGCAGCCGCCATACTCTCTGTCAAATTAAACAAATGTTCCCATTTTCCGGGTGTCAAGTCGCTTAATTCGTATCGTCATGCGATAACAGTTTCACAAATATGGAAAACGTATCACCCGGAACCAGAAAAAGGAACGACAATGGTTGCCTTAGGACGAACGGAGGAAGGAAAGGTGAGTTTGACATCGAGTTTCGAAAGGCAAAATGAACTTTAATGACAGTAGAGCTTAAAATGAGCCCTTCCGAAAGGATATGGCCTGCTCCTGTCTTTAAGAAATGTAGAATGAATTTTACTGACAGTTGAGCTTAAAATGAGCCCATCCGAAAGGATAATGGCCTGCTCCTGTCTTTATTTTTAAAGAAATGTAAAATGAATTTCACTGGCAGTAGAGCTTAAAATGAGCCCATCCGAAAGGATATGGCCTGCTCCTGTCTTAACCCTTTCCCAAACGGCAAAATATTAGGGTGGTCCATTTCAAAAGCTAATACAGCCATAAAATATCTATGGAAAAAGACTGGATTTAGTGTAAAATATGGCATGGAAAACATTGAGGCAAAAGGAGAGACTGATGGTCATCAGAGGTTTCTTCTTTTGCCTTCTTTTGCATTTAATGTATATATCAGGAACATGAAAACCGGGTCTTGTTTGGGAAAGGTTTAAGAAAGGAGTTTTAATGGGACAGATCTAATATTTTGAATTTTGCAAAAGGGGGGGGGGGGTAATGAACATCCATTTTAAGTCAAAGTCAATTTTTCTTGAATTTCTTTTTGAAAATATTTTGGTGTTCGTATATGGAATCTACAAACTTCCAACACAACCACATTTTATTTTGTTCCGGGTGGGGCATATTTAAAGGAATCCATACCAGGTCTGCTTGTATGCATCAATATGAACTTGTGTCCCCCTTGTTAATAATGCCCATCTAATATATTTCCATTGACCATTTCCTATGCTCAGGTGCTTTCTTTTTTTTTAGAAAAGTTACAATACATTTTGCTGGGTTTTCCCTTGAATTTTCCTGGAGGGGTCATTTATATGCCCCCCCCCAGTCTAGGGGCCATGCCCATTGTAACATTGTTTCTTCATGTCCCTGCTGATGTTTTAGAGGGTCATTTCAGTTAAAACTATAAAGCAAAACGCATAGTTTCTCAAAAAACCTGAGTACATTCTCAGACTCAAATCTGAGCACCATACTCAAATAACAAGAAATCCATGTGAACTTCAATCGAATACCCTTCAACTTTGGAGGGTATTCCCTTGAAGTTGAGCATGTACTCATGAGCATGTACTCATGAGTATGTACCTAAGTTTTTTCGAGAAACCGGGGCCAAGTCTTGTTTTGAAAATGCTTTAATTTAAAAGCATACTGGTTTGATTAAACAAAATTAAAATGCTACAAGACATAGTTTTATATAGATATATACTAATTTCTAAAAAGATCTCACAGCAGCAAGTGTATTAACGAAAAATTAATTTCACGTGACATGTCCATTATTGGTGCATTCTTGTTTTAACAGTCAATATTGCTTATTCTTGTCTGCAAACAAACACCTGAAAGATTATATTTAAATAGAAAATACAATACCAATGTAAAGAAAGGGTTCAAAAGTAAAAACAGATACTTAAAAAACAGCAGCACTGTTCGTTTAGCTACACACACACACACACCCCCCCCCCCCCCCCCATTTATTGACCTGGTGGTATAATAAAAAAAAAAAAAAAAAAAAGTTTTTCCTACCTACCGACCCTATTTTTTTTGTCAAGGTCACCTGAAACACAGGTATTTTTTTTTTTGGCCTTAGAAAAGACACTGCAATTGCAAAAAGGAGATGAAATATGACCAAACGGACACGTCTGCAAGCGAGGATAAACTCGTAAAAGCGGTTTAAAAGTAGATTTCTGCAATAATAAACATGTGCATATTGCCAGGTCAAAGAAGTGGTAGAATACATTGAAACATATAGATTTAAAACTAAAAGTCATGAGAAAATGGGATTTAGTGGCAGCATAGATGTTCTGACGCCGATTAAGACAGTATTGGAAACAGGGAAAGTGGTTCCCGTAACAAGAGCAAACATTATACCGAGAGTCACTAGTGACGTAGAGTCCGTGGATCGAGGATCTATAATAATCACGACAACAAAGTTAATTTGGTAATAGTTGGTTTTAGTTTGGTAATCATTGAATAATTTGGTAATTCCATGCACCCTCTATTTCACTCCATTTAACATTCCTCAGGTAGTCTTTGCATGATTGATTTAATGGTTTAATTCCGATATTGCCAAAGATTTAATTCATGATGACAAGGGTTAAACAATCTTATGACACACACTAGAGATAGCGCAACATGAGCTAGGGTAGTGCATTTTAATCAAAATATCTACATAATTTTAACCTTACGAATCAAAAAGGGTACGAATCAACTCACCTTGTAGCCTCCCCAAACCAGCATAAAATTATCCACACAAACAGAAATGTGTCCGACTCTTGGCGTCACAGTCAGCGATTCTTCGACAGGGTTTCCATTATTTGCCATAATTTTGTTTCAAAATCATTTTATAGATTAATCAGAAAATAAATAAACATTTTGTTGTTGTTGTTTTATTGGACCAAAGTACCTCGAGTAACTGGGAACAAAGTACTCAAAGTACTGTAGCCCCCAGACTGCCGCTTTACAGTCAAACCGGCCCCTCGTCAAACCGGCCCCCGATCAAAACGACCCAAATCGGTCAAACCGGCCCCAATATCGATTTTCAAAATCGAGACCAAAGAATGTATACGAACCAACACATACCTACGAACCACCGGCGTGCGAACGACTGAGATTTTACTGTAATTAAGACAATGAAGGGTGATGATTATACAGAAACGTAATGCTCTGTGATATGTGTTTTTGAAAGTTGTGTTGGTTGTCGTCTAAGAAAAAAAATAAACACTGCGAAAAATATAAATATTAATTTACCTCGAACTCTTTACCAAAAATAATCAACGAAAGATTCAAGAAAATAAAACACAAAAGATCATTGAAATCAGTCACTAGTAATATCTTTTTTATGAGGCAATTTACAAACTTCTTTTTGTCTTTTTCAAACTTTTACTTAGTACAAATCTTGTTTGAAGCGTTATTGTTTAGTTAGGCAAACAATAGAAGTGATAAGATTGAAACATACAGTCGCAACGTGTAATGTAGATATACAAAAAGTTCTCCTTTTTTCATAATGTTTATAAAATATACAAGTATTTCACGTAAAACCCAGAGACTTCTTTCAATTTTTCGATAGCGGCCTTTTTGCGCCCCATTAAATAAAAACAATTTCGGTCCGTCAAACAATTGTGACTTTCTTAAAGTCCGTACATTAAATATCACCGTATGGAAACTCTGTACGCGCCGTTTTGGTGTCTTAAAGATTGCAAACATCAGTTCGATTTCAACGTGTATGTACCAAGCTTTTAAAAAAAGTCCACTGTTAGTCTTAGTTTAACGTTATATGGTGCCGTTTGTGTGTAATATTGCTTCGATTAACGTTGTTTATCGAAAAACGGGGACTTTCGTTAAGGCAAAATTACACACAAACGTTGTCTTATGGCGTAAAAACACGAGTTTCAACGGATTATTTATTCAATGATTGTGACCTTAATATAAGCATCAATTAAAAGGATCATATAGTTAACTCTTTTTGTACCGTAAGTGAGTGACACCTTCTTCACTAATGCATATCCGCCATCTTTATGCTTCCATTGCAAAGATCTGTACATAGTTGCCATACAGTGAATGTAGTGTTGTCCTCTCGCGTCGCCGCATTGGACAACAACTCGATGGCTCAGTCCGAAGCGGTTGTAACTGCTGATAAAGATATAGGCAGTTACAAAAGTTTCGTGCTGATCCTTTCAAATTTTCCGGTACTGATCCGAAGCAACACTAATAGAAATGTACCAGACTGTTTCATAATATATTAACTAAGCTCACTTTGCCGCAACAATTTAAGTAGAAAATAGAAAGCAGGAAGTGTTTGCTAAGATCGGACTGCTGATCCATTGAAATTTCAATACTGATCCTAAGCTACAATATTCAAAATAGAATAATCTGTAGTTTGTTCTTTTACGTCTCATTTAAAAAAATCATTTACTGATGTCCAAAGCTCAAATATTGGAAGACATATATAACTGTAGTTACGTTCTTTTGTTTATTGCATTGCAAGAATACCTTAATCATATTGGTATTTCAATGGTGTGTAACAAAATTAAAATGGTTTGTAAGCCAAAAACAAGTTAAATTAATAAAATCAACAAACGCTTTTACTGATTATTGATTATCATTAGCCTTTCATTGCGTAATTAATTCAATCATCAAACGCTTAAAAACCTGACTTAGACCAAACAATACATAGCACGTGTAAAAAACACGACAAATGCGGTTATATCTTTTATGCTCTTTGATATATTTCTAGGGCTTTTCAGTAACAAACGTTTTCTGTACGATATATCCGATTGTTTTATTTCAATAATTTTCATGATGATGCCTTTATCACAACATACATATAGCACACGAAATAATATAATTACACTTAAGGTTTTGTTTTATTTTTAATGCAGGGACTCTATTTATATTCATATATTGAACCTAAATTATTTGGTACGTTCTAAAAATAAGGTAAACACAAAGATTTAAAAATAATTAGGGGCCGGTTTGACTATTTTTGGGGGTCGGTTTGACCGATTTGGGGCCGGTTTGACCGTTTTTCTGAAATGAGGGGCCGGTTTGACTTTTTTTTGGGCCGGTTTGACCATTTTGGGGCCGGTTTGACCGGGGGACGGTGAAGTCTTTTGGTCGCGAATTTAATCAATAAAAGACCCGGTGTTAAGACCATGCTTTATTTAGCTTCCATTCTACAAAAATCAACAATCCAAGGCACATCACTCTATTCTTCTTTTAAAGATACAATCAATAAGACCGTACGAGTTATCTCTCTTAGACTTGCAGTAATTATACATGTACTAATACACTACAACTTCTCCCCTTTTCAAACAAAATTTAGACTGTTAATTTTGTCAATCATTTTTTTTTTAAACCACACAAGTCTTTTTTTTTTTTAACAACTAATAAAACATATTCTGATCATAAATTACCACTATGTTAGAATGTTTTATCAGCATACTATCAAATTGGTAATTTACTGATAATTGAGACAAAGATAATTCTCATGATAATTTTCCTGATAATTTTGCATATCTTGCAAATTAGAAATTCTTGCAAATTAAAATCAATAATACTGCACATGTATTTTAATAAAATTTCTGTCTCTGTTTTTTTTTATAAACTTTAGACTGTTTGTTATCAGAAAAATCACTGTTCAAACAATTTAACCCATTTCAAATTCTTGAAATTTTAAAGGTGCTTTTCTAAAACGAGTCGACCTTCTTAAAACTTCACTTTGAGGTTCTTTCAACAATTTTTCAGGCGTTGTAACCTTAAAATCTTTCTCTTTAAACAATTTTTCAGGTGTTTGGAATACAATTTTCTTATTTGGACTATTTAAAGAGAGATCTGAATTTGAATTTGCTTCATATTGCTCATTTTCACACGGAAAATCCAACTTCTCCCTTTCAATGAATCTCTTTACATGAGTTGAGTTTCTTATCTTTGATACACCATCCGGGGATTCTACCACTACTTGATTACCGGATTTATTTACCAATGTATGTGGCTGGTAATGAAATGGTGTTGTAAGTTTATCTTGTTTATCTTGTTTAACTAACACTTTTTGTCCTATCTCTAGGTCTTTTCTCTCTTCTGCCTTCCTCTTACTATCTATATATTGTCTATTTTTCTCCTTTTGATACATGTCTCTCTCTCTAACCTGTTCATCATTCAATGTATACTGAATTTCTGGCAACTTTGTTCTAATCTTTCTATTAAAAAGCAACTCAGACGGACTAATTCCAGTTGTACTGTGAGGAGTAGATCTGTAAGCTAACAGATATTTCCTTATTTCACTTCTCCAATTTTTCCCCTCGGCTTGAGCTATTTTTAACCTTTTTAATAGAGATCTGTTTTGTCGCTCTACTTCTCCATTTGCACTTGGATGAAGCGGTGTAGTACGTCTATGGATAATATCGTTATCTTCTAGATACTTTTCAAATTCATCCGATACAAATTGTCTACCATTATCACTTGTAATGCTTATCGGCAAACCATGTACTATGAACATCTTCTCAAGACTGTTGATAATTTTCTTTGATGTAATTGTTCGTAAAACATCTATTTCGTAGTAACGACTATAATAGTCCACACACACAAACACGTATTCTCCCGATGGCAATGGTCCCATTAAATCAATGGCTAGATCTTGCCATGGACCAGCAGGTAATTCCGTCGGTTTCAAAGGTTCTGGTTTACACGGTGATCCTACGACTTGACAACCGTAACAACTCTTCACATATTTTTCGACATCCAAGTCCATTTTAGGCCACCATACTTTGCTTCTCAAATTCAATTTTGTTCCAACTATTCCTAAATGACCTTCATGTGCTAGTTGAATACACTTTGTTCTCAAACTTTTCGGAATAACCAAACGAGTTCCTCTAAGTACTAAGTGTCCAATTGTACTTAATTCATATCTAACTGGCATATAAGCTGGCGATTTCTCCCAACAATCAGTCTGAATAGCCATATGTAAATCAGATATTTCTTCATCTGTAGACGAAATTTTCTCGACATGACTAGTTGACAATGCCGATGGTGTAGCACTCTCTGCAACCAATTTCACATAATCTTCGTCATCTTCTCTATTATGGATCAAAGTACTTTGCTCTTCATTAACTGTAACTCTTGACAGAAAATCGGCAATATTGACAGTTCCAGGTTTGTACTTGACTTCAAACGAATATGGCAATAAACGTAATACCCATCTCTGTATTCTGGCTGATGGCTTAGACTTAGCTGAGTAGATCACTTCCAACGGCTTATGATCTGTAATCAATTCAAACTTTGAACCATACAAGTATGTATTGTACTTTTCACATGCCCACACGATACCTAATGCTTCTTTCTCAGTAGTTGAATAGCGTTTTTCCACATCTGTTAATGTTCTACTGCCGTAACTGATAACTCTTTCTATTCCATCTATCTCCTGAATAAGTACTGCTCCGAGTCCAGTATTGCTCGCATCCGTTACCAGTTTTGTCTTTTGGCCTGGTTTGAAGAATCCCAATGTTTCTGCCTTTGACATCCTATCTTTTAACGTATTGAAGGATTTCTCCTGTTCTGGACCCCAATGAAAAGTTTCATTCTTTTTCGTCAATTTACGCAATGGTTCTGTCAATGTTGCAACATTTCTAATATATCTGGAGCTGAAATTAACTAACCCAAGAAAACTCCTAACTTCAGATGCATTTTTCGGTCGCTCAGCTTGAACAAGATCCTTGACTCGTTCCTCAGTAGGACCTATTCCTCTTCCTGAGATGACATGACCCATGAAAGTAACTCTATCTAACTTAAATTTTGATTTGTCCAAGTTGACTGTTAAACATCGGCTTTTTAACCTCTCCATACATTGTCTAAGATTCATCTCATGATCTTTTTCATCTTTACCATGTACGATAATATCATCGGCAATGTTCGACACTCCTTCACACCCATGAAGTACCTGGGATATTATGTGTTGAAATAACTCTGGTGCGGAGTTTACACCAAAATTTAACCTTTTGTACCTGTACAGCCCTTTGTGCGTGATAAAAGTAGTGATTGGGCGTGACTCTTTTGACAGAACAATTTGATGAAAACCCATATTCAGATCTATCTTACTAAAAACAGAACTCTCATTCAATTCCAACAAAATATCATCAATTGTAGGTATTGGATGACGTTCTCTGACTATAGCTTTGTTAGCCTGACGCATATCGACACATAGTCTGACATCCCCAGATGGCTTAGGAATGACAACTAAAGGGCTGACCCAAGGTGTAGGACCTTCTGTTTTTTCAATTACATCAAGTTTTTCCAACTCATCTAACTTATCACTGACCTTTTGTCTTAAACTTAGGGGTAAACTGTACATTTTCTGAGCTACAGGTTTTATATCAGAGTCAATATGGAGTTTTACCTCATAATCAGACAATTTCCCTAAACCCGTAAAGCAATCAGAATATTCAGACAAAATACTCTCTTTCACTGAATAAACAGGATCTATCTTCAATATGCCAAGTTTCATAGCAGTTTCTCTTGAAATAATGGCTGGTGCTTTACCATTAATCACATAGAATACAACTCTTTTCACCTTTAAATCTGAAAAAGGTAAACTAACATCTGTTTCAAACTCTCCCAATAAATTCAAGGGTTCTGTACTACCATATGCAAATAAACGTTTCTCAGTTTTCTTATTACTGTAACAAAATATTTTCATTTTCTTCATACTCTCCCAAGTATCTTTGTCAATAATATTTGCAGAAGACCCACTATCTATAATGACTTTTGTTTCAATATTACCAATATTTATGTTGTGTTTGTTCAAATTCTGTTCACAAACATTAAATGAATACAAATCATCATGTTCCTGTTCAGAATTTGAATTCACATTTATTTGATGTACACGACTGGACTTTGACCTATCTTTTGTTTTACAACATTTCTGGAAATGACCAATATTGTGACATTTATGACATTTCTTGTTTCTTGCCGGACAATTTGGGTCTTTGCCGAAATGACCAGTTTTTCCACACCGATAGCACATTCTTGATTTGTCTATCTTCCAGTCCTTTCCAGGATTTTTAGACTGTAACTTTGGTTTTGACGCAGTAACCCGATTTACTTGCTCTTCCGGTTTTCCCCGAGTCCATTGTTTTAATTTGGAACTCCGTCATCTCCATGGTATTTGCGATGGTTCTCAAATCGTTTAGGGTCAAATCGTTCCCTTTCTCCAATAACTTATGGCGTAACTTATGCGAATAACACCTCTCTATCACCTGATCTCTTATGGCCTCGTCCTCATTTGTAAATTCACAATACACCGACTTACTTCTCAATCGAGTTATAAATTGTTCAACTGTTTCTGACGATTCTTGGCTCAATTGTCTAAAAGGATAACGCTCATATGGTGTGTTTGTTTTAGGCGTAAATTGTTTCTTCAGAGTTTTGACGCATTTTACATAGACATCATCCGTGTCTTCCCCTATTTCTTCCAGTGTAAAGAATATATCTTGGACCTGTAATCCTGCATGGTGCAGCAATAATGCCCGTTTTTGTGCTGCGTTTGTCACTCCCTTTCCTGCGGCAAACAGTTCAAATCCCCTGTGCCAACGACACCAAGCTTGACCAAGGTGGGTGGGGTTAATGTTTGGGTCAAACCTTTCATATGAATTAGGATCTATAGACGTAGCCATAACTCTAAAATGTTCTATCATCAGCTTGACAAGGTTTCTAATTTAAGCTAATTTTCATCTCGTCGCCAATTGAAGTCTTTTGGTCGCGAATTTAATCAATAAAAGACCCGGTGTTAAGACCATGCTTTATTTAGCTTCCATTCTACAAAAATCAACAATCCAAGGCACATCACTCTATTCTTCTTTTAAAGATACAATCAATAAGACCGTACGAGTTATCTCTCTTAGACTTGCAGTAATTATACATGTACTAATGGGCCTTTCCGAAAATATAGAAATGGAGTTATCGAACTTGAATACTCTCCGGTGCATTGAAACAACGAACGGTCATAGCTCTCCATTTCCGGGTAGCAAATTTCAGATCGATAATATGGCTGATATAGGAGCGTCTTTAAAATCAACGTGAAAAAACGAGTTTATAGGACTTTCCGAAAATACAGAAAATCAAAGCACTGAAAGTACTGATGGTGAACGAACCTGATGGCATTCTAGAATTATATATTGAATTTAATTAGAAAAGAGAAGCTATATTGTAAAAATAATTAAAAAAAAAAGGGGGAGGGAGGAATTGTCTTGACAAAATTTCCGTTATTCGGAAATTTCAATGCAAATTCAAAGAAAGGGAAAGATGGGGAAAATCCTGTTAGAAAAATATTTGTAAGAATATGAGTTGTTACTCTGTGCAAATTTCTTTTACACACTTGAAATAGGTACATTTATTAATAAAACATAAATGGAGAGAACGATTTAATCCTATCTAAAACTGTCTTCAACCTATATCCAATGGTGTTTGTTTTTACAAAAGTAATTGTTATCATGTTTAAGCTTATTTCAAGTAAATTTGTTGTATTTGTTTTAACTTTTTTTTTTATCTATCTTTGTTTCTTGTCAGAGGATGAAAAGGTCTTTGAGTACCAACCAAAGAAACACCTATGAATATCAGTCAGTCCTGAACTGTACTCATTGTTTAAAGTTATGATTTGTTAACTTATTAATAGTATTTTGAACCATAACCTGAGAGATTCATTTTGATCATATCTGAAGCCAAAACCACTTCCGTGGTTGACACTTATGTCGTTATTCAATTTTATAACTCTGCAGGATGAGAAATATTTAGGTATAGGTTAAAGTGTGTATTTCCGTTTATTTATTGTCTCTACCGTAGCATATACCCATATGAGCGACGCCCCCAGAAGACGGTTAGTTGTTACTGGGGATAGTGCAAGGATACATGACGAATCTACTGCTGAGATCCGCCATGGTTCATTAACGTGCTCGGTGTAAAGCACCGTCTCACGGGGCCTCGGTTTAACGTCTCATCCGAAAGACAAGTAGTTTTTGTTAGTGTACCAGCCCGGGAACCGAACCCATGCGATCGAACTTCAATGGTTTTGAAGTCCCGTGCTCTACCAACTGAGCTAATCGTGCTGGTCGTATAGGTTAAAGTGTGTGTTTGTAGGATTGAGGTCCCTCCGTGCTCTAGGCATATATGGTAAGGACCATGAGAGAGAAAGAAGCGGATACGAGGAGATCCGGGTTCATACGCCCCTAGCTCTTCTACGAAAAGACCTCCTTGGTTCTTTATTGTGCCCAGTGTAAAGCACCGATACTCGCGAAGCTACCTCTGGGTTTCTTACCAGTTCACTTCTAGTTGAAAATTCCTGCCTGGGTTGGGATTCGAGTATAGTTTAAAGGAGGTCTAGTGGAGGTATAGTGCCTTATTAGTAAAATTCATAGATAATTTCTGTTTAAGGTTTAGAAATTAAAGTATAACTTTTTATATTAAATAATTGCTTCATAGTAAATTGCATACCTGCAGTCTTTATAAATATTATTTTTGTAACGTAATTTTCACGTCAAAAGCGAATAAGAATCTTATTTAAGAAGTTTATTTTTTAAAGGGAGGTAATAATTGCATGAACCAAGTTTAATACCCTGTTTTTTTCCTCCCGACTTTCCTCCCAATAAGAATTGAGAATCTTTACAATTGTCGGTTTATTTTTTGCACGAGAACCTATTGTTTACATTCAAGAGTTTGGATGCTTGTAAAATCACTCACTATAGATATCTTATTACAGTATTGCGGCTGATATTAGACTTTTCTTCTCGGAGCTAGTTTTTTCTTAAACTGTAGTTAACCAATTCTAAACGTATTTTGGAAAGGATGGAACCAGTTTTTCTTCGTCGATTAAGATTTTTATGATTTCTGTAAAAAACGCAATGACTTTGCCGAATAATTTAACAACTAAACCCGCCTGTCGAATTGTAAACAAGTGTATGACGGATCTGGTCCCCCCTTGACCACGGCAATATATACTCGTCAATTGGAGTGGTATCTAGGGTTGAATATTTAGCTATCATTTAATTAATTTTCAAATAGAATTTTGAATTGATATGGTTTTACAGATTGAAATGAAATACGAATGCCCCCGGAACAGCATTTTTATAAAGTTTGACCTTGACAGTTGACCTTGACCTTGTCACATGACCTTGACCTTGTCACATGACATTGACTTTGGTGTACAGCTTTGTATGTCAAATACTTTTGGAGAAAAGGCAAAGGTTAAGTTTTCGGGTTAAGTTTTCGGACAGACGGGCGGACGGACGGACAGACAGACGGACGGACAGACGGATAGACAGACAGACAGACGGACATGAGTAAAACAATATGCCCCCGATCTCTCGATACGGGGGCATAAAAATGCAAAGTAGAATGGCCCCAATGAAATATCTCCCGTGCCTGTCGCATTTGGTATTCGGCAATATTCGCTTCTGAGATAGACGAATACGAAACGTTTTCGCTGGGAATAAGCCCTACTTCAGCCAACGCAATTTTACAGAAAAATCTTAATAGCGACGTTCACCCCTATTCAAATAAAAGATACAAGAAAGGTTGTACATGTAAAACACATATCGAATCATTCTTAAAACCCGTCTCGAGACTGACTGTCGCTAGTTGAAAAGTTATGTAAAACCGCGTTCTAATGACACAAGGTGTCTTGATGTGTCATTCGTCTCAACTCGGCCGATTCCTGTAACCTACATTTAACTCGGAGCCGTCTGAGATCGCCCGAGTATTGCCGAATGTAAGTTCAAGAGGACACGACCTAGATAAACACGTATTTCCGGCTAATTACTACAAGTTGCACCAGCGAAGGCTTGGGTCAAAAACATAGTATCTGTCTCTTCGGTGTTTAGACGCAAACTTTGTTTTTGCTTTAAACTCTCGACAAGCTTACGCCGATCAAAAATTCCCTTGATAAACATTGCAAGATCATATTGTGTTTTTCAAGGCGAATTTTCATTATCTTCACTTGATAAAGAAAACTAGAAACACGCCATTAAAGAAATAAAAAGTGATTTTGCGGAGAAAAATGTTGAAAGATACTTAATTGAATTTTAAGAGGCGCTACTTTATTTCAAATGTATTAACATCCAACAGGATTTTCCTGACATGGTATATAACACTGGTGAACGACGTTCGTTCACCAAAAATAATCTGGCCAAACTACTCTCCAGTGTATTTGAACATGGAGACGGTCGTCCTTCTATTTCTGGGTAGCCAATTTCTGATTTGAAATGGCTGAGAAAAAATATCCTTCAGGTCAGGATTAAACAGGGACACTCAATACTGTATAATTAGGGTCCGTGTACAAACCCATTACCAGACAACAAAATTTTAAAGTTAGTCTAAATCCAAAGAGTATGCGAACGATATTTTTTAGCAGATAAATCTTTGAATGTCTTTGAAGAACAATTACTCTTCTTTATTTCAGTTAAGTAAGTCTTGCTATTTCAGTCTATTTTAAAATTTAATGGATTAGATTATCGAACCTATATATTTTAAACCAATAATTTATTGTCCCTAGAAATAAAAATTGACTTTTTGAATTTTTATTTGATAAAGAAAAAAAACGAAGAAAGGCGACTTTTGATTTATAAGGTGAAATGTAATATGGTGTTTCTTCTTGATAAAGTGTCGATGTCCGTCCATGAAAATTATTCGACACGTCTTTTGAAAACAACTTTGATTTGATTGTTTGTGTGAATTTCTTTCATGATGACTTTTCATTCTCGTTATTTAAATAAAAGCCCAGGCATAATCGTTTGTAACAAAACGAACGCGCTCATTAGCAAAAAAAAAAAACAAAAAAAAAAAAACAAAAAAAAAACAGACGACAAAAATAAAAGGCGGCCAAATTTAATTCTATACAATTATAAACTTCAAGTGTGGAAATAAAAGACAAATACAGTTAGGTTTAATTTAAAAAATGTAGAAATAATTCCACGCAGTTGGTATTTCATGTCTTAATGATCCAAAATAACATATGTTCTTATATCGAATTTGGCCTTTAAGTACACGTAAAAATGTACTCACAATTTCCGTTAAGACTTTACTATTTTTTTTAAAAATCGCCAATAATTATGCATGTCATATTACATGCATGCATTTCGAGGGTGAACCGTAAATATTCAAGTTGAATAGTTAAATAAAGATTCTTTTCTGATCTGTTCAGATTTTAGTTTAACACTAACCTCATACGAATCCATAATATTATCCAAATTCTAGTATTATTGAAACGCACTAATATCCCTTAAATAAAATTTTGTTTTATCTATCTCCTTGTTAAAATTGGATTTAAAAATAACAATTACGATTACGTAATGTCATATGCCACTTGCGCCGCTTCATTGTCAACAGTGCGATGTTTATTTAACACACGTGTTGTAACTTATGTCTGCTACTGTCGTGGTTTACCGCTCTTTGATCCCGATGGGGTCCTTGACCCATCGAAAACCCTTTCTACAAAGTAACACGTGTACGCATACATACAAAAAAGATATGATCGTATTTTTTCTAAAATTATTAATTATTTTCGGTCACTACAGCCATATTTCATGAGTGTCTAATCATTAAAAATAGGCAGGGCATGTCATTTGTATTCATTGCCAAATGCATGCTCTTAGCTCAACCCTGTCCTATTCACACTTTAATTTAACAAGTATACAACAAAGGAAAAACGAAATTTTGAACAGTGCTGAAAGGGGCTCGTGCCGAATAAAACTGCTTGATTCTAAATGAATATTTCATACATGACCCCTATACCGAAAAAAACGTGAAACCAACTTTAACATAGTCTGACGTATCTATGCAATTAAAAGACGGCGCTGACATTTTCTTTGTTCCATACGCAGTGTGAACATTTATTGTGCCTAAACTAATCACTGCTGTGAAAATTAACTCTGCACACAAAGAAATGAAAATTGTATGGTAAAAATATCGCAAAAGCTAACATATCCATAAACATGTTTCATTAACTGAAAGATCGCCTATACGACGGTTTGAGTTCTCTTTTTTCCACGAAGTTTCAATATCGATATACCACCATTTCTTCAACGTATTTGTAAATTGCAATTAGATGAAGCGCCAAGTGATAATTTTTTTTTAAATCTGTCTCAAGCATATATTTAATTTTTTGTTCTCTAATAAGAAAAAGATACATCATAGTTATTTTTATTTCGTGCGGATTGGGCAACTTCTAAAAATACAAAAATGGGTTAGTTTGAACCGCGATTACGACGTTAGTAGCGACTCGAACAATGATTTATATAGATGAACAATAATTTACTATTGAGCCGGCTACATATTGTATGATTTAAGATAATTTGATTACAATTGGATCTTTATCGAAAAATACTTAACTAAATAAATAAAGGATCTAATAAAAGAAATGTAAAAACAATGAACTATCTGTAAAATAACTTCAATGAAAACGAAAATTACAAAAATAAAACGCTTTTAAACAATTAATAGCGGCATTATCGTCTGTAAACGGACTTTCATCCGTAATCTTTCAATGCTTTCTGTAAAGATTTGCTACCCGAACAAGGGAAGTCACTCTAGCGGATTATAGGGAAAAAGGGAAGTAAACCACTTTTTCGGAAAGGCCCATACACTACAGACGGTTTGACGAGGGGCCGGTTTGACTGGTTCCCCAGACTGCCCCCCCCCCCCCATTTGATCGTTGACGGTTATACCAGTCTCCTGCAGCCTAATAAATTATTTATGCCTGTGCCCAAAGCTTATAAACACTACGCAAACCATGAACTCTATTTTCTGCGTTTTCCTTTTAACCGTAGCATACTGTCACTTTTAACCTTCAATAAAACCATAACAATCGGCTTTTCACCTTTCAATTTACAACAACCGTTTACCGGCTGTGGACACCGGTACCTATCACAGGTAGTCCGAGGAACGGGTTTCCACTTCTAAACTTCTACAATCTTATACATTAAAAATTGCAGGTGCCGACGTTGTTCAGTGGGCGGAACAGGTGTGAATAGAATTCAACTTGAAAGTGAATGCTTTGATTAGAGTGCTAAAAGATAAAAGTCTTGGAAATTAGTTTTATGCACAGGTTAAAAATACTCATTTACAAATAATGTCAAATTTGCTGATTTGGTAGAGTGGTAAAGCCGCTAGCGGCAAAAAAAGGCTATCATGGGCTGGGACTGAACACACGACTTCACTCTGTGACAGACTATTCCATCACTTGTGGCGGATATCACGTAGAAAAAGGAAAGAGCATGCAGTTAAAGTTTCTAGTAGAGCTCCTTTAAATGATGATGATCAACATGGGTCAGATTATGCTTTACTTTATAAAAGAAAGCTACAGTTGTAATGTTTCGCATATATATTGTATATATTTACACCATTTTTAACGGTCCTGAGAAGGGTTCTTATTTACTTTGCTGCTGGTGCCTCTCTGTCCTCCTCTTCCGACTTATCTTTTACTTTTATTCTCGTTTTTTTAATGAACCACAGGGTGCAGCTTTGGTATCTTTGTTACTATACATCTGAGTTTAAACTAAAATCTCTAGTAATCAGACGTGTATAGCCGCTCGGTGAATGGCAACTGCCGAATACCGAGGGTAAAGAACCCCCTCCTCCCCCCCGAGCAACCCGCCGAAGGACCCGGCTAACCCGGGGGGGATAAGCGGGTCGGTTCCCCGGGAGGAGGGGTCCAAGATGATGATGATGTAATGTTTCGCGGCCTCTGCTCCAGTGTCTGCCAGTAAATTTCCTGATCATGCTGCTAACACTACTGCAGTTTTTGTAATCGTTCACCACATACCTTGCAGCTGAGCTTTGTATTCAGTGTTAAATTTTGCGATTGAGATTATATTGCCATGGGTGCCAAACTGTTACACAGTATACCAGTTGATGTCTATTTCTTATTGTGTATTATCACTTTTCTTTTAAAAAAAATGCTGTAAACTCATAGCTTTGTTTGAGATGTTTTCTATGTGCTTTTTCGAGGACATATCGTGGTTTAGAGTAACTCCAAGATATTTTGAGGATTGAGGGATAATATACATTTGTATATTGGGAGTCCATGCCAAGTCTTAATCAGAAATCGACTGTTTGGGTTACCAAGTGGACACAGACGTAGACATCATCATGTCTGTCTGTCCGTCCGCCTGTGGCCGCCTATGCAGGTGTCACCCCCCTCATATGGTAAAGGCCCATTTTTGCATAAAAGTGATTTGCGTTAATAAATAGAGGATATTTAAAGAGTGTTAAATATTAAATAGAATATCAAATTTGTGTTCATAAAATACCAAATTAATTAAACGAGTCATCTATAAACAGATAAAAACGAAGCTATGCCGAGTTTTTATCTGCTATAGATGACGAGTTTAATAAATTCGATATTTTATGAACATAAATTTGATATTCTATTTATAATATGGCCCGAATTTTCGTGAAAAATCGTCAAATTCTTGAAATTCGACATTACAATTTTCCGCGAAACTTATAATGCCGTTTAAAACTGACGTCACAATAAATAAAATATGACGTCATTTAATAGTTATTCCACTAGTGTAATAACACCCGTGTATTATCAAAAATATTCAACGGGATTATTTTACTCCCGCGACGTAAGTCATATTATAAATTACAAATAAAGCATGCTCACCCTTGTATTAAATTCTATAGCTTTGGTCGATATTCCGACATATAAAGCTGCGAGAAGTAGAAATTTTGTACCCGGGCACCCGAAATCTCGATACCCGCGGGTACTTGAGTACATGACGATTACTGTCCATAAGGGCGGATCCAGAATTTCTGTAAAGGGGGTTCGAACATACAAGTTACGCTATGGTTCGAGGGGACGCGGGTGTGGCGAGTCTGTGACTCGAAAAAAAAGAGGCTAGGACTCTCAAAACTATCTGATGTAAGTCCGTACGACCATAAGAAAAAACACCCCATTTTCTGAAAGTTACATAATATTTAAACAATGGTCGGCTAACGGGTAATGATTCAGTCCAGGGTAGGAGCGTTACCCTGTCCGATTCCCTGGTATTCGCCCAAGCTCTACCGCCATATGATTCTGAACATTAAATAAGGAGATAGCAAGGAAACTTTTAGTAGCCTACTCCGAGTCCTGGTTTTTCAACGATGTAGTCCTTAAATTGACTAGAAGTACTAGATCGCCTGATTAGCTACACAGGCCGGAATCGAACAGATAACGATTACTTGAATACCGTAGAGTTTTTGTGTTTTTTATATATAAAACAGGCGATTGCAGCGCACGCGAAAAAAAGAAAAGAAAAAGAAGAAATCAGCATTATTGAAATTCACCTTCAAAGCATGCATATAAATTTTGATTGAAATTAAATTGATATCATATACGGTTAAAATCTTCATAGTAACTTTTGATTTTGACCCCATTTTGAAGTTATCTCGCCGAATAACGAGGTCTTTCTTTTCAATAAAATTAAAATTGAACAAGCATCGTCCCTTAAAAATTTGGTTTAAATCTGTCCTTAGAATTTATTATCGAGGGTCTAAATTTTGACATTTTTTTATTTTATATCATATCTAACAATACGCGTTCTTTTATTTTCATGGAAATCGCGAATTAATAAATCATCATTACATGTAGATTTCTAATTCTTATAGTATTTAAGAAGGCTTTCTAATATTCAAGGACAAACAATTTTTGTATTTTCACTGTTTCGAGCTATTGTGATCGATGGATATTCGACTTCCCATCGTCTATGAAAAAATTTTAAAAATCAAAGAGAAAATTCATTTTATCCCAACATGTATATGGAAAATTGGCCATACCAAATAATTGCTATTCAATAAAAGGATTACCAAAAATTGATGTTTGGCTGATACCAATCATTTAGTTAATGAGAAAATGATTTTCAAAGTTTTTACAATCTGGTTGAAATCCATCAATGGGTTACTAGAAAAAGTATTTTTTCCTGTATAATTTGAAACGCCCATTAACGCCATTATTAAAGCCATCGATTAAATTCTTTGAATGAATCTCAAAGAGAGTTACACAAGTAACATTCAAAATTAACAATCATTCCGATCAAATCCATTCAAATTCAATCGCTCAGCGCTCCAATCATTCATTTCAAACACTCACTCAAACCATTCAAAAAACGCTTCAAATTAACTAAAAATGACAAAATCACTAACTACATTCAAAATAAAAATCGGTAGATAAGATCCACGATTTTACTGATATTATTGAATTTTGTAAGCGCATCATGAATTTGTGAAGATACAGAAAGCTTTTCATAGAACCTGAATGCATATTTTATTAAACGGGGGTAATTAATTCTGAAAAAAATTGCGACATTGGATCACCTTCCTTAAATTGCAATCAAAACTCATTCACCCTTGTTAAAAAATCATCCAACTTGTCAATTTCACGATGCTGTATATGTTTTGGCAGTAACAAGTGTTTCCCGCATAACCGTCGATATGAAAGAAAAAATCAATCAGAGAAGATCTAATCGAGTCGTTTATTACCAATAATTCAAAGAAAGCAGGGTGAAGTCTAAGCGGCTTGTTGCATCCAATTCAGATTTAGAGATATCATTGAAATACAAATATACATCATGTATACTGTCTCTTCATAGAACGCCAAAATGACTGTTATAGTTATATCGTTGCTGGGGGACGATAACTCGAAAATTAAGCGAAATATGTTCACTTCTGTGAAGTATTTTAATCCTCTAAATTTTATGATACTGTAAACCCTAAAGTTTACATTTAGCATAAGTTGACCATAAAGACTTCGTTTTCTAACAATCTGCAGCGTTTAAGTTGCGGCTTCCTATGGTGATCGTAAGATTCATCGCACAATTTAGCGGGTGCTATGGATCCTGCGATATAGTTTAACAAAAGGGTATTAATTGTCAAAAGCCGTGCTCAATCGCATGGTTGCCGTATAGTTATCGCACGGTGAATGTCCAATGCTTTACTCGAAAACCTTAAAAATATACTACGACCCATTTGCGGTCAACGCACGGAGATTGTTGGCTCGCCAAACGATCAACAGATCTTATAGTCGTATACGGAGAAAGCCTAATTACCTTGCGTTTCGTGCCATTCAACCGTTGCATTGGCGCATCGGGGATTTTTTTTGTGATGGGTTTACGCAAAAAGTTGCGGGCGCCGCAAGTATATTTGAACGCAGAAGATATAGAAAAATTATCGCACGGTGTCTAAAATATGCGTATAAATAGAAATCGTTGGTGCTACAACATCGTACGGCGTTCGTGGCAAATGTGAATCAGGCTGTATAATTTTTTTTCAACAGAAACCGATATATTTTAGAAGCGGGCTTAGCCAAAATACGACTCTTCTAAACAGCGCTCTGTATGATACAAAATCACACTTACACAAATATATATTTACTTAAGGACAAAAGTTTTGTTGAGTATTATTTTCCTTGATTCATCATAACTTTTTGAACATAATGTATTGAAATTCGTTTACAGTCAAAACGGCCCGTATTTCGGTCAAAACGGCTCAAATCGCTTTTGACATTTGGACAAACCGGCACAAACATTGAATTTAAAAAAAATAAAAAAAATAAAATTTTAGCAGAGGTAAGAAAATAATAAAACAAAAGAGGTCCTGTTTTTTTTTTTTTTTTTTTTTTCTCCAATAGGACGATCAAGATGGTTAAATTTCTTGATAGTCCCTTTAAAAGCGGCCTGGTGAAGTACTTCTCGAAAACCTTTCTGTATTGATAATCCAACACAAAAAAGTTGGTTGTAAGGTTGATATGCTACGAGGGTTGTTCAAAAATTAACCGGATTTTGTCTCGCAAAATTTTATTTTTGAAGCAATCAAAATAAATTTGGTATCATTCGCTGTCGGATTTCAATCTACATATGGTTATGTAAAATTGATATATTTATCGAACATAGCGCGCGTGCATCTGCCATATATAATGTAATGGAAACGACTATCCGGCGCAGCAGATAAAAATCATTCATATATTTTGTCTTCGTTTGTAAACGTTCTTTCTTTTCTTCCTGTTGAAATATTTGAAAATTAATTACGTTGCTGGAATAAGTATTACAAATGCCTTGTCTTAATTTGAAGTAATTTGACCGTAGAGTTTTTCTATAAGGTTCGTTAAAAATGTGGCGGGGTTAAGTGTTTCCGAACGTTTTAGACGACGTCAACTGAATGCTTGGATTTTTTTATCTTTAATTATTCTATTCGTTATCCACCAAAATAACGAAAAACATAAATCAAGCACTTGTCAAACTGAAAGAGAATGTTACATTCTTCCAAATGCTTTATTTCCATCGGTCAAGACGCTTCCGTGCCCCGAGAGATAAGAGGAAGAACGGACAAAGAGAAACGTTTCAAAGCAGCTGTAGGGACGTTAATTGCCGAGTCTCTGGAACGTATAGGCGATTGACAAAGGGGTACCTTTCTTAAGACTTTGATGTCGTACCATTCGATGTTACCTTTATACAAACCATAAAAGCACATCTTAATTACAGGAACACTGAATTCATCCTTCTTCCATAAAGGTGTCGTGACAAGCTAAACTACACAACACCAAATGTCTCAATTCTCGACAACGTCGCTAGCGTCATGTACTGTGCGCCGCCACCTAATACCCATGTACCTTTGTTTGCGTGTGAAATGGATATATATCGTTCAACTGCTTCAGGCTTTGGCCAGTTTGATCATATAAAGTGTACCATTGATATGAGTATACTTTTTTCACATAGCGATGAATCAGTGATGATTAATTGACCTTATCCGGATAAATATTGAACATCCCTCGTATCAGAAATGTTGTATTTATTTAAGCAAGTAGTCTGCGTTTTTGAAGTTTGCTTGTTAGGCATGAAAAATGACCTTTCTGTCATTCTCATACTTCTTGACCCCTACTTAAGAATCGTTCAAAGAGCTTAACTGGCTCACTTTTCATGACCGAATTGTATTCAAAAATCTGTCTCCAATAAATTGTCAGAATTTCGGACATTCCAAACAGTCTGGCTCACGTTTTTCAATCAATTATTTTATCAAGATCATAGCAGGTGATTGGGCTAAGATCAGGTTACAGATCTGTGCATGCTGATCTTAGTGTTTAACGTCTGCCTTGTCTACGATAGACATATATACATAGTCAGAAAAGTAATGCAACACTTTTTGTTTTATTGTAAAACAATCTGTGTCAATATAAATTTAATCAGTTGGTACCTGAGCGATGAACTAATCGATTGGCTATCCAAATCAACAATGTTAACTTTGCAGATTATCAGTTGGTGCGTAACGTGAGCTTTAATGTGTTTTACGTCGATAGTTCCCATTTACAGGCTTTAGTCTTTCTGATATTCCCGTTTTCATCACTTGACGTGAGTACTAAAACAATTGAATGAAAGCCGCTCAAATGATCAAAAGGCACAATGATAGGACCATTAACGGAGGATGATCACATAACAGCAAATTTTGTATTGTTACTGAAATTTCTATAACGTCAAGGATTAAAACCATGGTCAAATAAGCTCATGAGCCTTTCCATGGCTACTCCAATTAGACCCGATCATTTGAAAGCTGCAACGTCATCTATAGTTTCAGAAATTCGGGATACGTTAAATACGTGGAAATGTGTCAAACGCTGCTAGATATTTTAGGACTTTTTCTTTTTTGAATTGTGAATAGAGGGATGATATAAACATGAGTATACAGCCCAAAATTGAGAGATCACAAAACATTATCTTGAGCTAGTTCTCAGGTCAGTGAAAATTACATCACGGGCAGTACATATATTATGTATTCTGACGGTGATATGTTTTGTCAAAACTTAGCATTAATCAAAATTACTAAATTTGACCAGGGCCATACAGTTTTCTTAAAAACAAGAACAATGTTAGAAAATATACAAATTTACTCAACAAAATCCTCAAAAATAAATAGCACAAAATAATACATCAAAATTCTCTTTAACAAATATTTACATAAATATAAACCCTAAATCTTTGGCCATAAATACTCTCATTTTTTTTACTCTAAAAGACATCATGGCTTGAGTTTATAAAACTACTCTCATTTTCAACTGAGAATTTTCTCAAATTTCAACTTGAGATTAAAGCTGTGATTCTGTTGTAATACCAATATGAATGGAGGAACATAATAGATAATATCAATAAATTGTTATAAATAACTACATTTAATTTTCAATATCATCTTTCATAATCATTCGTTTATTTAAGCTCTAAATTTGAGAAAATTCTTAGTAGATTACAAAAAAGTTTTATAACCTCAGGCCCAGAATCATAAATAAGCATATGCGTAACATTTCAACAATTTCACATATGCCCAAACTAAAGCCTCTGGCCAGCCTGTGCAGCCACACAGACTGACCAGAGTCTTCACTATATGCTTTGCAGGGAGAAAATGTCTACACCCCTTCTCGGATGGTCAGTGAACATTACAAATTGTTTTGTATTGTAGTATAGTCAATAAAATTTATGTCAATTACATGTTTGTGAAATTGTTGAAAATGTCATGCACATGCTCAAATATAAGGGATGATTTAAATGTATGACACCACTCCAGGATCATTCCGAACACCACTCGGATACACATAGACGGACAACTTTAAAAAATTACAGGAAAACATTAGAAAAACTTGATGACGTCAGTTAAAATGGTATTAACCCTCAAAACTTTGGGTGAAAACATTCGACGTCACCAACATTACTCGTTTAAGTCACTGATGTGAAACCACCGTATCCTTATTTAAATATCTTTATATTCTTAAATAACAGCTGAAAAAAATTTAATTTTTGAGAATGATTCGACATTCTCAAAAATTAACATTTTTAGCCGTTATTTACTGTAAAAGATAAAAAATAACAAGTGCATGTCGTATTGCGATGCAATACAGGAGTCCCCCATCGGATAACAAAAAATCCTTTCTTACAATATATCTCCTACTTACTAGATCTATAACTGTATACAAAATTTGAAGTTGCTAGTACATTAGGTTTTGAACAAAATGTCCCAAACAAAAATATAAGAGTAAAAACAACCAATGGCAAAATCTCCAAAAGAGGGCAGAGAAGAATGATTCTTGCACATGCCACTTGTCCTCAATGAGATCTATAAGTGTACCAATTTTGAAGTTGCTAGCACTGATGGCTCAGGAGATATGGTCCGGACAAAAATGTCAGGATAAAAAACAACAACGGACAATAACTAAAACAGTGGATGTGGCAGAGTAACAGTTCTTGTGCATTACACTTCTTCTCTATGAGATCTACCAGTGTGCAAAATTTGAAGTAGCTAGGGCTTATGGTTTAGGAAATAAGTACGGGACAAAAATGTAAGGATAGAAACAACAAAGGGCAATAACTCAAAAAGTGGACATGGCAGAGTGACAGTTCTTGTACATGACACTTGTCCTCAATGATATCTATAAGTGTAGCAAGTTTGAAGTTTCTAGCACTTATGGTTTAGAAGATATGTTCCGGACAAAAATGTAAAGTTAAAAACAACAAAGGGCAATAACTCAAAAAGTGGGTGTGGCAGAGTATTAGTTCTTGTACAAGACACTTGTCCGCAATGATATCTATACGTGTACAAAGTTTCAAAATGCTAGCACTTATAAGTTAGGAAATATGATCCATAAAAACAACAAAGGGCAATAACTCAAAATGTAGGCGTGGAAGAATAACAGTTCTTGAACATGACACTTGTCCTCAATAAGATCTATTAGTGTACCAAGATTGAAGTTGCGAGCACACATAGTTAAGGAGATATGTTCCGGACAAGAATGTAAGGCTAAAAACAACAAAGGGCAATAACTCAAAAAGTGGGTGTGGCAGAGTTATGGTTCTTAAACATGACACTTGTCCTCCATGAGATCTATAAGTGTACAAAGTTTGAAGTGCTAGCACACATAGTTTTGGATATACATTCCAGACAAGAATGTAAGGGTAAAAACAACAAAGGGCAATAACTCAAAAAGTGGGTGTGGCAGAGTAATGGTTCTTAAACATGACACTTCTCCTCAATGAGATCTATAAGTGTACCAAGCTTGAAGTTGCTAGCACATATTGTTTAGAAGATATAGCCCTGACAAAAGTGTGAAGGACAGACGGACGCACAGACAGACAGATGGACAGACAGACGGAATCGAGCAAACCTATAGTCCCCCAACCGGTAACCGGTGGGGGACTAATAAAGATTGTGCCGGTTGTTTCAGGGCCAGTTGTTTTGGCGCTAGTTTTTCTTGCATTGTTTCTGCCTAACAAAATGCACAAATTTGTTACATACCCATCTGCCTTTTATACATCCAAGGTCTGTTGCAGTTTACGGAAATGGCCGAGTGATGTTCCGAATGCTCCAGGATATACATAGTGTGTCTACTTCAACATGCCTGACAAGTCTTTATAAAATGTAACAAATAATTGCCCAAAGTAAAAACTACATTCTTCTGTAGAAATAGCACTTTTGAGCAATATAAATTTTTACATGCAAAATTCAATTAGTAAAGGAAATTTTTAGACTACCCTTTTATGTAACCACTAACAAATTGTAATGACCTCCCTAATCACATTTGACAAAAAGTTTATATGAACTCTGGATTTTCAATTGTCAAATTGGAGGAAATGGTTAAGTTTTTCTGAGGGACTCATACAATGTCAATATATGTATTATACCCAAAAACAAGAGCACTTCCAGGGGGTGCCTACGCTCAGCTGCTGAGTACTGGATGGTGGATAAAAATCTGTCAAAAAAGAGGCATAATTCGCACAAAATGCATCTTGAGTTATCCACCTTGATAGTATAGGTTCCCCAAAATGGCAAATTTTTCAGAAGTTTAACCTTTGTAATTGAAATTGACCTTGTCAAATGACCTTGACCTTACAAGATTGATTGTGGTGAAATCTTTATGCTAAATAAAAGCATTGTACCTTGAATAGTGTTGAGGTTATGGGAAAATATTTAGTTTGCAGGTTAAGAATTTGCAGACAGATGGACAGATCAACAGATGGATGGACACCTGTAAAACATTATTACCCCAGAATCCCTGATTTTTAAATGCGGAGGCATACCATATTTCTTCTAATGATAGCACCCTCCTTAATAGTAGCATCCCTTCTAAGAAAACCCACATCAAATGCCTATATTTTAGGAACTTTTTGAGACTTCTTTAATTTGAGATAAATTTCCTCTAAACAATCATTTATATGATTGTTTAGAGGAAATTCACCTAAAATTAAAGGGAAAAGGGCATAAAAGACATCAATTTAAATGAATTTTTAAATCAGAAAATGCATACTAATTAAAGGCTCCCTGACCATGTTTTGTACTGGTTAGAGACAAGTTCTTGCCGAGTACCAGTTCTCCCCAAATACCCTGTTTCTAGGAAAGAGAGAAAGGAAACCCTTCTAAATTACATGTTATGTTGACAACAACTTCAATTATGCAGATAATAATTTGTTGTACATGAATATTGCATCTACACTGTGAAAATGGTTTGTTAGCAAGAACTGGAATGTGGCAAGAATTGGTTTCCAACCAGTATAGCTCCCAGAGGGTTTAGCACAAGAGTGTTCTTAGTGTATATACATTGTATATACACTTAGTACAGTCTTGTACTGAACCCTTAATTCTTTAGGAGAAATATGGTACCAATAATCCCACCTGCATGGAGAAACATAGCTACACAAACCACAAAATGCTGACGAGAGTCAATATCTCTATGTTTAGCTAAAAGATAATAGTTGTTTGTAGATCATCTTCGTAAGGAAGACACGGTGCTAGCTGTTTGACTGTTCATGGTCGCCAGATTGATGAGGGGCTCGCCCAACATGGAGCTGTTTTTACGTAAAATTGATCGTCTATGGGCTACTGAGTACTGCTGTAACAGAAAGAAAACAAGATGTTTTACGCCAGTGTGTGACAATTCCAACAATTTCTCACATGTGTGAGGTATAAACTTTGAGCAGTGTAGACAAAAACACAATGCAATAAGAATATTGAGGGGTATGTGTAACACTATTGTAAGTGCCTATTTTTATATAGGCACTTACAATAGTGTTGCACTGGCCCCGCGATATATGCTGATTGCCTAAGGAACGGTTAAGACCTTACCTATCAATATAGTTCAAAGTGAAGACTCTGGCCAGACTGTGCAGCTGCACAGGCTTACCAGAAGCTTTGCTTTGCGCACATGTGAAATTGTTTGAATGTCACACACAGGCTCATTTGAGATATTATGAGAGTATTTTGTTAATTTCAAGAAGTAGAAACTAAAAGACTTATCAAACTGTATGAGTACGCCACGTGGATACATACATGAGTGGGATAAGGTTTTTAATTTCATACCTCCATGAAATCAAGAAACAATCTCTTCATATTTTATGATTTAATATCTTGAAGAAAAAAATGCAATGATTTACAAATAACATATTTCTATAGGACTACTTTGCATGGAAATGCATACTCAAAATTGTTTTCATTGTTAAATAAAAAAAAACTTTCAGCCAATCAGAATGCATTCAACTTGATGGACACAACTAAAATTAGGTAATAACAGCATAGCCCTGAAAGAGCATCTGTCTTTTCAAAAGTTTGGATGAGATGAAAACAATATAGAATACTGTAATTTTGGATACGTATTTGAGCCAACATTTTTTCAAATTACTAAATTCCAAACCAGGCATTAGGTAAACTTTGCAAGATTGAATTACCTTAATTTACTAAATAAGCTAAAAAAATTAAGCTTCACAATCCCCTACATAGTGTAGAAATTTCAGGGGGTAATTGCAAAGTTATAATACGAAGGCATAAAAATCTCATTCTAACTGAAAACTTTCCCATGCTTAAAATTTACATTTATGTCTGAACATAAAAGATAATAATGATAAGTTGTTATTTTGAACAACCTATTAGTAAAATATATTAGCATTGACTTTTAGGTAAATACATTTATAACAAGAGATGTTTGTATAACATTCATGTCCCCCATATTATAAGAGCAGGTCAAAGGCATATTCTTTATCAATTAAGTAAAGGGCAACAATTAAAATATTTGACAATTAGAGTAACAGTTCTTGTACACTGCACTTCTCCTCAATGAGATCAATCCACCTGTAAAATTTCATGAATTTAGTTGAAGTTTGAGAAAATTCTCAGTTGAAAAAAAAAAAGAAAGAAAAAGTTTCATTATCTCAGACTTTGATTGTTTTTGCTTCACATTTAGGATACTACAATACAGTAAAAATATAGTCTGCAACATCATAAAAAAGGATCTTACATTAATATAACATGAACATTCAGAAATTGTTGTGAATTTGGCAAAATATTTGAAAAAGGTCTATTAACATACCAAGCATGAGCGTTTGATTTTAAGTAAGCATGCAAATATTGGTAATGTTAAGTTTTTGGGATAAAATTTTGCATACAAGTAACATAGTAATGTAATCAATATGCACCCATTTAACCCTTTGCTGTTTAATCCCTGCTTTTTACGTGTCTGTGAATTTATGATTGAGAAAACATTGTGAAAAAAGAAAGAAATTGCTTCTGACAAGCAATTTCTTCTTTTTCCACACTATTTTCTACCCGACTGAATGGTTATTTTTCAAATTAAATCCAATTTAAATTTTTGTCTGCAAAACCTTTGAATTTTGACAGGTCCAAAATTTTGTAAAACAGGAAAGTGTTAAATGATGCTATAATAATATACTTAAAATATAAAAGAACTAGAATTTTAGTAGGTGATCATATAAAATAGTCATCATGTAGTTTACCATATAAGAAACATGAAAATGCGATATTAATTTTGGAATGATTTTGGAATGATGAATATCAAACTTCTCAAAGAGATTTAACATATGTTCAATATCATTTTAATTCAATAAACAGTTATATTAATGAAATTATACAAAAAGCAAAGAAAATGGTGAACAAGAGTGCCATCGTCACAAAATACGCCGCCACTTTGCTGCTGTTTCACCAAAATAATTGTAGACACTACTTATTTTGACAGAACCAAATTGAAAATGACCAAGTTTCATTTAAATCAAGACAAAAAGTTAGGAGGAGTTGCCTTCACAAGGCTGCAATTTCAATAAGCCCCAGGCACTAAGTTTTAAGGGGGCATAATTCAGGGAAATAAATGAGCCATAAAATCCTTGATCCATGTACATCTACAAATTATGGTGATGACATTGACCAAGTTTCATTTAAATAAAGAAAAAAAGTAAGGAGGAGTTGTGTTCAAAAGGCTGCAATTTCAATAAGCCCTAGATACATGTACTAAGTTTTAAGGGGGCATAATTTAGGGTAAATTTAATGAACCATAAAATCCTTACTTCATGCTCATCTACCAATTTCAGTTAATATCCACAAAGTTTCATTTAGATCCAGCCAGAAACTTGGAAGAGTTGCATTCACAAGGCTGCAATTTCAATAAGCCCCAGAGACTAAATTTTAAGGGGGCATAACGTGGGCAATAAGCCCCAGAGACTAAGTTTGTAAGGGGCATAACTCAGGCAAAAATTAACGAACCATAAAATCCTTCCTTCATGCACATCTACCAATTGAGGTGATTACATTGACCAAGTTTCAAGAAGATCCAGCCAGAAACTAAGGAGGAGTTGCATTGACAAGAAAAGTGGACCCAGAGACTAAGTTACCAAGGGGTAAACTCAGGCAAAAATCAACGAACCATAAAATCCTTCCTTCATGCACATCTACCAATCGAGGTGATAACATTGACCAAGTTTCATGAAGATCCAGCCAGAAGTTTAGGAGGAGTTGCGTTGACAAGAAAAGTGGACCCAGAGACTAAGTTATCAAGGGGCAAAACTCAGGCAAAAATCAACAAACCGTAAAATCCTTCCTTCATGCACATCTACCAATTGAGGTGATTACATTGACCAAGTTTCAAGAAGATCCAGCCAGAAAGTTAGGAGGAGTTGCTTTGACAAGAAAAGGGGACCCAGAGACTAAGTTATCAAGGGGCATAACTCAGGCAAAAATCAAGGAACCATAAAATCCTTCCTTCATGCACATCTACCAATTGAGGTGATAACATTGACCAAGTTTCAAGAAGATCCAGCCAGAAGTTTAGGAGGAGTTGCGTTGACAAGAAAAGTGGACGGACAGACGGATGGACAGACGGATGGATGGACGGACGGAGAAGATGACGCCAATATACGTCCGCCTCCGGTGGCGTATAAAAATCTGATATCATGTGATTTTTGAGAAGAATATCATAAATATCTAACTAGTCTATGTTATGAAAAAAAATATCATGTGATTTTTAAACCAGTCTATGTTGTTAATAATGTCTAGTGATTTTTGAACAAGTCCATGATCAATGAAGAATATAATTTGTTAAAGTTACACAGGGACATTACAAAATTATTACAACTGAAGCATACCTCTTTTAACAGTATACATAGATAATCAATAATATAGAACTGATCCTATTGCTTTTATGCATTTTAAATAACCATTTAAGGTATGACTTAATCGAAAGATTCAACAATTTTGCAACTTTATTACCAATTGCATTCTACATTTTTTTTAATGCAATTCCTAAATGCATCTTATAATACTTATTACATGTTTGCAACTTTATTACAAAATGCATTGTACATATCTATTACATTTTGCATAATCTCAATGCCAATTACATTTTTTTTACTTTATTACAAAACACAACAATGCTAATTTGGTCGTATATCTCTTAGAAATTAGATTTACATACAGAAAATTAAACATACACTACAACAAAATTGCAACATTTACACTTTCAAACAACGAGAGCATGATACTTAATGCTTGAATCTTCCTGCAGAAAACAATCAACAATATGAAATAATAATCATGTGATACAAACATGTGACCTTCAAATGCTTCCTTGGTATTTGACCTTCAAAATGAATATGACAATGGTTTTGACATTGACATTAATTTAATTTTGAGATACAGGCAGTTTCCCTTTTAACCACTTTGCTTTCTACCCATATATTTTTAAATATCTTTTAGATAAGTTGTTTTTTGGCCTGCTCTCTTTGGCTATACATGTATTTTCAAGGAAATTGAAATGACCCAACATTACACACAAAAGTCTATAAGTAATAATTTCCAGATCTACCACCTGGTTCTCTCAAGGAGACCATGGTAAAAAGTGTACAAAAAATGTGGTAAACACCTCTGTAGCACTTTTCTGCCACATGAAGCTATTTTTTTTTTCATTTAATTTTCTGGCTATCAACAGTTACTATGGCACTAAACGCAGGGGTACAGCGAGTAGACAAAGATCACCAAGCAACCCTCTATACTTCGCTTGATCCCACCAATTTTGTTTTAAAATGAAGTAATACTAGGCAGAAATAATATTCTGATCATAAATACCTCTAGGAATGTCAAATTTGTCTATTTTTTATACAGAAATAAAGTGATACAATTAAAACCAATCAAAATTCTTGATTGTTTTGGATTGCAATTATAAATCATATATTTAAAATCACCAACCAGTTGCAAGTCATCATGTTGATGTGTTTCAGTGTAAGAACAAGTCATATTCAATTGAGTGAACAACAAAAGCTATATTTTAATAAGTGGCAGAGCCACGAGTGAAAATACAGTAAAACCCCTCTATTAAGACCACTTGGGGTACTTTTTGAAAGTGGTCTTAATAGCGGGGTGGTCTTAATTCTGAGGTTTGGTCGGATGCGAAACTTTCAACACTCATATTGCTAATAGAGAAGACTATTCAATTTAGTTTATTTTATCATAATTTAAACTTTATCGTGTATTTTTACATTACATAACTAAATCAATAAAATTGCATTTACACGTTCTCTGCTAAGTTATGTTTTCTTTTTCACTATAGTCTTTTCTCCGTTACGTTTGTTTATCTGACCTGATTTGAAATCCTACATCGAAATAATTGTATCAAAATAAAGCCAAATTTTGTCAAACTGTAAATGTAGTGATTACATTCAGTAAAATCATTTTCCTACATACGAAACCTATCAATCACAAAAAAGCTTTACAATCATGTTTCATTACTGATTAATACCGGTCTGCAGATCGCCGAAAACGAATTTCAGTAAGTTGCCCGAATACGCATTACTTTCGGTTGCTTTAATATACGTACTATATTTAAACATGTAACAAACATCTTTTTTTTTTTTTTTTTTTTTTTTTGATAAACGAATGTAGTGTTTGATGTTTCATTAAAATAACACCAAAACACAATAGACTTTTAATCACGATATCGAAAAATCCGATACTCCATTGTTGATGCAATCGTACCTAATTAGTGTCGTACTTACTAAGCGTAAAATTCGGATGGTCGATCCGGAGGTGTGAAGTTACTGGTCTTTTTAGCGAGGTTCGTAATTGTACATTATATGACATTTGTACTGAAATTAGTGGTCGTAATTCGGAATAGCGGGGTGCTGGCATTAGAGGGGTTTGCGACCATTGAAATAAAGAACAAATAATTTCGTTCTGTAAAAAATCGTTCGTAATAGCGGGGTGCTCGTATTTCCGGGGTGGTCGGAAGGAGGGGTTTTACTGTATAGCTTTTGTTGTTCACAAAATAAAATATCAACTGATCTTACTCGAAAAACATACAATTTTTCTATTTCTTTAATGCAAAAAATCAATCAAAATGCGATAATTTGAGGACAAATTTTCTTTAAGCGCTTCATTTTGCATGTGATCACTATGCAATGTTCATGGTGATGTCAGCTTTTCGCCTCCGCTTAGAGGAAGTCAGATATATGAATTGAACAACAGCAGGGTAAAAGTTTTTGATAATATCACAAGTAAGATGGTGAGTTTATCAAAATGATAATCTACCGTTATTCCTTGATAAACCACTGAAAAGCATTTAAGAATTTCTGATGTCTGAAAATTTACTGTTGATAATTTCATTTTCAGCCAATTCCAGTTATTTTTACTCAGAAAGAAAGCCTTGTTTGTTGATGAAAATTACCTTATTTCTATGGTTAAATCACTACAGATTATATTTCTATTGCCACTGTGTTATTCAGAGATGTGAAACACTAATTCTCCCAAAATGTACATGTTTTTAAAACTTTGTTCTTGATAGGTACCACTTGACCTTCTTGTCAGATGACCTTGACCTTGGTGTCTGCAAGGTGTCTGGTGTCTACCAATAAGACCTGTCATCATGCCTAAACGAGCAAGTTTGAAGTATATTGGTTAGGTTTGACCTTGATACATATCCTTGACCCTGTCAGATGACCTTGGAATCTGCAGATATGTATCAATAAAAATATCATCATACCAAATATGATGATTGTACCTTAAATAGGCTTGTACATGTAGTTCTTGACAGTGTTTAATTTAGGTCATTTGGACACTCTGACCAATAAATGGACAGACTGACAACAGTAAAACAAAATGACTGAATCTAATTTATGCATAGGAATCTACACAGTCAGATGTTCTGTTTTAAAAATAATAAATGAGCCTGTGCCTGACATTTCCAACAATTTGAAATATTCCTGACATGTAAAGATTGGGAAGCCCAGATAGCCAAAAACTGTATATATAAAGTTACCTGATTGACTACAGATACTTTGAGACCTCATCTATCTACTAAGTGCATAGTGAAGACACTGGCCAGACTGTGCAGACGCACAGGCTGGTCAGAGTCTTTGCTTTGCGCATACTTGAAATTGTTGGAAATCTCACGCACAGGCTCAAATGGAAGAATTGTATATTGCTTACCGAAGTTGAGCCGCCTTTATTATCCTTGCTCCCACCTTTAGTTTTATCCTGCATTTGAAGATAAATCTTTGACATTCGAGATGCCGGGGTTGAAAATCGTGAGTTTGAGTTAGTTGAGAGACCTTTATCTTTAGTCACAAAGTAGTTAGCAGGATGCTGCACAGAGCGCTGCAGATTAGAGGTAAAAACACACACACTACAGGCTAAACAAACACACACAAGAATACATGCAATGTTATAGAACAGTAAATAGAGGATTTCCATTATTATCAAGGGGTCAGTGCAAAACTATCAAAAATATCAATAAATATATAGGCACCTATAATAGTTTTTAACCAACCCCTATTTTTTTTTATCAAACCTTACATTTTGGGTACTCATCAGTCCAAGTCAAGCTGTTCTTATGAGTACTCACAGCATAAGGTTTGGGGAGAATTACTATTAATTGGTTTTATTTTTGCAAGTTTTAATTACCAAATGAACCCCAGAAAAGAATTGGCATGTATCTCCTTGATTTTAATAAGTGAAATAAAGAATACATTTAGAGCTTTCACTAAAATTTGAAATGGCTATTACCCCAGTTAGCCCCCAACATTAAGTGAATCTGAAAATTACTTCAAAGTAGTAGATTTAGAACACCAAAATTTTTATCTCTCCCTTTAAGTTTGACCTCTAAGGTTAGAAAAAACTTAAACAAGACATTAAAGCACACCTAGTTACCTAGTAACAGCTACTATAGCTACATTTCAAACTAAGCTTGCTGCTGAAACAAAGCATGCAAATGATTGAGAAAGAGAAGATTGTTTACAATCAACCAACTTCTTAAAATCTTTTTTTTTTAATTTAATTCTATAAGTGCTTCTTAAGACCAGTTTTCCCATTTTGATTTAAGGATCTCCACTAATTTTTGAAAGTAAATATCATTGTGATTGCAGAATCAGTTTTTACATAAAGAAAATTCAATAAAATATGTGGACCTAAGGTGTTAGCAAAGTTTTTCTATCACATTTTGACAAGAACCTTTTCTCCTAATAGCAACCTCCAATTCTAAATATGCCCTTGCTCAGATTGCAATCAATGTTTGCTCCCTCCTAAAAAATGGTACCCCCTTTACACATAGAAAGCAGAGTACCATTTCCTAAAAAAAATTGCCAATGTTTTCATCTTAAGTTAGTAGTCCCATAATAACTTCGCAACCTTTAGGAAGTTATGACCACATTAGATTTCAAATGGATAAAGGTAACTATGTAGGTATGGTCCTACTTGATTTACAAAAAGCATTCGATACTGTTGATCACTCAATACTTTTAATGAAACTTGAATCATTAGGACTCGGTAATGACATTATTAATTGGTTCTCTTCATATCTTAACGATAGAAAACAGCTAGTTGACGTAAATAAAGTTCATTCTTCACTTGCTAATATTACATGTGGTGTTCCCCAGGGTTCGATACTTGGTCCACTGTTATTTCTAATTTATGTTAATGACATGGCTGCTGTGATTAAAAACAAACTTTTTCTTTATGCAGATGATTCTGCTATACTAGTCTCTGGGAGAGATAGGGTGACTGTGGAAAAGGCATTGTCTGAGGACCTTAACCTTGTAAGATCATGGCTTATTGACAACAAGCTGTCTTTACATCTTGATAAAACCGAATGTATTCTTTTTGGTACTAAGCAAAAGATTAAATCTAATACAAATATTAATGTTACATGCAATGGTAATCTTACTAATTCAACTTCATCTGTCAAATATCTTGAAGCTACTCTAGACCAAAACTTATCCGGTGAATTAATGGCTAGTTCATTATTAAATAAAGCAAACGCACGTCTGAAGTTCTTGTATCGTAAAAGCAAATATCTAACATTCCAAACTAGAAAACTGCTTGTTTCAGCCTTAATTCAATGTCATTTTGATTACGCTTGTGCATTTTGGTATTTTGGTTTAAACAAGAAGATGGTTGCCTGTTTCCAAAAGAGTAGAAGAGATTACGCTTTTAAATGTGTTCAAAATTAAAAACGGATTAGCACCTGACTATATGAAACAACACTTTGCAGCGCCAGCATCCGTAAACAGTTATAATACCAGATTTAACAGCAGTGGTTGTTTTGCGGTGCCGAAGGTTGGGTCTCATGGGAGAAAGTCGTTTTCTTACATGGGCTGCAGCCTTTGGAATCGCTTACCGGTCGATATCAAAGCTATTGAGTCACTTTCACAATTTAAAGCTAAAATTAAAGGGCACTTAAGCCGCTAAATTTTGTAAAACTAAAGTTCATTTAACTGTGATAAAAATGCTGTGATAAGATGAATATTTAATAATTACCCTGAATTTGAGAGTTAATCACCATGTCCCTCTATGTCGGCCACACCCTTGCATAGGACCGCAATGGAAATAAGAGATAACCTTTCTCTTTTTTGCGTTATCCTAGGTAAGGATGTGGCAGACATGGTATCTATTTAATATCTGTGATCATGTGTTTTATGTTGTTTTAAATACTGGCTACACTGTGATCATTCATTTCATATTTTACCATGTAATGTCATGTATCTTTTACCTAAATAAAATCTATCTAAAAATAAAATTTATCTATGAACTTTAACAGTATTTACCGATGTTTCCTAATGATATTGACTAAGAAACTTCAGTCAACATCATGAAAGCTTATTAGTTCCGAAATGTTGTGAAACTATTACGGTTCCACTTCTTTTAAAGCTGGCTAGACAAAGACTGTAGACTCCTCCATGTTTTAAGATAAAGTATTTTGGACAGATGGACACATGGACTTGAAAAATGCATCGTTCTAGATCTTTAGGGTTTAGAATCAGGATAGAACTTTCAGTTTTAAGATATAAAGGATCTGTGGTGAGCTTTTGGTTGAGACACGCTAATCTTAAACGAGTCTAGAATAGAAATGTTATAAAGTAAGTCCTAACAGTCGTTCATAGATACTTTTAAATGGTGTCATAAGCAATATCGATTTCCAAAAAGACAGAAACAACATGCTGTTTCTATATAAAGGCTCTCGAATAAAATTCAAGATGATCAAGACTGCTTCTCTGTTTATAAAAGCCACTTTGTACTAATATAATAAGGTAGTTCTTTTCAAGATCTCTCTTCTAGATGAGAAGGCACAGATGAAAAAAACAAGAGTTGTCAGCGGACAACGTAGCTCGCCCAAACAGCTGCTTGTCACAAACAGCGCTTGACCGAAGACTGAAGTTCAAAGTGGTTTCTTTTAATGTTAAAGTCCATGATCTAATATATATATCTGTTTGAGTAGTAATTAAGAAATATAAAAACTTTTTTGTTTTAATTGCATGTATAAGGTTAGGGTAAAGTGAAAGCCTACAAGCAGATGAGGTTACCAATGGAATTTCTTTGTATCAAACATGAAGTTTTTCTTTAAAATTTTTCTAAGTCCACAAAAGGTCAGGATCAAGGTCAAATTGTGAAGGACCTTGGTCTCTGTAGAAGCCTATCACCTAGTGAGTATGTGTATGAAGTAATAATGTCCCTGAGTAAAGCATTTAGAAAAAATAAGCAAGGTTAAATTTTTGGTTAAAGTTTTTCAGTTTAAGTTTTTCCAAGTCCATAAAAGGTCAAGGTCAAGGTCAAATTGTCGTGGCCCTTGGTTTCTGGTGAAAGCCTTTCATCTGTTGACTATGTATATGAAGTAATGATATCCCTAGGTTAAAGCATTCAGAAAATATAAGCAAGGTTAAAGTTTTTGGTAAAAGAATTTCGGTTAAAGTATTTCTAAGTTCATAAAAGGTCAAGGTCAAATTATCAAGGACCTTGATCTCTCACAAAAGCCTATCACCTAATGAGTATGAATAAGTAATGATGTCCCTAGGTTAAAGCATTCAGAAAATAATAAGCAAGGTTAAAGTTTTTGGTTAAAGTTTTCAGTTAAAGTTTTTCTAAGTCCACAAATGGTAAAGGTCAAGGTCAAATTGTGAAGGACCTTGGTCTCTGGTGAAAGCCTATCACCTGGTGAGTATATATATGAAGCTATGATGTCCCTAGGTTTGAGCATTTTAAAAATATATGCAAGGTTAAAGTTTTTGGTTAAAGTTTTTTGGTTTAAGTTTTTCTAAGTCCACAAAGGGTCAAGGTCAAGGTCAAATTGTCAAGGACCTTTGTCTATGGTGAAAGCCTATCACCTTATGAGTGTGATTATGAAGTAATGATGTCTCTAGTTTAAAGCTTACAGAAAATATAAGCAAGGTTAAAGTTTTTTTCGTTAAAGTTTTTGGTTAAAGTTTTTTTGAAAGGGTCAAGGTCACAGTCTAAAGGTCATTTCGACATGGATGTTGGTCTCAAATGAAAGCCTATGCCCTAATGAGTGTTTCTGTAAAAAATAAAGCCTCTAGGATAAATATTGATAGAAATAAAAACTTTAACCTAATGCCGACGCCGACACAGACGCTGACGCCAACATCCGAGGGTATGACAATAGCTCTTCCGAGACTTTCGTCCCGGGCGAGCTAAAAATTGCCATAATGTATGTAAATACAAGTCATAATCCTACATGTGTGTAAGACAAGAATATCTCTGACAAATATATAGGCAGTTACAGCATTTTCATGCTGAACCGTCAATATTTTGTTTAATAGACATGACAGAGATTGTTGAACCACGTAATGTGAAGCATAGGTGATAGGAAATCAAATCAAGCAGAGTGCTGGGAAATCATTTCAAGGGAATTGTGTATTCTTGACAAACAATGCAGTAACACATGTCATATTACCTATACATGCTGAAGTAAATATATTAAAAAAACATTAAAACATGAAGTGAAAGATAGCTGTTTAATCAAACACCACAAATACTATGCCTTTTATTAAATTGAAAAATAACTTTTTTTCAATTTTCTGCCAAAACCTCATAACTACAGCTAGTTCTTTAGCTTTAGGAAAACATTGTCAGAAAAGAGAAATTTCTTGTAAATAGAAATGCTTTTTTTCCACATAATATTTTCTGCCTAAAATGGACCTTATCTTTCAGTTTGCAAGCCATTTGAATGTATTCTCTAACCTCTTTTAAATTTGAACAAGTCTAATATGATGTTGTTTGGTAATGGGATATAGTGATGGGATGATGATTTCACCTTTCATCAAAGCAAAAGCTGCTACACTTTTTTCTTGTAATATATTACCTGAGTAGTAGCCAAGATAATATAAGTTATGCATTACCGCAAGCTAAAAATAGCATTACATTTAAAGCTGATTAAAGCCATTTGCATCTGATTTTCAATAATAATGAGAATATTTTATTGTTTTTAATGTATATGCCTCTATTGTCTTAAAGTTAACAGACTACAGCTGCCTTTAGCAATACCAGAGAAGTCAAAATTTCTTTACAATGACTGTGGTTGCAAAATGCAGACAATTCAAGTACTATGAATATAATTCCAATATCAGCCAAGATAAAAATGAAAATGTATTGAGTATAATCCATGAATTTTGTCCTGGCAGGGCTGAACCTAAGTATTGGGGCATTGCAGTTTAGGTCAAGGTAAATCAACTTTTAAAAACTTGTTACCTATATGGTTCACAATATAAACTTGAAACTTAACAATGTCAATGATTAACAAAACCCTTGTAACTTCAGCCTATGCAAACTGAAGTTATGAGGATTTAGTTACCCAACAATAAACTGGTTTCACTTTTTTTAAGCATATTAATCCTTTTGGGATTAGGATACTGTTATTTACACGACTTAATGGTAATTATCAACTATCTTTTGAAAAAAACCAAAATATTGCAAAATTACATCATGGCTTAGCCATGCCCCTCCAGGTGAATAATAACACAGAATACAAATTTCCAACCTGATCATCAAATCAAAAGTTTAGTAGGACAGGTCATGTATATGAACTATGAATCTACATAATTATGAGGATTACCGGTATACATGGGAGAAGCCAAGTTATTTACATAATCATTAAGTTAATGAGTTAACAATAAGTAAATTTTTAGTTTTCAGCATAAAGCAAAAATCAGCAAAATGCTCTTCTTGTGGTTTCTACCGTTTCACAGTCCTACCTTATTTCTAATATAAAAATCCAAAAATATACAATGGGATTTTTTTCAAAACTTCTAAAAAATGAAGAATGAGATTGGAGTAGACAATAAACATTATCATAAGTACAGTCTAATCCTAAAAAACATCACTTGGTCAAACCTTTATAACCAGAGTTCTTTACTTATTTAGTTTTAACAAAAATTTCTATTCATTTAATGCAAAACTAATCAATAATCTAAATCAATTTTTGGTGGAAAAGGGAAAGAATTCGACTAGTTTATGTCAGAGTAATTCATCTTCCATCAGAAACTCAACTACAGAAAAGGCTCGAGTAGTTATTTAAAGTTACAACAATTCGCAAACACCTACACATAAAACTTATTGAAAATTTTACAAAAAATTGCAAAGAGATTGGTTTCAGCACCGGTCAACCAGAGGTTGATTTCAAAAATTCTTTCACAATAAGGTAGGTTGATCATTCTAGATTCAGAAAATAAGCAAAGTGCATAAAGTTTCTACCCTAGTCAGTCTGCGCTATCCGCAGTCTGACTATGCTTGACACTTTACACACTACCTAAATGGTCCCTTTTCGTGTGACGGGTCATAAAAATATCTTGATGTATACCTTTGGTGGTGGTCCATCTGCAACATCCACAGAATTTCTGAATGACATGGGTGGGGCATCGGGGACAACTGGGGTTCTCACCTGTAAGATAAAAGGGTAGAGGAAATATTTTTTTTGTTTTCATCCAGGTATGAAAGAAGAAGCAACTTCAGTTGCATATGACAAAAGCTATAATTTCATAGGTGATTCAAGTGTATAAAAGCTATTTTGTTTAATATATGTCTTGAATAATATTTACCCCTTTTGCCATGATGTCCATGATGTATTCCTGCTGTAAGCAAACCTTTGACAGACATTATAGTTTTTATCATCCTGCACATGCATGCAGGCTTAGCCTTCACTGCCTGCTCTCTAATTCCTTACTGCAGAACATCTTTGACCCAGACTAGTTGAAATGTCCCAATAAAAAGCAATTGAAATGATGCAAAATTAAAAATACAGCAGGATAAGGTTTAAGGTAGTGGACCCATAATAGTACTAAAATGTTTCTGTAGTAATGATTTCAACATCGTAAACTGAGGTTTCCTAATGTAATCATTAGGAAACCTCAGATACAATTGTGAATGATCATTACTTCTGAAATGTTGTGGAACTATTATGGGTCAACTACCTCAAAATGATATAAATACACACCCTATATACAGGTAAAGCTCTAAATACAGCTCCATCTCTCTTTCTTCCAGGTGCTACACCTTCTAAATGATAATTGTAAGCCTGTAAATACAACAATTTGTGTTGATAAAACTATAATGCTCCCAAAATAGGATTTTTTTAGAAGTTTGACTTCGATAATTCAACAAGATCTTGTAAAATGATATTTACCATGACCTTCACATTTGGATTGATTAGAAGAGACCTTATGCCAAATATGAGCATTGTTATTTAATAGTGTTGAGGTTATTGTAAAATGTTTTACTTGCAGGTTAGGTTAGGTCAGATACACTTACAGACTGATAGACACTGGTTAAACAATATGCCCCTGATGTATCAATACTAGGGCATAACAAGAGCACCACTTACAGGTGCCTACCCTTGGCTGTTGAATGCTTGATGGTGGATGAAATCTAAGTGGAAAAAGGGGCAAAGTTTGCTCAAAATGCATCTTGAGTTAACCCCATTGATAGTATAGGCTGCTCTTTTGATGGTGAAAATGTGTGCCAAGTAAAAGGTGAATACATTTAGAAGAACCAGAGATATCACAAAATCTCAAAGTTTTCGCTTGATGATAGCAACAATAATGACACTGACGACAACGACACCAAGGCTATAGCAATACATTAGGTTTCCTCCAAAAACAGCCATGCTAAAAAAAGCTATGAGATGTTTTCATAATTAATGTACTCTGAAAATCAGCAATTACAAAAATCTCAAGATTTTCACATACAGAAATAATAGTTCAAATGTTATCAGTCTTGTTACTATCATTTTAAATGGTCATATATTAATTTGAATATCTTAATGGGCCAACATAATCAATAGCATGAATGTGAATCAAACATGTGCCCTTCAAACAAAATATACCTTTGGTTTAATCAGAGCCTCAAAGAACTTTTTGTCTGTTGGGTCCGGTTTTTTTCTCTCCTCACTCTGTTTTAAATATGCGGACCTCTTGAAAGGCTGCCATCTTCAAATGAAAAACAAGTTATCAGTCTTGGAATAAGATTAACAAGTATTTCAGATGGACATTGTTCCGTTTAATATAGGGATTTTTTTTTAAATTACACTTATATCAAAGCACAATTAATAAAAGTATTTGAGTCCCTATATTTTGAATTGAAAATCTAGTTTGTCAACAGTTCTTGTTTATAAGGGAAGTGCAGTCTTATCAAAGCCTATGCTGCTTTCTACTACTTTTACATGAAAACCTGAACCTGACTTGTTGAAATTGGCCATAAAAATCAAATTGTTGACACAAAATTCACAATCAGTAGGATAAGGGTTAAGTTTCTTGTAGAAAGGTAGACATACAGACACACAAACAACCAGAGTGATACTCACCTGTCCTCATCAAATATCAGAGGATATTCATATTTCTGGACAGGACGTATTTTCTGTATAGCACTTTTGGTCTTTACAGGAGCAAGGGGGCCCTGAAAAGTTAGATTCAGTACACCAACCAATTCTTTTTGAGTTATAACAGCAGAGGGTATCGATATATAATTTTTTCTCACAATAAAAGTTTGACAGATTTTCACCTGACCATCACAAAAAGAAGGAAAAATATTTAACAAATAGAAAGAAAAAGAGAAACTGTCTGTTACACACAATTTCTCCTTTTATTGCAATATCTTCTACACTAATTTGATGTATTTCTATGTGGATGCCAACACTGGTTGTTAGGAGTTAGATAGTTGTTCTAATGGGTTCCAAATTATAGAATCTTTTACAATAATTTTAAGAGCTTAACATCCATTTTGAAGAGATTTTTGACAGTGGTCACTCAACAGTATGGGATCTAGCAGCTAACCCTTTAATTTTGACGGATACACATCACAAGATTTATATTCAAACAATCTAGAAGTTTCAATGATTCTACAGGGTAAGCCTCAAGAATAATAGGGGTGCAGCTGTGAAAGCACACCATTCTCCATGTTTGTTTACATGACAACATAAACATTACCGATGAAGAGGGTGAAAGATATTTGTCACTCTCCCTTGAGCTATTGTTTAGATTTGTGACCTTTTACCAATTCACAAGTTTTTGAATTTCTGACAATTTAGGTCAGTACTTGCTTAATTAACCCACCTCTGTGATATCATAAGGTAATACTGGGGTACCAGCTTTCTCTTCTGATGTTGGAAAACTGAACTGTCGGTGTTGTCCAAAGAAACCAATAAACCGTCCTCTCTTACCCCACCACACTCTGAAATCACAGAGGAAAACAAGATGTGTGAAACACTAGTCCATCCAGAGTGCTAAATTTCTCAAGAAAGTTGACCTTAACAAATGAACTTGATAAATAACCTTGACCTCATCATGAAATGTGTATCGAATAAAGGGATCTACATATCAAGGGATTAGTGCAATACTATTGTAAGTGCCTATATATTTATAGGCACTTACAATAGAAATACATTAACCTCTTGATATAAAATATGAATCTTTTATTAAAAGTATACATAAAAGAGAAGGAATATGTTAATTTCATTGTATTTTGAAAAAAAATGTTAAAATTGCTTTTTGTTCTGTAAGTGATATTTGATATTAAGATATGACAATCTACAATGCATTTTCAGTTACTTCTCTTGTATGAAGTTGTCCTTTTAATTAATCACACATCAATGTTAGAATGTTAATAATGCAGGCTGTTATGATGGTGGTTTTAAAATACATATTCAACAAAATTTAAAATTTTCTGATTTGATTATTAAGTATTTCAATATTGAAATTTATTTTCTGTGAAATAGAGTTCAACAATTGAACGACGCAGACTATGGAATTTTCTGAGCACACATTTAACTCCATGTTGCTCCTCTCCACACAGGTGTCTAAAGGGGTACCCGTGAGAGTTGTAATTCTAAGCCATGTGGGAGCCAAAGGTGTCATATGCAAACAACAGATCTGCAATTCGACAATCAGGGGTTTAAGTGTAAAAGTCTATGACATGTATATGTATGACATGAATCTAGACTGTAAAAAAAAACATTGGCTGTAAAACAAAACTTTAATTTTCTTTTTATTTAAAATATCAATTCTGTTTTAATCCTGAAATATTTGAATTACATTGCTACACCTACCTGGCAGAGCCATCAGTAGATGCTGACAGTATGGCTTTATGAGCATCTATGTAAGTAAGGGAGACCACTCTAGTTAGATGAGCTCTCCAGCAGATCACTTGTTTGACGGCCTCAGGTTCCTCGGATTCTGGATTGCGCAAGAATTTACCAATATCCCATAGTGTTAGGTAACCCTCTATAATAAAAAAACAAATATATAAGGGCTGATATCAGAGTCCCATAATGTTAGGTAACCCTCTATAATAGATACAATATCCCATAGTGTTAGGTAGCCCTCTATAATAGATACAATATCCCATAGTGTTAGGTAGCCCTCTATAATAGAAACAATATCCCATAGTGTTAGGTAACCCTCTATAATAGAAACAATATCCCATAGTGTTAGGTAACCCTCTATAATAGACAGACAAATATACTTTTTTTATAACATCTACCGATGCTCAACAATATAAGGTTGTCCTATAAAGTAGCTAGACAAATAAATAAATTATTTTTTATCCTATTCAGAACTTTTTTCAAAGGAAATCAATGATAAAGCATTGAATGGATTGTTGCTGTCAATAAAAGTACTTTTTTTTTCATTTCCAGTTAGTTTTAGAATAAAGCAAATTTAATCATGACTTGAAATTTTGCAAACAGTTTGCACCATTTTATCATCCTGAACACAAGGAAGGTGTATCTTGATGTGTAAAGCATGGCCAAAGATAAATAAAGAGTAATCAATATTTAAGAGCAGTTAAGACTTACTATGATCTCCAGTTATCAGGAAGTTACAGTCTGCATCATGACACATGGCTGTTACGGCTGTACCCTGTCTTCTAGTGACTGCAGTTATCTCCCTTAATACATGGCCCTGTAGGTGTGTAAACATAAACAGACATAAAATATGTGTGTAAAGTAAACAGACATATCATATAAGTGTGTAAAGTTACAGCCTGCATCATGACACATGGCCGTCACGGCTGTACCCTGTCTTCTAGTGACTGCAGTTATCTCCCTTAACACATGGCCCTATAAATGTAAACAGAAACAGACACATTATATGTGTATCAAATAGACAGACATATCATATAAGTGTGTAAAGTTACAATCAGCATCTTGACACATGGCTGTTACGGCTGTACCCTTTCTTCTTGTGACTGCAATTATCTCCCTTAACACATAACCCTGTATGTATAAACAGACAAATTATATGTGTGTAATGTAAACAGACATATCATATAAGTGTGTAAAGTTACAATCAGCATCATGACACATGGCTGTTAAGGCTGTACCCTGTCTACTGGTGACTGCAGTTATCTCCCTTAACACATGACCCTGTATGTGTAAAACGGACATATTTTGTGTGTCAAATAAACAGACATATCATATAAGTGTGTAAAGTTACAATCAACTTCATGACACATGGCTGTTATGGCTGTACCCTATCTACTGGTGAATGCAGGTATCTCCCTAAACACATGGCCCTATAAATGTTAACAGAAACATACACATGTGTGTTAAGTAAACAGACATATCATATATGAGTGTAAAGTAAGTCAGCATCATGACACATGGCTGTGATAGATGTACCCTGACTGCAGTAATCTCCCTAAATACATTACCCTCCGTAACCCAATCTTACCTTTTTCATATAACTTCTCCTCCATCAGACTTTATTCATGGACAAATAAAGGCAAAAAATGAATTTGTTTCATATATAGCATCCTTTCTCAGTAATAAAACTTGATCAGTCACAAAGGATTGTGCAGGCTGACTATCTACAGTCAAACTTTAAGCACCTGGCTGATTTTCTGAATTTAGAAGGATCATTCTAACTTAAACCTTGTAATAATTTTTGAAATGTGACTATTTGTCTCTCACCAATGGGTTTGAAATCGTAGACCTATGTGAGATAGCAGGTGGAGGCTAGGAAAGGATGTGGTGGTTTTACTGGTGAGAGAAATACCAGGAAACCATTGTTAGGTGTTGCAGCCGCCACAGTATTACGGAAAAATGTTGAAAGCGGTGTTAAACTCCATTCAATCCATCAATCAATCTTATATAGATATTTAATTCCCTGAGTTCCCTGGATTGAGCTTATTAGCTTGACAGGTCATTATTTCATATACTAACCTCAGTATCCCAGAATCTAATGTACGAATCCTGGTGTACAGTAACGATAACCGGGTCAAATGTTTCTACAATATACTTCTTGGCGTCTTCTCTCTCCTTGATGACAGACGGATCTTCTTCTTCTTCTTCATGAACGCTCTTCTCCTCATCCTTCTTCTCTTCATCTTCTTCTTCGTGGTCTAAAAAAATAGAAATAACGACAACGTATAAAACAAAATGTTTGATAAACTTCTGAGTATCTTCTCCCTCCTTGATTACATAAGGATCTTCTCCTCATTTTCTTTTTTCATGGTCTAAAATAATGAAAGAGGTGAAAATGTATTGTATCAATTAATTGTTCAATGCTATTCGGAAAACGGATTAGACTTTCCCCATAAATCTCGGACATAAGTGTGGTAATTTTAGGTAATTTAGCTTCTGGCCTTACTTTGGTCAATATGCTTGAAGAAATGTAGATTTATTTTATTGCTTTTCCATCATCTATGGAGATCTTATTGGCATGTTATCATTAGATAACAAAACGCAGTAAAACACTGTGTTTTGTTATCAAATTAAAAAATGGCCAGTTTTAATACTTCAAAGATTTTGTTTTAGTAGACGTTATCTTGATATATGGGACGTCACATAACCTCACATGCAATATGCAGAGCTTGTATGGCTGCACCCTTATCACCCCTGTAGAATGGCCAAAGATTCCAGAACGGATTCAATGCATAACACTTGTAACTGCGTATATGCCAACAAAATTTGTAAAGGGATGGTTAGAAATGCATGGCATTACACAGTTTTACCCGATCTTGTCACTAAAGACTATTTGAAGTCATCATTTTCTTTAAAGATCTTATTTTGATGTTCCTTTAGATAGTCACTAAATACAAGTTTTACCTTCATCTTTTTCATCAACATCTTTCTCAGAACTGGTTTCCCCTTCTTTCTCTTCAGTACCTTTCTCCTGTGAATAAAATTTTAAGTATTTCACTTTCTTTCATACTTTTTGGTGGATAATGGAGAAATAACATTAGATTATCATTTGTTAAAATCACTGCCTTACCAGTGAAATTTTCTTAAATTAAACCTCGCTTTTGTTTATTTCTTGTGTTATCTAAGTGGAGCCATATAAATGAGGTCATAATGAATGTTGCATAACAATCATATGCAAAATGATGAGCTTAAAGAAAATTTGCCCTAAAATTTTTCACATTTTGTCTCATTTTTGCTTTAAAGAAATAGAATGAACATTGCTTTTTGAGTAATATCAATTGATGTTTCAATCTAGGTTTAAACATATATTATTCAGAAAATTTTACAGACAGTATAATGTACAACATATTTGGTAACAAGGTGCCAAATTGTCACAAGATACGCCCGTCACACTGCTTTGTATAAACTGGGGGTTTGAATAGAACTGAGGTTATTTTGAATGAATGTTTTTTGCACCCATGAAGTTTCATGATCCTAGCTATTATACTTTAAGAGATATACTCCCGACAATATTCTTGTATGAAAAACAACAATGGGCAAAAACTCAAAAAATAGGCCAGGTAGAATTCTGGTTCTTGTACACTGCACTCCCCCTTGATGACATCTATACACCCATGAAGTTTCATGATCCTGGCTATTATACTTTTAGAGATATACTCCGGACAAGATTCAAGTCTGAAAAACAACAAAGGGCAAAAACTCAAAAAATAGGCCAGGTAGAGTTATGGTTCTTGTGCACTGCACTCCCCCTTGATGAGATCTATACACCCATGTAGTTTCATGATCCTAGCTATTATACTTTAAGAGATATACTCCGGACAAGATTCAAGTCTGAAAAACAACAAAGGGAAATAACTCAAAAAATAGGCCAGGTAGAGTTATGGTTCTTGTGGACTGCACTCCCCCTTGGTGAGATCTATACACCCATGAAGTTTCATGATCCTAGCTATTATACTTTTAGAGATATACTCCGGACAAGATTCAAGTCTGAAAAACAACAAAGGGCAATAACTCAAAAAATAGGCTAGGTAGAGTTTTGGTTCTTGTGCACTGCACTCCCCCTTGGTGAGATCTATACACCAATGAAGTTTCATGATCCTAGCTATTATACTTTAAGAGATATACTCCGGACAAGATTCAAGTCTGAAAAACAACAAAGGGCAATAACTCAAAAAATAGGCTAGGTAGAGTTATGGTTCTTGTGCACTGCACTCCCCCTTGGTGAGATCTATACACCCATGAAGTTTCATGATCCTAGCTATTATACTTTTAGAGATATACTCTGGACAAGATTCAAGTCTGAAAAACAACAAAGGGCAATAACTCAAAAAATAGGCTAGGTAGAGTTTTGGTTCTTGTGCACTGCACTCCCCCTTGGTGAGATCTATACACCCATGAAGTTTCATGATCCTAGCTATTATACTTTTAGAGATGTACTCCGGACAAGATTCTAGTATGAAAAAAAACAAAGGGCAATAACTCAAAAAATAGGCCAGGTAGAGTTATGGTTCTTGTGCACTGCACTCCGTAATGATGAGAAGAACACAATTGCCAAGTTTGAAGTCGATCGGACTTCAAGTGACAGAGTTATACTCCGGACAAAGAAGTGGACGCCGCCGGACGCCCGGCCGCCCGGACGCTGGACGCCACGGGTGATCCCATAATACGTCCCTTCTTCGACATGCGTATAAAGAGGATTGGATGTTTCATTTTGTGATCATCAAAAGCTAAATTTTCACTTGAGGCTCAGCCATTTGTGAAAATATAGCCTTTATTGTTCACTAAATGAAGTATGAATCAATCTAATAATGAATAATGTCTATGAACTTTATTTGAAATGTTTCAATGAACATTTGGTTTTTAAACTTATATCAGGGCCTAGGGTTGTAAAACTTTTCTCAGGCTTAGGCTCAATTTTCTCAAAATTTTAAATTAAAATAAATGTATGAAAATAAAATATAATATTAATCAGTTGTTATTCATAACAACTTAATAAAATTATCTTGTTTGTTAATACATTAAAACGAGTATTTAAACAGAATTACGGCTTTAATCTCAAATTGAAATTTGAGAAAATTTTAGATTGAGCCAGAAAATTTTTTTATAACCTTAGGCCCAGATGACAACACTGTTATATATAAAGGTGGAGATTGAAGCATGACTTACTGTACACTTGGTTTTTAAACTTATATCAGATGACAACACTGTTGTATATATAAAGGTGGAGATTGAAGCAAGACTCACTGTACCTCTTTATCATTGTTAGCATCTGGTGAGGCCCCCTGACTACGCTGTGTTTGTTGACCTTGATCTACTTCATCTGTGTCTAGAGGTTTATCTAACACAGACTGTACGGACAGCTGCATCTGTTGTCTACAAAATATAAAATACAATGTATTACACTGACTGTACAGATAGCTGCAACTATTGTCTAGAAAATATAGAATGTAGCATTGTATCTAGAAATTGCTATCTTATTGATGCAGGCAATAAAAATAATAAAATTGTTTTTAATCAAGATGTGTTTGTGAAACACAAATGCCCCAGTAACAGCATTTTTTCAAAATGTTTACCTTGACAGATGACTTGACCTTGTTACATGACCTTGACCATGATACATATCCGAGATGTTTTATTATGCCAATTGTGAGGTTTGTATCTAAAATAGGCTTGAATAAATTGAATATAATTAGTTTTACTGTAAAGTATTTAAGAAGTTTGACCTTGACAGATATCCTTGATTTTATCACATGACTATGACCTTGGTATCAACAGATGCACTTTATTGAGGTCTATCCACATGTGGCTTGTATCTTGAATAGGCTTGAAAATATTGGCAATGTTATGTTTTTTGGTTAAGTTTTTGAGTTATTCAACTTTGGCAGATGACCTTGGCCTTGCCACATTATCTTGACCCTTGTATCAGCAGATGTATAAATGAGATCTATCACCATGCCAAATATGAGGCTTGTATCTTGAAAAGGCTTGAAGATATTGGCAATATTAAGGTTTTTTGGTTATGTTTTTGAGAAGTTTAACCTTTGAAAAAAGGTCATATAACCATGACTTTAGTGTTAGCAGATGTACATCATTGATGTACATCATTGAGGTCTATCACCTTTCAAATATGAGACTGGTATCTTCAATAGGCTTGAAAAAACAGCTATGTTATGTTTTTTGGTTAAGTTTTTTAGTTATTTGACCTTGACAGAAGACCTTAACATTGTCACATGACCTTGACTTAGGTATCAGTAGATGTGTATAACCTAGATCTATCATCATACAAAATATGAGAATTGTATCTTCCATAGGCTTGAGGATACTGAAAATTTAAAGTTTTTTGGTTTAGTTTTGCAGACAGACAAATGATCATATGGGACCATTTTTCAGTCATGCGGCAGCCCATAGAACCCATGCCATCAATCTGATTGGAATTTTATGAACAAATCTGAAAGAGCATGTCCCCACTGTGAAGTTTGGTTGAATTCTGCCTAGTAGTTTCAGAGAAGAAGATGTTAAAAGAAAAAGGTTTACAGACGGACACACTAATGACGGACATGAGGCCACAACATAAACTCCGCTAGACTGAGTTAAGTGGAGCTAACAATTTTGTTATAAAGCTTTGAGAATTAGTTTGACATTGAGAATAACATAGTCTCAGGGACATCTGAGATAAAGATATTCCACTGTATCTTCAGGTTGCCCTAGGATGATATTGATGGCTCAGTGCAAAACAGTTGTAACTCCCTATATGTTTATAGGGAGTTACAACCATTTTGCACTGAGCCATCAATATATTATAGAGTTCTTACTTGACATAAGCTGGATCTAGTTTCCTCATTGTATGTACTAGCACTTTAACAGAGTTTACTCTCTTCTCATTGGTTTTCCTTGACTGACCTCTCGATGTGACTGGCTGATCCGAGTCTGGTAGGGTAAATCTGAACAACATATATAAGAAAGGGTTTTTGGTAAAGTATCCATCAATAAAATACATCAATCAAGAATTCAACAAAACAGAAAGTAGAACAAGAGCATAAAATGTGAATGGCAATACAATTGCTGGTGATGGTTAAAGAAAAAAAAACTTTAAGAGGTAAATTTCTAAAAATAACTTTAAGAGTTTTCTCCCTTGGTACTCTGGATAGCTCTTGTGATATTGAACACACACTCCAATTAAAGATCTTTGAACATATAAATTTGATAACAACAAAACCCAAACCTGGGTTAAAATTTACTGATGCCAACAACAAGGAAAAGGTCAAGGCTTACATCAATGATGGCAAACATAATTCAACTATTTATCCAAAACAAGTATGCTTAAAAAGTTAATGTCAGACAGACTGATGGAAAGACAGACGGACACTGTAAATCTAGATCTGTCCCAAAGTGGACTTATATCCCAAACAGCCTATTTTCCTAGTCCCAGAAATGGGTTTTGAATAAAGTACAATGGCTCAGAGCAAAACAGTTGTAACTGCCTATATGCTTTTCAGCAGTTACAACCTTTTTGCATGGAGTCATTGAATTGTGATCGTCACCTTTGTGACTCAAAAACAATAGGGCTCTTCCTTACATCACAGGCAACAATTGTATCCCAGGTCAATCTGTTCATGAGTTAGATTTTGTAAACAGACAGGGTATGCAGATGGACAGATTGATGGATGAACAGACAGACAGACAGTCATAGTGAAACCAATATACCCCTTCTTCTTAGTAGGTGGGGAATATAATGATATGTCACAAATCTTACTAGTAGGGAGGCATAAAAACTCCAAGGACCATAAGGTTTGGATTCTGTTCAGCCTGAACAATTAGTAAAGTTGGATCAGAATGGAGGGATGTTTATATTAATTTCTAGTAGAGGTACCTTATTTTTTTACTTACACTTTTTCCACCATGGATTTTTCCACATCCCACTGTATTATATTTCCATTATTGCAACCAGTAAGAATGATATTTGGTCCAAATGACACCATACAGGATACTTCATTCGTAGTTAGTAAATATTCCTACAAACAGAAAGTAGAAGTGAAACAAGAGCACTGCCTACTATGCTACGCTAGGCTGTTGAGTGCTGGATGGTGCAAAAATTTCTATGTCAAAAAGGGGCATTATTTACACAAAATGCATCTAAAGTTATCCCCCTTGATAGTATAGGTTGCTCTTTTGATGGTGAACATGTGTGCCAAGTTTCAAGTGAATGCCCTCAGTAGAACCAGAGATATCACAAAATATCAAAGTTTTCACACGAAAATGACAACAACAACACCACTTAAAGGCTATGGCAAACCTCTGGTTTTCTCTGAAAACAGCCGAGGTATTAAAAACATTGAAATGAATTCTGAAAATCTGAATCATCAGATCAATGCTTCTTAAAATGAGTAATGTTTTTCATGCAATTAATTGAGTCTTTATCAATCCAAATAAGTAAAAAGGTCTACCTAGAAACTGATCAAAGTCTCTTGGACAAATCTGATACTGGATTTCACAAGGGTCATTCTGAGACTGTTGGGGTTTAAGCATTTAACATAAATGCTTTTTCAGTGATTCATCAAGAATATTAGTAGATTAACACTCGGTTATTTCATCATGAAACCAATGAATTACTTGAACATTATGCCCTGGTTTTGTTCATGTCACCCAATTTGACATTATGCAAGTAGGGCACACATAGCCATCAATAACTAGAGGCGCTTGAGCACCTGATTCGCTCCACAGGCCTGAATATCCTGATAATGATTAATAGAGGATGATAAGGCTGAATAAAACAAGGATCATTCCAGTGAAATTTGTTTGAAATCCAAAAATAAAAATTTCAACACTAACAGAATGTTACTGCACAATATACTGGTACTATATCCAAAAAATTTTGATTATAGATCTTACCACTTTTCATTAAACACCACTATCAGGGTGTTACTTCACAATAATTGTTTGTCATCAAAACAAAATTCAAACTAATGATAATTAGAAGTAAAATATTAAATCCAATATATTTATTCTGCCCAATGTCATAGAGTGCAGTCAACTCAGCTCTTTCTTCCCCACTCTGAACCTCAGTAGGCCACTTTACAACACTTGTCCTCTTTGTACGGTCATCCTTTGTTGAACTAAACTGACCAATTCTCAGGCTTATTCAACAAATGTTTCTACAAAGTTGGATTCAAACAAAGCTGATGTTCCTTCTAACCTACAATCTTTACACCTATTAAAGTTAATGAGTCTAAAAAAAATCATTATTTAGGTGATACCTAAAGGTTGATCAAATATTCCTTTTATATGTTGAAATGTCCTCTGCCAAAAAAAAAGCATGCTGTTCATCTAATCAAATATTTTTAGCAGCCTGATACAACTTCACAGAAATAAAATTCCCATGATATTTGGTTGAAATCCATCTGTTTAAACTTTGAAAAAAGTATGTTTTACCATATATTGGATATTATATCCAATATAGGGTAAAACATACTTTTTTCAAAGTTTAAAGTTTATATTATAATAAGGGCTATTTATTTAAAATAGGCCGATTTATTACTGCCTAAAATTGAAGGGGATTTGTTTACCTTGTCACCGACCGGTGCACCGGTTACTCATGAGAAATTAATCAGCATGAAACTTACCAGTCATCAGATGCATATAAAAAACCAAAAGAAATGACCTCTTACAATAAAATACATATTTTGCATCTGATCACAATAATTTTTTGCAGACTGATAAAGGACCACTAAAGAATCATTCCAGTGAAATTCGGTTAAAAACCATCAATTAGATTCTGAGAAAATGATTTTCAAAGTTTTCACTACATAACATATAGAGAAATGACCTCTGCCCATAAAACACATATTTTTCATTTGATCACAATATATATTTACAGACTTGTAAAGGATCACTAAAGAATCATTCAAATGAAATTTGGTTGTTATCCATTAGTTAGGTTCTGAGAAAATGATTTTCAAAATTTCCACTTTATAACATATAGCGAAATGACCTCCCCCAATGAAATACACATTTTGCATCTGATAACAATATTTTTTGTAGTCTGATAGAGGGTCACTCAAGGATCATTCATGTGAAGTTTGGTTTATATCCATCAATTAGGTTCTGAGAAAAGCCACCTATTACCATATATGGAAATTAGCCACATCTACTACAGCCATGATTTTCAACCGATTAAAATTCTTTGAAGGAATCTGATAGAGGGTCATCCAAGGAATAACCCTGTGAAATTTTATTGAAATCCATCCAGTAGCTTCTGATCATGAGGAGAAGATCTTTTTAAAGTAAAAGTTTATGGTCGCACGGACGCACAGATGCATGGACGACGGACACCCCGCCATGACAATAGCCCGCTGGCCTCTCGGCCAGTGGAGCTAAAAAACATAAAGTCGATGGGGGATCAAAACCTCATACTTTAGCTTGAATAAGTTGGAGTTACGAGATTTTGGTCCCCACTGATGATATTGAAGACTCTTGTCATTCTGTGCAGCTGCAGTTTGGAGCCTTGACTTTACAAACATGTTAAAATGATGTTAATGTCATGTTATGTATTTAATCTTTATCATTGTACATCATGGACAATTATTGTCTTACTGTAAAATAAATTATGAAATTAAGTCAAATTTCTTCAAATATGTTACACACAAGCTGAAATTATAATCAAAGAGGATTGATGTTTACTCACCTTTTTAAATACATTAGACATTTGAGCATTTGATAAGCCCCTGACAGGCTGGGGCTGACTAGATGGGGCATCCTGGGGTTCTGACCCCTTCCTCGAGCTGTGTTGTGATTGTTGTCCCGAGCGTGTGATGTCCGGAAGTGGGTCCTGTTTGAAGGGATCATGTGTAGGTGATCGACTCAACGCTACGTTTTGTGTGTAGTAATAAATATCATTAAATTCCCTGATAACTGGCAAGTCATAATTCTCATTGGTATCCTGAAAATATATCAGTATAATGATATATCATGTTTTTTGTGCAACAGAGAAAACTATTGTCCTGAGGTGGAGGGGATGAGGTTCTTGGCCCGAGGTTATAAAACTTTTCTCATTCTCAATTTGAAATTTTCTCAAATTTCAATTCGAGATTAACACCAAAATTCTGTTTAAATACTCATTTTTATGTATTAACATAAAAGATAATATTAATAAGTTGTTATAAATAACCACTTATTAATATTATCTTTTATTTTCATACATTTGTTTAAAATCAAAATTTGACAAAATTTTCAGCTGAGTCTGAGAAAAGTTTTATAACCTTGTACCCTGATCTTTTGCCAGTTTCCAAACAATTTGTCCTTAAAATACATTTATTCAGAAATGCTTTGTTTTTCTGCTACAAATAATTCTTTTCTAGAATTTATTGGGAGCACTGTTATAGTTACCTTTGAAATTTATCCTGATTCAAGTAAAGATATGTTCGAGGAAATGAATCAAACAGCATTTTTATCAAGTTTGACTTTTATAAACATTTTTGATCTTGACAAACCTTCACATCAGATGGTGTGTGCTGAAGGAATGTATTTTCATTCCAAATAAGAACATTGTGGCTCAAAATATTTTGAATTTATAGAAACATTTAACTGTAAAGTTAAGTTTAAAGAATAATTTTGAGAAAGACCTTTAACTTAAACTAGTAACATATGTTCCAATTATCCATTTATCTTTTAAAGTTGGGACATGCAAATTAAGAATAAAGCATTATATTGCGCTAATATTTCAACCATGTCTGCGTACGGTTGTAAAATCATGTTATTTTGAAACTCTGCATACTTTTGTGTCAAATTGGTATTTCTGCCACTCTTAACCCTTTGCTGTTTAATCCCTGCTTTTTACATGCCTGTGAATTTATGATAGAGAAAACATTGTGAAAAAAGAAGAAATTGCTTCTGACAAGCAATTTCTTCCTTTCCACACTATTTTCTACCCTACTGAATGGTTATTTTTCAAATTAAATTCAATTTAAATTTTCGTCTGCAAAACCTTTGAATTTGGACAGGTCCAAAATTTTGTAAAACAGGAAAGGGTTAATCAAGTTTCCAAAATATGTCCTTTTGCACATACCATAAAAGCTCTAAAACAACCCTGGGGTACTATTAGAATGATCACAATTCTATAAGAAGGGGTTTGGGGTTTATTAGAGGCTTTAGATGTTTAGACATAAAAAATTGGCCAACAAATCCAAATACCAAAAATTTACTATTTGTGCAAAGTCGAGATGAAAAACCAAAGATGATTCATGAATGAATATAATTTACCATAGGATAAAATTGAGGTTTACAAGCATTTTGAATAACCCATGGTATAGTGCACTTCAAAAATCATTTAAGCATTAAATTAATTATCACAAAAGCTTAAAATTTGGTCGGGAAAATGTACATTGACCATCATTGAAATGCTAGTAGTTCTTTTTTTGTGTGATGGGGCTTGATAAGGGGCTTCAATTTTATCCAAATTCTAGCAAAAAAAGCTGATTTTGACATCCATATAGGGGGATGGGGTTAGATTTAAGCATGGGAATCTACTAGAAATTTTATGGTACACATATCTTGCACAATCTAAATCTTCATGCACAAAATTCCACTTATGAATAAAAATTATACATACTTACAAACACGAAACCTACAATTTATATCTTTGTGCGTATGTACACACAGTTGTAACAGGGCTGGAATTTCCTCTGCAAACCCCACCATATCATGCTAATGGGTGTGTATGTGCACATATTCATTTTGAAAAAGTAATAGTTTGAAAATCTGAGAATCTTGAAGTTTATGCAGATGAAGTACCTAGATTGTTCACACATGGTATTTCTGTGACCGTATGCAGACACTCCTTAAGTGGATAAAAAAATTTACCTGTTATATTGGCTAAATTATGTTTTTCAACCATAAGCTTTAAATCTTGTTATCATCAGATCCTCAATTTCAGGGGATGACAACCAAATTATATTTCTATAAAATCACTCATCATATCTAGGGCCACAAGTACGCTATCCCCTCTCATTAAGAATACTTTCGCCCTAACATATTTCTATTTACTCACCAATAATATCTTAATATTGTTATTTCAGCCTGAGGCTATAGGTACTCAACCCTCCTATAATTTAGCTAACATTATCCCAGTTGTATCTCTGTTTACTCACCAATAGTATTTTAATTTTGTTATTCCAGCCTGGGGCTATGAGTACTCTATCCTCCTCTAGTTTAGAGTAGAGTTATCCTATCATATTACTAGTTACTCACCAATAGTATTTTAATTTTGTTATTCCAGCCTGAGGCTATGAGTTCTCTATCCTCCTCTAATTTAGAGTAGATTAATCCTATCATATTACTAGTTACTCACCAATAATATTTTAATTTTGTTATTCCAGCCTGAGGCTATAAGCACTCTATCCTCCTCTAATTTAGAGTAGAGTAACCCTGTTATACTGAGGTCCTCATCAGAAGCTCGTCCTTGTTTCTCCTTGATACTCTGACCTGAACCAAAATCCCAGATCTTTATAGATCCTGAAACATAACAAATATCATATTTTATAAAATGACCTATGTTGCGGGAGTGAAATAAACCGGTTGAATATTTTTGATATTACATGGGTGTTATTACACTAGTGGAATAATTATGCAAATTAGCTAAGAACAAAGAACAACCTTATTTTGTAACCGCGAAAATTATGTCATAATGTATCTTTTGTGATGTCAGTTTTAAACGGCGTTATAAGTTTGGCGCAAAATTTAAATGTTGAATTTCAAGAATTTCGACGATTTTACGCAATAAATCGGGTCAAATTACAAATAGAATATAAAATTTGTGCTCATAAAATACAGAATTTATTAAAAACTCGTCATCTAAAACAGATAAAAACTCGGCGCAGCCTCGTTTTTATCTGTTTATAGATGACTTGTTTAATAAATTCTGTATTCCATGACCACTCATTCAATATCCTCTTTGTAACTGTGGGTATTCTTTAACCCTTGTCAAGCTGAATAAAAATCTTTGAAAAATAAATGTAAAATCAAAGTACTTTAAGCACTGAAGGTTACCAAATGTTAGTGAGTATTGATTTTGGAAATGAATTGTTTTACAGCTTTCTGGTTTAAAGATGAAATTAAGGTGGTATGAACTAAGATCAGACTGCACATATGTGCAGTCTGATCTTTGTCCATACCCCTGTCAGAGCAGGAATATTCCGGGTTCAGCATGACAAGACTTAATGCTTATGGTGGATTATCGCGAATCAACTGTAGATTATTTCTTGATAAACTAACCAGTGAAATTATGATAAACTTTTAACTTGAATTCATTTCACCCTATCTGACGTAATCTTAGCAGAGCCTTGTAAGTGTTATCATAGCAATCACATGCAAAATAACACGCTTAAATAAAATTAGTCCTTAAAGTTTCACATTTTGTCTCATTTTTTAAAAAAGAAATAGAGTAATTGTTTGTTTTTCAAGTAAGACAGAATTATTTTCATTTCAGGAACAACAAAAGCTATATTTTCACTAAGAGAACCACCACTCGAGAAATATAGCTTTTGTTATTCACTCAATAAAATATAAATTGATCTTACACTGAAAGAAACAATTATCCTCTATGAAATAGCCCATTTTGATTGGTTGAGTTATCATGTGATAAGTACATTACTTATAAAGAAATCAATCTTTAGACATACTAGATTGTTGTTAAAGAACAACTGGTGTTGAGACAATGAGCTATGATGGTGTTGAGACAATGAGCTATGATACTGAATTGTTCTTTGAAGTATTGTAACTATTTTGATCATCAACTAAAGGAAATTTTATCAATTCATATCCTTCATAAATGGAATGCACCTATTTTGAAAGCTATCAGGCAAGTAGTCCCTTAAAAAATCTGGTTCATAATCAAGAATCATGACATTTTTGCTTCATATAAATTTATACAAATATAAAGATTTTCTGTTAATTTTTATGAAGGTAAGAATCTAAAACCCTAAAAGTACTCAAGTATGAATCTGCTTTGTGAATTCACACAATGTGATTAGGTTTAAAGTTTCATACCTCCATGAAATCAACAAATATTCTCTTCATATCTTACAAGAGGACCATGATGGTCCTAGATCGCTCACCTGATTCTTTTTGACCCCTGGGATGTCACAGCAATTAAATAGGCAGTGTAATAAAGAACATAACATGAGAATAATCATTAAGACCCCTTTTCCAGTGATATAGCATGGATCCATCCCATTTTAAATGGGGTTCATCCTTGTGACATGATCAACATTCTGACCAAGTTTCATGAAGATTGGGCCATATTTGTGGCCTCTAGAGCGTAAACAAGAAAATTGTCAATAAGGCTCCTTTTCCCTTGATATGGCATGGATCCCTCCCATTTTCGATAGGATTAATCCTTGTGACCCTGCCAACATCCTGATCAATGTTTCATAAAGATTGGATCATATTTATGGCCTCTAGAGCGTAAACAAAAAAATTGTCAATAAGGCCCCTTTTCCCTTGATTTTGCATGGATCCTCCCCATTTTCAATAGGGTTCATCCTTGTGACCTGGCCTACATTCTGACAAAGTTTCATGAAATTAGGACCATATTTGTGGCCTCTAGAGTGTAAACAAGAAATTTGTCAATAAGGCTCCTTTTCCCTTGATTTCGCATGGATCCTTCCCATTTTCAATAGGGTTCATCCTTGTGACCTGGGGAACATTCTGACCAAGTTTCATGAAGATTGGATCATATAAGTGGCCTCTAGAGTGTAAACAAGAAAATTGTCAATAAGGCCCCTTTTCCCGTGATATGGCATGGATCCCTCCCATTTTCAATAGGGTTCATCCTTGTGACCTGGGGAACATTCTGACCAAGTTTCATGAAGATTGAGCCATATTTGTGGCCTCTAGAGTGTAAACAAGAAAATTGTCAATAAGGCTCCTTTTCCCTTGATTTCGCATGGATCCTTCCAATTTTCAATAGGGTTCATCCTTGTGACCTGGGGAACATTCTGACCAAGTTTCATGAAGATTGGATCATATTTGTGGCCTCTAGAGTGTAAACAAGAAATTTGTCAATAAGGCTCCTTTTCCCTTGATTTTGCATGGATCCTTCCCATTTTCAATAGGGTTCATCCTTGTGACCTGGCCTACATTCTGACCAAGTTTCATGAAGATTGGATCATATTTGTGGCCTCTAGAGTGTAAACAAGAAATTTGTCAATAAGGCTCCTTTTCCCTTGATTTCGCATGGATCCTTCCCATTTTCAATAGGATTCATCCTTGTGACCTGGGGAACATTCTGACCAAGTTTCATGAAGATAGGATAATATTTGTGGCCTCTAGAGTGTAAACACTTAAATTGTTGACGCCCGGACGACGGACAACGCACGACACACGACAGACGATGGACATTCAATGATCACAAAAGCTCACCTTGAGCACAATGTGCTCAGGTGAGCTAAAAATCCTTAAAACTTTTTTTTAATCATTCCAAAAGATTATCTGGATCTGATTACTTAATGGAGTGTACTGTTTTGATAAATTCACAGCCTTACTAATGAAATTATCAAAATGGTTAAGGGGAAAAAATGAGCCAGATTGTTGAAACTTTGCAAAAGATGGTAATCTGTTTGATAGAAAACTTAAATTTCAGCAGAATTAACCTTTTACTTACCATCAAAAGCCCCAGAAGCAAGTCTGTATCCAGAAGAGTCGAGTGTTAGAGCTGTTATTTCTATACTGTTTTTATGAGCGTCAGTTATAGTGTAGACCAGTTTACCACTCTCCATTTCCCAGACCTTTAACACTGACTCTGTACATACAGTAACAACCTGGCCTAGATCTTTGTTAAACAACAGCTGAAATAGACACAAATCATTAAGATGAATTGGCTTTGCATTCAGGATGATAAACCATAGTCAACTGTTTTTAAATGCATGGCAGGACATAATTTGCAAATAGTTGGCCACATTATATCATCCTAAATGTTAGGCAATGATACCTGCCCTGTGTAAAGGATGACAATATGATGCAAACTGTCTGCTTTTATGCTGCTTTGCATGCACATACATTTGCAAAATGGGGTATAATTTGCTTTCCACTTTGCACTGTTCTGTCATCTTGAACGCAGGGCACATCTTTTCCACACCTCCAGCTGCTCTATTCATTTCAATTTACCCCTATCTTCCCCTTGGGTGAAAACATGTTAGAAAGATTATTCTTAGTAATGCAGCTAGGAATCAAATGCAGAACCATATGGTTGAGAGGCTGAGGCGTTTCCAACTGTACAAAAGCAGGGGCTGAAGTGCATATCGATGGCTCGGCGCGATATGGTTGTAACTGCCTATATGTTTATAGGCAGTTACAACTGTTTTGCGCTGAGCCATCGATATAGAATATTCATGATCCTTTGGAGGAGACTTAAAGTTGTTTCTTTGAATGGGGAATCAAACCCGGAACCTTAAATGATAGTCCTACAAACAACCACTGTCCTACAGGGGGGAGGGGGTGGGGGGGCACTGGAGGAGACTTATAATCAAACAAAATGTACACAACTCATTGAAGTATCTTAGCCCTCAAGATCATCAAACATTTCGGTTAGTCAACTGAGCATATTCTTAAATTTCTACTTACAAAATAAGTTTAGCTATCATTACCTAAAATGCCAATATTTGGTCAACAGATCAGCACAAAACAATTGTAACTGCCTATATGTTTATAGGCAGTTACAATTGTTTCATGTTGATCAATCAAATTATTTTGAGTGTGTGTGGGCCACTAAACACAAAATATATTAACCTGACTGAGTGGCCTGTCATGTGTATGAGGGACCTGCATGGTATCCTGCACAGCTCTGGTAAGGGGCCAGGAGTCAATAACACTGGAACCAGTCAATAATCGTTCATGTTTGTTGTCAAATAACATAGAGTAGATCCTCTTTTCTCCAGGTCTCTCCTCGTTATCTGTGAAAACCTACAACCAGACACAGTTATAGTTATGTTAAAAAATGTCTCAGACATTCATTGGTGTGGAATTCCCATTACTATCTAGCTTAACTCCTTGCAGACAAGTCTATTTTCATAGAACACTAGTCAATTGACAAGAAAATGTCAGGGCAAATCTTGGAATGGTACTAAATAGATCTTAGAAATCATTTAGCCTAATTTTTATATTCAAAGCCAGAAAACATTACTTTAAATGAAGAAAATTTTAGCATTTTGTCTTTAAAAACAATGCTTTCTCAAATTTACTCATTCTCTTTCTTTTCCACAAGTCCATTGTGATTCTGGATAAATAGAAATTCATAATTAACTTATCCATGAACAAGTGAAAAAAAATGTGTAGAAAACCACACCCCTTGATTTATTTTCAATACTGATCTAAGCTTATTGGATCTGTATCATCTATTTGCCTTGTAAACTCTGGAGCTAAAACAAGGTTTTCTTATGACTTGATCAGGAAACCTTCTTTTTGACCAGCATTATCTAGCCTTTTCAAATGACCTTGATGATTATAATCAAGATGAATGTTCTGACAATGACAATGGTTTAGGTTATGTTGTGACAGCCAAAGTAATAATAAGTTTTTTTGTCTATTTGAAGTAGTGACCTTTTATTTTGACCTTGCATAACCTAATTTTCAAATGCTGAATTAATTTAACAATTATAGCGTCAAAATTGTGCCATTCCGAGAAAAAAATAATGTTCCAAAAATTTGACCTCATTTTTTTTTTTCAACCCTTCCATTGTCCTGCAAGTTTTGCTATTGCTGAAATATCAAATTCTCTGAATCATTCACCAAAAGTATAAGTATGATTGGAACCAAGAATTTTTGTTACTTTTTACCTGCAGACTAGTAAGTGTGTGGATATCCCAAACACGGAAGACTCTGGCTGTTGACAAACTGATAATATGTTGATCTTTCTCATTACAACATATATCAACTATTGTAAATAAATGGCCTAGTAATTTACCTGAAATGGGATAAAGCCTGTATCATACATTGACTGAAGTTTTACACTGATTTCAACAATCTTTCAGTTATATCGCTACGGCTGGAAAACATAACAATGGATTCCTGGTATTTCTCTCACCAGCACAACCATCATATCTTTTCCTAGCCTCTAGCTGCTATCCCACATGGGTCTACGATTATCAACCCATTGGTGTGAAAAAGTTGTAACTGCCTATAAACATATAGGCAGTTACAAATGTTTTGCGCTGAGCCATTGACATACAGTAAAACTTGCATTAAGTGACCACTTAAGGGAACGACAAAAAGCGGTCGTTAAAGTGAATCGTCGCTCAGTATTGCTAATAATAACGAAAATAATTTTGATTGACTATTTATATAACTACGGATTTCTCAATAATCCTATGTTGTTCAACCAAATAGAATCGTCTCACTGAGACGATTCTAATGGGTTTTAACAACACAGGATTCATCAAACATTAATTTTTAGACCAAAAATATCTCCTTTTTGAAATATTTTGATTCAAAGAAGGGGATTTCGAAAAAAGTCGCCTAATGAAAATGGTCACTTAATAGACGTGATCGCTTGAGCAAGATTGACTGTATTTAATTTGTTTTCTTTTTTTAACTAAATGCAGCAAAATCTGTGGTGCTGGTATTTGTTGAACTTGTCAAACCAAATGAATACCCACAACATAGAGTTTCTGTGAAAATTATCAATTTAAGACTTGTGCTTCCCCTTTCTAATCTACAGTTCTTACCAATTGGATATTCGGCAGATACTCATTAAACACAACAAGAATGAAACTACCTTCCTACTTAACTTTAAGCTGAGTATGTTTTCCAAAGAATAAGTGGACCTCATAAACCATTTAATTAAGGTAATTAAGATAGATCCGCAACATTTCGGAAGTCATGAACTGAAACAGTGCTCACTGAGGTTACCTTGCGATTTTATTGGGAAACCTCGATTAACATTGTTTAAGAACATTTCATAAGGAAATTCCTGCTTTGATAGATGACATAGACAAAGTTCAGCTTGAACCCATGTGTAATCTGATCATAGACTCAGCCCTCGTTTTTTCACATTTAGGCCAGAGGTGTAAAAATTACTTTTCAACAACAACAAGAGCACCACCTACTGGTGCCTACACTCGGCTGTGGAGTGCTGGATGGTGAAAAAAATCTAAGATTACAAAGGGGCATAATTTGCACAAAATGCATCTAGAATTATTCCCCTTGATAGTATAGGTTGCTTTTTTTCTGGTGAACAAGTGTGCCAAGATTCAAGTTAATACCTTCATTAGAGAGAGATATCACAAAAAGTCAAAGTTTTCGCACAACGACAAACCCACCAAAAGCTACAGCAATAATTTGGGTATTCTAAAAAAAAAAAAAAAAAAAATGAGCTAAAAATGAATTCTCTGTGATTTCAGCCCTTTGACCCTTGTCATGCTGAATAAATCTTGGCTAAAAATTGCATCAAAATCAAAGGGCAAAAAGCACTGAAAGTACCAACTGTAGGTCAATTTTTATTTGAAAAACTAAATCTATTGATGTTTCTGGTTTGAAAATGAGAAAGAGGTGATGTAGACTAACATCAGACTGCACTTATGTGCAGGCTGATGTTTGTCTATACGAGGGATGTTCATTTTTATCCGGATTAGGTCAATAAATCATCATTGATTTATCGCTATGAGAAAAAAGTATACTCATATTAGCGGGACACTTTATATGCTCAAACTTGCCAAAACATGAAGCATTTGAACGATGTATATTAGTTTCACACGCAAACAAAAATACATGGGTATTAGGTGGCGGCACACAATACATAACGCTAGCGACGTTGTCGAAAAACGAGACATTTGATGTTGTGTAATTTAGCTTGTCGCGGTTCGTTATTCATGGAAGAGGGATGAATTCAGTGTTCCTGTAATTAAACTGGGCTTTTATGGTTTGTATAAAGGTAAAATCCAATGGTGCAAATCAAATTTCTTAGAAAGGTACCCCTTTGAAAATCGCCTCTATCTTCCAGAGACTCGGCAATTGGCGTCCCAACAGATGCTTGGATAAGTTTCTCTCTGTCAGTTCTTCCTCTTATCTCAAGGGGAACGGTAGCGTCTTCATCGATGAAACTAAAGCATTTTGAAGAATGAACCATTCCCTTTCAGCGTGACCAGAATTTGATTAATGTCTTTCGGTATTTTAGTAGATTTCGAATAAAATAATTAAAAATCAAAATTCCAAGCATTCAATTGATGTCGTCTAGAATGGTCCAAAACACTTACCTGCCACATTTTGAACGAAACTTATCGAAAAATTCTACGATCAAATTACTTCAAATTAAGACAAGACATTTGTAATAATTATTCCAGCAACTCAATTAATTTTCAAGTTTTTCAACAGTTAGAAAAGAAAGAGTATTTACAAACAAAGGCCGAATATATCGATCATTTTATTTGCTGCGCCGGGTACTTGTTTCCATGGCATATCATATGGCAGATGCGCGAGAGCCATGCTCGATAACTATACCAATTTTACATATCTATATGTGAATTGAATTCCGACAGCGAATGATACCAAATTAACTTTGATTGCTTCAAAATTAAAATATTGCGAGGCAAAATCCGGTTAATTTTTCAACAACCCTCGTAGCTCCTGTCAAAGCAGGAATATTCAGGGTTCAGCATGACAAGGGTTAATACAATATCCTATCTTACCAGTAGGTCTAGAGAATATATGTGGATGCCAAACCCTGATGACCTTGTCCACCCCGCCTGTAGCTATAATATTGGCTTTGGCACAGTAATCAAAGGCATTCACACCTTTAGGTATAGACACACCCCTTAATTCTCTGTAATAGAAATAACACACCCCTTAACTCTCTGTAATAGAAATAACACCCCCTTAGCTCTCTGTAATAGAAATAACACACCCCTTAACTCTCTGTAATAGAAATAACACACCCCTAAACTCTCTGTAACAGAAATAACACACCCCTTAATTCTCTGTAAAAGATATCACACACACCTCAACTCTCTTTAATAGAAATAACACGCCCCTTAACTCTCTTTGATAGAAATAAAGTATCCCTTAACTCTCTGTAATACAAATCACACACCCCTTATCATCTGTGATAGAAATAACACACCCCAGGCCCTTAACTCTCTCTAATAGAAATAACATATCCCTTAATTCTCTTTAATAGAAATCACACACCCCTTAATTTTTTGTAATAGAAATAACATGCCCCTTAACTCTCTTTAATAGAAATAACACAACCCTTAACTATCTGTAATAGAAATAACACACCCTTTACTCTCTGTAATAGAAATCACACACCCCTTATCTCTCTGTAATAGAAATAACAGTGGTTGTTTTCATGAAAGGAAAATGAAATATTGAATAAACATCATGTCATATGTGAAAACTTTTTGAAATACATATTTAAAGAATATTTGGTCAATGTTTGGTTATGTTGCAGGTTTGATGCAACATAAAGCTTCAAACCTACACTTTATTCATTTTTATTATTTTGATGCAATCTATCTAGAAAGTTGGAATCAATGTACATACAAATTATTTGATATCCTAGATTATAAAAGCAATTTACTACTTAATTTAATATTGATATATGGATAAACATTAAGTGATAATATTTCTTCTCATTTTCAATCAATCAATCTATTAACAAAAAAAACACCATGGCTTAAAACTAAATAAGAAAATAAGAAATAAGAAGAAATTACAAGGAAATCTATTCACAATAAAATACAAATTTCATATATTTACTGTGAACATAGATAGCTCCACCATTTATCATACACAATGTCATCTTTAGAGGGAAATTTGATGCTTTTGACATCATATAACCCACATGCTAAATGACATGCTTTGCTTTCTTTGAAATTCTCCGAACCTCAAAATCATTACTTGTTCATTAATTTTAAATCAGAAAAATGTTTTAAAACTATTCTACACTTAGAAAAGAGTAATAAAATATAATTTCAGAATTGTGATTGTTTTATAATGGATGTCATTTCATTTTTGTGTTGATGTGTCCATGAATAAATTTTGATTGGGGCAGGAGTTTAATGTAAAGCAAATACCTTGGGCTCCGCCATCAGATTTTACCTTTTGCATATAACTCCATCTTTATCAGACTTTATTCAATACAAAAATGGGATTATTTCCTAAATAAACAGTTGATCCACAGGGAATATAGATTTAAGTGTGATGTTGTTAATGAAGGAAATAAACACAATTTAACACACTGGTGCCCTAAAAACAATAAGATTTCTTAGTTATTACCAAGAACCTGCATCTAAATCTAACTTGCTTTTCAAAGAGGTTTAATCATGAGGATTCCATCTTATATAGTTTCAAAGCTCCACAGCAATATTACTGTTTTCTTTTTAATAAATTGTTGAAAGGCAGGCAGACTGGCAGACAAGCATTCAATAAAAGTATTGATACCTGCATCTTAGAATCAACACAAATGCCGGACAGGTTTGAAAACAAGACGATAATTAAGTGAAATAAATAAAAACATATTAAACTGTTTGAGTGAAGCTAGTTTCTTTATTATTTAACCATAAAATAAATTAGAGTCATCATAGGTTTATGTGATTGAAGGAAACAGACAGTGAAAGCATTTATATTGATGTGTGTAGTCAATCAGTAGTGACAAGTTATCTTGCATCTCATAAATTTTAAAGATTTCTAGCTGGACATGTATTTGGATATTTCTTTCTTTTTTAGATACCTTCTTAATTTTGATATTGAGTCATGTTGACTGATTAAGGTAGCAGACTAGTAACAGTTCTGTAACATTTCAGAACACATGATCTTTCACAATGTTGACCAAGGTTTCCTAATAAAATCATCAGGAAACCTTTGATAACACTGTTAAAGTTTATTACTTCCGAACATTGAGGAACTATTGCGGGTCCACTTCCTTATATAACTATATTTCTATGTCTGATTTCAAAGAGGCTATAAAAAATCTGTTACTTATATAATCTTAATTTAGACAAGCAAACATTTTAAAGAATTGAAAGTTTTGTTTTATGTTTAGATTCAGTTTAAAAAACAGTATTTCAGTCATATTTTGACAACTTAAAAAAGTGCACATATTAAACATGGTTTCTTGCCATGTGTTCAAGATCAGCAAACCATGCATACAGTTTTCCAATTCCCGCTTTGCAAGCAGGTACACAAAACTGTTTGAACCGTTGGTGATCCTGAAAGCAGGGCTAGTATGTGTTATTCTAGTCCTACGATTTCATCCTTTCCAAATGTATGTAACACAGGTTATGATAGCATTGGGTGTGGAAATACAGAATTTCTCTTCTTGTCCCAGGACAAATAAAAGATAATTTTCTGCTTGTCGCGAATCAAATTGATCTTGCCCTCAAAAAAGAAAATAAATCAATCTTTGGAAAACCTTGTTTTTCAAGAAGAAAATCCGGTACTTTCTTCGGTTAAAAACAATGTTTTATACCCTTTGTTATTAATATCATGATCATTTATCTCTTATATCTGATTGGTACCATTCTGATATTTGTCTTTGTATTAACTTGACAAGGACAAGTGGCATAGAAAAAAGTACTTGTACGTAGGAAGAAAACCCTTGGTGGGACAAGGTGGGCATGGAAATTCCCTGTCTGCCAAAGCTCTATCAACAGCAGGAAAATGCCACAAATATCAGGAAAAAAGTTGAAGTTACTTTCCTTTTTTTTCCTGAAAATTTCTTTGAAAATAAAGTTCATTTCTTTTTTGTCATCTTGCCGCATCAAACAATATTCTAATGAAACTTGAAGCTGAAATCTTTAAAATATTGAGGTACAAACTTAATTCACATACTTAATTGGATAATCGTGTTTTTCCCTGAAGAAATGGACAAAACAAATAAGTAGATGCACAATCTATCTAAAGCAACCACCAGTTCTAATTGACCTCTTCCATAAAGTCACTTTCATCAGAATCCTTTTTATGACAGTAAAATCTTTAATTATATATTTTTTAAATCCCTGAATTAGTCACTTTCGACAAGTTTATCTGTTATATATCTCTTACCTACCCATCTATATTTAGCAGGCACAATTAAAATATTTCCGAAACTGCAGAGTGCAGATCTCGATGTGCACCCCTTTAGAGAATCTTTCAATAGGTCACTAATATCATATGATCACATAAAGATATGGAAGGACTAAATAATTTCTTCAAAGCAAATACAAACCATGCAGTTAAATCACACTCAAAACAAACTGACAATGTAATCAGACTTTAATCAATCTTCAATGTAGTCAACACACAATCAATAATAATATCAAAAGAGTAGATTGATTGTTTGTCAGCAATGTTGAGGATTGATGCTATAATTAACCAGTATTCTGCGTAATTAATGAACTGGCAGGGCATGGCTTAACCATGACGTAATTTGGCAAGTTTACTTTTCAATAGTTTGGGTACTATCAAATTTTAGTCAATAATCATCGTTAACGCGTGCATATAACTGTATCCTAATACCTAAAGGATTCAAGTGATTTGAGAGAGTGAATACATTTCATCGTTTGGTTACCAAAGCCTCATAACTTCAGCTTGATTAAGCTGAAGTTACGAGAATTTGGTTACCAATCTACGATTAAAGGTCTCGAGTTATTTATGTCGATTCTCTTTAGAAGTAGGTTATTTTAGATAAGAGCTGATTTTCCTTAACCTTAAGTGCAACGACTCATTACTTAGGTTCCGCCCTGCCAGGGCATTAATCATGGACTATACCTCATATTTTCAACAATTCACATATGTGCATGGCATAAACATTGAGAAGCTTAGACAAACACACAATGCAATGAGAATATATACTGGCCACCTGAATCCACCTTATTTATCTACAGAGGACACAGTGAAGACACTGATCAGACTATGCAGATGCACATGCTGATCAGAGGCTTTGCTTTGAGCATGGGTTCAATTGTTGAATACATGTATGTTATGCACATGCTCTAATTTTGTCAATAATAGACGACTTTAATGCTCAATTATGAAACCTTGCTTCCTTTCTAAGTTACACACTAAGTTTTTCCTCAATCTTGAAAAGCTGGGATCCTGTTAAAAGTCATGCAATTATGAGTTCTATTAATTTATCTAGAATACATGCATTATAAGATTTTTTTTCACTCTGATTGTACAAACTTACGGAGAACTAAGACCCAATTCTTCCCTACAAAGTATTTTGTTGATGTTATTGAATATTGGTTTGGCAATCTTGTCTATATTTTAATACATGTACTGACTCAGTCATTAGGTTCTACATTTAGAAGATGACTGCCTGTCGATATATCTATATTGATTTTATTTTCAAGTGTTATATATTCAACTTTCATTCAGCCAATGATAATGTTTCTATCAAAACAAGAGCATATCTGGGTTGTCAAACATTGACTGATTGGTGCTGAAAGGAAGATTAACAATATTGAGATGTCCCAGTACAACAGCTGTGGAGCCCACACAATTTTGACCATCAACTTGACCTTGACCTTCTCATAATGGAAAATCATAGTATAGAAAAAGTTCAAAGTCTGTCCTAAAATGTGGGTGAAATGCTTTTATCAAGCTTAAATTCAACATTTGACCTTGACCTAGAAATCTGAAAAATCTACAAATTTATTTAATTAAGCAAATCAACTCTTTATGTAGACCAATTTTTTTTTTTAATTGATTGATTGAATAGATTTTAACACCTCTTTCAACATTTTTTTTTTCAGTTATATCACAGTGGCTGGAGCACCTAACAATGGTTTCCTGGTTTTCCCTCACCATTACAACCACCACAATCTAGCCTTCAGATGCTCAAATTATTTTGAATTCATGTGTTTATATAGCTGTTCAGCTCCAGATAAGCACAATTTTGATATCTGACCTTGACCTGTAACCAAAACTTGAATCTACCTGAATGACAGTATAAAATGTCAGATGAAGCCTTGATGCAAACATTGTACCTTTTACTCCAGAATCATGAATAAATGTAGGAGCTATGCTCTTGACTAGCTATGTGTGACCCATCTTAGGTTGCTAAATACAAGTTTTTAATACTTACTGGTTGTCATAGATACGTTCTACCTCTTCCAATATGAAGGAGTTTTTACTGCTAGGAGAACATGATGCAAAACAGTGAAGTTCTGGAAAATACTTCACCTGTCAATAGATACAGAATGTTTTTATTTTTCCATACAAATGAAATACAATCAGGACTTAGTTTTCTTTAACCTTACAGAATTGAAAAGCAAATTTTTTTCTCTTAAAATATCAAAATATTTACTAATAAAATATACACCTAATATACAATCACAAAGAACTATGAAAATTGATCTTTAAGATTTTTTTCCTGGGAAACTTGGCAAGACACATTGAGAGTTTTGAGATGGTTACAAGCAGACTTGCTATATATAAACTGTTTTCCATCTGAGTTCAGTTTTGTTTTCCTTTTTTTGTTTACCAATTCAAATATTATAGTTTACTGAATCTACTTAAATTAATGTATCTGAAACACCTTAATCAAAGTACATGTCTATCTGCTTTATTTGTTACAATTTACACATAGATGCGCCTCAAAAGAAATTTTGATTGCTCAGTGCCAAACTATTGTAGGCAAGGGCGTAGCTCCCATTACGCACATTACGCAATTGCGTGATAAAAATAAATCATCTTTCGAAAAATATCGTTGATGAATGATCATTACATCGAAACTACAGCTTATTCAAACTGTAGTTAAGATGTTTGATAATTCACCAACGCTCAAATATATAAACGGGGAGCGGGTGGAGGGCATTAGTCTTTAGTCCCAGTCCACATATCGCCTATATTCTATATTCTTTGGTGGTCGCCTTAGAAATGCGTAAAATTTTCAACATCCTAGCTACGCCTATGATAGGCACTTACAGTTGTTTTTCACTGACCCTAGGAAGGTTAAACTTCAGTTATATTTCCTATATATTTACCGGCAATTACAATAGTTGTGCACTTACTTTAGAACGTGTCTTCAATACATCAAAATTGAGCTAGTGTGTTACATTACCAGTAAATTGATATGTGATCAGACTGAACAGGCTAGGATCAGCCTGTTCAGTCTGATCAGAGTCTTCACTATGCACTCAATAGATGGCTATTGGCCTTATGTTGCTGTTTACAATCTAATATTAATCCTATCACCCTATGTGATTGTCCAGGCTGATCAATGTTTTGTGCATCATGCACATATGAAGAAATTGTAAGAAATGTTACAAAATAGACTCAAATGTTTCTGCATACTGTGTCAATTTCAATCAAGAGATAAATTGCTATTATCAGGGTTGCTATAAAGAGAAGCCCTACCTTTAGCACCCAATCATCATGAACCTTCCTTCTCACCATCGGCCTGAAAAAGAAACATAGTTAAACATGCATTAACCGCTGACCAGATGAATTCCAATTTTGCATCAAACAAATAACAATTTTTGGGGATGTTGCAACCTCACTGGTTTATATTTTACCATGATAACTAAGCATAAAGCAGGCAGTTTAAGCTTAGATCAGACAGCATATCTGTGCAGGCTGGTCTTAGTCTATTCTGTCTGCCAAAGCTTAAAACAAAGCAGGGATATGCAATGAACAGCAGGAGAAGGGTTAAATGGCTACCAAAAAGCTTTCTTTTTAGGCAATGGTCACGGAATACACTTTTTTTTATAGACAGGGCTCGAAAATTCTACTCGTCAACTCATCCTGCATGATTTTTCCTTCTTTGTCTATATAAGCAGGACAAGTGGATTTTTGCAAAATTTCACTTATGAAATTAATGTAACACTATATTTTCTTGTATAGCAGGACAAGTTTCAAGAATTTTCAAGCCCTGATAGGCATCTGTCTTTGAAGCCCAAGACTAAAGTAAGTTTGTAGGATACTTAATTTATCCCTAATAAGTTGTTGCATACATTTGGAACATCCCTCTGCCATTTCACTAAACTGCTGCAAGCCTCAGATGTATTAGTCTAAATGAGACTTTAAAATGAAGCATTTTCAAAAAATAGAATTTTAAGCAATCATACATAAGAATTTCAAAATATTCAAATGCAGAAAGAGAGATTATACATTGAATTAAACAAGTAGCATTAGTGACAAAGAATGTTTTCACTCAAAAGTTAGAGGGCTAACACCATTTTTACTGACAGCAAAGATCTTTTCCAAGGTTTTCATGTAGTTTTCAAGATAGTCTGTCTATGGGAAATTTGAGGTTGATAGTTAGATTGGTCTAGTGATGCTCTGAACATGTTGCATATAGAAATTAAGCTGTCATTCCTGGATATCATATTGATGGCTCAGTGTGAAACAGTTGTAACTGCCAATAAACATATAGGCAGTTACAACTGTTTCTCACTAAGCCATGAATGTGGTCACAATTGAAAATATCTAATTAAATTTCAAAAACCATTAAAATGTTTCTGCATAAATTATATCAATATTATTACTGTTTAATTGACATGCTACTTACACATGTTTTAGAGTTATTTATTTCAATACATACCAGGTAATATAATGCTACTATATTTATAGATTCACAACAAACTCTTGAATTCGAATAAAATTTATCCTCACAAATTCATGTTGTTATAATTCAACACTTAATAAGATACCTTTAGAAAACAACAAAGAAGACATTGCATTGAACAAGCATTTTTTAAAATATTTTTTTTACAATGTTTTCTAGATTAAATAAATAAATAAATTGAATTAAAATTCTGGTCTACAATCTCAGGCTTAAAATTTGCCATCTGAAAAATGGTTAAAAGATCTTACGCAGCCAATCTGTTGGGTTCAATCACATGTAATATATTTTGATCTTTAGCCGGTTTCTTTTCTCCACCTTTAGAATTCTTCATCGTGAGATCTTTAGCCGCCACAGTGAGTATGTTAAGATATCCTTGATCATCCCCGAATAATATGAGATCTTCATGGATAGCTCCGGGTTTGGGTATACATATCATACATTGAGGGGCATTGTCAAATGGCTTGATGGCAAATACATGCTGTAACAAAAGATTACGTGATTTGTCACATAAGAGACCATCAAGGAGTCAGAGAAAAACTATTGTAAATTTATCAATGGGTACTAACTACATGGGATTTGATAAAGTATTTCTTAAATAAAATCTTTGGAAATCCCAAATACCCCCTCTATCTGTAGCTCTGAGAAATGACTTTTTCTTTGTTAAAGAGGGGAAGAACTGATGATTCCTCCCAAAATTATGTCACACTGAAAAATCTTGTGTCAGATTTGTTTGGAATTACTAGTACAAAAGTGGATCAAAAAATACGTGGACTTTTACTATAACTTTGGCATTTCCTGTCGGAAATAGATAAAAGTTTGTACACATATAAAACCATTTAAAGTTGACATAATACTAGATTAACAAGAGTCTGCTATGACTATGATGAAAAAAATCTAACATTTGATATGCCTGGGTAGGTGCCACCGGCGCAACCTAGTTTGTAACGTTACTTCCTAGTATTACTATCCATAATTATCCCCTCAATTTGGACCAAACCCTTCCAAACTTCGCCTATTTAAGTGTTGGCGTAATCTGTTAGGATGTCTAAAGTTTGAGCATAATCAATTCGGTATTTTCGAATTCAAAGTCAGTAAGCTAAGGACACGCGTCAATTTGTGGACATCGAAATGACGGCACCGGCGCAGCCATAGACAACAGGACAATAACAAAGTTCTACTGGACCTATGGAAGACCTAATTGAGAGGTTAAAGTGATGAAATATGCTAAAAGGCCTTCAATTGTAAGCAGATACCTTCTTTTTAAATGTTTTGTTTTAGAATGGAGAGCGTTTCTGATGGATTACACTCGGAGAATGGAAAACGTCTCCTCGACGTTTGATTTGTAATTGTCACAGTTGAACATCAGTTCGAGATCTTAAAGACACATTATACATTTAAGGTCATTATTTTGGATCAGATGGATATGAAAATAAAACTTATCCAATGGATAGGCGATACATAATTTGTGGTCATTGTTGAGTTGAGTATTTTGACATGTACTGACTTTAATCGGAAGTTATCAATATCGTAGCGTCATATCGACGTTGTTACCGTGCGCCGGTATCAAATGACTACATGTTTTAGAATGGTTGCTACAGGTGACCAACTTGTTGGATTTCATCCAAATTTTCACGACAAAAAGGAAAATGCCACAATTAATAACAGTGTAGTTTTCTTTTCAAAGTCTGTGAAAACAAAGTTTCTGTAGCGTTAGTCTACGTATTTTTTTATTCATCCTAGTATGTATTTTTTCTCAGCTAAATCTTGTTCTGGACATTAAATCAAACTTAACAAAATTAAGCCAGAATTCAAGTATGGGATTTTCTCTTTGTCATGGTTGAAATTATGGCTTTAACATTTCTTTTGTAGAGACTATTAACAGTACATATTTCAGTAAGGCGGAATTCATATTACTGATATGGGTAAAACAAATGATAGTGGTGATAAATTAAAGGATATACAAATAACCAACCTGATTTTTACCCTTTGATCTATTATCCCATATAATAATACTCCTTTCTGTACAACATGCAGCTCTTCGTATACTAGGCATATAGTCACATCCTGTGACCCAGGCTGCCTCCTGTAACACAGGAAAATAATTCACGTGTACCAAACAAGGGCGTAACTCCCGTAACGCTATTTACCCAAGAAATTATCCTCTGTTGTAAAAATCATTGATGAATGATCATAACAACATAACTACAGCTTATTCAAGCTGTAGTTACAATGTTTTGATAATTCACTTACACTCAAATTGGTAAAAGGGAGTGGACATAGGGCTTGCATCTTTTGTCACATTCCACATATCACTTTTTTCCTATATATTCTATGTTCGTTGCCTTCTGAGCGTGTATAATTTTCAAAGTCCTAGAAAGGCCTTTGCAGACAGCAAGGGGAGGACAGATTTTAGATATAAATATCTTTACAATACAGTAATAAATCCTATGTTGTGGGTACTCATTAGAATAATCTCAATAATATGATTTGAATGAGTATCCACAGCATAAAGTTTCATTGAGAAATAAGGATTTTAGTTTGGAGTTGCCCCTTCTTATCTTGCCCTGCGTTCAGGAAGACAAAATGGTGCAAACCATTTCCAAGTTATACCCTGCTTTGCAAGCAAGTGTTAGTGCTAAAATTTGAAAGCAGTTTGCACTGTTTTATCTTTCTGATCACAGAGCTGGCATCTGGACAATGTGACAAGTCATTTTTTTTTTTAGATAATCTATTAAATTTTTGTGCCCTAAAAGACACCCATCCATTTTAGGAGAGACCAAAATTTACATTTCCTTGATTCAATATAGACCACTTAGTTTTTATCAAACACTTACCCATCCATTTTTTAATGTGGTCATATTTGATTTAGTGTTTCCAAATGGTTTTCATCTTTAATTATAAACACCAAATTCTTTGATTGATTGGACTTTACCTAGCTAGACATATCTTTTCAAATTAAAGGTCCTAGCTCTCTTGTTCCATAGCCAAAAATGGCAGCCTCTTTTCAATGCATAACCTCTTTTCTTTAAGATTATGTGACAATATTGATATGTTTCAAATGCTTTAAAAAATAATCTTTATGAAAACTTAAATTTCAATCAAGTTTCAGCTAAAGAATTGCACCGTTATTTCAAACACATATAAAGTAACTTTCAAGATCCAAACATCACACAATCAAAATCTTTAAACAAAATCCAAAAGGCATGGTTATAACAAAATACATGACTTGATATTGAAAAGACACATAACCAATTCAACACATTACCTCTTTATTTAATTTGAACATACATATATTTTATTAATGAAAAAAAAAATGCATACAATACTAAACTCTGGATAAACTCAATTTTAACATTTGACCACAAAATCTTACCATGACCTTAAAAAAATCTGTTTTATTTTGTATTTTTGTATTTCACTTTGCAAATTTACTCTATATAGAGATTTATATGTTGGTCAAATTATTTTGATTCATCCATATATAAAGTGGCTATAATAAGTATATAAGCTCATTTGATCTTTATCTATGACCTTGAACTTAAAAGTACCTGACAAATAATTCTCATATGTAGATGAATATTGAGATAATTATTGAAAATCTTTTTTCTTAATGCATAAAATATTTCAATATATCCTGACTTTCAATAAAACCATATTCAATCCTGTAAGTAAGAATACCTTTCTTTGTAAGTAATTAATTCCATTGCTGTTAAAGATTGTATTGTAATTGATGGCTTTGAAATTTGAATTTGGCCTACAGAAATAATACATTTGTACTGAAGTGTATTAATAACTTTTGGTGGTAAAATTACCCATAATAAATCTCAAAACTCCACCAGAAAGCATTAAGAAAACAGTTATAAAACATGTAAATCCTAGGGCAGTTTATACACAATCAGTCTGAAAGAGACGTCCAGCATCACAGAAAACTTACCCGAAATAGTCTGGGACCAATCTGATATAACACATACAAGTCAAAATATTTATTATGCTAAAAGACATAATACAAGATATAAAAAAAGAATTGTTTTTCATTTTCTTTTTCAAGAATTAACATACAAACAAGAATTGACACAAAGCGGACTGATACCCCAAAAAACTCTATGCCCATAATGAATCATTTACAGTGCAGGTTTTGCTTGCTGCAAACATTTAGTCTTTCTATGAAGCTTGAATCAAATCCTTCCATTAGTAGTTGTGAAATTAAGTACATGTAGAGAAAATTTTTCATAAAAGGGTGATAACTCTGTCCAAAGTCAATATACCACAACCAAAATAGAATGTGCACACCGCTGCATGATACTGAACTTATCTGTGAAGTTTGATTCAAATCCCTTCATTAGATGCTTAGAAATTCAGCAAACTCAAAAAAGCTAGACAGGCAAGAGTGGTGGATTGACCCACAAGCTGACTCCTTTATTCCCCCATCAAAGTTTGATAGGATGGGGTATAATTAGTTTTCTGCTTTTCACTATAAGTACATTAACCATAAGCCCTTTTTTGTAATCAATGTAATGGTGCAAAAATATATCAAAATCATTTTAGATTCGCCCCTTATTTTTGAAACAAAAGGGTACTTCTTCAATTTGTACTGTTAAATACGTGTTTCACTAATTATCTTTACAAAATAGACAGGAAAATAAGGACATCAAAAATGTGCATAAACTATCAAAAAATTGTCAATTACTGGTATCTTATTTGAAAATAATGATAATTTCTATTATTGTACATATTTTGACAACATAAAATAGATTAATATCTTGATTGAATTTTATCAAAAATAATATTGATTGAGTGCTGGCAATATTAAAGACTGATCAATATATTGATTCAATTTTATTATCAATAATATTGATTTAATAGTGGCAACATTAAACAATAATTAGCTAATTTACTTACATTAATATCAATACAACTCTGTAAACGGCACTGTGAAATAGAACAAAACAAAACAATTGCTTTTAACTAACCCATTGTAAAGTAAAATTACATGAAGAATATTTAGCTCCACTTTGAAATGTTATACATGTACATATTAAAAATATTAAATGGTTCTTCTGTAAATGGCAAAGTAATAACCTTTTATCTGGTTTATTGAAGACTACTTTTTTAAATTAAATATTCCTTGACCACTCAGACAATATTCACTAAGCATTTGTTTAAACTTAAAGGGAATGCATTGGCTTTAGAACTCTCAAGCAAATTGAGATCTTATATACTTCTTTTTTCTTCAAAGAAATAGACAAGCTCAGCTTAATTCTTCTTCAATATAATTTTGTGGAAGATAAAACTTTTCCAATCACAACAATATGCAATAACATGGCTAAGATGGCCCTTCTGTAGATTATAAGCTCACCTGAGTATAGGTTGAACAAATTTGGCCCTGTAAACATTCCCACCAACTTATCAAGAATTGATTTTCTTTACCTCCAAGTTTTGGATGAACTTGGCCCAATAGTTTTGGAGATCATATCTTTAATGAAAATGCTTATAATGAAAATGCTGACAGATTACTGACAATGTATATTGCAAGATGAATGGACATAAAATTTTTGAAACAATCACAATTGCTCATTTTGAGAACTTGTGCTAAAGTGGGCTCAAACACATTGGCAACTATAACAGAGATAGTACAGCTGGGATCATGTTGTTCATCAATTAAACTACCTTGCTACTCCATATAGCCAGGGCTCCTTTCTGTGAGCAGGAGATATAACTGTCCAAAGATGGCACATATCTTATACACTGTACTGTATCTCTTCTCTTTTTGTCCCCTGTAAACAGAAATCAGTCAACATGTGAGATATAACTGTCCAAAGATGGCACATATCTTATACACTGTACAGTATCTCTTCTCTTTTTGTCCCCTGAAAACAGAAATCAATCAACATGTGAGATATAACTGTCCAAAGATGGCACATATCTTATACACTGTACTGTATCTCTTCTCTTGTTGTCATCTACAAACAGATATCAGTCAACAAATTAGAGACATAACTACCCAAGTTGGCACATACCTTGTGTTCTGTACTGTCTCTCTTCTATTTTTGAACCCCCAAAAAACATCACTTAAGTACAACAAATTAGGTATCATTAGTTATACAGTATCTTTCCAGAGTATATGACAATTTATTCCCAGCTGGGAAAAATGATGTCACACAAGCCTTAGGCCAGGGTTGATATCTTTTTTTTTACTGCCCGGAATAAATCATCATAAACTCAGGCAAGACGCCTCATTACAAATTTATTATACTTCAAATCTATTTTGGCTAAATACCTGTCTTTTGCCTTTTTAGGACCTTGCTATACACCAAATCCTATCAAACCACCAATATCTCCCAAAATGAAAAGTAAACATGACATGCCACAGGCAGTAGTGAGGCGACACTACTTCATCCTGCTATGTAGTAGTATGTTAGCGGTTCTTGGCTGAACCTACAAGAAAGTGAAAGGGGGGCCCGGGGGGGGGGATAGTCATCTTTCAGATTTAGCCTCTGTCTCCCAGATCAAGTGATCCCCCCACCCCCTTTCGGAAATTAAACTTAAAGAGGCATGTTTTAAACTGTTGCAGTGTAAACAAATAAATGGTTTTTGACACAGAGAAATGCCAACTGATAAAAGTATTGGGGGAAAAGATTTCCGAGTTGCGAACTTCGACAGCAGACAATTTTTAAGGGCGGCTTTCAATAAAAGGGGGGCAACCCTGTCGCTTTTCCGTGAAGTATTTCATCTAATCGATTATTTTACTATTTTTATTATTTTACTATTTTTAAGAAAAGATTATATTGATTCTTATTAAATATAAGATCCGACCAGGTCCACTTTAAACAGTTGAATAAGACAGAAAAAATTATTTCAAGAGAAATTCTATTCGCTTAGAACTTTGACGCCTGAAATATGTGAGGCCTATCATCTATGTACAGGACCTTGACCCTAAGTCACCCCTAGGCCTTAGCTAGTGGACAAACAATTTTATAAATCAAAAAGGGGTTACGAAATCTTGCATATAATTAGCATTGAGGACAATTATGCGCGGCTCCATAGGGATGGGTCCGGAGGTCAAGACTCGCCCCCCCCCCGCCCCCCAACCCCTTATTCCGCGATTTTTTTGTCTTTTAAATTGTCTAAAGATTACAAGAATAAATTAATTGATTTTTTTCTTGTTGTTTCAGGTAACAATCACGTTTATTTTTAAATTTACATTTAAAAAAGGCATCTGTTTGATATAGAAAAAAAAACATCAACAATAACAACAACCAAAAAACCCCATGTAAATCATATTAAGGGTAAGTTTCCATAAACAAGTAATGTCTGACCAATTACCCGATAAATAGTCAAATGGAAACTTTGTTAAATACTATTAGAAACAGAGATTGTGTTCATTGGAGGTCCGCCGAAGGTAAGATTTTAGAAATTCTTCCACTGAAAGTTAGAAAGATAATTCCAGATTCTGTTAATCATGCAAGTACGAAAGGTATCGACCCTACGCACCCTGCGTAATCCATGCAGCCTGAATATGGTCGACACTTTATGCACAGCCCAGATGGTCCTATTTTGATAATGTAAAGTTTATTTCCGTACCAGCCGCCTCTCCGACACGCCGTCTCTTGGATACAGTAAAGATACTGACTTCCTCTCCGACAATTATCTCCTCGTTCATTCATTCACATACAAATGTATATAAATCATAATGTAAAGGTGCGTACCTGCGGCCTCTCCGACACGTCATCTCTGTGATACAGTAAAGATACTGACTTCCTCTCTGACCATTATCTCCTCGTTCATTCATTCTCGTATATAAGTTCAATGTAAATGTATGTACCTGCCGCCTCTCCGACACGTCGTCTCTTGAATATAGTATTGATACTGACTTCCTCTCCGACCATTATCTCCTCGTTCATTCATTCACATATATAAGTTATAATGTAAAGGTGGTTACCAGCCGCCTCTCCGACACGCCGTCTCATGGATACAGTAAAGATACTGACTTCCTCTCCGACCATTATCTCCTCGTTCATTCATTCACATATATAAGTTATAATGTAAAGGTACGTACCTGCCGCCTCTCCGACACGCCGTCTCTTGGATACAGTAAAGATACTGACTTCCTCTCCGACCATTATCTCCTCCATATCCTCGGCTGTCGACTGGATGTAACCAAACAACTGAAATAAATAAAATATTCATTCATTCATTTATTCATTCATTCATTCATTCGTTAATTAATTAATGAATGAATGAATTAATTAATTAATTCATTCATTTATTCATTCATTCATTCATTCGTTAATTAATTAATTAATTAATTAATTAATTAATTAATTAATTAATTAATTAATTAATTAATTAATTAATTAATTAATTAATTAATTAATTAATTAATTCATTCATTCATTCATTCATTCATTCATTCATTCAATTAATTAATTAATTCATTCATTCATTCATTCATTCATTCATTCATTTACTCATGAGACACATTTAAGTAATGTTTTAAATTGCAGAACAAGGAACCAATAATGAGTTGTTTGCAGGCGCTTCGATATTTTGAACGAAGATGGGATATGACTTCTGTAAAAAAGCTATCCGTTCCTTGTGGTTTGCGACTGTCAATCTAGAGGTTCCGGGTTCGATCTCCGACGGCGGTACTCATCCTTTCCGACTATTTGTCTCACACCAATGGGTTGAAAAGCGTAGACCAATATGGGATAGCAGCTGGAGGCTAGGATATGATGTAATGGTAGTACTGGTGTGAGAAATACCATTTTTAGGTGCTCCAGTCTCTGCGATATAACTTATAGATTGTTAAAAGCGGCACAAAACCCCATTTAAACAAACAAATCCTTGTGGTTTGCCGATCTACAGATTGAAGAAAACTTCTAATGGCGGTTCATGGGAAAGCAAGTAGTGTCTACAGAGAAGAATTGGTGCACGCACTAAATGACAGTTAATAATCTTTAGTCTTTGTCCTACTTTATCATCCAATCAGAATGCTGGATTTTTAAAATTTTTGATGGTTTATTTTCCATAAACTATCCAGCTTAGGTTTATTTTGATCATTATTTCATTTAAACGTCAAGGTTAAATTGTTATACCACGCATGCGTACATACTAAACTCTACACCTTATGAATATGCAACGAGCACATGTAAAGTAAAGGAGAAAATCGTAATTCACGTGCATATGTTGCACTCCCCATATTCTACACTAATTTGGACCTGGTTGGGCGTGACATAGCCTGACGATTTTGTTTGATTGTGGTTTAATCCCGATTTCAACCTAATTGCAGTTATATCGAAATGGCTGGTGTACCTACCCATGGTTGGGTCGCTTACTAAATATTTATGAACTTATTTGCTTCTGTATGTAGCTAGAAACGTTAAATAGTTTAATTAATAAAATATCTATGTCTATGTGTAAACAGATTAGTATAGCATATGTAAATTTTGTGAGGTGAGCCGTGATATCTACTTTTTACCGTTAGATTTCCGTGCCATATATTTTCGAAATAGATTAGCAGGTTAAGATAACTCATGAAAAAAGTAACAATTAACCTTTCAAAGGAAAGCTATTACTAGTCTTTAATCGCAAGGTTTACTCACTACATGTACTTTCATTATTAGAGTGAAGGGATCAGGTTAAATTCCTATCATGTTTAGATATACCCGATATACCCATGGTAATAGACTCGGCGCCAACGTCAGCGCTCAGTTTTGAAAATACACCTTTAGTTGGCCCTTCTCTGACAATTACCATATTTGAGTTGGTGTTATATATGAACAAAATTGTTGATTAATATTGCATCTTTTATCATAGGCGATAGCTCTTTAGAAAGCCTCGTTATTTGCGTGCATATTTCAACAACCCCATATTTGGAAAGAGTGGGCGTTCACTTGTAATAAATTCAACCGGCTTATTCCTTGTAAATCGTGCGAAATGCTGTCTATGATATTAAGCGCGGGAAAAAGACTAAGTCAGTTAAACGCTAATAATTGAAAATTAAACGATTTAAACAGCCTCAGTCGGTCGCTACGCTCCCTCCTTTCGGCTGTTTAAATCGTTTAATTTTCAATTATTATCGTTTAACTATTACGTAATTACAACCGTGTTTTCATTTTACTAGGGCTTTGTAAAGAAAGAGTGAGTTTTCATGCATTTCATATTTTTATCATTTTTTTTTCTGGTACAATGAAATCGCATCTATACTGAGCCACAAAAGAAATGCCGCACTAGAATAATTTTCTTTTTGGTGAACGAAGTTTTTGTTTCATCAGTGTTTCTATGTATGGAACACCCTGTAGGATCTTTATAGCTTAGAAATAAAGAAGTGCCCATTTAGATTCAATTTAGTATTTCTCAAGAATTCTCTCCGCAAAATCATTGTTTATTTCATTAATGGCGTGATACTAGAATTCTTCATCAAGTAAAGATAATGAAAATTCCCCTTTAAAATACAAAATGACGTGCAATGGTTGATGATCTGTGTAAGATTGACAAGAGTTTAGAGCTGAACAAAGTTTGTGTCTATTCACTGCATAGACAGATACTAAGTTTTTGATCTAAGCCTTCGCTATTGCAACTTGTAGTAATTTGCCGGAAATATATGTTTTTAGGTCGTGACTTTCTGAACTTGTATTTACCGTACACATCTATACACCTTGTAGAATTAGAAACGGTAACCAGTCTAGTAATATCTTTTGGTTTATGCAATCGGGTTTTATTTTCTGCTAACGTTTACAGGAATCGCTTATTTAACAATTATCAGGCCTGACCAAATTTAAGGCTTAAAACGTTTTTCATGATCCGACCCCATTTCAAGAGCTCAATTTTACGATGTCAATAATCGTTTTTTCGTCTTTGCAATGAAACAAGTGGAAATATTCAAACGCTTCTTGTGCCAATCACTGGCATATCAAATGCTTAAGACACACGTGTAATTTTATTCCGATTCATCAATGTGTCGAAGGCGAACGTGATGCTTGAACTCATAGTGACCACTACTTATGTTTAGACCTAAAGAAAATCCCGAAGAAGAAAAAAGCGAATTGTGTTTCAATCGCATATGGGATGGAGGACAAAAAGGTAGCTGTAGTTACAGAATTTACTTTATTTTTACCTCCTTTTAATAAAAGAAACGCACTTTTCTGTAAGTATGTCTTCATGGAACAAATAGACGCATTAAATTCCACATAAGATGATAAAAAAGGGGACAATAATCTAAACGACATTAGTGAAATATTTTTTGTTTTTAAACCATTTCGATAAGTTTTTTTTAACAAATTTGAGGCGTTTTTGAGTGATTGGTTTAAATGCACCGAGAGGAGCGCTGATCGAGCGATTTAGATTGTTTTGATGTAGGTGAATTTCAATTCCACGATGATAATGACTATTCATTAAACACAAACGTACCTCACTCCAGTCGACCTTGGCATCTGGGTTTGTTGAAATCTTTCTGTAGAGAGCCTTGAGATCATGATTCTTGATGTCCGAACCAAACAACTGTCTGATAGCGTCACAAAACTGATCATAACGGAGATTCTCTGTAAATAGAAATAAAACTAATCTCAGTCTACCGATCTAAAATTGATCATACCGGAGATTCTCTGTAAATAGAAATACAGCCAATCTCAATCTACTGATCTCAAAACTGATCTTAACGAAGATTCTCTGTAAATAGAAATACAGCCAATCTCAATCTACCGATCTCAAAACTGATCATAACGAAGATTCTCTGTAAATAGAAATATAACCAATCTCAGTCTACCTATGTCAAAACTGATCATAAGAAAGATTCTGCAAATTAAAGTGCAACCAATATCAGTCTTACGCTCGTGTCTATTTAACCACCAATTTTAAGTGACAATAAGCCAACAGTTTCACATATAAAGTGTTTCAAACCATTAGCCGCACATGACTCCTGAAACTTTAAAACAAAGCAATGTACAAACCCAGAGGCCAAAAGTATCTAGAAGGAGATTGAAGATTCACATGGGACTGTTTAAAAATTCAAAGTTTTTTTATGATAACCTGTATGGCAAAAACTATTATTATGAAAAAAAAGCCTATTTATACATGTTTATGTATGACTTACTTCTTTAAAGTGATTCTGTCAAGCAGCCAGACGCAAATATACAATATAAAACCAAGACTATGGTATTCCGATGCGGTAAGGCGTTGAATTAATGATTTTGACCCGTCACGCGAAAAGGGATCATCTGGGAAACGCATAAAGTGACGAATGTGCAGGCAGAAAAGGGTCGACACTGTTTGGAATTGACTTGTTTTCTGTAACTAGAATGACCATTCTATTTTATAGTATCTTATCGTTTAAGAGTCTTTAAAATACGACCTCCGGATAATCTTTTAGATTCAATCTCATTTTCACATATTAATCTAATAGAATTTCGAGATTGTCCCTTTTTGAATGACGGGTCACATATATACATTTATTTCAATGACGTGAAATATGTTTAAAGAGAATATTTCATATCACTAGGAAAAGTGAACATTATTAACCTTGCTCAGGATCGGCATTTGGGTGCTGAATTGTGGGTGAAAAATAAATCCATTTCGAAAAACAGTCGAGTATCTGATGTCAAAACCGTCCAGAGCTTGAAAGAGTACTCGAGTACCAAGGTATCGGTGAAGGTAAGGGCAAACTTATTTCTGACCCTGGGCGGGTACTGTTGCCCGCACAATCAGAGTATCTCTCAGAAAGCGGGATACCAGCTCTAGACTGGTCCACATATCGACTATCAGAATAGCCTTAAATAGGCTATTCTGATATTTGACAGTGAGACCAGTCTACACCCGACCCGAAAGCGGGCGAGAAATAAGTTGACCCTAACATTCCTACCTGAGTCCTAAATCATTACCCGTTTCCCGACTTTTGCATAAGCACCATGTACCCATGTGGAATCAACTTAAGAAAAATATTGAAGACTGTTTAAAACAATCTTCAATTCTTTTCTCAAGTTCATTTTCAGATGATAGTTCGGACTTACATCAAATAGTTTGGAGAGTCCTAGCTACTTATTTGCAAAAAAAAAAAAAAAAAAAAAAAAAAAAAACTCTCTACACCTGCGTCCCTTTATACATGTCGGAGTTTGTGTGTTCGAACCCTTTTTACAGAAAATCTTGATCCGCATTTGTATTTAGTTGATAAAATCAAAATACGGACAGTAATCATTGGGTACTCGAGAACCCGCGGGTAACGAGATCATAGGTACCCGGGTACAAAATACCTACTCGTCCCTGCTCTAATCCGTCACCTGTTGTGATAGTAGTTCGTCATTAGACAAAATTCCGATAAAAATGTAACTTTCTCCAATTTTCAACGTCGATAACGTTTTTTCTTTTTGTTGTTGTTGTTGATGAGGGGAGACGAAAGGACGACAAACAAGCGACGACATGGAGCTAGTAACCGGGCTAAATTTGTCCTCAAATGGGTAAGAAAGGCTAAGTCTAATTATTAGTTGACTGGTTTAAGGTAGTGAACCCGTAAAAGTGTCGCAGCATTTCGGAACTCGTGATCTTTCACAATGTTGACCGAGTGCTTGCTAATGAAAATCATTGGGAAACCTCGGTTAACACTATTAAAGTTTATTACTTCCAAAACGCTACGGAATTATTATGGTTCCACTACCTTAACGACATAATCTGTCGAATTGAACTGAATAGGGTTACCGTGTTTTGTTATCTTTTCTCCTTAGAAATAAAAGGTTTTGATCGAACGCATCTATCTTTGTTAAGATCAATTATTGGTGATTGATTTTAAACCCGATAAGCCGATATTTCCTATATTAAATTGAAATTTAATCGCAGAGGGGGATTATCAAAAATATTTAATAACGCTCGAGTAGCAAAACAAAACTCTTAACCGTCGCCCTTGACTCTTTAAGTTATGCCTGACTAGACTTTTCTATGCGCCTGTGCATATTTCTGAGGGTGAGACTGAAGGGCTTAAAAACATAGATACTTTGATAATGTCAAAAGTGCAGTTTCAAACCAACAGTGGAAAAATTCGGGGAATGGATTACAGTTTATACCACTCAGTATCGAATCCAACAGATTTGACTACATGTACCCTTAATCAAAATGACTTCTGTATACACCGCTTTGGTCTATTATATATATAGGTATATTTTGAGCGGTGAGCTGTGAAATCTACTTTTAACGGTTAAATTTCCGTGCTATTCTTTCAAAATAGATAAAACAGACATAATAAAGATACAAATTACCTTTCAAATGAAACTTAGTGCTTGTCTTAGATCTTAAGGTTTACTCATAAACCTATGGTAATGGACTCAACATCTAGGTCAGAGCTCAGTTTTGAAAATACACCTATACATATTGTTGGTTTGAAATAACATAAAAGGAAAACAAAAACGGAAATGGTATTTTCCTACTGAACAAACAAGTTTAATTGCAGCCTATTGTCCACAAATAATCGATCTCTGCCTACCGTTCAACATTTACACCGTATTTCTATTTACGAGGTATTTATTGTCATAATTATGTCATTGTAAATCTCTATATACTTGTAAATGGCCTCTCAACCCTTAGATTTAGGTACTTCAAGTCCGCAGAGTATCGCTTTACGATATCTAAACATCGCAGGTTGAACTTGTTCAAAGGTCGGGATAGCCTCGGGATGGGATACTTTATTAATGCACCAGTCTGCAGATTTAATTACATCTAAGTTCGTATTTAAAGTAGTGGACCCGTAATAGTTTCGCAGCGTTTCGAAAGTCATAAACTTTAACAGTTTTAACCGAGGTTTCCTAATGATTTCATTTGGAAATCTCGGTCAAATTTGTGAAAGATCTTGAGTTATTAAATGTTGCGGGGCTATAACGAACCCAGGAACTTTTGAATGATAGCCTGACGCACTACTACTGCGATATGACGGCGGAGATAATTCGAAGAAGATATAACATCTAGTAGATGTCAGCCAAAGGACACATTTCAATGATAGATGTAGAAAAGTCATTCAGAAAAAAACCTTTTCATTTCGCAAAGTTTCAATCCTGGATGACCGGCCCAATCCGCCAAGCTGACAAGCGTCGACAATTTTCGCGTTTTCCTCATCGGACCTTCTCGAATAGGGGTCACTTTTTTGTTTATAAACTCCAATGTGTCATCTTTGCACGTCAAGTTAACACGTCACATGAAAAAAAAATACGGTTCAAAAATCTGCCGTCACATTCAATAATCATTTCTCATGGCAAAACACTCTGTTTTGTCAATTGTCCATCTAATCAGAGTGGATAATTGATTAAATTTCCAATAATTAATTCATCGTAAACTATACATTGATAAGCTTCAGCTTGCAAACGAAGCATCGTCGAACATGTTTTTTTCTGCGAAGGTTTTAACCTTATACTGCTGTATAAAAATCTTATCTCTTACAAATGGCCAAATTTACTTAGGAGCATGACTTAGGAGATGAAGAGGGTATTTGTTGATTTCATGAGGGGGTATGAATCTAATAACCTTATCACACTGTATGAATACGCGAAGCGGATTCATACACGAGTGTGATATGGTTTTTATTTTCATACCTCCATGAAATCAACAAATGCCCTCCTCACATCTTATAATTTAATATAATGAAGCAAAAAAAATGTTAAGATTTGTCAATAATTCATAGATTTCTACGGTACTACTTTTGTGGAAGCTTACAAAATAGATGTATACTTAAAATCCATTTCATTGAGAAAAAAAACCTAAACGTTCAGCCAATCAGATTGAACGAACATTGATAGAATCATCTAAAATTAAATTATAAGCATTTGAGCAAATCTGGCTGAAGTTTTTCTGACAATGATTGGGTAGTAAACAGGCAGTACAGGCTTAGGTTAGACCTCAAATCTGCGCATGCTGATCTTAGCATATACGGATTTCCAAAACCTTGTGTTAATTAGACATATGCAGTGAATAGAATGGCAATGATTAAAGAGCGTGTATCTATAAGTCGTTTTTTTTGTGAATATTTATAAAGTATCTCTATTTATCAATAAAAAGGACATAAGACTATCTGCCTTAACCCCAAAAGATTATCCATTAATCTCAATCGTCATTTAGTAAATGATTTTCGCTTCAACTGTATTTTTGAAAAGACGTATTTTATCATAATGTAAAGATGCGCCGTCAATAACTTTGTAAGCTAAGATGAAAATATTAATGTAAATAGCCGAGTTTATAGAATGCTTCTCAATATAGTGATCAAAATTGAGTATTGGAACCCTTAATATGCCTATTATTAAAACACTTTTAATCTTCGGAATTAAGTCAAAATACCACAATGTTTAGCTTTCTATTTCACACCGGGTTTTACTGAGATGGCTAGGTCAGAGGTAACAATCGGACTGTCATTTCTAGGGACGAGAGTTCGAGCCTTGACTTGGGCGATTTTCATCCGACATGTGACAGAGGTCAATTTGAGACGAGTCATTTGTCTTCCACCAACTGGTGTATGATAAGTAGTGCGCCTTAGTGGGATTTTCAGCTGGTCTTCCTATGAAATGTTGTGGTTGTTTTAGAGTAAGAAACAATTGGCAGGTTCATCAGCCGCCGAGATGCAACTTAAAAAATGTTGTAAGTGGCGATAAGCCCCATACAAACAAAACACACCTTGTCTTAAACTAATCAATAGCATAGTCTTTCATTAATAACCCGGGATATTTGCGTGCGCAATAATCCCGCCGCGTGGATTTTTATTGAAAGGCTCAACTAAAGGGAGTTGCCGACAAAAATTAATTTGACCATATATATTGGCGGACTATCTTTGAAACACTTAGCCTGTATTAAGCAACGTTTTTTTGTTGTTGTTGTTTTGTATAGACTTCATAACGATACATGTGCGAATCTAGAGAGTCGGACCGAGTCCGAACCCGAGTATGAACTTTGGCATTCTTATGATCATCAGGCTATGTGAAATGACATTAGGAAATTAAGGTAGGGGACAGGTAATAGTAACATTTCGGCACTACTCATGATCTATCACCTCGGTTAACATTGTTAAAGTTCATGATTTCCGAGACGTTGCGAAACTAGTGCGGATCCACTACCTTGGAGTAATGTCAATTCTACGCTATTTACCAAAGTTTTGTGTAAAGCAGGGCTATGCCGCAAACAGCAGAAAAGAATTAAGGTAGTGGACCTGTAATAGTTCTGCAAGGTTTTGGAAGCCATGAACTTTAACAGTTTTTATCGTGGTTTCTAATGATTTCATTAGCAAACCTGGGTTAAAACTGTGAAAGATCATGAGTAACGAAATGTTGCGGAACTATTACGGGTCAGCTGCCTTAAATTACCTGTAATCATTTGTCGTTTCTCCTCAGGTGTCGCCTCTACGTCCTGTAGTGTTATCTCCTTCATCAATTCCTGAAACTGGTTCAGTTTGGCCTGGAAGGAACCTACAGTATAGGGGCGGTCCCCCGACTCTGTCTCCCCAGACATGATCTAGATATATCCGATCTGAATCGACGTGTAAGTCCAGATTGCGAACCGGTATTAGATCGTCACATTTTGAACTCATACAATGTTATCCTTCTAGTCTGTGTTCACAAATATTAATTAGTATTCACACAAAGTTAATGCTTAAAAAAGAACTTGATATAAGCCGGATCTGAATATTAACCCCCCACCCCACCCCCTTCAATAAATTTTATATCCAATCAAACAATTCACCTAGGTCGGAAGTGAGATTTGACATACGACGCTCTCAATCGGGAACCTTCGGCGATTCTACGGGACAGACCTCGCGAATAATACGGGCGCAGCCATGAAAGCGCGTCATTTCGCACGTGGGTATATATGACGTCACAAATATAAACGATCCCGCTAAGGATGGCCTTGCATAAAACAAAACCAACAAAAGACTAAAAATGGGCATATCATAATTTGATAACAAAACGCAGTGTCTTACTGCGTTTTGTCATCTAATTATAATATCCCTAAAAAATCTCGAAAGACGATCGGAAAGAATTAACAAAATGTGATTTTCTTCATGTGTATTAACCGAAACTTGTACCACCAGGAGACGAATTACCTAAAAAATGACCCAAAATTACTACACTTACGGCCGAGGTACTTTTCAAGTTACGGAAAAGTCCGAGCGATGTTCCGAATGACGACGCTCTCCGACATATTCGGGATCTGACGAGTCTTTCCATAAATTTTGCAAAACTTGATGATGTCGATATCATAGACGGTATCCAGTGTCGGGTGTAACAGTGACAATGGATTCAAGTTGGGATTGGTGAAATCTGAGTCATATGACATATTTTTAATTTGATCAAACATGAGAAAATCGAATCAAACTATAGACTTGAATCATAATTGAGATACTTCAGCCAAACTTGAGTGACTTGAATCAAACTGAATGAACTTGAATATGACTTTCTCAATAAACCAATGTTCATTGATAGAGTGATAGAGACAAAGGACTTTTTTCTTGTTAACAGTGCATCCTTAAGTTGAATTATGATTAATACGGATAGGGTCAACTGGGTGGAGACTATCAAAGCTACCTGAGTTCATACATGTTGCTCTTCACGCGAAAAGGGACATTCCTGAAAGTGCAAAGCAGCGATCCCCGGTTAATTTGCGTGGACAGTAGCCTACCGACTGACCAACGATGGAAATTCAACTTTTTGTGAATATTCTAGTCATCTGAAATTATCATAAAACCTTCCCAAATAATCATTTGTTTTATTTTGATCCCCGCCTGACCTCTACTAAGTCCAACATCTTTTGTAAAAATTTGTTTACGTTTTTCTTAGATCGACCCTTTTCGCTTGTCACATATGATAATTGAAAGAAAGATTCAGCAAATGTCATCAGTGGGCATTTGTTTTATAAATGAAATTAAAAGTTCAATTATCGCTGTTTTCTTTACAAAGCATATAAATTTTTAAATAAATTAAAAGAAATATCTCAAACACTTTTTTATTTGGATAATCTTTTAATGTTTGATGAAATCGATTTCTGTTTTTTTCATGGCAGTAACACGACACCATATATAAATCATTGAAATTAATTAACTACAAATTACCAGTATTAAGAATACCCGTTGGAATAGGCACTGTACCCTTAAACGTATAAAATCCAATAACAAGAAGCTTTCAAAATCCACAAACGGAGTAATATGAATTTCACATCACTAACGGGGGAAAAATTATTTCATAAAATTAAGAGTCGTATCACGTTAATATGTTCAATTAAGACATTAAACTCACAAAAAAACTTGAGATAAGTTCAAAATGTCATAACATAAATTTTAAGTAGACTGACAGTGGAATATAAACTTCACACCGGCGATGGATTTTAAAAGAGCATATTGAGTACAGTGTATATATTATCAAAATCTATCAATACACAACTATGGATCTGTACAGCCGATAAGAATCGCTCATACTTAATACAGTAGAACCCTTTACGAATTACATCAATAAAACTGAAACAATTCTTCAATTACATTAACCCTTTGCTGTTTAATCCCTGCTTTTTACGTGCCTGTGATTTTATGATTGAGAAAACATTGTGAAAAAAGAAGAAATTGCTTCCGACAAGCAATTTCTTCTTTTTCCACACTATTTTTTACCCTACAGAATGGTTATTTTCAAATTAAATCCACTTTAAATTTTCGTCTGCAAACTTTTGAATTTGGACAGGTCCAAAATTTTGTAAAACAGGAAAGGGTTAACCTAATAGTCATGAAAAATTGGCACTACATCGACTTGAAACTATTTAGAGGATAAGTTTATCCGTTTAGACTGAGCGAAATCTACAAGTATTTATCTTTACAATTTGTTATCGTCGAAATGTTGTATCATGTCACTGTATTAGTGAATCTGTAATCGCATCTGCAAATTGAATTTTCATGAAAAATGTTGTCTTCGGCGACTAAGAACATTATGATCCCCTGTTTCAAACAATCAATTGAGAATACTCAATATCGAAGTACATGTAAAGTTAATGTCACTTCAATTTCAATTCGATGTGATATGATTAGTTTTTTAATGCTTTTCGGTGGTTTATCGAGAAATAACGGTAGATTATCACTTAATAATCTCACCGCAAAAGCAGTGAAATTATCAGAAACCTATACCCTGCTTTTGTGCATTTCATCCTATTTGACGTCATCTTTGTTGGGCGAAATATGTGACGTCACAATGAACGTTGCATAGCAATCACGCGCAAAATGACGCGCTTTACGAAAATATGCCATAGAAATTTCGCATTTTGTCTCATTTTTGCATTAAAGAAATAGAATAATCGTTTGTTTTTCGTGTAAGATCGATTAATATTTCATTTCGTGAACAACAAAAGCTATATTTTCACTCGTGGTTCCACCACTCGTGAAAATATAGCTTTTGTTGTTCACACAATGAAATATAAATCGATCTAACACTGACACAAACGATTATCCTCTATATACTGGACGAGTACTCGAGAGTACCCGAGTATCGAGTAGGATAACATTCCTACCCGGGTCCTGATGATTTACGTGTAACTTAATTTAAAATTATGAAAACGTTGTATTCATCTTCACTTAAATTTATTATTTGTATTTTTTCGTTAAAATCGTATAAAATATTGATATTGTAGTAATAACATAAAAACAATACATTTGTTAGTAAAAATAAAAAAAAGTTTAAAATAATTGCCAATTCTATGAGTTTCTTCCTATAATTTTGCTATTTTATGATCACTATAAAAAGATAATTATCATTAAATAACGCATATTGAAAATTCAAGAGAATATCAAATTACGACTTTTTTTAATTATATTTACGAATTTTTCATTTTTATTCGTTCATTCAAATCTTTATTCTCTCCAATTGCACGAAGATTCGCTTCGCGTATTCAAACAAGTTGATTAGGACTTTAATTATATACCTCAATGAAATTGAAAAATACTCTCTTCATCTCTAAATGTTCCTGTCATTTTACTTGAAATGCATTCGTATCTTTCATTTTCATTAAGTCTAATTGTCATATCATTTTCGTGTTATTTTGGTACACAAAACTTTCTATGGACTTCATACTGTGCAAAATAATCTCTATGTCTTCGACGCTAATCATTTGTCCAATATTTTCTTAAGCTGCAATACTGTACACAAACGATCTTTTTTTATCTGTAATTAAATTGGCAAGAATATATAATTCTTCATATCTCTAATACTGTGTCTAAATACATGTATAGTCTGCTTTTATTTGATATCGCACCGAGATATTTTCTAAAACTGTACCTAAAAAAAACTGCAACCAACTTCTTAACGGTCACTGCACGTTTCTCTATTTTCGACATATTTACGGGAAAGAATTGAATAAAACAATGCTTTCATGCAAAGACGAATCAAACTGAATGATTTTGGGAAAAGAGTTATGTAAAGAGGACCGACAGAACGATTGTAGCAGACAAAAGCAGACACTAACCCTTCTCTGAAAAAAGTCACAAAATTCGCAAAATGCAAGGAATTTTCCGGTCGAGGAAATACCGTTATGTTGTCAAAATGTAAATATCCTTTCGATGCCGTAGAGGTATAGTTCCGCAAGAAAGAGTGAGGTCCGAGAAACCATTATCTCCTATCATTTTCAATGTAAAATTGATCTTTGATCTCTCACTTGAAATTGCAGGTCTATAGCTGACTAGAAATAAATAAAGAAAACATTAATTTGGACGTTCATACTCACGTTAATACTATAGTTCCGCAAGAAGAGTGATCTCCTATTATTTATTTTCATTGTAAAATTGATCTTTGATCACTATATATGGGGTGAATTTATCGTACCCATCAATGTTTATTTTGAAATTTGGCGTACCGATGTTCTTCAAGCAAGTTAAATTGCTTCCCTCGGATTTTTGATGAATGTTGGTCTCGAAATCTTCCAAGTGAACGGGCTATTAGAACTCAACAACCACTTGCATCTTAACATTATAAAGCAATGGTTTTCGTGCTGTATTTGAGCGACCGATTAGAAGGTGGTTAAAGTTTATATTCTATGTCTAAAATAGTGTTCCCACATACTCTGTATCTGTTCAACTGTTAGCAGCTCTATTCCTTATCTGTACTACTTTACGTAAAAACGTTCTATATCTGTTACTATATTCTATACTGAACCACAAAAGATACGCCGCAATGTTAGAAATTTTGTTAATGATTAAAATAACGAGAAATTTGATACTCGTGATAACAACCAATTCGACATGCCTCCAAGGTAAGAAAAACAAGATGTGTTTGTGAAACACAATGCCCCCGTAACAGCACTTTTTTTTTCAAAATGTTGACCTTGACAGATGACCTTGACCTTGTCACATGACCTTGATACCTTTAGAGGAACATGACTGATATCTTTCATCATGCCAACCATAAGATAGGGTATATACAATAAGCTTGAATAAACTGAACAATGAAAGTTTTTTGGTTATGTTTTTAAGAAGTTTGACCTTGAGAGATGACCTTGACAGTGTCACATGACCTCGACTTTGGTATCAGCAGATGCGGCTCATTAAGATCTATCATCATCCCAAATATGAGCCTTGTATCTTGAATAGGCTTGAAAATATTGGAAATGTTAAGATTTTTGGAGTTATTTGACCTTGACAGATGACCTTGACCTTGTCACATGACCTTGACTTTGGTATCAACAGATGCGGATCATTGAGATCTACCATCATGCCGAATATGAGCCTTGTATCTTGAATAGGCTTGAAGATATTGGCAATGTTAAGTTTTTTGTTAACTTTAAGAGTTATTTGACCTTGACAGATGACCTTGACTTTGTCACATGACATTGACTTTTGTATCAACAGATGCGGATCATTGAGATCTATCATCATGCCAAATATGAGCCTTAAATCTTGAATAGGCTTGAAGATATTGGCAATGTTAAGTTTTTTGGTTAACTTTTTGTGTTATTTGACCTTGACAGATGACCTTGACCTTGTCACATGACCTTGACATTGGTATCAGCAGATGCGGATCATTGAGATCTATCATTATGCCAAATATGAGCCTTGTATCTTGAATAGGCTTGAAGATATTGGCAATGTTAAGTTTTTTGGTTAACTTTTAGAGTTATTTGACCTTGACAGATGACCTTGACCTTGTCACATGACCTTGACTTTGGTATCAGCAGATGCGGATCATTGAGATCTATCATCATGCTAAATATGAGCCTTGTATCTTGAATAGGCTTGAAGATATTGGCAATGTTAAGTTTTTTGGTTAACTTTTGCAGACAGACAGACAGACAGACAGACAGACGGACAGACGGACAACGGTAAAACAATATGCCCCCGATCTTTCGATACGGGGGCATAAAAAAACCCCAAAACTTTGGTTAAATGTTTTCCTGGCTGATTGAATTGGAAGTTCTCTGGTCAAAAGTTGGGTAAGGGGAAGAATTTGGCAATAATATTTCCCAAAAGTTAGACGTTCCTTATTTTGTGTGTCAGTATTGGTTATAGAAAAGTGAAAAATAGTATTTCTGAATCGGGTTTAATTATCATAGGAACCCTTCAAAATTTCATTCCAAAATCGGAAAAAAGTTGGATTTCAAGAATTCTTACGTTGGAATAAACGACGATTTTTTGCAACGGATGCCAGTTGTTCATGAGCACCATAAGAACATTTGAATGACACAAATTAATGTTGCCACCAATTCGGATAAGGTTATATTCATTGGCTGTTAAAAAACAACAATACTACACTAAATAAAATTGGACAGATGCGCCGTTTAATTTTATTACATATATTCTGTATCTGTAATTTGTACTAAACTGTATTTTGTTGCAGTAAAACTGTATCCAAATAAATCATTGTACTGTTATACTGTACTTAAGTATACTCTTTATGTTTTTAAATGCACAAATATGTTCTTCATCTTCAACACAAAATTGAAATATTTGTTCTCTATATAGAATACTGTGTTCAAATGTTTTCTTTAGCTGTAAAAAATTCCAAAACTATATTCTTAATATGTAATGCTTAACATAACTTATGATACTCAAATTTTATCTATATAATCAAATTTGCCAAAGGTGATTATATATGTCATCATGGGTTAAACAAAAACGTTTGGTTAAACGAAAAAAGACATATTACCATCATAGGCAAATTTGACTCGCATATTAATTTCCTTGTCTGGCCAACATTTTTTCACCAGCTTGTCAACGATAGGGTTGTTGTTCATTTTCATTTCACAATTCGCAAAATACTATTCTTACATCAAATACAACATATAAACATAACAATGGCATTATCGGAAGAGCACATGATGTGATAGGTTAAATAGAGAAATAGAGATATTACTAGTCACAAATGTAATCTATATATTATATATTGATTCTACAGGATAAATCAGCATTTCCTTAGTACCCATACAGAATATGACGATTGTAGTTATTGATCAGATATTTGTTGGTTTCATATGCTTGATCAATATCTATGATGATTTATCAGATTTTGAGCACATCAAGTTAATAAACGTATGATAATATATTTTTGATTTTATATTTTTCTTAAATTTCTAAATTTCGGGGAGATGAGTAAAAATGGTATTCGTCTTCGATTTGTCCATATATTGTCCTAATATCGATTTGTTCTATACTTAAAGGGGGTGTCACACCACAGCGTATGAGGGTAACGTATGCCTAGCGTATAGAATAAAGACAAAATCTTGTTCATACGCACAACTCTTTGGCTTAAACCCCCGCCATCGACAAGAAATCAATTTAAACGTATGGCCAGCGTATGAGCAGCGTTAAAGTAACGTATGGCCAGCGTATTATCAGCGTATACAAAACGTACGTGTGCGTTTACAAGCGTATTTGTAACGTACAGCACCGTATGAGTAGCGTATGCCAGCGAGCGAGTAACGTATGGTTAACATATGTAAGCGTATGACTATACAGCGGTTATCATCATTTATGACCTTTGCCAGTTCCTTCAGTCTGGAAGTAGACACTCAGTAGTAAGGATACCGGGAAAATGTAAGAAAGGGAGAGCAAAAGAAGTGTTTCTCCATCGGCTAAAGAAAAGAGTGACGATACTCAACAAAAGAAAGAAGACGAAAATGTTCAGTAAAGATCCAGATCTCCATCGCCAGTCGATTAGGATTAGTCACTAGATACTTTCCCGACCTCGGAAGACGATTCTTCCTGGTCCTCTACCCTGGAAAGGAAGAAAAGGGCTAAAAGGAGGTCGTGTAGCCTCTCAACGGAAGAAGAGGACCAGATGTTTGATCCTCGTTTCTTAACTCAACCAAGAGCTGGTCATAAAGGCCGAAATGCCACCGCCTCCCAATCCAAGGTTTAGTCCATATTTTGTGCCTTGTTGTTTTCCTCTTCCTTCGTCTCCCATGTCTTCTTTAATACAAGGTTAAATGGTGACTTAGAAGAGCTACATCATTCTTCTCTGTGTTGAGCTAGATCTACAACTGACTTATATATAGTACATGTTTAAACCCGATTCGCTTTTGTGACCACTCATTTCAATAGAGCTATGATAATACCATTGGTCAAATTAGCGAAATTAAGTTCTAGCGGTTCCAAATATATATAATGTCTGATAGAAATTCAATTTTCTGTCAGCGTATGACAAACGTGCTTGACCTATGAGTAGAGTTCGTGTAGCGTATTGACCTTATGCATACCGTATTAGAAGCGTACCTCTAGCGTATAGACCGTATGCATACCTTATGGATAGCGTATATTCTGGCATACGCCGAACTTTTTTTAACATGTCAAAAAACATTTTTTGGCCTCTGCGTATAAGAACGTATACCAACGTATACCAGCGTACTTGTAACGTACACGACTTATGAGTAACGAACGCCTAGCGTACATCAGCGTATGTGGGCGTATGAGCATACGTTCGCCATACGCTGTGACATACGCTGTGGTGTGACAGCCCCATTAATCATTAGAACAGGTGCGAAATCTGAAGAATATACATGCATACCCTTCAATTTTACCAAATTTATCAGACGATTTTATTACAACAGAAGATTAAAAGGTTTAGAGTCCATAATCCCCGATTAAATATGAACAGTGACCACTTCCGAGCGATCTTGGCAACTGTATACATAATCGAACATTGACCTATATTGGGTCAGAAAGGGGTAGTGCTTAACAGCAATTTCAACGATTTCAGTATGAGATCAACATTAATATGAGACCCGTCACGCGAAAAAGGACCATATAGGAACTTCAAGAACTTACTTGAGATGAGGATTCGTCTCAGTAGAGGTCAATCGGTGGTCGCTTTTCAAATATTCCTATAAAGGAAGATAAAATTATCTGTTTACATGAAAAAAAAAAAATGTCGCCGATTAATGATCATTGCATCGAAACTATAGCTTATTCAAGTTGACTAAAGATATTTTAATTATTCACCAACGCTTGAATTATAAAAAAGGAAAGCGGGTGGTGGACATTCATCTTTTGTCACAGTCCACACATCGCCTTTATCGTATATATTCTATGTTGGTCGCCCTCTGATTGCGTATAAAAGTGTTTTGTATGAAAAAAGAATATCTAACGAGGTTGGGAGAATTGAAAATTGTCGAGGCTCTGCCGAGACAATTATCAATTCTCACAACCGAGTTAGATATTTTTTTCATACGAAACACTAAGTATGTATTGTATTTATCCTATAACCCCTATTTGTCTTCTTTTCGTCGATGTTTCTAACTTAAAAACAAGTTTCTAAAAATAACCGCATTATATCATTGTTCTATAAATAACTATGTGATATCATAAAAAAATATCATATGAGATGTTATCACACGGATAAGTGTATAGTTATAAGATAAATCAGAGAACCATGGTTAGATGCACCAATGTGCACAAGCAGCAGTATGTATATAAACTGTTAAAACTAACGCCAATTCTTCTCAAATAAAACGAAAACATATTATTATTATTACAAAAATAGCGAATTTCAAACCAAGGGAAGCAAACGCGACATATCGATTGCAAAGCTAATAACTGATTCTTCATCCTTTTAAGAAATCCAAACCTGGTACCTTTTGTTTCCTTATCAATGTAATTTAAAAGGGAAGGAAATATAAGCCACTTATTTGTGTGTTTTCGTATTGTATGCATTAGTTTTAACAATTTCTTGGTAAATAAAGGCGGATTTAAAACAGAAAAAAGGACTGAACCAACGAACATTGTTCATCTGTTCAAAAATATATCAAGAGAAGAGGAATTTTGACAAAATTCGTGTTTGATTTGTGAAATCCGAGACTCTGTGTTGTACATGCGCTTACGTAAAAAAAATGCCACAGGGCTATGAAAAACAAACAAACAAACAAAAACGTCATTTTTTTTTTTTTTTTTTTTACCTTTTTCGAATTACATCGATCTGAAATGATCGTGCTAGCTATTTCATTGTATGCCTACTTCATTAATTATGTTCTCATGATGAATAAAGGGGTCCGAAACATTATAGGCCATTAAATTTTATATGCTGGCGTAAAAAAACACACAAAAAAACCGCCTCAGTCATAAAGAAATTGCATTAATTCACAAAACACGCGTTTCACTTTGTAAAATTTTGAAGGTAAATTGATTTCAGTCCAGATGACGCAAGAACTTTTTGACTCGATATAGGAAGCGTAATTATCAAACTTCAAAGATGAGCATCCCTATTTCAATACAACAACGAGATTGACAACATTGGAGAGTGACCAAAGAACCCAGCCTACTGCAAATTAAACCATGAGTATTGCATAAACAGCCCTGCGTTCAGGATGACAATACGGACTAGCCCGATTAACTCAGTTAGTAGAGCACCGGACTTCAAAACCATTGAAGTTCGACTGCGTGGGTTCGATTCCCGGTCTGATACACTAACAAAACTAATTGTCTTTCGGATGAGACGTTAAACCGAGGCCCCGTGAGACGGTGCTTTACACCGAGCACGTTGAAGAACCATGGCGGATCTCAGCAGTAGTTTCGTCATGTATCCTTGTACTACCCCCCTTTATAACTAACCGTCTTCTGGGGGCGTCGCTCATATGGACATGTGCTACGGTAGCGACGATAAATAAACAGAATGCACACATGACAATACGGTGCAATCAGTTTGCCAATTATACCCCGCTTTGCACACGCACTTGCGTGCAAAGCGGGGGAAAATTAGCAAACTGTTTGCATCCTTATATTTTTATGTCATCCTGAACGCAAGGGAAGGTTTGGGAGATTACCGCTCCACTCTTCTTTGTGAGCTTCTGCTTGTTATCGAACAGTAAGAGGCATATAAAACACGTTTACGGAAACGTCATTCAAAGAGATATCACGCTCGTTCTCTTTGAATACATACCTGAAAAGAAGCTGATATGGATTTGGTATTGAGTCAATTTTAGTGAAAAATTCTGTAGTTAATTTGGCACAAACGGATTGGCTTTATCTTTTAGAAGGAAAATGCAATAAAGTTAATATAAATTAGTCACTAACGCGGTCTACAACGATTGACTGATCTGTAGAACCTGAGCGAAAAGCAGTCCCTTAAAAAACTGCTTCATTGTTTACAAATCTTTACTTTTTTGCTTCGTGCCATTCAATCATAAGATATGAAGTGATAATTTGTTGATGTTATGTATGTTTGCAACTAAAAACCTAGCCATACTCATGCATGAATCCGTTACGCTTATTCATACAGTGTGATAAGATTTTTAGTTCCATACCTCCCTGAAATCAACAAATGTTTTCTTCGTCTTTGAAATACGATTTGATGTCGGCATTGTGCCTTTTCTGCATACTCTCTTCATCTCTTAAATGATGTATGGACATAAAAGATAATATGAATAAGCTGTTATGAATAACAAATCAATTAGACTAACTTTTATATCAATGCATTAGTTCAGATTCTAAATTTGAGCTTATTCTTAGTTGAGAATGAAAAAAGATTTATGATCTCGGGCCATAATGACTGACATGGGGTGGGGGTGTGGACTTTAAATCTGAATATTTCATCAAAACTACACTGAAACGAACTTCTAAACGGCCACTTAGTTTTTGTTGAAAAAGTAATATTTTCTTTGGTATCTGAATTCGGTAGTAGTAGAATTCTATTAGAAAAATCATTATGGGAGAATATTCAATAAACACCAACTTGAAAAAATGTAAGGAAAGCAGTGAATTTGACGGGAAATTAAGGTTACCTCTGATTTCAAAAAATACATTGGTGGGTGGGGTAATTTTAGTATTTTATCTTTGTGTAGGAAACAAAAGAGTCTGAATGTTAATTCCTTCAGTGATTTAGTATGTGACACGCAAAAGCCATCGAAGTTTGTAATTTAAAGGATTAATCACTGAGTATTTCTTAGACCGAAAATTTTAATTTTTTCGAAAATTTACAACTTTTGTGACTTTCGTGATGGAGGGTTCTTGTGTTTGATCGTTGGCTTCAGACTCCAAGGACAAAAAATCGAATCCATTTTCCTTCAAGTAAACGCCGAATTGAACGGCCTTTCATATACAAATAAAATATACTTCATTAAATGTCTATAGATGTGTTAAAATGTGGCAAATGCAAGGTGGCCGTTTAGAAGTTCGTTTCAGTGCATGAGATACGCCATGTTGTGAGACGATTCTTTTGAGTTTATCATATAACTATACAATTATCCGTGTGATAACAACCCGTATGATATTTTCATGTTATCACATAGTTATTTTTAGAACAATGATATAATGCGGTTATTTTTAGAAACTTGCATTTCAGTTAGAAACATGGACGAAAACAAGACAAAAAGAGGTCATAAGATAAATATAATACGTACTTAGTGTATTGTATGAAATAAATATCTAGCTCGGTTGTGAGATTTAAAAATTGTCTCGGCAGAGCCTCGACAATCATCAATTCTCCCAACCTCGTTAGATATTTTTTTCATACAAAACACTAAGTATGTATTATATATATCCACAAAACAGAATTTCGTTGAGAATTTCCGATTCCCCCCCCCCCCCCTCCCGCCTCTCCCCACAGTATCCAAAACTAAATGCAAACGTTTTGACGGTTAGCAGACGAATATTTGCTGCCCTCAATTTCAAGTATTAATAGATTGGTTAAGGTAAGTAATCCTACTCGATATTTTCAATTAATTTTGATCTACTCCTGTTACACTCGATAGATATATTGTATTTTTATCAGTTTTCCTCTCATGAATTTTAGCCAATTCAATATAATCTTATCGCCGACTCTCAAAAATTGTCAACATTTAATCTTTAACTCGTAAAGACCTGTATATTGATGGAACGACGTTATGAAGCTTTTACTTCATGGGCTTATACGCAAATATTAGAGGGCTGTAAAATAGTGATTCTATGTTGTGAATTTGAGACAAAGAGGGGAAACGTAAGTACTGTTTCATATATTGGGGTTAAAAGATTGGTTTCAGGTATTTTTTTTCTCTGAATGCCGCAGCAGATTGTTTCATGATCCAGTTTATCAAAGAGGATATTAATTAATCACCAATATGGCAAAATATGGATTCTGAAACAATTACCTGCGCTAACTGCACATCATTTCGCTCTTACATGACGTCGCAAAATTTTGACTTAATCAGTAATCAGCGTTTGCACCCCCTCTAAAATAACGCGCAGTAGCAATAATATAAATCGTGTATGGTCGATATTGAGATTGAACATTGTGTTTATTACAATTATAATCAATGCAAAAGACAGTGCACGGGATATGTTAATATTACCGAAATTTACAAACAAAGGGAAAAAAAAAAAAACAAACACCAAACAAACAAACAACAACAAAACAACTTTGATTGTGTTTTGTCAACAAATTATGATTTAACCAAAAGGTAACCATAGCCGATCGGAAAGCATTAAAGATTTTTTCATTCAAACGTATTGACCAGAGTACCATTAAAAGCCGAAATTATTATTTTTTTTTAAAAAAAATGTCACAACATTACTGCACTTACGTGCGAGACACTTTCCATCTATCGGTAAATGTCCGAGTGATTTCCGAATAGAATTTCTGGTAATGTATAAACCAAGGCAAGGAATGTAGGTTTTGCTAGTCTAGGACTCACAATTCAGTGGCCCTTTTGGGGATCAACCTTAGAAAAGAATCGAAGACTGTTTTAAACAGTCTTCAATTCTTTTCTGAAGTTAAGTCCCGAAAATTATTATATACAACCTTTTCTTTGCCTTATAACAAGGAATAGCTCAAAATTCACATAAAACAAGATAACAGCTTATAAAGAATAAAGTGCTTCTAAAGCAGGGGCTCCCTAACTTTAAGAAAGGACCCCTAACATCACAATCTTATGTAGTCCTTTGGGCCCCTTTCTATTGATATCAGACTAAAACCCTGTTAATGAATGGTTAAAACTGCTTTAACTCACCAGCCCGATAAGCTCAGTTGGTAGAGCACCAGACTTCAAAACCATTGAAGTTCGACTGCGTGGATTCGATTCCCGGGCTGGTACACTAAAGAAACTAATTTTCTTTCGGATGAGACGTTAAACCGAGGTCCCGTGAGACGGTGCTTTACACCGAGCACGTAAAAGAACCATGGCGGATCTCAGCAGTAGTTGCGTCATGTATCCTTACACTATACCCTATAACAACTAACCGTCTTCTGGGGGCGTCGCTCATATGGGCATGTGCTACGGTAGGGACGATAAATAAACGGAAATACACACTAACAACTGCTCTGACATCATCAATGCCTTTCAATCAACACCTCGGTTGTGGAAGAAAGTCGATATTTAGGTATCAAGGGTGTGAATTAAATGGTTTCTACAATGTTCAATACAGGTTATTCGATCTTAAATTATTGAAATGACACGATGAGTTCTATTTGGGAAGTAACCTTTACAAAGACTTGTACCTACTGATTTTTCGTGATTGGCTTTCCTGTCTGAATCCACACGCACTTCTAAATAAACTGGTAATGTATAATACAGGTAAATTCTGTTCAAATACCTTTATTTTGCGCTGACCCCTTGATGGTTCTCGAGAAGATTTCATCGGCTGCAATTGGTAAGCTTTATATGTGATTCGATATGCGATAAGAAACCAATCAGCAACCAGAAAAATGGAATAAATAATAATTCGAATTATACGTCGCGGGAGTAAAATAACCCCGTTGGATGTTTTTGATATTACATGGGTGTTATTACACTAGTGAAATGACTATGCAAATGATCTTAGAACGTATTGCAAACGTTGTATTTTCGTTGTGAAATTGACGTCATAAATGAATTTACTGACGTTATATGTTTAACGGTATAACTTAAATCGATACAATTCGGTAATTTTCAGGTTAATTTTTGAAATAGGATATCAAATTTGTGATAACAAAATACCGAAATTCTAAACTCGTCATCTAATAATCTAAAAAAGTCTCGTTTTCATCCGTTTATTGAGGCCTCGTTTAATAAATTCGGTATTCAACGACCACTCGTCAAATATCCTCTTATTATTTAGCTCTGCCGATTTCATAAATACTGAGCACATAGTAATTATCTACCGACAAATCTAGCCCCGACATATCTAGAATTAAAAGTCGCGAAATTAAGCATCAAATTATGAGACTGATCTATATTCACGAAAGAATGATTTAATTTTAATTTTTGTCGATCGAAACGTATTCATAAAAAAGATTATCGCGAATAATAATAAAAAAAACTTTTAAAATCATAAGCTATAAAAATGCTTTTCGAAATAAATGAGGTTTGAAACTCAAACCCTTATCGCGCCTATGTTTGCACCCGCGGTTTTCTCATATTCATTCTTTGTGAGTATGCTTTAGTTTGATATATCCGTGAATATGAAAAAAGTTAACCTGTTTATTAAATAAATGACCGCCTATGACCAGATTTGAAACTATATATAAGATACTTTTAAAACACATCAAAAAGCTCATTCATTACTGGTACACAAAAAGAATTACTTCACTATTTAAAAATATCGCATTCACCGTATCATTATCATCAAAGGTTAATGAAAATGTTGAGTAAAAAAAATAAGATCGTTCAAATTGAGCCTGTGTGTGACATCTCCAACAATTTCTTGGTTGCGTAATGGCCTGTTGTTTCGTGTTGGCCATATGTTGCGTGATGGCTATTTGTTGCGTGATTGCCAGTTATTGCGTGATGGCCAGTTGTTGCGTGATTGTCAGTTGTTGCGTGATATCTGGACAACCATAAGGTGCATGTAAGATTTTCTGCGTTTGTTAACCGAGAAGATAGGCCCGTAATTTTCTGTTGGGCAGAGTTAAAACTCCGATTAGACTGTGCGAATGCACAGACTGATCGGAGTTTAAACGCTGCGAAAGTGTGGAATCGTTGAAAATGTCGAGATTTTTCTTATATAAATATGGACAGGTCTAGGATTTCATTTTGCACTCTGTAGTACTTTATCAGATAAAATAAACGATAAAGTTAAGGGAATCTATTCAAAAGCCGAAATTGAATTAGAAAATAGTTTGTTTGAAAAACGATTTAGGACATATGCGAAGTTCAAATATATATTCAATAGTAAATAGATTCGCTTTATATTAATTTTTAACGCCATAAGTGGTTTTTGGCCTACTGGTATCAAATGTAATGCGGTGACTTTGCTGTAAGTGCGTTTTTTATTATTTTATAGATTCTTGGAAGATTTTCTCTCTTAAGGTAGTGGACCCGTAATAGTTCTGCAACATTTAGGGAGTAATGACTTTTAACAATTCGATTCAATTCAATTTTTTTATTTGGCAATCGGCAAAATATTTGCCATTGGCCATTTACAAAGAATATTACACAAGAATAAATTCAAATTCAAATTCAAATTCCTTTATTGGTTTAAAAAATCCAGTTATAGGATTGTCACCAAGAACATACATACAATAAACACACAAGACAGAACTTATCAAAAGGTATATATCAGATGGGTATATAATCTAAGATTAAAGAACCGATATAAAATATCAGCATACATATCGAGAGCCAGGGTCAAATCATGATAATGCAATTCAAAATCATTGCAATCAGAGCTAGAAGAATGCAGTTATTGCTAAGCAAAGGAATCACAACCATAAAACTTGCCCAAAGATAATCTTATATATATATATATATATAAATATACACACACACACACAAACACACACACACATATATATATAATAATAATGTAATATTCTGTATACTGTATAATTATATATATATATATGTGTATGTATGTGTATGTATATGTATTTATATATATATATATATAAAGATAATCTTATATATATATATATATATATATAAATATACACACACACACACACACACACACACACACACACACACACACACACACACACACACACACATATATATATAATAATAATGTAATATTCTGTATACTGTATAATTATATATATATATATATGTGTATGTATGTGTATGTGTATGTATATATATATATATATATATATATATATATATATATATATATATATATATATATATATATATATATATATATATATATATATATATATATATATATATATATATATATATATATATATATATATATATATATATATATATATATATATATATATATATATATATATATATATATATATATATATATATATATATATATATATATATATATATACATATATATATATATATATATACATACACATACATACACATACATACACATACATACACATATATATAATTATACAGTATACAGAATATTACAGTGTTAACCGAGGTTAACCGAGGTTTCCTAATGATTTTCAATAGGAAACCTGTGTTAACATTGTGAAAGATCATGTTGTCTGAAATGTTGCGGAACTATTACGGTCCCACCACCTTAAATATATTGTCTGATCGATTCGAGCATGAAATGTGCCATTGATCCTACGTTTGTCCAATTTTATCTCACTTTTGCATAACAAAAATAGAATACCCGCTTGTTTTCATAAAAGATCGATCATCGTTCATTGCTTGATTAACGAAGGCTATAGTTTTACTGGTGGCGAAGTCATTTTTTAAATGTAGATAACTGCTAGTAAATGGCCAATTTCCTTTTTAAATATGATTCAATTTTATTCTATCATGAAAAAATTAAGTAATGGAGATATGGATCTTAAAAAACAAAATCACACCGTTTTGTTCCGCGTATCGTATGAAACTTTCTCCTTAAATCGAAACTTCACTTCTAACAACAAACAAATTGTCCATTCAGAAATACAAACTTATTGGCTTCCCATGAGGTATATTTGTATTCCTTGTTTACAATAAAGCGGTGTGACTGAAAAATTAAAAGGTAATCAATTGTTATTAATTACCGATGTGGGTGGGGTAAAATGAAGTTTTAAAAGTTCTATTTACGTGCATATTATGATGTCAATTCATATCAGCTGAAAATTGACATAGGCGCATTAAGAATTTATTGACTTGATAATTGAAAGCCATGCATTATCCAATTATAAGTCGGGGAAAATCTATAACGCCCATAGTCTTATCTTGGATGTATCATAACATATATCAAGGGGAAACGCGTTTTTTTTCTGCCATGCATAGACTACTACTGTTAACAAACTTGTGTCTGAAGTGGATTTTGGAAGTGCATTCCTTTTCATAGTTATGAAATTTCATTCAGTTTTTTGCTATAAAACATTTTGTTTGACAGAGCTTTACAAAATCTACGTGTTATATAAAGTTCTTTAGATTTACAACAACAACAACAACAACAACAACAACAACAACAACAACAACAACAACTACAACTACAACAACAAAAAAATAAAAAAAAATGAAAATTGGCACTTTTTTGAACGTGATTCTAACCATATACCGAGCGAGCTAAAATTAAATTTTAAACAAAGTAAATTTGAATTGTACATGTGTGCTCGCGCGCGAGTGTGTATGTTTTTGAAGGTCCCTCCATGATCGAAGCCTATAAGTTACTAATCTCTAAAGACATTGCACGCTCAAGATTGAGTAATAATAACATTAATTATTATTATTTTAAGCTCCACCGGACGAAGCCCAGCGAGCTATTGTCATGGCCTATTGTCAGTTGTGCGTACGTAAACTTTTTCTTTGGCCATCTTCTTCCCTGAAACTTCTGGAAAGAATTCAAGCAATTTACACAGGAATGAACTTAAAGTAACGCTCCCTTAGATTTCCTCCTGAAATTTTGATTGAGAAAAAAAAAAAAAAAAAAAAAAAAAAAAAAAACATTGGTGCTGACGAGTCAGCTAAAAGGGTGCCATAAATAGAGGATATTAAATGAGTGGTCATTGAATACTGAATTTATCAAAAGAATCATCTATAAACGGATAAAGACGAGTCTGCGCCGAGTTTTTATCTGTTTTAGATGACGAGTTTAATAAACTCTGTATCTATGAGCACTAATTTTATATTCTATGTATAATATTACCCGAATTTGTTGCGAAAAATCCACTGTATGGAAACACTGTACGGTAGTTTGCAACGGTATATTCAAAATGGCGGATAGGCGTTCGTGAAAAAGTAAGTGTTCTTTATTTTTGTTCGATATAACTTTAATCTGTCATCCTGTAAAATAATGACAACATTTACGCAATCAGCTTTGAATACATTATCCATCGTACCTAATGATTAAAAGTCCTATAGCACCGTCTGTGTGTAATATGCTTCAAACATTGTGTTTTGCTGACATTTAAAATTGAAGCGCAAAACGAAAGTAGAAATGGCCATATTTTCCCTAAAATGACCGCACCAGCAAAATCAAATGTGGCGGTGGATGTGGACAAGGTATCTCCCTAAATATGACCCAAAATGTATTGGATCTAGCCCCTTGTCTAGGAAATATACACACTTGAAAAATCGGGTGGTGTACGCTACAGTTAAAACCGAAACTTAATCGCTGTACAGTGCGGTATATGGATATATTTGTACTAACCGGTTTAAATTTTGAATGAAAATCTGTACGCAACGGTTTATATAAACTATCATGTGAAAATCTTTCAACGGATTGAATAGCACGAAAAGGTGAAAGGTGACTTTAATACTATTAAATCTTGCTTAATACTGCAGAAATACGAATATGTTCTTTTTCTTATTTTAATTTGTTGCGCCTGGAAATGAAGAAAACCTTCGAAAGAGTATCATAAAACACAGTTTTGATCCAACCTAATGTTTCTACTTAATTCTTCTGTCCTTCCTCAATAATTTTGTTAGACCCTGTACACATCGCTAAGATTAAAGGGCTTAACAAAGGCATAAAACTTATCAATATTTCAAACATTCTTCTCGATAGTGTAATAAGAAAGAAAAATGTTAAAAGCGGCGTTACGGTGGTTAGGGTGATAGCTGCTTGTTTTAAAATTCCATATTCTTATGGGCGATTTTATGGGCTATCTTTTGCTTCAACGGGGGTGCTTTTAATGATGTCACGTGACGGTCAATATCGCACAAAAGGCATGTGAAATCGATCATTCTCAATTGTGCTATCAAACTACTGTATGAAAGAAATAGTTGCTCTTTTAACTGTACTAATTCAATTCGTAAAAAAGCAGATGCACAACAATTTGACGAAATACTAGTCTCCCCTATGTGTGCGATAAATCAACTGTCCAAATAACATAAACCAATTCCTTTTTCTAATAGAACACTTTTTAAAAACGTCCGTTGTGTTTAACAATAACGGTATAAGGAATTCGAGAAAAACTTATTTTTAAACACAAAACATCTTTTCAATAACTTTGTATCTGGAACGGTAAAAATATATACTAGATTCCTTTGAGGGAGTTTATCAAGGAATTTAAGGCAAGGGCAAGGACTATATAGCAATAACTTTGGAAGATTGGAAGGGCGGAAAGACACGCAGCTTACGACTATATGCTTCCATGAATTTTCTCTAAACATTTAAAAAAAAATTCATTAAATAATGTTGTGGAAGGAAATTACAAGATATTTGTCTTAAAGTGATAACTAAAAGAAATAAAACTATTTTCTTACGTGTATCAGAACTATTGAGTATTAAATCATTTATTTTGATAAGGTTTCTGCTAATTGTAAGCTTCTTAAGCTGAAAGTTAAAAAAACGAAAGCATTTCGTATGATATCAGAAACAACAATCTAGGTTCAAACTTATAAAACTGTTTTGATTACTCAAATGAAACTTTCTAAGACATAGAATTAAGAAGATACATAACATTAGATTTAAAATGGTGTTTAATGATACTCTCTCAACTATTTTCTATTCATTTCAATGCAAAAAAAAATCATAAATTAATATTACATCATCGAGAAGAATGTCTAAAATATACTCCGACAATTTCTAAGTTTTATGCCTTTGTTAAGCGCTTTAATCTTAACGATTTATACAGGATCTTACAAAATTATTGAGGATGAACAGAAAAATTAAGTAGAAACATTTAATTAGATTTGAAACTGTGATTAACGAAACTTTTTCGACGATTTTCTTCATTTCAAGGCAAAACAAATAAAAATAAGAAAGAGAACATTTTCGTCTTTCCGCAGTATTAAGCAAGATTAAATAGTATCAAAGTCACCTTTCACCTTTTCGTGCTATTCAATCCGCTGAAAGATTTTCATAATAATAATTATTAATAATAATTCATATAAACCGTTGCGTACAGATTTTTCATTCGAAATTTAAACCGGTTAGTACAAATATATCCACATACCGCACTGTACAGCGATTTAGTTTCGCTTTTATCTGTAGCGTACACCATCGATTTTTTCAAGTGTCTATATTTCCTAGACAAGGGGCTAGATCCAATACATTTTGGGTCATATTTAGGGAGATATCTTGTCCCCATCCATCGCCACATTTGATTTTGTTGATGCGTTCATTTTAGGGAAAATATGGCCATTTCCTCTTTCGTTTTACGCTTCAATTTTAAATGTCATCAAAACACAATGTTTGAAGCTGTATTACAGACAGACAGTGCTATAGGACTTTTAATCATTAGGTACGATGGATAATGTATTCAAAGCTGATTGCGTAAACGTTGTCATTATTTTACAGGATGACAGATTAAAGTTATATCGAACAAAAATAAAGAACACTTACTTTTTCACGAACGCCTATCCGCCATTTTGAATATACCGTTGCAAACTACCGTACAGTGTTTCCATACAGTGAAATCGTCGAAATTTCTGAAATACCACATTTCAATTTACCGCGAAACTTAAAGCGCCCTTTAAAAATGACGTCACACTATATACATTATGACGTCATTTTCGCAGTTACAAAATAGCGTCGCTATATGATCTGAGCTCATTTGAATAGTTATTCCACTAGTGTAATAACACCCGTATAATATCAAAAATATTCAACGGGTTTATTTCACTCCCGCGACGTAGGTCATATTATAAGACAAAATATATGAAAAAAATGTTCTTCTTTGAAATTTTTTTGGGGATGCAAATGATTGATGTCAGGATTGTTTTTTAGATAGACGTCTCTGATTTCTTTCTTGGTGATTATGTTGCTGTGTCACAGAAAAGTGGCTTTGTTATGCAACATTTCTTGTAACCCCAACTTGTACATTTATTGACAGATTTCTTGAAACTTTAGTAAAATGTTACTTATCATGTGACTATGCACACCTTTTACCTCTTTCAAATGTTATTCTGTGTCATCGAAAAAAGGGACTTTCGTATAAAATTGTTTGTTGACTTAAGATATTTGCATTTCATGTGTGAACCAACTATGCCTTAGTCAATTATCAACTTTAATCAACTATAATTTTAATGAAATTTATCAATGGATCTTTATTTATCTTATAACTATGCAAATATCTGTGTGATAACATCCCGTATGATATTTTTAATGATATCACATAGTTATTTTTAGAACAATGATATAATGCGGTTATTTTTAGAAACTCGTCATCGAAAACAGATACTATTCGACATACGAGGGTTGTCCAAGAAATGCGTGTACTTTTTCGACTATTCAAAAATCCGATTAAAGTAAAACTAATGAATTGACGACACACGACAATTCGCAAAAAAATGATGAAGGTTACACGGTATTGATGTGTTAACGTTCAGAAATACAGCTATTAAAGACACGTTCGGTAGGGGTGGTCGGCGCACCCCAAATTTTTTACTTATGAATCTTAAATGGTAGATGTTTGTACGTCATTTATTTTAATATTTACGATAATACGTAAGAGTTTGATAATTTAAAACTGAAATCCTTGAAAAGAGTTTAAAAAAAAGCTACAAACGATTCTACCGATAGTGAGATATATTATATTGTGGCTTTAAATTCAATGTTTCGGGTTTTCTTTGGTTTTCATAGCTTACATAGACACCACGTTTTCCTGTGATATTGCTTTTTTCCGAAAATTTAATGAAATAAATTCCGAACCAAATCATGGTGAAATTGTAGGCTATTAGGCCAAATCTTGTATTTACTCTCGAAATCGTAATTTATCAAAATGTTCATGTTATCAAGGTCCTGAACAAATTGGATAGACATGTACCAGAAAACAAAATTTCTCTTATAACTATACCAATATCTGTATGATAACATCCCGTATGATGTTTTTTATGATATCACATAGTTATTTTTAGAACATAGATATAATGCGTCTATTTTTTTGAAATTTGCGTTTCAGTAAGAAACATCGTCTCAAACAAGACAAATATGGGTTATAAGATAAATATAATACGTACTTAGTGTATAGTATTAAAAAATATCTAACTCGGTTGTGAGAATTGATAATTGTCTCGGCAGAGCCTCGTCAATTATCAATTCTCCCAACCTCGTTAGAGATTTTTTTTATACAACACACTAAGTACGTATTCTATATAAACCTATTAGGCATTGAGTGCCAGTGGAGCGATACTGACCCTCTTGGGCCTCTTGTTATTATAATTATAATTATTATTATTGTTATATTATAACAAAGTCTTTATTCAACGACGCATCATAATGGGGTTAGTCCAGTGTTCCCGGTGGGCCTCTACAAATATTTAAAAAATCATTTACACAAACAATGTTTGACTAGAAATGATAATGCTCTGGAAAGCTTACAAAGGAATTTTGTTCCTGTGGTTTTTGGCGCCATTGTTGGTCGGAAGTTCGAACCCCGGCTACGACAATTAACATTCACCATTTTGACAAAAACTATTGTGACACGCGTCATTTGTCTCCAACCATTTAGTAAATGAGTAGTAATTAATGTTGCGAATGAAATGTTGGAGTGAAAAAACGGACTTGAAATCGTGCGCGCGCGCGCGCGCGTTCGTGAGTGTGTGTGTGTGTCAACCGCCGTGATATGATTGAAAGTTGTGTTTAATTTATAAGAAACAAGTAAATGTTTACCGACGTATAAGATATATAACCTCTGAGTGTGACAAATGGAAGTAAACTGTAAATTATTGACATAAGTTACAAATGTATACCAACTGTCAATACGGTGGGGAAAGCATTGGCAGAGAGACTGCCACTGGATGTCCTATATATTGAAGAGATGTAAAATACTCGAAAAACTACTGATTTTCTAAAGACTTTTGGAGCTTTGTGACTAGAATATTTACGTTGGAGACAGAACAATGGAATGCGTTTGCTGTATTACACCAGGTACTCTAAATTAGGTTTTATTAGCGAGGGTTTAATTTTCGCTAATATTCGCGAATGGTTTAACACGCGAAACATCGCTTAAATTTTGTACGATAAAAAAAGATTAAAAAAAAAAATCGACGTCTGATTGTTAAATTGTCGTAAGTTTTGACATTTTTGGACGGGTTCATAACATTAGATATTCCCCGTCTCAAATATTAATCGCGAATATGGCTGTCAGTGTGAAAGGCGAAAATTAAATTGACGGGAAATTTATTCGACTTACAGTACGGTTTCGAGTAATACAATTGGCTAACTTATTTCTGGCCGGACAGGTAACCGTACCGTCGTTTGTTTTTTAGCCGGGTCACATTTAGGAATCCGCCCTGTTAGGTTAGCCGGATGTTGCATTCCGTTTTTAAATTATACCCTGCTTTCCATGAAAGTGAACGTGCACTACGAAAGCCGGAAATGATTTGGAAAGCCATATAATGAGCTCTGAAAATATATACGTGACCCGTCAGGCGAAAAAGGACCATCTTGGTAATGCGTAAAGTACCCTGGTCGGTCCACACAAGTTGACCTGGGTCGAAATTTTCGCTTTATTCAGGTTTTTAAATAAAGAATGATCATTTTACCTCTATGTTTCAGAATTGTTTAGGTATCGGTTAGATTTAAGCAAGAGTATGAGTCTATCTTGATTTTTGGGATATAATCTGACTACTGAAAATATATCAAGGTATACAATGCAAAGCAATTTAAAGTCTACCATAAAAAGAACCTAATTTAATCCTAATCATCTTTTTTAGCACTATCTGCTGTAATTAAGAATAGAACTGTTTTCTGTTCGTAAAACATTTGCGTATTAGGATAAGCAAATCAGGCATATTAAACATAAGTTTTATACCTATTGCAATTCTAACCTAAATATACATAAAAGGAGAAATATCCATCCTACGCAAACCGATCAACACATCTATTAGGCTGTAAAAGGTTCTAGGATTATCAATTTGAAGTAATTTGAGGGATGGACGGAATAATGTGTGTCCGGTTACATTTCGAGTCTTTCTACGATTATAACTGCTACGGTCCCATGAAATTTGATACTAGGTAGGACGTCTGAAGTACCGTGAAAATATGGTCAGTCGAGTGCAAGCAAGACAATGAAACAAACTTTAGAATAAAAAAGATTGGGTACTGTCGTTGATGTTAAACGAATCACATAGCTAATACTGCATTTTGACTATTTGGGAGTGCAAATATATTAACAAAATAACTTCACTTCATTTCAGGTCAGTCTAAAGGCTTCAAATATCCCGTCAGACCAATCGACCTGAGTGCCAGCACAATGTTCTCCAAGGTGAAGCGACAAAGACGCCCTCTAGGGTACTACTTTCCTGAGAGTCGAATTGAGCTCCAATTAGAAAAAGCCATGTTTAGACAAAACGCGCAAGTTCTCAGAGACATGTGTGACTTGAAAATGAAACAGAAGAAGCGCGAGGCTCAACAATATTTATCTATAGATCAGTTTCCCAGACAGATACGCTACGAGAAATCAACAATGGAACATTATCAAGCCCGACAACTTCAGTATGACTCAATAAATCAAATTTCCCACATCGCCCCTGAAATCAGGTGGCTGCTGACTAGAAGTGCCAGAATGCAACGCGCTAATAATGCTGGATATTCTAAATATAGCAAGCCAATCAGAGATCGTGTTGTGTCAGCAAATGGAAGAAGGGGAGTTAATTCTATGTCGTTAGAGCGCCAGAGATCAATGTGCAGTCGTAATGAGGAATATGATCGATCAACTATGCAAAAATGTCAATGTGACATTTTGGGACCATCATTTTGTTCAGACTGTACCAAAATAAAACGTAAAGTGAGATATACCCAAGAACAAGAGCAGAATTTTCCCAGATTAGAAGTCCACACACGATCATTGGTGGCTCCAGAGCGTGTTGAACGTATGTACCTGTCTCATCCAGACGAACTGTTCCATCAAAAGAAGGTATACGCGTGTGGGTGTCCGGTCAGTCCCGAACTAGAAATATCTACGCCTCTTGTTTACACGCCACACGAAATATTCGAGCGTATCCGACGGAAGAAAAATATCGAGCTTGGCAACGAGCTTATCAGGAGAGAACAAGAAATGAACGGTATTCAGAAGCGTACAAATACGCCAGTGAAACAACAAACACGCCGTATAGAATCTGAATCACGTGACCAGAAAGAAGAACCAGTAACGTCCATTCTACGTCAGGACTCGTCACAACCGTCTTTCTATGAGGAAAAGACAGAACCACCGTTAGACATGAAGGTTTCGGTTGTCTTCAGAAATGATGGACCTTGAGTTCTGAAATATTGATTTGAAAGCATCAGGGCCCGAGGTTATGAATTTTCTCAAATCTTAGATTTAAATAAATGTAGATCTATGAAAATAAAAGAAAATGTTAATAAGTTTTTATTTCTAACAACTTATTAATATTATCTGTTATGTAAATACATTAAAGCTGCTCTTTCACAGATTGAGAAATGTGATTTTTTATTTTTTTGTGAAATTCATCAGAAACTATGGCTTCTTCGTGTAGAAAACTCTATAATAATAATATTCGATCTGGTTAGGTAAGGAAAAGACAGACAGATATTCCTGAATTTGTAGGAATACCATTCTGATAAAATAAAGCAACTACTAACGCCTAAAATATTATTCTTAAATTTTGAGCCAACTATTTACGCATGCAATTCCACCCATTTGTTCGATTCCATTATATGTCAAGGTCGAAGTATTTGTCAATTGGGAGATATCATATCGATTCATGCGAAGAATGAAACAAGATACATGAAAACTAACAATTTCGTAATTTATAGACAGGATATGAATTGACTGTTCCGTCACTGACCTTGAAACTTCAAACATTCAAGCTGCAAATTATTTTAAATTGGTTTTTGTTAGTGCCATACCAATGTGCGTTTCATAAACATAGGAAAATTTACTATTTCCGAATCTAAGAATCAGTTTTGTATTTTTCTATAAAAACTGTGAAAGAGCAGCTCTAAAATGAGTATTAAAACAGAATTACGGCTTTAATCTCAAATTGAAATTTGACGAAATTTTGAATTGAGATTGAGAAAAGATTTTTAACCTCGGGCCCTGAACAATTTCCGTCATCATGTCGAATTCGATTATATATTAAGTATCCAGATGTACTACTTTTGTTTCTTTAAACTTATTTTCCCTCTGACCTACGGCCAGACCAATTTTTAAAATTAGCCAATATGTCACCAAAATAATGTACTGGCGATTTTACTTATAATCGAGCCAGACTTGTGAAATCCAAAGCAATAGTAGTTAGTTTTTTTTCTAAGAAAATCTAGTGGTATATTTTGTTTCTTGGTACATGTGTATCCAATTTGTTCAGGACCTTGATTACATGAACATTTTGATAAATTACGATTTCGAGAGTTTCTTTAATGCTTTTCGGTGGTTTATCGAATGTCGTAAAGGATAATCGAACCCTGGGCCTCATTATTGACAGTCCAAACAAACTACTCAATTTCACCTTATGAAAAAAAATTATCCAACATAAATCAAGGGTAGCGACTCTGCTTTGAACAACAAAATAGGGTAAAATATGAGTGGGTACCCTTTGCTAAAAATGTACACTAAGCAAACTGCCAAATCTGGAATATTGATTGATTGATTGATTGATTGATTGATTGATTGATTGATTGATTGATTGATTGATTGTGATTGATTGATTGATTGATTGATTGATTGATTGATTGATTGATTGATTGATTGATATTGATTGATTGGTTGATTGATTGATTGATTGATTGATTGATTGATTGATTGATTGATTGATGTGGAAGAGGACAATAGCGTTTTTTGAGAAAAGTGCATAAATATGGGTATCTATGGAAACTTTGTCTTATCGCGATCTCAACGGTGTAAACTTTTTAACGTTCAATACAGAATTTATGTTACCACGACGTCTTTAAAATAACGATTTCGCTCGGTTTTCACAAATGATCCTACACCTTTTTAAACGCTTACCATGATCGCATTTAAGACGATTTTATCCAATGGAAAACACCAAAGTGACGCCAAATGAATTGTAAACATTGACATGTAATCAGGCAATACTTATATTCAACGATAGAAACATTTGATTTAATCAAAGTTAAATTTTCAAAAAAGTGCGGCCCCAAAAATAGCATCAAGTAATTTTTCAAAAAATTGGCCCGATGATTTTTTTCTGAAATTTGATATTCCTATTTCCGTGTTATATGCTCCCATCTTAACGTGACATTTCACCGTATGGAATTTCTACAATAGGGGATCAAAATTTATTACCTAACCGTCGAAATTTGGAAAAAGACAAACGAGGTATGTCGAAAAATTCGCTAAATTCCTTTGACATACTTCACTAAAAGTATTTTAAAAATTTCTATATATAGAAAAAGGAAATGTCGAAAAGACTTTTCATTTTTTATAAACATCCATTTGAATTTTCCTCCAATTTTAATTGAAATGATATCACTGCACCCACAAATAGTCGTTTAACGTGCTAATTAATAGTAACGTCATAACGTCGAGCTTGCGATAAAATCTTACAAAAATCAGTGTTTCTTTATAACGACGTCCACGTAAGTCGTACTGTCATAGATCAGCAACACTTGTTTTAGGTAAATTAATGTGTACCGCAAAGTTCTCGGTGTATTGGAATGAAATTTTGAGGGCCTTTTCCTTAAATGCTATTGAACACGTCTGGGAATTTTGATCTTTTTAAGCTAAAAGATCGCAAATTAATCAAAATAAAGATAGAAATTAATAGGTGTTATTTGAACAGATTTTAAAAAATCTGTGCAGTGAAAGTTTTTAAAACTTTCCCTGTTACAAAACTAGAATTCAGAAAATAATATCACAATTTAAAAAAAATAAATCATCGGGCAAATTTTGTCAAATATAATTAAAAGCGAAATTTTTGGAACATTTAAAAATGTGAATATTGATGTCAAACAACTCACATGTCTATATATTTAGATTCAAAGAGTTTTATATAGCATATGGGCTGTGACCATTCATTAAGCTTCATTTTAGTGCAATTTGCAGAACGAAAACTTCCTGTATTAAATCGCACTGCGCATTTAAATGAGAATTTGGTCGATTGTACAAAGCGCGCAAAATCGTGAAATTTACGACGTCATGGTAACGTTATTTCTAAATAAAAAAGCAAAAGATATACGCCGTTGAGATCACTTTGACTTAGATTAGAAATTACATATATACAAAAAACTATTTACTTCTCTTAAAAAACGCTATTGTCTTCTTCCACCTTAAACGCCGTTTTAACATTTTTTAGCACCTATCGCGGCGGGTGAAGTACTGAACAATGGATTCCTGTATCTCTCGCACTAGTACTTCCAATCCTTTCCTAGCCTCCGGTGACTACCTAAGTTAGAATAACGATATTCCACCAATTACTTGTAGACAAATGTCGGAGGAAATGTTACACGGTGCCGGCCCCTGGGATCGAACCCTTGACCCAATGTTCGTAGATTTGAAGAATGATGCGATTACTGATGGTCATTCTAAACTTGTGAAGTTCTATTGTACAAATACATGTTCACTCAGTTTGCACTGTTGCAAATAAAACCGATGTCCAGTGTTCTTAAATCAAAGGCGACCCGTTCCGCGAAATGGGGCCATCTGGGTACTCCGTTAAACAGATGTTTGAATAATTTAAATAAAGATAAGAATAGGCAGCGGATGACCAGAAATTTTATATCGAAATGACTCAAAAGGAAGGTAGTTTATTCATTCTCGATTAAACAATCTACACTACTCGAAAGTTCTAAGCGGCCACCTTACTTTTCTCCATTTTTCATACATTTTTAGCTTTTATTTTGAAATGTCAACTTTGTCTTTCAAAAGAGTGGCCATTAAGTCATCATCCTATCCAATTTTTTCGTAAAATCATGCATCAGTAAGTCTTAAAGACGGAATTAAATGCATGTACCCTCAAATTCAAAAGTCACAAAAATGACAAGTTTGGGACAAATTTGAAATTTTCGACAAATGAATAACGCAAATCCTATCATTTTTTTGTACTTATATCAGTGGTACAACGTCTAAGGACTTCTCTTAATAATAGGAAATGCCGCAACTTTGTATACAATCCTTATCCTTACAAAAAATGCCAAAAATACCCCACCCACTAATGTTAACTTTGATATCGAGGGTACTCCTACTTTCGTTTAATTTTTCAACATTTCTTGTTGAATTATTTCACTGATTTTTGTCTTCTTGACTGCATACATGATTTGGCTGCATTATATTAGCAAAAACGGGCTTAAACCATGCGGTATTTATAACATATAACCAAAAAGACAAGTGGCCGCGTATATAGAGCCAAAACTGTATTAAGCAAGCACCAAAAAGATATTCAAAAGTGGGTGCTAAAGACAGGTAAATTTCTATGCAATTAATTCATTTAGGAACCAATGGTCGCTTGCTTAATACAGGTTGCTTGCTGAATACAAGTGGCCACTAAGACAGGTTGATTGCATAACACTTTAGTCAGCTTGCACAGGCATTCGGAACATCGCCCGGGCTTTTCCGTAAACTGAAAAGTACCTCTGACGTAAGTGTAGTAATTTTGATTTTTTTAAGTAATTCGGCTCCTGGGGGCACTTCGGGGTACTTCGGTTATTTAGTACGCCTGGAGAAAAACACACCTTGTTCATTCTTTCCAATCGTCTGTTGAGATCTTTCGGGCATGATATAATTTGATAACAAAACGTTTTGGCGTTTTGTTATCAAATCATAATATGCCCAATTTTTCTTTTCGTTGATTTTGTTTTCGCAACGTCATACTCGTTAACAGTCAGGGAGGCAGCCCAGGAAAAAAATCGAAAGAGGTGACACCCTCTGCTATAGTTGGTTTGGTGGTATCAAAAGAAAGCTTAGTTTCACAGGAGCAAGGAAATGTTGTTCTGCTCTTCGATTTCTCTTGTCAAATATGCCTACAGATAATAATGTATGTGACGTCACATAAACCCACGTTCGTGTCTGCACCCTCGTTATTCCCGAGGTCTATTCCGTAGAATCACAAAAAGGTTCCCGATAGCCCATACTTTTTGCAAATTTTAGGTGGTCCCTTTGCGCATGGCAAGTCACAAATAATTGAATATGTTATCTTAAGACCTATCCCAAAAATTAAATCTGATAATTATGAAATGGATAGTTTTATTTTGCATTGTGCATTATTGTTTTTATGGGTCTTCATCTATTGGACATAGACATAGACATAAACATAGACATAGACATGTCTATGTCTATGTCTATGGGTCTTCATCTATTTTTCGCATGTATGAGACTTACTTAAATTGACTTAAGATTAACAACATTGAATTTGAGATCGACTTAACTCTCCATGCTAGCTAAAAGGGAAAACAAAACAACAAAAACAATCAATAAAACACAAATACAAACAAAATAAAATCATCGAAACGGATATACTAAATCCTTATTTATCGATATCAGCGGGTGTATCTTAGTACATTCATTGTCTGTATCACTGTTCTCCGAGAAAGTAGTTCATGGATACGTCAGTGTAACTACTAGTTGGATTTTCGTGGAAGTTGTGTCACACTGATTGCTATCAATAGTTGAGCGAAATAGTATGTGTTCACGATGATTGGTGAAGAAAGGGGTAGGGTAAACAACCATTTATCAACGGCTATCACTGTGTCAGATATTACAAAACAAAATGCTCCGTACATCCCCTCTAACGCTGGCTGTGTCTGATGGGTCTCGAACCTTGCTGTGGCTAACCAAGCCATTGTGAAAATTAGACATGTATACATCATCACTAATGCCTGCATGATTAACGAATCTATTGACGCCCTGAATTGTAGAAATACAGCAACGGCTAACATGATGAATAATTGTCTGGTCCTGCTACGCCTTTCATCGACGTCGGCATACATGTAAAAACCTACTGTATAACAGACATGCGCAATGGCAAAGAATAATAGTCCCGGAATGAATACAGTCTGGCGCCATACTAAACAAGCGTCACCTAGCGATGAAACAAACAGGCCTGCGACGATGCTTAAACGAAGGGGGTCACGTGACAGTTGGCTTGCATTCTTTAATTTAAAATCTGTTCCATCAGCAATGACGTAATAACACAAGAAATAGATTGGCATCACCTTGAACAACACAGATTTCAAATTTTCTTGAGGGTATCCAAATGATGGCGTACAAAGAACGTAGTACATGAACCATAACATGAAGAATGGAGCCAACTTTACGGTCTTTGCTGGGAAAGTTCCATCATGCTATCTGTAATCGTGGATGTCTTTTAAATCTGGAATTACGTTTAAAAAGTCATAAGAACAAGTAATTACACTGTATATACAAGGCCATAGTATCAAAGAAAGTGATTTCTTTTATATTTTATAACATGGGCCCATTTACAAATACTCGACAGCTCGAAGAACCCGTGTTATAGGGCCCTAAGCCCAATTATCATTAAACGAACAATCTAAAAGAACACGTCACAAGCAATACTACTGTGAAGTTTGGTTCAATCTCGATCAGAAATTTAAGAGAAGGTTTTTACATATAATCATCTGGGATGATTTTTTCAATGACACACAAGTCCGATGAGCCCAAATCACCAAACCGATAAAAAGAATGAGCGTAGAAATCAGAAAGGGCATGTTGCATGGATCATTCCAGTAAAGTTTTGTTAAATTCTGACCAGCAGTTTCAGAGAGAATATCTTTATATACATATTTTGAGCATATGGTCTAAGTGCAGTAATTCATTCCCCAAAAACTTTCGGGAAACTCCGGTTGATACTAGGAAACAATCATGGCGACCTGTGATTGGACAATAATACCTAATGACAAAATTAATAGTTTTGTCTGACTGTTTATACACTGTTGTCAGATTTCAATCCCAAAATTAGGGATTTTAACCATTTTTTTTTTACTAAAATATCCAGTTTAAAAAAATATTTATAATTTTTGGAAATACTGGTAAAAATAGCTGTCCGGTGAGGGTCATGTCAAAAATGGGGTGAAAAGTCATAGAGAAAAGGGATCATGCCATACTAAATTTGAACTTTTTGGATGTATGAATGATTGTTCTTTAATTTGAGGTATAGCCTGGTTAAATTGACCCGAGTTTGACCTCTGTGGAAAAAATGCTTAAGGTTCATGTAAAGAGTTTGAGACCCAATATTTAGGGCACTTCATTAGCCAAGAAAAAGCAGTATGTTCAGGTATATTTTATATCAAAATGAAGCTATTCGTGAGCACAAGCAGTTAGGCAACATAAGACCGCCATAGCTATAGCGGTATAGCCAAAACATTGTGGAAAAGGGTCATTTTGTACAGAACATGCAACTGCATGACGGTTGCATAAAATTGCCCCGTATTTTAACAAAGTACAGTCTGAAGTACCATCCAGGTAGTGCTACAACCTAAGATATAAAACTCAGTCTCAAAAGGCTCTTTTGAAACAATCAATTTCCATTTATTTTGTCAACATACATGTCAAACCGGTTTGGTCTGTTTTCAAAATAGATGTAAGGTATGGTGCAACATCACACCATAATATTGTGAAATATTTTCTGCGATTTATTTCAAATTATATTTTTTTTTAATTCAATGATCTACAATATTACTATATATTTATCATTATGTGAAATAGAAATTGATATATTGCTAAACAACCTTACGGGTATATAAACAATTAATGTCTATTTATGTTGTGATAACACACCATACCCTAAAAAGATCTACACGTTTACAAAATTAGAATGACATATATGACATATGTGTTTATAAAATAAGTCAAAATAAATTGCTTGCATAACTACGTTTTAGGGCTGAGTTTTATACCAATGGTTGTAGCACTACCTGGATGGTACTTTAGGCTAGACTTTGTTAAAATATGAGGCAATTTTATCCAACAGTCATGCAGTTGCTTGTTCTGTACAAAATGACCCTTTTCCACAATGTTTTGGCTATACCGCTATAGTTATAACAGTATTATGTTTTTCAACTGCTTGTGCTCATAAATAGCTTCATTTTGATATATAATATTCCTGGACATACTGCTTTTTCTTGGAAAATGAATGCCATTAAAATTGGGTCTCAAACACTTTACATGAACCTTAAATAACAATTACCGACATATTTTATCAGTTAACAAAATGTATTATACATTCAATATCGTATGTTATTCATTCCTATGAAAGCACGTGCAAAGCCGAGTAGGAAAAATCAGATTTTTATTCATCTAAATAGCAGGGGTCAGATTCAAGTCAATAAAACCGCACTATAGGTCTGATCATTGTTGCTTATTTGTGGACTGAGCTATAAGCAGAAATGCTATAATGGTCGTCCTAGGGAAAATGAATTACTTCACTTAGACCACATGGGGTAAATTTTCGGTGACGCGACAACCCGTAGCACATTTATAATCAGTCCGATTAGAAGTTTACTCAGAGATGCGTAAGAGCATATGTCAAGGGCCTTTCCTTTGAAATTTGGATGATTTTAATAGTTTCAAAGAAGACATCTAATAACAAAGTTAACGGACGGACGCACTCGTGCTCGGGCAGAAGCACTGTCGACGGACACCAGCCCTTTGTTTAGAATGACAAATCGGTGCAAACGGTTTGCCAATAAAAGCCCGCTTTGCACGTGCACTAACCAGCAAAACAGAGTAAAAGTGACATAAACACCGTTTTGTCATTCGGTACGCAAGGCTAGCTATGAAAACAGCTCCGCTAGAGTCAAGCGGAGCTAAACATGCACATCTATCTTGATTAGATCTATAGTTCCGCAAGAAAGAGTGTGGTTCGAGAAACCGTTATCTCCTATCATTTACGCATGCAATTCCACCTGTTTGTTCGATTCTATCAAAGGTCAAGGTTGAAGCATTTGTCAATTGGGAGAAATCATATCGATTAATGCGAAAAATGAAACAAGATACATGAAAACTAACAATTTTTAAAATTACCCTATATGTCACCAAAAATAATGTACTGGCGATTTTGCTTATAATCGAGCCAAACTTTTTTTCTAATAAAACCTAGTGGTATATATATTATACGTACTTAGTGTATTATATGAAAAAAATATCTAACGAGGTTGGGAGAATTGAAAATTGTCGAGGCTCTGCCGAGACAATTATCAATTCTCACAACTGAGTTAGATATTTTTTTCATACAATACACTAAGTACGTATTATATTTATCTTATAACCTCTATTCGTCTTGTTTTCGACGATGTTTCTTACTGAATTGCAAGTTTCTAAAAATAACTGGATTATATCATTGTTCTAAAAATAACTATGTGATATCATAAAAAATATCACACGGGATGTTATCATACAAATATTTGTAAAGTTATAAGATAAATTACGATTTCGAGAGTAAATACAAGATTTGGCCTTATAGCCTACCATTTCACCATGATTTGGTGCGGAATTTATTTCATCAAATTTTTCGGGAAAAAGCAATATCGCATTTATGAAAACTTTATGTCTATGTAAGCTAGGAAAATCAAAGAAAACCCGAAACATTGAATTTAATGCCACAATATAATCTATCTCACTATCGGTAGAATCGTTTGTAGCTTTTTTTTAAACTTTTTTCAAGGATTTCAGTTTTAAATTATCAAACTCTTATGTATTATCGTAAATATTAAAAAAAATGACGTACAAACATCTACCATTTAAGATTCATAAGTAACAAATTTGGGGTGCGCCGACCACCACTATCGAACGTGTCTGTACATAGCTGTATTTCTGAACGTTAACACATCAATGCCGTGTAACCTTCATCATTTTTTTGCAAATTGTCGTGTGTCGTCAATTCATTAGTTTTACTTTAATCGGACACTGGATTTTTGAATAGTCGAAAAAGGACACGAATTTCTTGGACAACCCTCGTATGTCGAATAGTATCTGTTTTCGATGACGACTTAAGGTTCATGTAAAGTGTTTGAGATCCAATTTTAAGGGCATTCATTTGCCAAGAAAAAGCAGTATGTCTAAGAATATTATATATCAAAATGAAGCTATTTATGAGCACAAGCAGTTGAAAAACAAACGACTGTTATAACTATAGCGGTATAGCCAAAACATTGTGGAAAAGGGTCATTTTGTACAGAACAAGCAACTGCATGACTTTTGGATAAAATTGCC